>CM033466.1:13474415-14181915 GCA_019425755.1 Amaranthus cruentus
TACCTAGAGATTATAAAATATAGAAACGACACTGTTAATTATTCCTATAAATATTTAACATATGCACATAGAGTCACTTTTTAAGTGGCCCCCAATGATTTCTCAAAAATAGTGCAAAATAAAATAGAAAGAATGCAATAGGATGAAGTTAGTATTAGAAGATTTTTTTTTAATTGCTAATAATAATAATGATAATCAAGGATATACTTATTTAGTAAAAAAATAAATAAAGAGACAATACTTTTTTATAAAAGTTATTCTCATTAGGTCTCCTTTATGGGCTACATTTAAATTATTTTGATGGCAACATGCATTTTTAGGATTTTTCTATGCTTAAAACCCTTATGAAATCTAGCACTACTTGCTCAATTTGGTAGGTTTTGCTTAGCTAATTGTTTAATTAAACCATTGATATAGAAAGCACCACTAGATTATGCTTAAGTGCTTTAATGGAAGTTGGGTAATCATCATTGTGATTGGCTAAATATAATTGTTATGACAATTGGCATAACTTAATTGTATGATTTATATAATATAATTTCATGAGAATGTTTTTTTAGTTATTTGGACTTTTTATCCTTTTGGGAATACATGTTTTTTTTGCATTTGGTCCCTTTGCTGGCTTCTCCTCATATTTGGCAATCATCAACATAACTAATTATAACTTATCTTGTTTCTAGATAAATAATACAAAATTTATTTTTTATTACCAAAGCTCGAATAAATGTGTAGATGCATTACAAATCATCTGTATATATATATTTGAAATTGAATATAGCCCGTTTGAAAAGAGGTTTGGTAAATAATTAAACTTGATAAATATGGAATTGATAGATCTTGACAACATTCAGAGTATATAACGCATTTTAGAAACAGATAAAAGTTCAAGCTAATATTCGATGCTTTAAGATATATTGTAGTTTCATGATATGTTTTATACTAAAATCTTAAATTGAACGATATCCTATCGAATTCACCAACTCAAATAAAATCTTATATCGATAACCATTTTCATGCATAATTTAGACAATAACAATATTAAAGACTTAATACAAAAAGACTGACGTCAGCTACAAGAACCAAATGTATAGTTTTAGTAGTAGTCCACGTGAATTTTTTCTCTATTTAATTTGATTCTATCATCTGAACCTATAAACCATAACCCTCCATGTCTTTTTCACTCTTGTCCTTTAGGTCATCTTTGATGTTTCTTGCCCTCTCTTTATGATATAAGAACGACAATGTGTTATTTGGCATTTGACAATTAGCTTTTTTATTTGCTTTTTCGTTGGTTTTAGATTTTGGCTACTTTTGGGTTTTTTTTTTTATTGATCAAACACTTAAAAAAACGTGTGGTAAGTGACTTTTAAGCTAGCTGAAAAGTAAGTTTCAAGACGAAATCAAAAAGTTATTTAGCATTTTCATTGGCTTATGATAGCTTAAAAAGTTGACTTATTAACCAATACTTTCAACAAGTCAAACCAGCAAACATGTTCATAACAGTCATTTGTCAAATAGATTTAAAATATATTAAAACAATTAAAGATCACTATCATAGATAATCATCTATATTCTCATCAATTATGGAAATACATTCATCATTATGAGTTGCAAAATTTAAGGTCCTTTTTACCTACCTAGCACATAATCATACCAAAAATTAAACTCTTTTTTGTTGAAGTTTTTCCTTGATTGGCTTGATAATTGACATAATATTTTAAAGATGTTGTCATGCTATCCCATGTCTAATGTCTTCATCAAAGATTAAACTTGAGTATTAGTGCATGGCGGCTATATTATAGGTGTACTTTATTTAAAAACCTCTTTTAAGCTACCAAAAAAGCATTTTATGGTGTCATATAGTTAAATTTACTTTTTTTTTTGAAATACATTTACTAGGTTTAGATATTGGTTATATAGATTTATGACTCATCATATTTTGGCTATATTTATTTTATAATTCTCAATAATTTAGTTCACCAACATTATTTTAAATAAGAATATTGTCACATCATGTATATATAGACAACATAAAGGAATAAGCATTAAAACAAACAGTATTTGGTTGCATTTTTTTACAAGTGCTACACACTATTTGCTTTACACATAAACATGTTTAATGATTAAAGGCTCTTGCTCTATTATAAGTGTAATAGTCATGTTCATCAATTTAATATTTTCGTACAAAATTAAGATTTAAGGAGAGGAAGAAAAATAGCAGACAAATCCTACTTATATTCTCTCTAAAGAGCCCAATGCAAAGAGGAATGCACGCTCATTTTATAATATTCTTGTTGAACCTTCCTTTTTTTATTCCGTTAAATTTTTGTTTTCATGTGTAACAAAGTTTTCATGTGTAACAAAGTAGCTCACAAACTCGCTCAATGGGCGGTTGCTGGTGTGAGCAATAAGTTTATAGGTATGGTTGGATAACAATCTTCAATGGATTGCATGCGGTATTTTTGCTGATATTAATCGTTAATAATAAATGAGTTCACATTTAACTTCAAAATATATATCATCAGAAAGGAATAAAAATGAACTTAATTTATACATTAAATCGAGTATTTTTGGTAAAACAAATTAAATTGAACCGCTAACATTTTTAATGATTTATAATTAAATATGTCTACTGAGAACCTTGATCAATAATGTTTATTATTAATTATAGTAATAGTAATTTTTAATATTGTAACATAAAAGAATTTATATTAGATCTACAACAAGAAGGTTCTCTGTGGTTTTCTATTTTCAAAGAATCATTTAAGTTCTCAATTGCTTTGCTTATTTAAGTGGAAATAAATTCAAATTTCTCTAGTAATATTTATACTATAATACAAAAGAAAAAAATGTGAAATATAATATTGACTTTACGGATACTCTATTTTTAAATTTTATATTTTGACGATTATATTTTGAGATTGTGGGAATATTCGGAGTATATTACAGATTATATTTCGTGCTATTTTAGTCTAGCATATATTTAGGCTGATTTCTTTTTATTCCTTTGTATATTTTGTTTCCGTTTTTAGTCTCTAGCTTTGTATATTTAAGGGCCATGTAATTATTCATTAATCAATACAATTAAACCTTAAACCAAACTTTATCTTCCGCTTATTCTAATCTTCATGGTATCAGAGTTACTGTGTTTTCCGACCTAAGAGACCCTGTTATCATCATTTACCCTTAAACTAATCCAAACTAAATCAAACCTGTGAAACCAAACAAACATGGCCGAAAACAATAACCAACAGATTGTTACCCTTGAACAAATGGAACATATGTTCAACCTTTTTAAACAAATGCATCAACCACAAAATCCAACCGAAATTGTCTCACCCGATTTAAAAATTGCCGTAGAAACTCAATCATGAAAACTATACCCTTGGTGCAAAATGATGCACATAGCTTTCGACTCGTAGGGTCGCTCACACATCATCGACGAACCCCTAAGTCCACGATCCAACCTCAAAACGTGGAAACGAAGGACTCGATTGTCTCTCTGGATAATTTCGAATATAGAAAAGGGACTTGTTAATCAATTTCTTGATTATACCATTGCTAGAGATCTATGGAAGGTATTGAGGTTCTCTTTACTGATGGAAAAGATGAACTTCAAGTTTTTGATCTCACTTGTCAAACAATTTAAAACAAAGCGAGAACACCCTTGAGGACTACTATGCGGACTCACGACATTATGGGAGGAGATTGACCGGCGACCAAATCAGATGGTCCGTGATGAGGGACATCACCATTTTAACACTTTTATGCAAAAGCGAAACTTTTCAATTTTTGGGTGGTATAAATGAATCATTTGATAAAGAAGAGATCTACTTAACATGGATCCTCTTCCTACATTGAATTACTATGCCTGTTGTAGGAAATATCACGGCGTGGGATCATGACCAGCTTCATCATTGGGGAAAATTCCCTCGAAGTTGGGAGTGGTGGTCAAACATCAGGTGAATTTGTACCCTCATTCGTGAGACTCGAAGATAAAACTCACGAAGTGCACACATTGTGGAGAAGCCAGGCACACCAGGATGGGTGTTTTAAACTCATCGGATTTCGAATGGTGGGAGGAACAGCAAAAGCGCCACCAAGGTTCAGGTGTTTCGAGCCGTGGCAAGGCTCACTTAGCTACGCGTCCCTCACCCGGATGGCGGCTCGAGATCCACTCTGGTGGTGAAAAAGCGAAGGTCACATGAACATCGATGGAGGAGCAGTGAACGGAGAGAGAGAGGAGGAATAGCGGACCGAGTGAGAAACACAAGGAGAGGAAAATGGAAAATTGCATTATTTAGCCTAAAATACAACTCAAATCTTAAACCCAACCCCATTCCCTTTTAAATTTAAAACAAGCAGGCCCAAACCCACCCTCACAACAAGAGGCCCAATTTTTCCACAAACAACCCACAAGGCCCGAGTACTACTTTTGGACTGGTTTGCCAAACTCCTTCGAACCAATGGATATTGATTGCGGGACTCTGAACACTATGACGTTTGACCCGTGATCTTGTATCTACCACCAAAAACCGAAACTACATTCAAGCGAGATGGGAGTGTATTCATGTCGATAAAAGCGGTTAGTTAATATCTCCTCGTCTCTAAAGCTTAAAATTGTCTTTTAATTAGAGTCTATCTCTAAATTGCTTTCATTAGTCGCTAACTTCGTGAATTAAATTACCTTCTTATGACCTCTTCTGATTGTATTGTGCAGGATACTCGGACGGGGAAGATTATTGGGCATGGTACTGAACGAGATGGGCTTTACTATGTGGATGAGGCGAGTCAACAGGGTCACACTTCACTTGCTCATGGGTCTTCTGATCATCAGTTATGGACTTGGCATCGACGTCTTGGACATCCGTCATTAGGGTATCTAAAACGTCTATTTCCATCTTTTAGTCACACTAATGTATCTTTAGACTGTGAAGCTTGTGTTTTAGCTAAGAGTCACAAACATTCCTATTATCCTAGTAGTAGTCGTAGTAGTGAACCTTTCTTTTTGATACATTCTGATGTGTGGGGCCCAGCTCCGGAGTGTAATAAACAACAGTTTTCTTATTTTGTTTCCTTTATTGATGATTGTACTCGCATGTGTTGGGTATATTTTTTGAAGCATAAATCTGATGTTGTTGATGTGTTTATCAAGTTCTATAATATGATTGTTAACCAGTTTAAGACCACACCTAAAATCCTTCGATCTGATAATGGGGGGGAATATGTAAACCATCACATGAATCAGTTTTTTACCACTCATGGCCTTATTCATCAAACCTCTTGTCCACATACACCACAGCAAAATGGGGTCGCAGAACGAAAGAATCGTACTCTTCTTGAAACCTGTCGAGCTCTAATGTTTGAAGCCCATGTCCCCTCATACTATTGGCCTGAAGCCCTAGCCTCTGCTACATACCTCACAAATCGCCTTCCCTCAAAAACTCTTAACTACAAAACACCTCTTGAAACCCTTCAAACCTTCTTTCCCGTACCCAGTACCCATTCCTTACCCCCCCGGATTTTTGGTTGTGTGGTCTATGTTCATCTTCCCAAACCTGTCAGACACAAACTTGAACCTCGAGCTGTTAAATGTATTTTTCTGGGCTATGGGATAAACCAAAAGGGGTATAGATGCTTTGATCCCACTGAGAACAAACTCTACACGACTCTAGATTGTGACTTCTTTGAGACTTCGTACTTCTACTCCCAGCTTCGTCCTCAGGGGGAGACTACTAGTGATGACTTAAGCTGGCTTGATTACTCTGTTTCTGATAAGGTTGACCCCCAAGAGCAAGTTGACAATCCCACTGACATTGCCACTGAAAGCATAGTAATTCCTTCTCCTCAGATCGTGACCACTCCGTCTGAAGTATCCACTGCTGGTAATGAGGTTTTGCCTGAACCTCAAGAGGTATTATCTGAACACACTGTTGTTGATGAGCTTTCTAGTGCTACTGATGATGTATGCAGGTATGAGTTACCTCCAAGGAGAACTAGAGGGGTTCCTCCAAGGAGGTATGATCCGGAGTTCGAATCATTGAGGTCGAGATATCCTATTTTGAGAGATGGGAGCAGTAATTTGGCTCGTGTGGCAAAGGCTTTCCAAACAAGCCTTTATTCTAACTCCATTCCGAAAAATACAGAAGAGGCACTCCGTGATCCCAAGTGGTACAAAGCAATGGAGGATGAGATTCTGGCTCTCAAAAAGAATCATACATGGGAGAAGTGTGCTCTACCGGAGGGAAAGAGAGCAGTAGGATGCAAATGGGTATTCACTATAAAATATCATGCTGATGGCACCATTGAGAGATATAAAGCACGATTGGTAGCTAAGGGATACACTCAGACTTATGGTATTGATTATTCTGAAACCTTCTCTCCTGTGGCAAAAATTGATACTATCAGGGTTCTGTTCTCCATAGCTGCAAACAAAGACTGGCCTCTTTATCAGTTCGATGTGAAAAATGCCTTCCTCCATGGGGAAATTGAAGAGGAGGTATACATGCAGGCTCCTCCTGGCTTCTCGAATGAATTTGCTCAAGGAGAAGGGTGCAAACTCAAACGAGCCCTATATGGGCTAAAGCAGTCTCCAAGAGCCTGGTTTGGAAGGTTTACTATGGCAATGAATAAATTTGGCTACAAACAAAGCCATTCTGATCATACTCTGTTTCTAAAGAAGGTAAATGGTAAGATGACCTGTCTTATCATTTATGTTGATGATATGGTTATAACTGGGGATAATGTAGAAGAAATCAGAAATCTGAAGGAGAAACTCTTCAAAGAATTTGAGATGAAGGACTTAGGGAACTTGAAGTATTTTCTGGGTATAGAGGTCTTGAGATCAAGGAAAGGGATCTTTATAAACCAGAGGAAATATATCTTGGATCTTCTTGCTGAAGTAGGTATGCTTGACTGTAAACCAGCTGATACACCCATGGTTATGAATCACAGATTGCAGACTCTTATAGATGGTGAACCAGCTGACAGAGAACACTATCAGAAACTAGTAGGGAAACTCATCTATCTCTCCCATACTAGACCAGACATAGCTTATGCTGTAGGGGTTGTGAGTCGGTTCATGCATCTACCCCAAACACAACACTTAGAGGCTGTTATGAGAATATTGAGGTACATGAAAGGAACTAGTGAAAGGGGAGTGTTTTATGGGAAAAATGGTCATCTGAACTTGATTGCTTACACTGATGCTGATTGGGCTGGAGATCGTGATAGTCGAAAATCTACTTCGGGCTACTTCACTCTTGTAGGAGGAAATTTGGTTACTTGGAGGAGCAAGAAACAAAATGTGGTAGCACTGTCAAGCGCAGAAGCCGAATTCAGAGGGGTAGCTAAAGGCATTACAGAGGTCTTGTGGCTCAAGAAACTTCTATGGGAGCTGAATGTTCCAGTATCCCGAGACATGTACTTTGTATTGTGATAACAAATCAGCCATTGATATTTCTGAGAATCCAGTCCAGCATGATAGAACCAAACATGTGGAGATAGACAGACACTTCATAAAGGAGAAACTGGAGAACAAGATCATTCGTATTCCTCATGTGAAATCTGAAGATCAGCTTGCAGACATTCTCACTAAGGCCGTTTCGACAGAAGTCTTTGAGACTATATTATCCAAGTTAGGCATTGGAAATCCCATGACCTAACTTGAGGGGGAGTGTGGGAATATTCGGAGTATATTACAGATTATATTTCGTGCTATTTTAGTCTAGCATATATTTAGGCTGATTTCTTTTTATTCCTTTGTATATTTTGTTTCCGTTTTTAGTCTCTAGCTTTGTATATTTAAGGGCCATGTAATTATTCATTAATCAATACAATTAAACCTTAAACCAAACTTTATCTTCCGCTTATTCTAATCTTCAGAGATTTCTGATCTATTGAGAGATTATTAAGTAAATTGATTTAGTATATTTTCAACGCCACATAGGAAATGTTAATGTATAAACAAAAATTACAATAAAATAAAATAAAATAAATTATCAAATATTTTGAATACAAATTAAAGTCAAATATTTTGAATTTAATAAAATAAAGAAATTTTATATTTTTGTTGCAATGTACACTTGCGAGCAAAGAAAAAGAGACATATGCCTAATTTACTCCTATTAATGAAAGTTATATCTTTAAGTCAAATCGAAGTTGTTAATAGCTTTCCATTAATTTGTTTTTATCGGCTTAAAGTACGGTTCATTATTTATAATTAATTAATGTATAGACAGACAAGAAGAGACGCCATAAATTGGTCACTTAAAATTCGTTTGGCAAATTAGCTGATTCAATAATTTTAGCTTATTTTGATATAAATAGAGGATTAGGTAGTCAAAATAGCTAATGCTATAGTGTTTAGTGAACTAGCTGGTTCAAACAGCTTATTGATATGAATAAGATGATCAAACTAGTTAAAAAAATCAGTTAGCCGAATCAACCACTATAATAAGCTATTAGCCGATTGCCGAACATTCTCTAATCTCTTGTGAGACGGCCGAATATGTGTGACCATTACTTATAGGCTTAGTCCATTTCGTAAGACTTGAAGCAATAGTCGTTTTAAGAGTTGGAATTGACATTTTAAGTTTTGAAATGAGAGCATTAAGAGTTGGAGTAAGTAGTTAAAAAATAAAGTTATGCTTTTGAAGGAGTAAGATTAAGGCTTAGAGTAAAAGTTTAAGCATGTTAAAATTGACGTTTTAAGTTTTAAAATGAGTGTTTTAAAACTGAGATTTAAGAAAAATAAACCAATTCAAATCCAAAGAAAAAAGTCCAACTCTAAATCTATAAATTTTAACTCAGAAAATCGAGTGCGAATCGAAATCGAATCTGATAAAAAAATTCAAAAATATGACATAACTACGACACTGGCTCTACTTTAAGCAAGCTCAAGCTCAAACTTTGCCCAATCATTTGATTTTATGATTTATTTTAGGGAAATTTGTATTTTTTTTCACTGATGGTTGAATTATTGGATCCTATTATAAAAGGCTTTTCTCCATGCAATGCACAGATTTTAAAATACGTTAATATTTTAATGAAATTTTAAATTGCAAATCATATTTTACATTTTTTCTATAATTCAAAATTATAATTATAGTACTCTAACAATATAAATAACTGATTTTAATGATCAATTAATTAATATTTATGACATTTTAGTTTTGAATGTCAATTGATGGAAAAAGGAGCTTTTTTGTACTTTAAGTAATTTCCTAAATTGGTGAATAATTTTATACATAGTGTAAATTTGCAGTATATAATTTTCTACGCGATGTAATTCTAGAATTTTATCAGACAATACTTAATGTTCTACGCAATTAACTATATATTTTTCGTTATAATTTTTTAAATAGTGCATTTATCTACAATTGTGTAATTGGAATAATTGTGATTTATTACATCCATTAATATATGTGTTTTCCCAAAAATATAAATTTGTAAATATGGTAAGTGTAAAAAATGCAAATCAGTCAAATTGCATTGATACTAACCAATGGAAAAAAAATGACATGCTAACAATCAAATATCCTTTTTGCTATTATACAATAAAATTAATATAATATATGATTTGGACAAGTTTAATCAGTCAAATTCCATTAATATTAACCAAAAAATATTATAATCTAACTTCATCCGAATACATTGTGAAAGTTAAAGCCATTAAGCCAAGACAAAATCCTTAACCCGGAAAGCATATAGTAGTATAAATATAATGCTTGCTGTCATTTGTCAAGTTAAATAAACCTCAATTACTGGAATTTAATGCTTAATCACCTTATCTTAGTGCAAATCGTTTTCATCTCATTCTTTTGCCTAGGCTCGGGTCTGCTTAAGACATTATCCATAATTAATTTGATTAGAAATCTTATAATTATTAAATTGTGTAATTTATAACACTGATAAATATATAGTAGTTGAGTTAGATCATCACACATACATACATAAATATTCGATCCACATAACTAAGTTGAACTAAATAATTAAACTGACGATTGTAGCTTCGTATAAGTGTTACTCATACGTGCTGCTAATATTTTATATTTAGAAGATAAGAGGTGGGATGAGATATAACTCGTGATGTATTCGCTAATGATACCATTTAAGGAACCAATTAAATCAAAAGTTTGTGCTAATGTGTGGTTAATCCTGACATATATATTTTATATTTCATGTTATAGAGGTAGCAGGTGAGTAAATTTTTACGGAGTGAACACCACATATATTAAAAGTCTTATTGTCATATATAGTGGGTATGATCACTATATGTTTTTCCCTCCTCATACCCACCCGTCATGCCTCATACCCACTCGATCGCCTCATTCCCTTTCACCCCATCCATACAAGCCCATCTCATAAACACAACATCCGCAATAAGAAATGTTTTATATATGAATTAAATAACCGAATTAATTCAAATTATTGACCAATGGATATAAAATGCGTTTTTAACCAATCCAAGAAGAGGTAATATGTGGGTCATTCATCTATTCACCAGATCAAACTAGGGATTTGTCAAAACTATTATTGGACAGGTAACTTTTCATGGACACTATTATAATACCATCAACCATGACCACCGTTTCATAAATTACAAGCCCGTAGTGCATAGCTCATTTTATAAATTTATAAGCCCATATTATCACCGTGAGATGCTGTCTAACTATGACTTAAATATTTTAATTAAATTATAAATATACGTGGTTTATGTTTTGAGGTCATTTTACCGAGACTAAGTCTCTCACAAGAACAATTAATTTAAAAATTTTAAGATTAATTCATTGATATATAAAAGAGTTACATCAAATTTGTGATTAACTAACAATCTATATTGATGAGTGATGAGTGATGAGAATGCAATCTATACTGCTTGGTTGAGTCAAAGTTTTTGATTGAGTTGGTTTCTTAACACAATTATCCATTGCTAAGAATTTCATATATCAACTGAAGGTCATGAGTGACGACCTTCCTGATAGAGATAAATAAGATCAATCACCGACAAGAATTTTATTCATTATATATTATATTATATATAGAACTATAAAAGTATACCCCATAATAAAAGTAACTCAACAAGTCCAAAAACTAGTACATCACTCAAAGACTTAGTTCCTTGAGCAACATATAAGTAGTTCTGGTCTGAATTTGCAACAAGTGCACCGTACCTAGGCTCGTTCAAGGCACGACTCAATTGGCTGCGCGGTTGATGGCCTTGGACTCAGATTTGAACTTTGACTTTGACTTGGACTCGGACAAATTAGTGGAAATGGATAACTAGGATACACCGTGGGTGTAATTAGCGGGTGAACACCCGTAGGAATATGAACCCATGGGGTACATGGAGACGAACATGTAGTACACAATCCTGATCCATATGCAAGGCTTGATCTTATGGGAATTGATTGTGGGACCATGTTAGGTGTCCCACCACATTGCATGTACCCTGCTAGGCATTCGCCTTCTCGGGCTTTGATTAACGTCTGAAAGGTTGACTAAGTCAAAACAAAACAGAGACACTGCAATAAACTTAGCTTTTTGCGATATTGAATTTAGTGGCATTAAAAAAATGCCACTGATTTATATTTTTAGGGTAATAATTATTGATTTTTATTTTAAGTTCCACCATAAAGTGATTTAGCGACACTTAATTTGATCTTTAGTGGCAAATGTAATTGTCACTATGGTCGTTATAGTGGCATTTATGAGAAATGTCACTAGATCTATGTCGATAAAAGCTTTTGTGAAAAATTTTAATAGCGACATTTAAATTAAATATCGCTAAATATATCCCACTAAAAGCAAATTATATTGTAATGAGATCAAAACAAATAAACAACGTAAGATCTGTGTTTATCGATCATATTCATACCAGAAAATGATGTATAAAGTTTTTAAGGTCGTATACAAGAAACTAAATGTTAATTACATAAGATCTATGTTGAAGTGCCCATGTGTTACCCACATGTGAGTTGTCCCACATCGGAAAAAGAGAAGAGTATGCATCACTTTATATACTCAAGGAGTAACTCCTACTATTACCAATTGGTTTTAGTAGTGAACCTTCTTTGGGTTTATGAGTGGACTTTTTCTTCTCCTCCATATTTGGGTTGCCCAGGCCCATTTTATAAATCCTATCATGGTATCAGAGCCCGATTTGTTGTTGGGCCTTTATACTGGGCATTTAATTTTACCACTGGTTAAGGGGCCTTTAATTGGATATTCGTTCCCAATAGGTTTGTAACCCTTCTGGTGGGCTAAAATTCTAAGGACCCTCACATGTGAGGGGGAGTGTTGAAGTGCCCACGCATGTGAGTTGTCCCACATCGGAGAAAGAGAAGAGTATGCATCACTTTATATACTCAAGGAGTAACTCCTACTATGACCAATTGGTTTTAGTAGTGAACCTTCTTTGGGTTTATGAGTGGACTACTTCTTCTCCTTCATGGTTGGGTTGCCCAGGCCCATTTTCTCAATCCTATCAATCTATATTCATCGTATTCATTTTAGTTATCGCATTCATGCTTATATAATTCCTAGACCTGATCAATTTGTTAATGTTGTTTTTCATAATAATGAAGTTCTTACGTTTACATATATTTTAGAAAATAATTAGAGTAAGATAAACATCACCAATTCACCATAATCGTACATTGTCAATAATTTACCTAGCTAAATTACCTTATTTTCTATTTAATATCAACAACCAAATATGGGATATAATTATAGCGTAGAATAAAATAAACCAAGTAATAAGAGTATATTAACCTCAATTTGTAGTTTCAAGACTTTCATATAATTTACGGCATCTTCTAGAATTGAAGCTCTGTCCTTCTGTAATAAATAATATAAAAATTAAACAATTTTAAATCTATCTATTTATCTATAATCTATCTATAATTTATAATCTATCTATAACTAATACTAAAACAAAACACATTTGATGTCATCATTTTTTAAAATTGCTTACGTGTCACTTTCTCAATAAAAATTTTCCCTCTAAAACACAATGATGATGTCATTGTATTTATTACTAATGTTTATAGCTTCGACTTTTTTATTTTCTAATTATGATTAATATTATCAATATTGATTGATTTTTTACTTTTTAGATCATATTATTTAATATATGAAAAAATCATATAATTTATTTAATTAAATGAGTATAAATATTTTAAGATGGTTAAAACATAAAGCCATCAATTTTTAATTTTTTATTTTAAATAAAAATATCAAAAAAATTTAATAAAATCGTACATCACATAAAACATACCAAAAATCTTAAAAGAACCATTCAGATCAAATACTTTAATGTATCGAGGAGTTGACTGGTGAGCGAGATCTATTATTATTGTTAGCTGTTGCCTTTTATAAATACTCGACTTAAACACTTAGGTAGATAAGAAAAATAAAAATTTTATATTAGAGAGTTAAGTAAGAAAAACTAAGAAAATACTTCCTCCGTTCTGAAATACTCGCTACATTCTGATTATGTGCACTATATATCGTTCAAACTTACTTTTATATATTGTGACTAATGTGTAAGTAAAAATATAAGTGGGATCTTGTTTGAATAGTTTAATCGCATACTTTTATAATTATTAACTTTTTATAATTTTTAAATTTGTATTAACATATAAATAAAATAAATAAACGTATTGAAAGGCGTAAAAAAAATGTATCAAGTATAATGGAACGGAAGAAGTAAACTTCTTAACTATAGAGAAAAAAGAAGACCTTGTTACAATGGGGCATGAGTTGTTGTAGTACTTTAATCTTCCCTGTAATTTTATCTCTTCGTCTCTAACCACAAGATCAAAAGCACATTAATAAAATAAAATGGTCATCTTAATTAATTATATTTACCTTTGAAATATAAAATTAGTAAATAAAAGAATTAAAATGGTGTAGAATACCGTAAAAATGGGAAAGTTTTTCAGAGAAGTGAGAACCACATGTATAACAGTGTTAGTATAAATAAAGGGTTAGGTTGTTAAACACGAATTTTAGTGTTTGGTAAATTAGTTGGTTGAAATAATTTTCTTATGGATAAATTATATTCGAACGAGTTGTTCATAACAATGAACTCAAAAACAATTGGTCAAACTAGTTGATAAAATCAATTGTTCAAATCAGACACTCAAATCAGCTACCAGCCACTAGCTATTAGTCGCTTGTCAAACCAGTGTAACATGTTCGTTGAAAAATACAGAGGTGGTGTTCCAATATAGCTTATTGGACAATTTTGGTTTATTTTGGCATAAATAAAGGGTTAAGTAGTGTTTGGTGAATTATCTAGTCTAAACAACATATTGTTATGAATAAGCTATTTTCGAACAAATTGTTTATAGCAACATGTTCAAAATCAGCTGGTCAAATAAATTAATAAAATTAGTTGGTTAAATATGTTCCTCCAACCACCTACTAGCTACCAGGTACCAACTATCAGCTATCAGCTATCAGCTATCAATATCATCTCTAAGAAATTTTTAAGAAAAAGAGAAAAAATTAATAATCAAATATACTTCCCTTGGTCCAAATTAAATATACAAAATTATTAATAAATAATTAAAAATAAATACTCAAATTTTCTCGCTTATTTATAAGAAAGCATATAAATAAAATCTTGTTACATTCATCCAAAAATATAATTTTCAAAATCAACTTTATATAGCTTTTAAATTTACGTAATTAAAAAATATAAATAAAATTTAAATAGAAGCAAAGAAAATACAATCGAAGTTACTTTTAAAAAGTCAAAGTCTAACCCTCTCAGTAATATTGTGAATCTCTGATGATCGGCTACGTTTAAGCTGGTCAACTCTTTCCTTTTTCGAGCAACGATGAACCATCATTTCCTCCTGCGCTCATACATGATTAAAATCAAAAATAGCCAATATTCAACTATTTCAAGCTTTAACTAAATTTATACTTATATTTTATTTTATAATTTCATATATATATATATATATATATATATAAAATAATACTATTTTATAAAGTAAGAACATTTTAAAATTTTTGTCATAGTTACTTTTCTGTGTAACATAGTTACTTTTACAATTATATGTTTTTGGCTCAATCGTGACTATAGATTTTTTTTATCGTTGTGAAATCAAGGGTGTAGAGTCCTTCTTACCTTTCTCATTTTCAACACCCTTCTCATTGGATCTCTCCTCTATATATATATATATATATATATATATATATATATATATGAAGAAATAATGAGTTTTTAGATGACATTAATTAAAAGAGAAAAAGTGAAATTATAATTAAAATATTTACAAAGTTAAAAAGGCGAAAAAATTTGAAATTGTGTCATATACTAAACGAGATGGAGGAAAGCATTAAACTTGACGAATCAAAAAAGATTTTAGTTCGAAAAACTAAATAAGATAGTATTTATAAGACAGAAAATAATATGAGAAGTTTTACTTCACTATGTAGGTGTTGATCTTGCTCCAAACCTCGTACTCTAACATCCTTTGGATGTTGTTCTTGTCCAGGTAAATCCAATAAAAGTTGTTCTTCGTAAGTGATGTTTGTTTGTAGCGACATTTCTGGTAACTTCAACAAATTATCGCTAAAATTATTTTCCAATTCAAGAAATTCAGGCGAGTCTAACACGAAAGACGGAGGTTGAAGATGATCGTTGTTGTTGTTGTTGTTGTTGCTAATATTCCAAGGATCACATTCAGGTATAATAAGATGGGCAAGACTAGCATAATCTTGTTCGGATACGATGGTTGCACCCAAATCCATGCATTCATGTTGTTGTTGTTGTTTCATGGTGCACAATATGCACATATTAAGTAACTTTTAGCCTACGTAATAATATGTTGTCTTTTATTTTTGGTACTACATCCCAAATCTTCTTCTTTTGGCTAGTGGGTTTTTATAGTTTTAGATTAGAAACTAAGGGTTTTGGTTCTATATGTACAGAATATTGGGAATCCACAAGTTTAAAATAATATTAGTCATTGGTAGGAAATTTTTTCTCCATTATATAATAGTTTTTGATAGAACCATGTAAAATTTACTTTTGTAGTAAAAAATATAATAATTTTTTGGAAAATTTAGTTTTAAAAATCCCGCATTTTGTTTGTTCTCTTTTAAAAATCCCACCTTTTGATTATTTTTTAAAAATCCGACCTTTTGCCTCGGCTTTCTTTTGTAGTACATACCTCTCTAACTTACCTGAACAACCGGTTAATTTCGAATTTTTAAAAAAAGAGAATAGGAAAATTTACTTTTAAAAATCCGACCTTTTGCTTGTTCTTTTTAAAAATCCAAACTTTTGCGTGTTTTTCTTTTTAAAAATGATGAATTTCAAATTAATCGGTCACCGGTAAAAATGTTCTGTAAAAGAAAACAGAGGTAAAAGGTCGGATTTTTAAAAAATAATCGAAAGGTGGAATTTTTAAAAGAGAACATGCAAAAGTTTGGATTTTTAAAAGTAAATTTTCCTAATGTTTTCATTATTACAGTTTATTCATTTTAATTGTCATTTAATTAGAAGGATAATATTAGTCATTAAGTGGTAATAATTAAAAACCTATAAAGAAAAATAAACGTTTGGCGATAAGAGTTTATATTATAAAAATGAAAACCAAAACATAACACATCTTCTTTATCATTATTTATGATCGAGTATCAAACAAATTTTTAACGAAATTCAGTATATAACATATTCATTTTGAGGCTGTAACTATAAGTTTAATTAAACTTTTGGTCTAGTTAGATATATAAACATTGAGCTTTAACTACATCGGTTTAAGCTTTTAATTAATTTATTGTCTTATAATAATATTAGAGACACTACAACATAATTTGCTTTTAGTGGGATATATTTAGCGACATTTAATTTAAATGTCGCTATTTCAAATTTTTTATAGTGTATATAGAGGATTTAGTGACATTTATTAAAACCTTTAGCGGCATATTAAAAACTCACACTAAAACTTTTAGCGACATAGGATCTAGTGACATTTCTCACAAATGTCATTATAGACTATAGCGACAATTATATATGCCACTAAAGACCAAATAAAGTTTCGCTAAATCACTTTATGGTGGAACTTAAAATAAAAACCAATAATTATTACACTAAAAATATAAATCACAAAAAATTAAATTTATCGCAGTGAGACTTTGCTAATTTGAATCTCAATTTTCTAGCTGTATGAAGGTAACAGTGAACTATTATTCAAAAAAAAAAAAATAAAAAAAAAATAACAGTGAACTAAAATTAAAAAAACATATATATGTGGTTGAGGTTTAACAATCGTATCTCATTTTTGTATTTTATTGATCCAAGTTGAAGATGGTGATTGTAATTTGAGGTTATCATAACATTTTGAAATACTTTCTTTTTTGTCATTTTCTGTTAACGGTCTCTTGTTTTCCCGAATTAAAATAAAAGTAGATGAGAGAAAATATATAAAACTAAAATATCTAAAGGGGTACTATTAACTAGTAACAGTTTAAAATTAACCTGATTAATACAAATTACTCGATCTGATTGCGTGTAAAAATCAAAATCAAATTGTCATATTAACACATACATTTAAAAATTGAAATTAATCAGATCTGAGATTGATATGTATTACAATTGGCTTTTTACGCAATCAAATGTGTTATTTTGATCTATATATTGAACTATACACATCTAAAAATTATAAAAAGTTAATATTATGAAAGTATACGATTAGACATTCGAACAAGATTCCACATGACTATGTTTTTTCTTACACATTAGTCGCAATATGTAAAATAAGCTTGAACGATGAATGGTGTCAAAAACCAATATGTAGCGAGTATTTCAGACCGAAGGTCCACATTGAATAATTAGAAAGAAGTTGACTAACATATATACTTGATGTGGTACTCCTCCTGCATCCTAATACTAATTGATATTAGGATGAAACCTCGTCGATTTTGCGTGTCTTCTGTGTATAAGTAATAACTAATAAATTTAAGATGAATTGGATAATTTAAGGATAAAATTGCCGTTAATAGTGCAAAAGAAAAGAGTACACGTGGGAAAAGAGATGGAAAGAAAGAGTCCACGTAGCAAAGGGTGAATAATCTGAGTAATGAATTAAGGAAGATAGCCAAGTCTTACGTAGTATCATTCGTAAAATATGTTTAATGTGACATCAACAACCTCGTCTGTTTGTCTGCAGCACAGAAATTTATTACTAGAACTACGTGACAACTACTACTTGCAATTGCCAAATTAAAGGATAATCATCATATATACATAATATATGTGGCTTATATTAAAGTTGAGATTTTTTTAAGGGAGGAATCAATAATAATAATAATAATAATAATAATAATAATAATAATAATAATAATATAAGGTGGGTTAAAGATTTATATTTTTATGTTTGTTGAGCTGATTCAATTATTCGTTGCATTGGTTGTTATTTTCTTGTGTAATATGTTACATAATTCGTTATTATATAGAGTTTTAGGTAAATTAAAATATAATATGGATAGACTCATGTTCGAATTTTTATATTTGCCATTGGTAGGATGGTAGCATAGTAATTAAGTTTGAATCACTTTTAAACGGGTTATTCATAACAAATTAAGTCATTAACAAATTTTGAAGTAAAGAATCGAGTCAGATCATTATTGAGCTTGGTTATCATGAAACTATTTTCACATTTTCTAATTTTTATTTGACATTATGATATATATATATATATATATATATATATATATATATATATATATATATATATATATATATATATATATATATATTATGTGCTATAAATTAGGACTAAAATTAAAACACAAATTCTTGTTATAGACCGTCAATAGCATAGACGGGGATACATGGGCCAGCCCATTTTGCAAAATAAATAACTGATTAGTCATCAATATTATTTTTAAGTTTAAAATTATTGGGTTGGACTGTTGGAAAAGTCGTCTTTGCCATAGATGATCTCTCAGGAGACCTTTTGAAATTAAAATCATTGGATGAATATCTTAAACGGATAGACATGTCATGTTTAAAAGGGCTTTTAATCCGCAGCATTCCATTTAATACCGGTTTTTATCCGGCCCAGTTAACAGCTTGCTTCGTAAATACCCCCTTGGCTGGTCTTTGAACCAAACTATGGGAAAAAGGTCACTCATTACGTTTATAAATCAACTTGATAAATTTTAAAAAATAGAAAATTTTATGTCGTAACTATGAGATTTTAGATTTTCAAGTGGTGATTAAAATTTTTAGAAAATCCACGTAGTAATTCTAAGGTTTACGTAATTGTTTCACTGTGATCCTTTTACGCATAAAAACATTAGCAAATGTTAATTTCGATTTTTGAAGCTTTAAGGCTGTTGTACGCCTATTTATACGACTTACCATTTCAAATACAATCTGTTTCAACCTTTTCCACTAAAATATAAACCCCAACTCTACCCTCTTTCATCCAAATCATTTTTTTTTTCCCCAAATCTAAAGACGGTAGAGTTAGAGTCTATGTTTTGGGGCAAAAGGTTGAAACAGATAACATTTAAAATGACAAGTCGCATAAATAGGCGTAAACAAGCCTTAAAGCTTCGAAATTAACGTTTACTAACGTTTTTATGTGCAAAAAGGTCACGGTGGAACAATTACGTACACCTCAGGGTTACCACGTCGATTTTTTTAAAAGTTTTGGTTACCAAGTGGTAAATCCAAAACTTCAGAGTTACCACGTGGAATTTCCAAAACAAAAATTAAATAAAATTTAGACATAGATTAATTACATAACAATTTTATCATCATCCGTTTCATTATCGATACTAAATAGTGGTAATAAGAATGAAATAACATAATATATTTTTTTGGATAATTTTTATTTTACACTATATAATTAAAAAAATATCTGACACTTTCAATGATTTTAGTTTACTCGATTTTTATAGTTCGACACCCTTTTCATTTTATTGCCACCCCTATTTAAAATTAATTAATTAAAATGACGAAAATTCCCTTGGACTTAAAACTTCGATAAAACCCTTCAAACTCACTCTATAACACTTTTATCACTCTAAAACTAATTAAATCCACAAAAAAATTATCGTAGCTAAAGCATTGGACTTCGAATCGCTACCAAAAAACCGAGCTAATTTCTAACTTAATCTCGTTTCAAAATTCAAAAAAAAAATACTTAGGGAATCGCACAAAATGTGCTTTTGTACCATGGTAGAATCACACAAAATGTGCGATTGGACCATGGCCCAATCGCACATTTTGTGTGATTCTACCATGGTGCAAAAAGCACATTTTGTGCGATTCTGCCATGGTGCAAAAACACATTTTGTGCGATTCCCTCCAAATTTTTTTTTATTTTTTTTGAATTTAATTAATTATTGTTTTATTATTATTTAATTTATTAAATGTTAATATTAAAATATATTTTATTTAAAATATTTGTTATATTATTATTAAATTAATAATATATTGTTATTATTTAATTTATTAAATAATATAATAATAATAATTATTTGATATTGTTATTATATTAATATTAATTTAATTAATTTTTTAAATGTTAATATTATTTGTTTATTTATATTATTATTTAATTTTTTAAATGTTAATATTATTTGTTTATTTATTTAGTAGTGATTAATTATTATTTAATTAAATTGTAGTTATTTTATAAATAAATTAAATAAATAAACAAATACAACATAAACATAATTACATAAATAAATAAATAATATAAATAAATTAAGTAACTAAAATAAAATAAATAAATAATTATACAAATAAAGCATAAACATTAAAAAATAATTATATTAAAAAGTATTAAATTTTAAAAAAATGAAAAAAATTGAAAAAACGGTCACAATCGCATAAAATGTGCGATCCAACCATGGTAGAATCGCACAAATTGTGCTATTGCACCATGGTGGAATCGCACAAAACGTGCGATTGTACCATGGTCCAATCGCACATTTTGTGCTATTCCACCATGGTACAATCGCATGTTTTGTGCTATTCCAGCATGGTTGAATCGCACATTTCGTGCGATTTGGGCCTGTTCTTCAATTTTTTTTATTTTTTTTGAAAATTTCGAACCGTTTTATTTAAGTTACTGTTCGTTTTGGTTCGCCATTGTTCTTCGATTAATACTTTTAGCTTCTTTTAGTTCATAGAGTTTTTTTTACAGATTTTTAGAGAGATGTTAGAGTTTCTGAGTTCGAAAATTCTGCAGGGGTAATTATGGAAATTCAATATATAATGGGTGGCGATAAAATAAAAAAAGGTGGTGAAGTATAATAATGCCCTTAGTTTATAGAGCGACTGATAATATTTACGATTTTATGAAAGCCTACAAGCTACAAACATCGATATTATCAACAATTTTATAAACTCTAATTTTCCAACAAATAAATAATCATACATGCATTGTGGTAATAAATGAGAAGAGAGAATGAATTGTGTGAACGTTAGGGTTTATTTTAATGCCGCAAGTGCACGGGTGTCATACCACAATTACGGGTCGGATCACATGAAGGCAAGATTAATATAAGAGTCGTTCAATTAATCACTTTGGGAACAAAAGATTTGTTGGTTGTTTCTATGAACTATGTGAAAACGCTTAAGAAATATGATGATATCTAGATAATAAAAAGGACTAGGACATAGGAATTCCCCACTAATAGCATGCGATTATTTCGAAAAGGATTGCAGTTGATTCCGTTGAATTGATTCACCAATTTAATTCAATCACTCCTTTTCGGGATGGCAACCAAATTAAATTGAATTAAATGGGTTCTCTCAATCTCAACTTTCGTATTTTGATCAATTAACATTACAAGAAAACATACTACTCAATCTCAACTTTCGTGATTTTGACTAAGAAGACATATTAAGTTGTTTTACCATCCAAGACTAATAATATTCTTATCCCTCAACTTTCGTGATTTTGGTATTAAGAATATTAAAAGACTTTACCTTGAATGATCATACATAACAATTAAATCAAATCGTTCAACATCACAATCACCAATCCTCATCTAACATTCACATACATATTAGGGTTCAAATTCAATGTCCTAGCATACAAAACTACTCACTAATCATGGCTATAGAGATTTCTAGGAGAAATAAACTATCATGAAACATGAAATATATATAATTTAAAAAATACAAAGATAAAAGAAATACCTTGACAATGGAGATGAAGAAGGAAAATTAAATTGCAATTGAAATCCAAGATTACAATATATAATTTCTCAAAGGAAAGCTTAAAATTAAAATAAAAGGAATACAAAAAAAACTGAATAATGAAATTATGGTTTAACCTCCACTTAAAATAGTGGTTCTAAAAATTAGGAGAGAAACCGTTTAAATTTCCGTCAAACGAAGAGCCCACATTAGGGGCAACTAGTCGCCACTTTGGTACTGCCTGCAAACTGGAGTCAGCACATGGAGCGACGAGTCATTACATCATAGGCGGCGAGTCGTCGCTTTGTTCCTGGAAACTTATGGATAGATTAGTGATTATGTGGCGTCTCGTTGCTTTGTGTGTGGCGAGTCGTCGCTTATGTTCTGGAACAGTATTGACTTCAGCATGTGAGCGACGAGTCGTTGCTTTGGTTGTGGCGACTCGTCGCTTTCCTCTTGGACACTTTTGGCTTCGTTTCTCCCTCAAGCTAGGGGTCTTAGGCTATTTCTCCAAGCTTTCACCCTCTTATAACTCCATATCCTAGTAAAAAACTTCAATTCCGCCTAATATATCATGGAATTACAAAATTAAACACAAGAGACAAAATTTCAACAATTCACTACTATAATCCCTAAATACCTCTAAAACTTCATATAAGGATTGTAAAGATAACACGGATAAGCGCAAATAATTGCACTTATCAGTGAATGAAATTGAAAGAAAGTTAAAATGTATGGATGAGATTAAAGGAAAGGGGTGGGCCATAATCCAAAAATAAAAATGATGCAAATTAAGTGGGATGTACCAAAATGGAAAATATTGCAAATCAAATGGGACCGAGAGGGTAGGCTATATAGGGTGGCTGATAATATTTACGATTTTATGAAAGCCTACAAGTTAAAAACGTCGATATTATCAATAATTTTATCTACCCTAATTTTCCAACAGAAAAATAATCGTACATAAACCATACTTTAAAAAATAAAATTGAAATTTTCGCATTACTTTGGAGAAATAAAGGATTTCTCCTCTCTTTTATCTAATTTGTTTTATTTTGTATTTTAATTTATTTTAACAAATTTATTAATCCTATATTTTATTTTTCAGCAAGTCTTGTACAATTGTATGAGGCCATCTTACCATGAGTCGTACTCATACAAACAACCTAACCTAATTAATGCTTTTAAAAATAAAAAAAAACCGATTAAGCAAATTAAAAACAATTTCTTTAGTTTTTTTTAAGTAAATATTGAATTAGTCCATATTAGATTGTCTCACGATGAGACGGTCTTAATAAAAAATTTGTTTTTACTTTTAATACAACTTCACCACTTTAATTATTATATTCTCTTTAATTTCTAATTATCACTATTTAATATATTATTTTTAATTTTCTAATTAACATCTCAAAATCAAATTAGCATCACTTGTGCAAAAAATATGATGTCGGGGTAGGGATGACAATTCAGTCTGAATCCGACCCTAGTCCGACTCGATCCGAGGAAAATAATTTGATTCAGTCCGAGGAAAAAAGTCATCCGACTTTATGATCCAAGTCCGAGTTAGAGACGAACCGAAGTTGGGCCTAAATAAAAATCCGACACTCCGACCCGACTCCGACTCTGAAGGAAATCCGACTTTGAATTTGACTTTTACACTAATATTTTGTTTCCCTTAAAACTCTAAACGTGACTAATTCAAGTTTTCTCATACTAATTGTAATTTTCGATTTTGAAAAACTACTTGGTATTTTTATTTAGATTAATTAATCAGAATACGATAAATCAAATCGAGAGAAATAAAATACGTCAAATCAAAATGCGAGAAAAGTTTGTTAAACTTGAATTCATAGTACATATTTTTCTGTTAGATTGTATTTGTAAAATATATTTTGGTAATTTTGTATGCTTTAAAACAATATCACAACGATACGGTTCGATAATAATTTGACTTCGCATCCGACTCCGTCGGAGGTTCAAGAGTCCGAGTCGGGGCAAACTTGAAGTATGCATAATCCGACTCCGAATGGAGGTGGACTAAAAAAAAGTCTTACTATTATCCGAAGCAAAGTCGGAGTATGTATAATCCAAGTCGAGTCCGATCCATCGCTATTCCTATGTTAGGGTAGAAAAATAAGTGGGACCCAATTGTTTTTTACCCTCATCTTTCTCACTTCATTTAACTTTTCCTCTCATGTCCTTTCATGTGTTCTTCTACCTCCTTCATATTATTCCATCTTCCCAATGCTTGTAATACCCTTTCTCACTGTCTTCTCTCCCAAAGTCTACTCTTTACTAACCCATCTCATTCTCTTTCAGGTAAGTCAAATTTCTCCATGTTTTTCTAGCTACCCTTCAAATTTTTAGCAAAATGTATCACTTCAATTCATGGGTTATTCTTATTTTTCTCTTTCACTCAAAATCTTTAGTAAATTGCTTAAATGGAGAAGGTTTAGCACTTCTTACATTCAAACAATCCATAATTCAAGACCCATTTGGGTCTTTAAGCAATTGGAACAATTCTGATGAAATTCCATGTTTATGGAATGGAATTACTTGTAAAGATCAAAAAGTTGTTTCTATTAGCATTCCTATGAAAAAACTTGTGGGTAATTTTCCTTCTTCTTTTGGTAATCTTTCTAGTTTGGTGCATGTTAATTTGAGGAATAATAGTCTTTATGGCCCTTTACCACTTGATTTATTCCAAGCTCAAAGCATTCAAAAACTAATTCTTTCTGGTAATTCATTATATGGGCATGTACCTAATGAAATTGGGAACCTAAAATTCCTAAGAATTTTGGATTTGTCCCAAAATTCCTTTAATGGGTCTTTACCCTCTTCAATTCTTAAATGTAAGATGTTAAAGAGTCTTGTTTTGAGTCATAACAAGTTTATTGGGAGTCTCCCAAATGGGTTTGGGAGGGTTTTGAAATCCCTAGAAAAATTTGATCTTTCTTACAATATGTTTAATGGGTCAATCCCTAATGATTTGGGGAACTTGTCTAATTTACAAGGAAATGTTGATTTTTCTCATAACTTATTTAGTGGTACAATCCCTGAGAGTCTTGGTGAGGTTCCTGAAAATGTTTATATTGATCTTACTTATAACAATTTGAGTGGGCCAATTCCACAAAATGGTGCCCTTATGAATAGAGGACCAACTGCATTTATAGGGAACCCTGGTCTTTGTGGCTCTCCATTGAAGAACCCTTGTTCATCAAATGGTTCTTTAGCCTCACCGTCTTCGAACCCTTTCATGCCAAGTCATCATTCACCTCAAGGGAATGGTAACATTGGTGGGAAGAATAAGGGGAAAGGGCTTAGTAAGGGTGATGTAGTAGCCATTGTTGTGAGTGATATAGTTGGAATTTGCTTAATTGGGTGGTTGTTGTCTTATTGTTACACTAGGGTTCGTCTTTGTAAGAACAATGATGATAAGCTAAGGAGGGAAAGTGGGGAGTGGTGTTGCTTCACTAAAGAAGTGTCCGAAACGCTATCGGAGATCATTGAACAAAATGATTTAGTACCCTTGGATTCTCAAGTGGCATTTGATCTAGATGAACTTCTTAAAGCGTCCGCTTTCGTGCTTGGAAAGAGTGGGATTGGCCTTGTGTACAAAGTAGTGCTTGATGATGGACTTACCTTGGTTGTGAGAAGATTAGGTGAGGGAGGTTCCCAAAGGTTTAAGGAATTCCAAATTGAGGTTGAAGCAATTGGGAAGCTAAGGCATCCAAATATCGTCACTTTAAGGGCTTATTATTGGTCTATTGATGAGAAGTTGCTTATATATGATTATGTGCCTAATGGAAGCCTAGACAATGCTCTACATGGTAAGGGTGAAATTGCAGATGTTTGTTACCAAGGGTCAATCGGAAACAGCCTCTTTGTTATCACTGACAAGGGTAAGGCTGCGTACATATGATCTTCAAACCCGTCTAGGTGGGATTAGACATTGTGTTGATGAAATGTTTGTGTTGTTGGCTAATGTTGATTAATTATTATGTGATATTATCAATAGGGAAGCCGGGAATTGACACATTCGCTCCACTTTCGTGGTCGACCCGATTACAAATAACCAAAGGCATTGCTAGAGGTTTGGTGTACTTGCATGAATTCAGCCCGAAAAAATATGTTCATGGGGATTTAAGTTCGAGCAATGTACTGCTCGGAGAGGACATGGAACCTAAAATTGCTGATTTCGGACTTGGGCGCCTTGCTAAAATTGCTGGGGGAACTCCTACCCTACAATCCTGCAGGATGGCATCTGATAAATCCCCACAAAACCAAGCAGGAACCGCACCATTAGAAGTCGGTAGTGTACCTGTTTCGATTGCACATTGTTACCACCAAGCCCCGGAATCCCTTAAATCTATGAAACCATCACAAAAGTGGGATGTTTACTCATATGGGGTAATCTTACTCGAAATGATAACTGGAAGATCAGCTTTGGTTCAAATGGGCACCTCGGAAATGGACCTTGTTCAATGGATTCAGCAATGCATTGACGATAAGAAGCCTTTTATTGATGTTTTAGACCCGTATTTAGCGCTGGAGGCCGACAAGGAAGACGAGATAATCCATGTTCTGAAAATTGCTATGGCTTGTGTCCATAGCAGCCCCGAAAAAAGGCCAACGATGAGACATGTCTACGAAGCTTTAGATCGAATGCCCGAGTTGAGTCCTTAATCGTTCACCGTATCGATAAAAACCGCGGACTTCCTTGAACTCAAGTTATTTGTGCTAGTAGGATGAAGTAGTAGTGTTCTCTAAAGTGTAACTTAATTGCTTCTTGTACATAATGCCAAATATCATCTAGTTATCTTGTTTGTGTTTGTAATGCTAAAGAATGCTTTGTTGTTTGTCAATGAAAATTTGAAAAGCAATTGTGTATATATTTACCCGAAAATCCATCCAAACACCCGAATGGACACTAAGTATAGAGCGCATGAAAAGTTACGACAACCTTTAGTGAAAGATTCCGCTCCTACACTAAATCCTTCTTTAGTAGCACCTTTAGTTAGACGCAATGTTTGTTCAAACTTCAATGCGTTGTTATTAGAATTCTGATCCAATCATAGAATTGTACGATTACATTAATCGATTTAAATAGGTAAGATCGTTAGAATCGGTAGGATTGCGATCCTAATGATTCTAAGGGTCCTACCATTTTTGGCACAAGGGCGGCATGGGCACAACATGTTGATGACCGAACAAGGACCTTGAAAGAACAACAATAATAGGAATAAAGCTAATTGGATTGACTCAACATAAATTGAAAATTCCGCCAATCAAGCCTACCAAAGAGTGTGAAAATATTACATTCAAGATTTTATAAAGAAATTTTGACTTTGATTTTCCAAAGTCTAGGATTTGTCAATGCTCAATTGTCAAGATGGTCAAGTAAATATAGGAGAATATAGATATGTAAATTGTTTAATTATAATGATGTCACCCTTTTGTTGGTTCATTTAGCTGACTGAATCGTGAAAATTAGTATATGTTTATTAATCTAACTGATAAACTAGTTTTCAAACCAAATGAAAAGGCTCTTACAAGCTTTTAGCGTTTTACTCACTTTTCTTTAATAAACAAGTAACAATCAACAACTAATTTTTTCTAAATTTCTGCTTTCTATTGGTCAAACCAGTCAAAGACTCCAATAAATAACTTCACCCATTGATATCATTTGCTAAACAGACCAACTATTTATGTCAAATTTTAATCAAAAAACACTAATTAATATCTACTCTTTACAAATATCCCTTAGGTACTTATTAGGAATATAAATGTTTTATCAAATATAACTTCTATGATCATTCGTTTCCACTTTTCAAAAAAATTTCCATGATGATTTCAAAATACCATTTAACTAATTAGGAGAAATGCTTTTCTCACATGCACTATTATTTTTGCTTTCCTCTTGAGTTTAATAATATTACTATATAATCCATGTAGGATCCAAAGTTTTATTAAATTTTTTAACATATTTGTTTAAACAAAAAATAAATTATGGCCTTTGTTTTAACCATCTCAAAATATCTTATACTTGTTTAATAAATAACAATTATAAAGATTTTATAAATAATTGAAAGAAAATAAAATAAAATATATAATTTTCTAATATATTAGATGTTATGGCCTGAAAAGTAAAATATCAATCAATATTAATAATATTATAATCACAAATAGAAAATAGAAAAGTTAAAGATATAAGCATTAGTAATAAATACAATGACATCATTATTGAATTTTAGAGGAAAAATTTTCATTGAGAAATGACACATAAGCGATTTTAAAAAGGGTGTGATGACATCAACAATATTTTGTTTTAATAATAATGATAGATTGAAAATAAGTTTTATAATCATTGAAAAAAATAAATGTAAAAAGTTTTCTTGCTAAGCATCCTTTATAGCTTTCTTTTGCCACAGATAATATAACAATATAAGATCCCAATTCCCAATCAAAGAATCCTTACAAATTACAAGTATTGGTTTAAAGGTGTTTATTTGGGTCATCAGGTTGATTTTGGGTTATGTGTAATAGGTCGGTTTAAAATTGGGTCTTGTGTCCACCTTGATGTTTATATAATTTTAAATGCAATTTGAAGTCGGATCAAGTCAAACTCGGTTATAAAGTCGGGTAAATAACAGATTATCAGATCTGTTTTGTACACCCTCTTGTGTTCCAATTATGTTAAACTGGTTTGTTTATCACAAATCTGTCGTCCATCCTTGACCTTTATTTAGGTTTGATGCTGATAATATGGACCGGCAAAGTCCTCTCACACAATTCTAATAACACTAGAATATGGGCCGCTCACACACCGAAAAAGTTGAAAATTTGAAATAGATAAGAGCCTATATAAAAAAAAGCATGCAATAAGATCTAAATCAAACTTATTTCAAATATAAACGTCTGATACCTCAGAACACAGGTTCGGGTCTGTTCGCACTTACTAAGTGCGAACAGTAATAAACTGCACAAAAAAATCAAGTGTCTGTTCGCACTTAGTAACTGCGAATAGGTCAAACAGGGTTAAAACACTGATTTTAAGACAAGAGCTGTTCCCACTTACTAAGTGGGAACAGACTGAAAAGCACAAACAGTCTGTTCGCTGTTACTAACAGCGAACAGACTGTTTGTGTTTTTCAGTCTGTTCGCACTTAGTAAGTGCGAACAGCCCGAACCTAAGGTTTGCAGCTTACACGCTTAGTTTTGGAATAAGTTTGATTTTAATCTTATTGTATGCTTTTTTTTGATAAATAATCTTATTTATTTCAAATTTTCAAAAAAGTTTTCATAAAAATTTGTCCTAAGACCGTTCTATTTTAATATTATAACTGGGCTGGCCCATTGCAGGCGCGTGTGTTATACGCGACCTCTAGAATTTCATTTTTTTTATTTTTTCTATTTTTTAGGCATTTTTAATTTGGACCTTAAAGGTATTAATTTGGACCTTAAAGGTAATAATTTTGACCTTAAAGGTATTATTTTTGACCTTAAAGGTATTAATTACAACGTAAAGTAGTACTTAAACATATCAATTAAAGTAGACTTCAATTTGAACCTATAAGTGATCAATTGTGGCGTTAAACTGATCAATTTCTACCTAAATTGAAATTGATATTTTTAAGGTCAAAATTGATACCTTTAAGAGTAAAATTGAAAAATGCCCAGAAAATGAAAAAGAAGAGAGAAAGCGCGATAGGCTGGAATATTGAGTCGTCTTATTCTAAGACAGTCTCTCCCAAGACCGTCTGGAAAGTTTTTAACTTCAAAATAACATAAATTGTTATAATAAGACTTTCACTAATTCTTAAATGAGACGGTCTTATGGTGTGACCATTTCTATTAGATTGTCCCAATATATATTTTGTGCCTTAAAATGATCATTTATAATGTTAAAGTGATAACTTATAATTTTAAATTAATTACTTTTTGTGGTCTCAGAATGATTGCATATAACCTGAGAACGATTACTTATGATCTTAAAGTAATTAATTAAAGAAATGGGCTATTATATGAACTCGTCTCATAGTGAAACGGTCTCATACAAGACGAGCTTTTTTAAAATCAAATTTGGGCTTTGTGGTTTTAGGAAATGGGTTAATCCAAACCCACAAATGATGAAGCCAAGGTTTATGTATTAGACAAATGTATTGTTAGATTTAAAATGAATACATAAAATTAAGGGAAAATTACCTATAATAATTCAATTTATTTGTGATTTTTCTGTAATAATTTTACCTATTGATTAATCATGAATAATTTCAACTTTAAGGGGTATTTGCCTAGAGTAAACTTGGTAACCCGATGACCTGCTATAGTAGGTAATTCACCAAAAAAGTAAATTTTTATGTGAGACGATCTCATCATAAAACATTCTTCATTCATAGATTGAATAATCTAACTAATACAATTATTAACATATTGACTCTTTGATTTTGAAGTCTCCCATCGAGAGACGGTCTTGCACAAGAATAGCTATTATAGTTTTGTTTGCTACTTGTTGGAATTAAGTGAAAATTTATTTCAAAAAATTATTATCACTTGACATTTTCTCTCTTGTATGTTATTAATCATTATATGTAGCTTTCCCCTCAATTCTTATCTCATTTTCAATACAATACTTAGCTTGTATAAGTTATAACCCTTTTGTCAATGAGCCTTATACGTAAGTCCTCTCAAGTTCCTTTCAACTTTTTGGTGGCTCATTGGCTATCTTATTCATCCAGAAGTTCCTATTTATTTTTTTTAAAGATATTCGAGAAATTATAAAAAAAACAATTACAAAACACCACGTAGTAAATAAGCTATTCTTATGAGAGATAATATCTCGTGAAACGACCTTAAAACAAAAAGTCCATCATACATCGCATCGTATATATAAAAAAATGCTAAGAAACGACAAATTTATCTTCATGGCGCCTTGACAAATGAAATTATTTTTAGTCGATAATGATTGATTATATAGCAATATTTACCTGATTTAAAATATAATTATTTTCAAATTAGAGCTAAATAAAGTCTGATATTTATATATCTAGCTAAGCTAAATCATATCATATCATACATATTAATAAAAATGCTAGCAAATGACAAATGACATCTTTAAGAAGTTTTGACAAATAAAATTATTTTAGTGGATCATAGTTGATTACCTGACAATATTTACTTAATTTAAAATTTGATTATTTTAAAAATTAGAGATAAATCAGGTATGGTATTTATATAATTATTATGACAATTCTACTTATCTAACCTAGCTAGAATTTGATATATTTAAGTGAATGAAAAAAAATGTATTCAATATATAATTTTAAAAAAATCAATATTCAATTTTTGATTTAAAAAAGTCATGTATTCGATAAATTTAGTCATATATACTTGCATTATTCTTTGAAATTATATGTTTATATATTTCATACTCATAAATTCATGAATTGCACAAATTTTTATACTAATCATACATCATACATTATAATAAAAACCTTGGAAAATTCCAAGTGTCACAATTTAAGAGAACTTGCTAAATAAAATTCACTTATTAATTAAAGAAAAATGACATGACAATTGATCTTGAGCAATATATCTACTATTAAAGTATCTTTAACTAGCATTTATATATAGTTAAATTGAGTAAATTAAAAAGTATAATATATTGTTTAATATATTTTTGACAATTTTCAAAATTACAGATTTCATTTATATATATAATTAACTATAAAAATTGAGTTTTTCTACTGCATAATATCTCTAACTTTTTTTTAATACGTATGTTTATATGTTTCAATGTTAAAAAACCGTGCATTGCACGGGATTCCACACTAACATCTAATAATTGTATTAGTTAATTTATTCAACTCATATATGAACAACGTCTCAAACACAAGATTTGTGATAGTGAAATTGTTTTGAATTGTGTTATACACATGACTAATTCATCACATGATTTGTGGATAAGAAATGATTGAGAAAATAGGCAAAACCAAAAGAGAAGGTGCTAGTAATAAATTAAAGTGAATCAAAAGTGAGATAGCCTTAAGGCTCCAAGTGACCAAATTTTGGGTATATAGTGATTAGCAAATCAAATATTGCCACGTGGCGAAGTGTAATCTTGATTTTGTGGCAAGGATTGAAAATCCAATCTTGAAAAAAAACACCATAACTTGCTATAAGTCTCCCATTTCATTTGTCTCACATTCCCAAAGGAATTCTCAAGAGTTTTCATAATATAATCCCCTTCACTTGCTCTTTAGCGTTGTTTGGATCTCTACCGTTGGATTGAAATGGCTACTGCTATCTCAACCCTTGGAGCTGCCAACAAGGCACTTGTAAGTGCTTATTACTCTTTTGTCCCTTTGAATCTGTACACTTATTTTTCCAGTTCGTCTGTTGATTTTGCCACTCGTTTTATTAATTGATTCTCATTCCTATATTTTTTGGCTTTTTATTTCGCTTATATAATTCAAATGTTGAGCACGACTCTTTAGTCTTTTATGTCTAACTCTCGTGTCCAATTTAAAAATCGAATAGTTAGAGAGTTAAAATTTTACCTTATATTAGGATATTAGGATTATACCTTGAATAACCTATTTATCACAAATTCTTACTATAGACCGTTTATAGCATAGACGGATAAATATGGGTCAACCTATTTGTTAAATGAGTAACTCAATAGTCATGTCAGCCATTGGGCTGGGCTATTAAGAGAGTCGTCTATGCCATAGACGGTCAGAGACCTTCTAAATCTTTATTCATTTTCTAGGAAATAATTAACATGATTAAGGGAGATAAGAGTAGGGTTTATTTATGTTTGTGATTTATAATTTCCAAACATAATCAAAATCCAAATTTTTAGGCTTGCTATAGCCTATATACTACTACTATTTTCATAGTGCTCTGTTTGTCTTTGGTTAGCCCTAATTAAGTTAAACAAGAAGTACACACTTCTCTTATCATAAAGCTACAGTTAAAAGTATATAATATATCTTGGAGTCTTAACCATCAGCTTAAAGTTTTAGTTGAATTGATTTTTACTAATAATAAAAGGGTTGTTTTTATTGATTTTTGATAACAAAGTTTATATGATTTAATGAGATATTTGAGTAAAATTTATTATTACCAAAAAATTTAAAACTTTAGAAACTCAGTCTCATCATAAACCAACAAGAAATATTTGAAGATAAAACTATACATTAAATTAAAGTGGACCATGTTGATAGATACATAAAAGCATTATTAGTGCATCATATGTGGGTGAACTTGTGCCATATATTTCACGGTCGGTATGGTAGATGGTAATAAGACTATGGTAATGAAAATGAAAATTACTGTATTTTTGGTTGAAAAATCACTTGCTACTTTGATGGTCATGTTTGTCCAACTTTAATCATCTCATTTTGTATTTCAAAAATTATACGTAATAAATTATCAAGGTCTCCAACTTTTTCTAAAATTATGATATTTTTCTAATAATTTTGTATCTTTAAACATTTAACATATACTATACGTAATAAATTATTAAGGTCTCCAACTTTTTCTAGGGCCCTATAAAGTCGAACATGTTGAATATGCTCGGAATCTTTTCTGATTGTGTGATGTATGTGTAATGTGCAGTTGAGCAAGAATGGGTCAAATGTAGGAGCAACAGTCCCAACATCAGCATTCATGGGGTGCAGCTTAAAGAAGCACAACAATGTGAGATTCCCAAGCAGCTCCAGGGCTTCTTCCATGACTATCAAAGCTTCTGACTACGACGAGCAAAAGCAGACCAGCAAGGACAGATGGGCTCATTTGGCCACCGATCAGTCTGACGATCAGCTCGACATTCGTCGTGGTAAGGGTGCTGTCGACACCCTCTTCCAAGCACCCGACGGTATGGGTACTCATGATGTTGTTCAGTCTAGCTGGGAATATGAAAGTTCTGGAATTAAAAAGTATGTCATCAACTTTACTCATCATTCCTCATTCATCAGTTTAAGCTTTTAGTTGAGTTGGTTCCTTGACATGGTATTATAGTCAACGTGGCTCGAATTTCAATCACCCCTCATTCAAAGTGAAATATTCAGCGCTTATGCGTATCCACATTTCTATCCCGATGGGCTCTCGTTTGAGGGAGAGTGTTAGAGTATATAACATATCTTGAGGCCTCAACCACTGGCTTAAGCTTTTGGTTGAGTTGGTTCCTTGACATAACATATTTTGGGGCCTCAATCAGCTTAAGCTTTTTGTTGAGTCAGTTTTTTGACATGGTATCAGAAGTCAGTGTGATAAAAGGTCATGGGTTTATATCTCAATCATCCCTTATTTAAAGTGGAACATTCAACGTTAGGTATGTATGAGGAGAGTTTGAATTGAATTCACATTTTTTGCCCAAAGAGCTTTCGTGTGAAGAGGCGTGTTAGAGTACATGATACATCATGACGCCTCTAATATCAGCTTAAGCTTTGGTTGGGTTGATTTCTTAACAATTCCAATAATATACTATTATCAGTAAATGATTTATGGATTTGTGATTGTGTTTAGGTACAACTTGGACAATATGTTGGGTGACTTCTACATTGCTCCTGCTTTCATGGACAAGCTTGTTGTTCACATTACCAAGAACTTCTTGAACTTGCCCAACATCAAGGTAATATACATTTACTAATAATCGTTTTAAGGGTAGTTTTTTTACCATATGTAAAGTGTCCGACCGTACAGAATTCTAAAAACTAAAAATTTTATTCTACTATGTCCCATTCTAATAACATCAAATTGGTTTGGTGTGGTTATAAGAAAATATAGGGCGTTGGTGTTTTAGGGAGAGATTAAGTTGTACGTTTGTTATTGAGAGTAGGTATAAATGTATAAATGAGATTAAAATACGATGGTAACCGGTAAACTATATTTCCAAATAAGAATATAAAGAAAAAACGAGGAACAATTGAAAATAGAAAATAAAGCAATCTAAGAGGAATAATAATTGTATTACTTGATTTTAGGCCTAAATTTGCAAAAAAGAATGTGAAATAAATAGGGATTCAATGACTTATTATGTGTTTTTACCCTAAGCTTGATTGTAAATTAAGTTAATAATATATGGATATTGTGATTAGGTTCCACTTATCTTGGGTATTTGGGGAGGAAAAGGTCAAGGAAAATCCTTTCAATGTGAGCTTGTGTTTGCCAAGATGGGAATTAAGTAAGTCCTTAATAAACTCCTTCATTAATTTCTTTAATTTGTGATGCTAATCTTATAAGATTACTGATTAATTACAATTATAATGACTTTGTTTAACAGCCCAATTATGATGAGTGCCGGAGAGTTGGAAAGTGGAAATGCAGGAGAGCCAGCAAAGTTGATTAGGCAAAGGTATAGAGAGGCTGCAGACATCATTGCCAAGGGTAAAATGTGTGCACTCTTCATCAATGATCTCGACGCTGGTGCTGGACGTCTTGGTGGAACCACCCAATACACCGTTAACAACCAAATGGTTAACGCCACGCTCATGAACATCGCTGACAACCCAACCAACGTCCAACTTCCGGGTATGTACAACAAGCAAGAGAATGCCCGTGTCCCCATCATTGTCACTGGTAACGATTTCTCCACCTTGTACGCTCCCCTTATCCGTGATGGTCGTATGGAGAAATTCTACTGGGCTCCCACCCGTGAGGACCGTATTGGTGTTTGCACCGGTATCTTCAGGACAGATAACGTCCCTAAGGAGGACATTGTCAAGCTTGTTGACTCCTTCCCTGGCCAATCCATTGGTATGACTAACAGTCTAATACATGTGTTTCGATCTTTTTTGTTCTGCAAACTTCTCAATATACCAATTTAGTCCTTATTAACAAACTATCTATTAAGATTGATTGATAAATAGTGCTAAAAAGTAAATAAAAACTTAGAGTGAAATAGAAGTATAAGTTTTGTCGCTCTGATACCATATCGAATAAAATTAGTGTTATAACATGGGTGATGGTTTAAACATGTAGACTTTTTTGGCGCCTTGAGGGCACGTGTATACGACGATGAAGTGAGAAAGTGGGTGTCCGGAGTAGGAATCGAAGCAATTGGAAAGAAGCTCGTCAACTCAAGGGAAGGACCACCAACCTTCGAGCAACCAAAGATGACCATTGAGAAGTTGATGGAGTACGGAAACATGTTGGTGCAAGAACAAGAGAATGTGAAGAGAGTCCAACTTGCTGACAAGTACTTAAGCGAAGCTGCTCTTGGTGATGCTAACAAAGATGCCATTGAAAGTGGAAATTTCTTCGGTTAAGTGCCCTTAACTTTGAGGTTTGCTCTCTTGTGAATATGTAGCAAAAACAAGGTAAAGATATATCGGGAAATTTAATGTGGTGACCCTAATTTTTCGACTGTTCTAGTGGTAGACGAACACTTTTTAAATTCGTATGGTGATCCGGACCTTTCAACTTTTCCACGTTCTGGCAGACAAAATGTTAAATTAAGTACTTATTTCGAATAGATTTTCAAAAAAAGTGTCCCTTAAAATTGATTGGTGCATTTGTTAATGAAAAAATGTCGTGATAATGAATAATAATAATAATAACGTAAATTTAACAAAAAAAACCATAATCTTTTGTCTAGCAAGTATATAAGCTAGAAACTTATGGTCACCACGCGGATTTAAAAGTCAAAAGTTCGGAATTACTACGTGGAATTTCCCAGATATATTATGTAGTACTATAAATTTCTTGACTGGGTGCATCTCTCTTTACTCCCAGATACTGGAGGTCTCCTTTTAACTTTACCTTTATAAATTTATTGTTTTTGATGCAATCAGGTGGCCAAGCAGCTGCTCAGCAAGGTAAAATACCAGTTCCTGAAGGTTGTACTGACCCAAATGCGGCAAATTTCGACCCAACTGCAAGGAGTGATGATGGGAGCTGTTTATACACTTTTTAGGCTATTTTAGTTTTTTCTTTTCTATTTGTTGTGTTTTTTATTAGTTTAATTAATGAGAAAAGGGGAACAAATTAATTAAATTAAGTTTGCCTTTATAAAATGGAAGGATTATTATTATTATTTTTCCATTATACATCCTTTTTTTTTTTTGGTTTGTTAGTTATTTATTTTCATGTAATTTGTGTTGGCATTCACCATCTTGTTCTTCAATTTGTAAAATTAATTATTTGGGTTTACTTAAATACCCTTTTCTCTTAATTATCTTGTCTATTAATTTTTTGTTCAGTATTTATTTTTAGGCCTTACTCTAAATAAAGTAGTCCTAATTAATGTCATCGTGTTATATTGTGGCTGATTTTTTGTTGAAAAAGATTACACACGAGAATTAAGAAATATGACAAAATATGTAGTTGATTTTGAGTGGTACTTGAAAAGTGTGACGAATAAGAGCTCATACAAAAGAAAGAGAAAATTTCTTCTATTGCAAATGACGATAATTATGACTTATGTACATTCTTTGTGATATAGCAGTATTCTTATAATCGAAAATAGTATTTTTTTTTTTCTCGATTATATACTATGGATTTTTCTTTTTTTTGCACCCATAACCCTAAACAAAATTGCACCATACTAATCTTTTTAAAGAATTTCGAAAGTAATCACAATTTTTTGGGTGTAAGACTAGCTTATAATGTTTAGTAATTTTAGACTACACTTTTGTAGACTACCTGGAATTCACAAAGGGTAAGGTTGAATTTAGCTATTCAAAATTGATTATTGATCATCTGACCTAATCTGAAGTAACCCATACATAAAAAATCAATTAAAATAATTACATATACTTAAGAATTGAAATTAACTTCATTCAAAAAATCGAAATTAACTTAATTCAAAATATTATTTTTCGAAATTTGTTTAAACATCTAAATAAATGTGCACACTTTTAAGTGCAAAGATACATAATAATTGTGTATGGACACATGTCTGATTTTCTTTGCTCACTAATAAGCTAAAAATTGGGAGTCAAAACAAGTAATTACATTACCGACACACTAAAGGATGTATCTTATACAAGTTTTAATACATGTTGGCTTAGAAAAAAAACAAAAAACAATAATTATATTATAAATGATTCATTATCTTGTCTTGTAACAAAAAATCTCAAATATACCACACATTACTTCAAGCTAACTACCACAAGACCATCTATATCAACCACAATTATCCTCTAAACATTAACCACACAAATGACAATCTTCCCACACCTCAAAATAAATTCTTGAAAATAAAAAATAAAAGAAAATGATGAATGTTATTGTTGATAGAAACTAAATTGGGCAAAACAAAAGGTAACAACACTATCAAACCTTTACAAGGAAAATATTAATTAGATAGCTAAGTTTGGTAACAATTTTTTTTGTGTTTGTATTTGGAATCTACATCCAGAGCTCTCTCTTTTCGATGGTAAATTAACCGCTTTTCTTTAGTATTTCCTTTCAAGAGAGTAGGATATGGATTGTCCTTCACATTTCCTTATCTAGACCCTATTTTCAAGCGGAATATTGGATTGATGATGATGATTTATTTAGTTACTAGGAGAATAATGCAAGAAGCACATTTTATAGCAATTGGTTCATGGCACTAGGAATTCATAATTAGTCCCACATCCCACCAATTTAGGCCAAAGGCAATTGCCAATTGGTGCGAAAACCAAGAAAATGGGTAATGGATGAAATTTTCAAATTAGATGAAAAAATAAGTTGTGTAGTAGAAAATTTAAAATGTAGATATTGACTACAGATAATACAGTCATAGAGTAAATTTGATGAAACAGATTAAGGAGTCATAGAGTAAATTTGATGAAACAGATTAAGGAATCAAGCATTTAGTAGCATCAACATGTGGTATTCTCTTTAGTTCTCCTAAGTTTGCTCTACTAATTTTAAAAAATTATTAACTTAGAAATTTGAAGAAATAGAAACTTATTAAAAAAAGACTTACTAAATGTGTTTAAATATAATAGTACTTCCTCCGTTTTATAATACTTGCAACTGATAATGACACTTTTCCGCACAATATGTCACACTCAATAGTATGTATTATGAAAGTATTATGAAACGGAGAAAGTATTTCATAAATTATATACTGAACCCACTCTTTCCAAAACTGCAAAACAAATTGATGCGCCTGCCAAAGGCCTTGTGGGCCTGAGCTTTGCAAAAATACGGGCTAGAGATTTGGACTAACAAATATCATTTTACTTGAATACAATATTGAAAGTGATTCATAATACAAATTTATATAATTAGTTTATTTTTTAATTGAATATTTTAAAGTATTGGAAGTAATTATTTATATAAGTTCATAAGTGCTAACTCTAGAATTATAAAAAATAATTATTTTATAAGACCGTTTCATTTAAGAATTATGTATAATGTTATAAGAAATCACTTTTAAGACAATAAATGTACATTGAGCAAGTTTAATAAAGACAGTCTCACCGCAAAACTATCTCATTTTAAAATTTATGAGTACAATATGACTTGGTACCTCTCCAATTGGAAAGTTGACGGTATAAAACCGTGTCACTATAAGATAATAGTTCTATGCAATAAGTCCAAATTTAAAAAATAAGTGTTTTTAATATCTAAAGTGGATGTTTTAATTATTTCATTTGGACAATAAATCAAATTTATCTGGTGGTGAGACCATTTTAAATAAAAACTTGCGTACTATTTTTTATTTAATGATGATAACATTTGTTTTGTTGCTTTTTATATTTGTAAAAATTTTGACTTTTGTGCAACTAATGAGACCGTATTAAATTAGAAAATTTGTGTACTTAGTAATATCCAAAGTGATGATCACTATACATTAATTAAAAAATAGATTAATTTTATGGGTATGTTCGATATTGAGAGTGTCTCATACAAAACAGGTTGAATAAACTTAATCATCTTGTGATGAGAGCGTTTTAAATGAGAACTTGTGTAATAACATTTGTTTTGTAACACTTTGATTTTTAGTACTTATTGAGCGTCTTAAATGAGAATTTATATATTTTATATTAGTGATTAATTTTCATATGTAAATTTGTAATTAGTGGCGGAGCTACGTTGGAGCACACGGGGTCACGTGCCTATAGGCGTTTTTTTTTAATTCAAATTAAACTTTATTATTGGTAAGAGTCAAAGTATAAAATTAATACTGAAGTCTTTTGATGATAAATACTCCCTCATTTTAATAATTTTTGTCTTATTTATTTATTTTATCTCATTTTTTAATTAGGCCAGTTGATTGATTTTGTTCCATTTCCTTTTATGGTATGTCGAATTTAAAGTTTTAGCAAGTAAGGGTAAAATAGTTGTTAATTTTACAAATGAGACTCAGCCGAAATTTCGTCCATTAGTTGATGCCCCTGGAACTCCAAACCCTGAATCCGCTACTATTTATAATAATTAATGTCTTATGTTGAGACCATCTTATATGGATAATGAACTTTTAAGGTTTGAAAAAAATAAAACATGATCCATACATGTCGTATATAGTTTTGAAGAAGCAACCTAAGCAACGATTATTGACCAGAATATGTGGGAATATCTCTAATTTCTTTCTAAAAGAGAAATTGATTAGTCAACTGTAATGATTTTATATTGGATTTTTTTATTATTTTTATATTGGAAACTACTGGTAGTGATCTACGCGTGGTGTTAGTTGTTGAATATATGATGCTCATATTCATAATAATAATTAAGTCAACGATAAGTATAAATTTATTAAGCAAGAAAATAATGGACTACCTCATTGGTACGTTTTAGTACCACCTAGAAAGACTTTCTAGAAAAATAGAATAAAATAAATTTTTTTAAAAAAAAAAATCATACACAAAATATTTTAATTCTCAAAATAAGTGTCTCTGTGTCCGAATCTAAGGTCAGTTTGTTCGTTGTTACTAACCACGAATAAGAAAAAAAATTATCACGACTTTGTTCGTTGTTAGGTAATTATAGCAAACAAAAGAAATACGTACGAGCTCCAAACCTTCTGCTCCACATATAAGATGATCTGTCCATTGACTAATAATTCTATAGTGCCCTTAAAACACACACCAATAGAAGAAAAAGAGAAACCCTACCTTTACTATGAAACTAAATAAAGTGGGTTCTTATTGCTTAATTAAAACGCTGAACCATAATCATTCATGTTATTTAAATGTACATAAATGTTGATAATTTGGGTTAAATGATAATCTTATCATAAAATATGTAGGAGTATCTAATGAGTTGGATCTCACTACTTTTTGGTATCTATTAGTAATAGGTAGTTTATCCGAATATATATTAGATGTAGCTATGCTCAAAAATTTACTTGCTTTGTTCCATAGTTTTTTCTATTTCTATAAGTACATAACTTGTGCAAATAAATTTAATTAAGAAAATAAGTGTAATTTGTTCGAAAAATGGGAGAAATTAAATGAGTGATGGAATGAAAACTAAATTAATACATAAATAAAAATTAAAGAAAAAATATAAATTATAATAAAGATAAAAATATAGCAAAATTTTTAGGAATGATAATATAGCAAAAACCGTAAACCAGAGAAAATAATACGAAATGCTTTAATAAGTGAAACAACTAGTCTTTTGAAAGACCGTCTTTTTGAGAGACGTATTTTAAGTTCAACCCATTAAAGATTCTACTTATCGTATTCTTAATGCCTACTTACATTGATTGTAAAGGTGGTAGTGGAGGTATTTTAAATGATTATATTAATTGTAAAGGTGGTAGTGGGGTATTATAAGTATCGTATTTTGGACATTACCTGTGTGAACATGGGGTATTTAGATAAAAAAATTGACAAAAAAGGAAATGTGACAATTGATATGAATTTACAAAATAAGAAAATGTGACAACTAAATAAAATCGAAGAAAATATATAATAGGCTGATCCAATTAGAAACGATGACACCGTAACAGTTTGTATAAGTGAAAACGCCGCAAGAGTAAGGCGAGGAATACTAGAAAAATGGTCAAATAATTGAGGTGACAGAGAGACAAGCAATCTCGTTGCTTTTCTGAAATAACACAATAATTATTCTTTATGCAAACTTCCTCGTTCCATTTTACTTGCAACACTTATCATTTTTGGAAGTTTTATATTACTTGCAATATTATTATTTTTGGCAAAAATAATCTACTTATTTTATACACACTTTATTCCTATCCCACTATCACCATCAATCATATATCATCCCATTAATTATTTAATATACCCACAAGTCACAACCACTATCTACTTATAATGTTTTTTTATTTTTACCCCACATGTTACCATCAATCATACATTATTTTTACTTTTACCGTACTGATTTGACTGCCCTTAAAAAATGTGTCAAATTCAATAGTGCAACTAAAACGGAACAGAGAAAGTATTATATAAGCTAATTAATCAAAGAGAATACTAGGATAATGTGAGAGGAATCATTTTACTAATGTGTGTCTTATATTCACATCGCTCTCAATAATCATTAACTATACTTAATTGATGGAGTACGATTTTTAAATAAAAACATATTTCCTCCGTTTCATAATACTTGCTACTGAGTGTGACATGTTGTGTGGGGAAATATCACTATCAGTAGCAAGTATTATGGAACGGAGGAAGTATACTCTATCTATCTATACAATATACATATAGTATATTATATATTTTGAGTTTTATTTGTCAGTTTAATTATTAAATTTTTTGTTGATATAGTTTCTTGACCAGACCTGTGTAATGGGCCGGGTCAGGCTCTAGTAGAAAGGGCTCGTTTATGTTATTTCAAATTTTAGGGACGTATTTAATACTCTGACCTTATCTACGATTAAAAAAATATTATACAAGTATTGGCTGAAATTAATTAACTGATTAAATAAGCAAAAATGGTAATACATTTACAGATAATCTGCATTTTCAAAGTATATAACTAGTCAGATTGCAAACTAAGCAAATATGGCAGAACTTATCAACCGACAAAATAAACAAAATATTATACAATGGTTTTTAGTGGATTGAACATAATTTGTACTAGCCAGAATGCAAATTATAAGGTATCTTACAACAATCCAGCAGACAGCAAGTGTCGTAATTTACCAGAACTGTGACAGCAAGACAGCAAGCGTTCTACTGTAAATTACAAAAGCCCATTTTAAATTTACAAAGGCCCGTTTTCAACCCTCTTTAAACCCTCTTCCAATCCGCTCCGTTTAAATAGTAAAGAGCCCGTTTTCAGCCCGATCCGTTTTCAGCCCGACCCTTACATAACCCTTTAAAAAAAGGGTTGGATAAGGGCTGAAAACGGGGGCCCGGCCCGTTGAACACCCCTATTCTTGACATAGTATCAGAAGTTAATGTGATTTAAGTCCAAAAGACTTTGAAAGACTCTTATGTGAGGAAGCATGATAGTAGTTAAATTTAAGCTTCAAACTTTTTATTCGAAATATATAGTAGTTAAATTTAAAAAAAAAATTATTTTAGTTCATAGAAATTTAATTCTCACTACGTACTTAAAATATAAATTAATTTTCCCATTATCGCTAGGAATAAAAAAAGTTAGAGATTTCTATATTTTGATTATCAAATTCTATGAGAATAAACCTGCAAAATGTAAATAAAATTCATCAATCATAAATACAAAAATGCAAATAAAAATAAAATAAGAAAACTTTTAAAAGTTTGAACACAGGCAACGATTATTGACCAAAATTTGTGTGTATGACTATCATTTCCCAATATACAAGAAATTAACCGGTCAACTTTCATGATCATATAATTAAAAATTCAGGCAGTCTCTTGAGGAATCGTCTTTCTGAGAAATGTCTCTCAGACCCAAATTATTAAAGCTTACTGCCTATATTTACTTTATATTTTTCTTAATAGGTCAATCCAATTAAAGATGGTCTCTCAAAGAGAATGTCTCTTTATGTTATAAATTTATATATTTATTGACCATTCGGTATACTTTTAGGCGTAGCAGTATTAGCTAGTGACGTATGTGTGTCTGTGTGCTACTAAGTCAACGATATATTTTTTGTAAAAATGAGCCGATATTATCCGAAAATAATTATGAGCCGATATAATTGTAAGTCAAAGATACATTTTTAATAATGGGCATTTATATTTATAAGTACTCAACGATGAAACTAATGAATCAACAAGTTGATCGACTTATATAAATAAATATATATACCTTCATTATCATGATCCACCAGAATCTTAATTTTAAGCGGGATACTAAATTAGTGACTATGGCTATGAATTAATGAACTAGTTGATCGCGAAATAGTTTTCATAAGCTGAATATATTGAATATCTTTGGACGGTCTAATAATTTAAAAGATATATAATTATAGGGTACCTAAAGAAAAATATTAGAAAGAGTAAATAAGCTATTTTATACTCCCTCCTATTCACTCAAGTTGTTCCATTTATTTTTGGGCACTATTTACTTATCACTCTTAATTTGTATTTTACTCTTAATCTATAAGTTAAAACATAGTCACGTGAAATCTTGTTTGATTCGTTTCAATACAAAGATTATTAATGTCAACTTTTTATAATTTTTAATTAACAATAATTTGAGATATTAAGGGTTAAAATGTTGTATCCGCAAGTGTGAAAAACTAAATGAGACAACTTGGGTGAATAGGAGGAAGTAATAATTTAGAAGGCTCTAAATTAATTAAGAAAATACTACAAATCTTAACAACTAATTTGGATATAATGAAGAAGTAATTCCATTAAGAGTAGTTTTGGATTGAACTTAAGATACAATACAACATTAATTTATTATATTATGCCAAGAAATTTTCGCTTAAATGAGATTTGATGATTCAGACATTCATACTTTGGCAAAAAATAGAAAATTTCCCAAGCAGGTTAATTTAATGATCCTGACCTACTTAAACTCACTTGGTCTGAAAAAAATGGCCTAAAATTGTTTAATTTAGTTGTTCATTTTTATTATTTCCACATCCTAAGGTCTAATTAACCTTAAAATAAGTCTATAGATTGAGTGTAAATCTAAAATAAATTAAAATAATTATAAATCTAAAATAAATTAAAATAATTATAAAATAATTTCTAACACGAGTCTACAATAGATTATGGGTTGTGTCATTATCCATAGCTCAAGGTCTAAATCAGACTTAGAAAGTAATAGAATTTAGAAAATGGGCCTGGACAACCCAAATAAGGAGGATAAGAAGTAGTCCACTCATAAATCCAAAGAAGGTTCATTACTAAAACCAATTGGTAATAGAAGGAGTTACTCCTTGAATATATAAAGTGATGCATACTCTTTTCTTTCTCCGATGTGGGACAACCACATGGTAAGATTAAATGCCCAGTATAAAGGCCCAACAACAAACCGGGCTCTGATACCATGATAGAATTTAGAAAATGGGCCTGGGCAACCCAAACAAGGAGGATAAGAAGTAGTCCACTCATAAACCTAAAGAAGGTTCACTACTAAAACCAATTCGTAATAGTAGGAGTTACTCCTTGAATATATAAAGTGATGCATACTCTTTTCTTTCTCCGATGTGGGACAACTCACATGTGGGTAACACATGGGCACTTCAACAGAAAGGATCTAGGTCAAATCCAATTCAGAAGTATTTAAATTCTAATCCATTTATTTACTCAAATTTATATACAAACATAAGTATGCTTCATCTAAAACAATTAATATACATACGTTAAACTAATGATCGAATTTGAGAAAGTCTTTAGGTTGTGTTTGGAAACAAGCATTTCATTTTAAATTATAGATTTCAATTATGAAATCATTAATGTAGAATTTGAGAATGACAAGATTTGGAAAGTTATTTTCAAATCCTCATCTTTAAACCATTTTTATAACAATTATAAATTTGACTTAAATCCAAATTTAAAATTTTTTATTTGCCAAACATTAATTTTAATTCAAATTTATATTTTCAAATGAAATTTCCATCCTCAAACGTAACATAAATAGAATCAATAAACTCTAGTCATAATCATCCTTAAGGAAAGTATTTGTATGTTGAAATGGATAAAGAATTATGTGTTGAGCACTCCTATAATTAAAGAAAGCCTCATTTACTAAGCATTAATGTGCACAAAAATAAGTGGCTTCTTGACAAAAGAAAAAACCAACTTTTGAAGGTTGGAATGTTTATCTTATTCTTCTCTACTGCTGTCTGCTAGTGGTTTTGCTCCTGTCAACTATACTCCTACTATTACTTTTTATTTTTTTGAATTGAATTTGACAAAAATTATAAATCAAGCTCAGTCAAAATGTCCCTCTTCTTTATGGGCCTTAGTGAATTTTCCATGTGAAACCTATTAAAGTATACTTACTCAGTTCTATATATTATTTGCACCAAATTAATTTTTATACTATTTATTATTTATTAATTTATTTATTTTGGCTATTATATGAGAAAAAAAATATATTCATGTGAGATCTTGTTTCATTCGTCTCATCGATGTAAAACTCTAGATATAAACGATCCAACAAACGCATTGGATTGCGTAAAAATGTGTTTGGTGCAAGTATTTTGAAACGGAGGAAGTATAAGATATTTTGGGACCTCAACTATGAGCTTAATATTTTGGTTGAGTTGGTTCCTTGACATGGATTCTTGACACGGTATCAGAGTTCAAAAAACCAACTCAACCAAAAGGTTAAACTAAGTCTAAATTCTTATACTTCCTCTAGTTTTTATCTACTGTTGGTAACAATTCTCTTTTAAAATGTCAGTATCTGTAGCAACTAATAAATATCAAAGAAAGTATACTTTACTAAAACCATTTTTCCCTCATTTATATTACTTCCTCCGTTCCATAATACTTGCTACATTTAACTTTTTTACGCAATCCAATGTACTATTTTGTTCATTTATATGTCGAATTATACACATTTAAAAATTATAAAAAGTTTATATTATAAAAGTATGCGATTATACGATTCAAACAATATCTCACTTGACTTACATATTAGCCGCAATATATAAATAAGCTTAAACGATGAACAGTGTTAAAAACAAAATGTAACAAGTATTTCGAAACGGAGGAAATATACGAGAGATTGTTTTTTCATAAGAATAATTCATAATTTCTCTTTTGATTCTCTTTTAAGACCATACCAATATACCATATGGAATTATAGATATGGTGACATACGCATAAATCAATACTCATTTTCTCTTTCTTTCTCTCTATCCTCGCCTTACAAATCCAACTAACAAAATCTACTTCACAAATTACCCAACACCCACTAAGCTATGCTCAATCCAAAATGATTTCATCTCAACAAAATAGTGTTTCAATCTCTTCAAGCTTCAAACTTTTCTGGGTTATTCTCATCTTCCAATACCCAAATCTATCACAAACCCAAGAACTTTACTTCAATGGATTCAAACATGCTGGTAACAACATTACCCTTAATGGGATTTCCAAGATTCTTGACAATGGCATCCTACAATTAACCAATGATACATCTAGACTTCTGGGTCATGCCTTTTACCCTCCTCCATTAAAACTTAAAACCTCAAAAACTGGAAAAGCTTTATCCTTTTCAACTGTTTTTGCTTTTGCACTTGTTCCTCAGTTTCAAACCTTAGGTGGGCATGGATTTGCCTTTACATTTGCCCCTTCTAAAGACCTCCCTGGGGCCCTACCAAGTCAATATCTTGGCCTTCTTAACTCATCTGATAATGGGAATCTCACTAATCACATTTTTGCTGTTGAATTTGATGAAGTTCAGGATTTTGAATTCAAAGACATCAATGATAATCATGTGGGTATTAATATAAATAGTATGATCTCTAATGCTTCTGTTCCTGCAGCTTATTTTGTTGATGGGAATTCAACAGCTCAGAATATTACAATGAAAAGTGGTAAAACTATCTTATGTTGGATTGATTATGATTCTAATAAACATCAAATTAATGTTAGTCTTTCAATTTCATCTGAAAAACCTAAAAAAAGTATATTATCTTATGATGTAGACCTTTCACCTTATTTGGATGAGTATATGTATGTTGGGTTTTCTGGGTCTACTGGTTTGCTAGCTAGTTCACATTATATCATGGGTTGGAGTTTTAAGGTGAATGGTGAAGCTACCCCACTTGATTTGGGATCTTTGCCTACTCTTCCTAAACCTAAAAGGGCAAATTTTGGGTTGATTTTTGGGTCTTCAATTGGATCTTTGATTGCATTTTTTGTTATTGTAGGATTGATTGTTTATCTTGTTTGGTTGTATAAGAATAGGGATGTTATTGAGTCATGGGAACTTGATGTGGGTCCTCATAGATTTCCCTATCATGAGCTTAAGAAAGCTACCAAGGGTTTTAAGGAAAAACAACTAATTGGGTTTGGTGGGTTTGGGAGGGTTTACAAAGGAACTCTCCCAAATTCCAAAACTGAAGTTGCTGTTAAGAGAATTTCCCATGAATCCAAACAAGGGTTGCAAGAATTTGTGGCTGAAATTGCTAGTATAGGCCGGTTGCGCCACCGGAATTTGGTGCAATTGCTAGGGTGGTGTCGGCGTAAGGGAGACTTGATACTTGTTTATGATTATATGCCTAATGGTAGTTTGGATAAGTATTTGTTTGATAAACCTATAATGATTTTGAGTTGGGATCAAAGATTTAATATCATCAAAGGGGTTGCTTCGGGATTGCTTTATCTACACGAAGGGTGGGAGCAAACTGTAATACATCGAGATGTTAAGGCAGGAAATGTGTTACTTGATGGAGATTATAATGGTAGATTAGGTGATTTTGGGTTAGCCAAGCTATATGAACATGGGTCTAATCCGAGTACGACTAGAGTCGTAGGAACACTTGGGTATTTAGCACCCGAACTAACACGAACAGGGAAGCCAACATCAAGCTCCGATGTGTTTGCTTTTGGCGCTTTGATGTTGGAAATGGCTTGTGGGAGGAGGCCTATCGAGCCCAAAGCATCTCCCGAAGAACTATTCTTGCTTGATTGGGTTTGGGATAGATGGAAAGAGGGTGCTTTATTTGATGTTATGGACCCAAAATTGAATGGAGATTACAATGAGATACAAGCAGGGATAGTTTTGAAATTGGGCTTAATGTGCTCAACTGAGGCCCCTGATTCCCGACCCTCGATGAGGCAGGTCGTGAGGTATTTAGACGGGGAGGCTACATTGCCGGCAGAATTGGGCCTTCCGGGTGGTTATAGTGGGAAAAGGAGCAGCCAAAGCAGTCGAAGAAACGGTGGTGGTACCGGAGAATTCGAGGATTTTGTACATTCATATCCTCCTACTGCTTCATATATGGATATTGAAGCTGGTTCAGTTTCTTTGTTATCTTTGTCTGGTGGTGAGGAAGGTAGATAGCCTGAAAAAACAGTTTTCTAACATGATTTCTTGTGTGTTTCAGATTCATTGTTCAATTTTTTGTTTGAGATTGATCTTAAATTATGTAATATTAGGGTTCATACTTGAAATCTTCATGTATATGTATATACATCTGATATTCTGTATCCTGTTCTTTCTGAGTTTAAGATTTACTAAGTTTGCACCATTTGGCTCATTATAGATTGTTTTGTGTTAAAAACCCAACTCAACCAAAAGATTAAGGTGAAGGTTGAGACCTCAACTCCTCAAGAAATGTTATATTCTCGCACACGCCCCCCACAAGGCCTCACGATCAAATTATTTAAACATCGCTTCTGCGGAGTTGATTATGTCGGTAACATCCACAGAGTTTATGAACATTGTGCATTGAGGATTGTGAGTTTCTTTTCCTTCCCTATATTTCACTCCAACAAACTAGCATAGGCATTGCACTCGCGAGTCTTAGCCCCGCCAAAGCGATGGCATAAAGCATATGCTGAAACCCGAAAGTACATTGAACTTGCAAGAAACGACCAATAGCTAAATGAACACGCGAGTCCACCTTTTCGAACAATACCTGCATCACATTCACACTATGCCTATCACTAATAGAACCCAACGAGGCATTGTCAATCTTCCTATTTGAATCTGTTAAGGAATCAACTCAACCAAAAGCTCAATCACAAGAATCGTCTATCAAATGAATTTTTAAGATAGCTCCACATTCATTACCAAAACCATCCAACGATATCATCACCACACAACAAAATACTCGAAAATACTCACCGAAGTAATCTCAACAAGAAGTCTTTGTTTCTTCCTCTTCTTAACCACCACATTTCAAAACTTTGTTCTTTTTTTCTTCCTCTTCTTAACCATCACATTTCAAAACTTTGTTACATTGTTAGCCTAACATGGGATGGAACCCTATAGACAAGCTAAATTCCCTTTAATCCGTAAAAACTTCACAAGGCTTCCAACTTGCAAGCTAGTCAATGAGTGTTTGTTCCAAGAGATTGTAACACTTTTCATTTTAATTTATTCTTTTAATTGCGCTACATATTTTTATAATAGTCTCATCACTTTCTCAATTTGTAATCCACATATCTTTCTCATTTTCACATACTTTTATATCTTATACGCGCAGTTTATATTTCACCCAGGGGCGGACCTACCTTGTAACAATGGGTAGCCTAGGCTACCCATACTTTAAAAAAAAAAAATTAAATAGTGCTGTGTCAGAATTCCTTTTTTCAGTTTTGCACTTTTGCTGTTTCCCAAACCACTCCCGTGAAAATGAAATACCCATTAGTCATTCCCTTTCTCTCTCCTAGTCTCATTTTCTCTCTCCTTCCTTAATTCTCTCATTTTCAAATTGACACAGTCAGGCTGTCAGCGGTCCACCTTCATCGACAACGACGAACGGCGAACCTCCTCCGAGTCTCCGACCTCCAGGCGTCAAGCGCCGTCGAAGAACTCCAGTCCAGTCCACTGTCCAGGCGTGACCACTGTAAGTTTTAATGGTTCTTTTAACTTTTAATGGTTGTTTGTGTTTGTTCAATTGTTCTTTTAAATTTTAAGGGTTGTTTGTGTTTGTTCAATTGTGTTTGTTCAATTGTTCTTTTAAATTTTAATGGTTGTTTGTGTAATTGTGTGTGTTAATTTGTTTAGCCATAGAGATGGAATTGGAGTTGGATGTGAAAACGATGACGTATTAGAGATCGAACGATGTGTTACAACCTCTAATACCACCAAGATCGAAAATGTGAAGTCTTGTGAAACAAATTACGCAAACAATATGAACTAAAGGTTTGTAGGAATAAAAATGCAATAATAAAATGACACAAATGTTTAAGGAGGTTCACCCAAAATTGGCTACGTCCCCCGTGGCGTAGTATCTCTTATATTATCAAATGAGAATTACAATAAGAGAAGAGATTAAGGCTAGTGTTTGGCTTGGGTGTTTTGTGGATGTGTTTTGATGATTACACAAGTGCTCTATTTATAGTGCTAGAAGCTATAGGAGTTACACAAGATTAATACTATGATTAAATAACACAATTAACACCATTTATCAGCTGTGTTGAATGAGTAGTAACTCCCTCCAAGCAATTGATCCGTCAAAAACAGCATCCTATGCTGTCAGAGGGTCCGCTCGACCAGGTCGAGCGAACCAGGGGGTCGAGCGGTCGGGTCGAGCGGAGAAACAAAAGCTACTGGATACATTCTGACTTGCTGCTCGACCAAACAGAGAAGTTTGCTCAGGTCGAGCGGATCCGCTCGGTCGAGCGCCCGGTCAAGCGGACGTCGAGCGACCACCAGATCCCTCCTGGACAGTTTCTGCTCGCCTTGAATAATAGAGCATCTTTTCATTTCTGCATAACTCATCATAAAACCCTTCATAACTCATCATAAAAACCTCAATTAAGTGTCTAATCAATTCACCAATTAATCTTAACACTTAATCACCCATCTTTAGTCCTTCTAGGATTCCAATTCATGAATGCACACACAACACATGTGCACTCAAGTCACACTTAATCACAACAGGATGATGGATTAAATTTAGAATTTCTACTTTCTAGGCTAGTTTTTTGTTGGCTTTTAATGTATTTGATTTAGGTTTGTTGAATTGTTGGTGTTTGTTGAACACTTTGGATTGATTTAGGGTTTAAGGATTTGTGGATTTGTTAAATTCTTGATTCTTGAATTAAAGTAAATGTATAAATTTTGGATTTGTGAACAGAAATTTGCCAGACTATGAAGAGAGTAAACGAGAATAGTATTGCTAGTTTGTTTGCCAAACGTGTGAGCAAAGAAAGTGAGAATAATTCTAATTCAAATTCCCTTCCGACCCAACAAAGTAAAGTACAATCGAATATGAGAACTCGAAGAGAACAATTGTTGAATGATAACTTGGTCACTTTTTTGGAGTATGATTTATTTAGAAATGTTAGTCTTGATGCGATTGTGCAACGATATCAAAATATGAGAACTCGAAGAGAACAATTGTAGTTTTATATTTTGTTATCTTGTATTTCACTATATTAGAGTTTAATATCATTGTAATTTGTAACTTTTAATTTAGAGCAATGATATTTTTTTGGAATGCTCATTTTATAAACAAAAGCGTTAGCCGTAATTTATTTAACACGTTGGTGAATCACGTATGGTGCTACCCATGCTTTTGAATCCTGGGTCCGCCTATGATTTCACCGTCATTTTTTTAATATACGTGTAAAGGTGGGCTATTCAATCTCTTATAGAAAGAAGGCAAATTCCAAATATTTCCTAACATATGATAAATCACATGACAACTAAATACACTATAGCATTAACAAACATAAACAGTGTAATAATAACTAATGGATTATAATGAAAGAATTTAAAAATTCACAAAAAATGACGGTGAAATGTAAACTGCGTGTATAAGATTTAAAATGCCTGTTATACGCATGAAATGGACTGATTCAAATTGACGATCTCATTATGAGGCCGGGACTGATTCAAATTGACGATCTCATTATGAGGCCGTCTCGAACAAGACCGGAATTTAAAAATTACCATAGAGTACAACAATCCATCAAAAATTTAACAAAAAGTAACTAAAAAGTAAAATCAAATAACACTTGGAAAAGCGCCCACTATTTAGTTAACTTATTTTTTTTGTAAAGAGTCATAAAACTCATAACAGGAGAAATCCCAAGTTTCTGGCTTTGTAAGTTGATTTTTTTTTATGCAATTTGAGTTTTTTTTTTTCTTTTCGAATTCAATTTATTAAGCGTAAAAGATAAAATCTTTGGCTGATTTGTTTAGGAAAATGCCGAAATGATAATGATGAAGTTTTGAAGTGATTTACATGAAATGGGTAAAATAATTAATTACTCAAATGCAAACTATTTAATAATGTCGAATGTTGTTTTTCATTGTTATTGAGATTATTGAGGTGATAAAGAGAAAAACTGGTGGGTAATTTCATTTTATTGATTTGCACAACAGGTGTTTGATGTATTGCCTCAATGACATGCTCATGTGCTTGATTTTCTCATATATGTAATGTACCTTTTCTTTTTGGAGGAAAATGGGTTCCTATTTTTTTTGCTTTCAAAGGTGTTTATATCTGTGAGACATATACACTGCTAGACCACAGGTGAAGCTAGGACTTTGGACTTTATGCAAGGGAAGGCAAAATTTCCATATCATCATAAAAAAAGATTTTTGAGGGGTAGAAAATTGATAGGAGTATAGATTATTTGAGCAATTTCGTTATGTTGACAGCGAGACCTGCGAGTATTATAACTTAGACGTAGAGTTAAAATATTCTGTTGACCAAATACCCACATATATACTACATTTTCCGTTAGAGTATATATATATTTATGGCTTCAACCATTAGCTTAAGCTTTGAGTATATAACATATTTTGGGGCCTAAACCATCAACTTAAACTTTTAGTTGAGCTGGATTTATGACATGGTCAGATCCGACATAATATTTAGTGCTAGGTATGAGGAGGGCATGTGCTGCATTTACAATTCTAGCCCATAGGGCTCTCGAGTGAGAAGGTGTGTAAGAGTATACTCCCTCCAACTCTCTTTAAGTTTTCACTTTCTCTGGGCGCGGATTTTAAGAGTGTGGTAATTGGGGTATTTTAAGTGATTATAATAATTGTAAAGGTAGTAGTTGGAATATTTTAAGTGATTTTAATAATTGTAAAGTTAGTCATTAGAGTATTTAAGAAATGTAAAGGAAAAATTGACATTAATAATCCAACGTTTCACTCATCCACGATGAATAATCTCACCTTTGGATTATTTTTTAATAATCCAACCTTTGTGATAAATTTGCCCACAACATACCCTATTACTAATAATAGGTAATAATAGGGTATGCTGCTAGCAAACTAAAATAAAAGTTGGATTATTCACAGTGAATTAAGGACAAACGTTGGATTATTAGAAAATAATCAAAAAGTTGGATTATTCACAGCGGATAAGCAAAAGGTTGGATTATTAATGTCAATTTTTCCAAATGTAAATGAGAGTATTATGTTCTTTACTTGTGTGAACATAGGGTACATAGGTAAAAAATCTATGCCAATAAAGGAAAATGGACAAATAGGGTGAATTGACCCAAAAAGGAAAGTGGACATTCATAGTGAGTTGGAGGGAGTATAACATATCCTAGGGCCACGACAATCAGTTTAAGCTTTTGGTGGACGCCCCAGGATATGTTATGTACTTAACATTTTCAGTGATTTTTAATTGATGGATCGGAATTGAGTTGTGATCTCATGTTACAGGTAAGATCAACTATGAGAAATGATTTGTAAAGATTGACAGATAGAAAGAGATGAGGCACACTTTTATGGCTTATAAGTGTGTGCAGGACCTTTTACATGTATATAGTGCAAAGTATGTCACCAGAATCAGGAAAAATGCTTCTCTGCGTTTGAATGCAGCACTTCATTATAGCTCAGAGTCATTGAGTGAACGAAGAGATCTTTTAGGATGGCACGATGAGATGCTACCGAAATTGGTAGAATTAACCGATTTGCTGAGTAATGTGGATTTGGTTGATGGAAGGCTAGTGGATATCAATGACAATTCAATTGTCAGGGATGATAATCTTCTTCAGAAGATGCACCATTTCAAAGCACTAGGAAGAGCTTTTATTGGTCATCCGTCGGTACAGGAAGAAATGACAAAAAATGTAAGTGATGCAATGGCAGGAAGAAAATTTTGTCCTCCTATTTGCTTCACTAAACCAATTGAGAGGGAACCTATGAGTGTTTGTAATCTTACCAGAGTTTGCGATTTTCTGAACGTCTCAGCACAGCAAAGGAAGACGGTTCGTTTTACCATATGCCCTCAAGTCACACAGCATCGGATATTTACAGGTGAATTTCTGTTAGTGTTATTGGTATCAATTGTTTGTCTAGGAACCAACTTAACCAAAACCATTGATGGTTGCTGCCCCATGATTTGTTATACACTCTCCTCACAAAAGATGAGAAGATCCCTTTGGATTAGAGTCATTTTGAGCAAATTATGGTCGATTTTAGGCTATTTTTGAACCATTTTGAGTAAATCGTGAATCCAAAAGGCGAACCAGCTAGCGAATTATGTCTCACTAGATTAGACACATGTCCTCCTTATTCATGGCGCTAGATATTCCACTTGAAATAATGAGGGGCCAATGAAATTTAAACTTGTATTCTTCCTTCAAGTTGGCTTCTGATAACATGTTAAGGATCCAATTCAACCAAAAGCTTAAATTGGTGGTTGTAGCCCCACTAAGTTGTTGATTGGTGTTCACTTATCGGACTTAACCAATTTATATGTTTTTGTTGCCTGATGGTCTTTGTTCTCTTTGTTAACATAACTTCTCTCTTTTGGTGTTAAATGTTACTATAACAGGAAATATTTATCTGACTTGTAGGTGCCCTTGAGGAATTACTAAAGGGATTGAAAACAGAGATGAAGTTTTTCGACACTCGAACTCCTACCAAAGGAACATTTATGGGCCAACAGATTGTTTCAACTTGCTTAAAGTTCTTATCTGAAACAGCTAGTCGTCAAGATGAAGATGCTTCATCATGGATGAGGCTGAAACCATCTAAACTAGGCAATTCTTCTCCATCACCCCGAAAATGGGTAGAGGTCCTTGAAATGTTCAACGACCTCATTAACTGTCTAAGAAAAGAAGAAGGGTTATCATACTATGTATCAAAACTCGAGGTGATGAAAGAAGGGATAACTCAGATTAAGGACGTGTTCATTGATAGGGATATCGGGTACAAGGAGGTGCAACTACACGAAAGCTTAGTTCAAAAGAAGCTATTGAAGACTTTAGGTCATTCATCGCGATGTTTGTTTACGCTTTTGAGATATTATCTTCATCAAAGTATTCGAGACATGGAAGTGGAAGTGTCTGGTGGGTTGTATGAGATTGGTGAGAAGGATAAGTTATGCTTGTGTATGGGGAAGGTTTTGACATCAGGGGAAGAAAATATGGTTTGGAACGGTGTAAAGCAATTAGATCGAGTTCTTGGACTGTTCAAATTTGTATGGGATATTGCCGGGATGAACAGACGACTAGAAATACAAGGGCATTTGTGGAGTGTAGGAGCTGAAAGCAAGACGATCATCTATGGAGGAAATTCGTTCATCATCCATGGTGTTCGGTTTTAATTGAAGCTCGTAATGTAAGCAAAATCGATACCCTTACTCTTGTTTTATGCAGTTTTTAGTTTTTGGTTACACTGAAAGCTCAGCACAGCACAGGCACAACACAGCACTGCATTTGATTGTGCAGATTATTCACTAAGCTTAAAAAGGGAAACAAAAAAAGGGTAATGGTTTTGAGACACTAGTATAAATTGAACTGAATAGTGAATACTAATCATTGAATCAATTTGGTTGTCATTCTACTGTGTTATATATTATATAGTTTAGTATTAATATGGTTTTTGATCAAAGTACTCGAATGGCCTAGGCAAGGTCGGGCATAGATTCTTCTTGGATCTTATCCTATGTTTTGGCTCTATTCAAAGATTTGAGTTTTTGTCATAGTTAATTTCAATTAAGAGCTTTTTAAAAAATTTCAAAGTGCAAGTGTCTAGATAAGGATGTCAACATTTGGGTCCTAGTTTTCCATACTTTGGCTAGGAGATCTTCTCGAATCTTACAAAGGACGTAGTATTAAATGTATGGTGGCAAAGGGAATAATGTTGCTTCAGTGAAAGGTCAACTTGTACGAAATAACATAGGTTTGCTTTATCTAATAAAATAAAAACAAGGCTGCATTGTATCGCATCGGCCGCGTTGTAAAGGTTTTCACAAAAAACGAACCGATATTTCCCGCGTTGTAAAGGTGTTAGAAAACCGCGTTTTGGGCCGTATTAAAGGATATCTTATAGTTTTGACCGCTATTTAGGCGATATGATAACCGCATCACTCCCGTTACTGCATCAATGTTCCGTTACCACGATCGCAACACTATGCTTGAGATTGGGCTTCCTAAATACTCAATTATTAGATTTACCGACTTAAGCATTGAAACTGGTCCCAAAAGTCAAATTCTATTCGTGCAAAACTTAGTCATTTAGATTGGTCTATGATAGTAAAGACAAAAGGGAATGCAGTTGGAATAATATAATCTGAAGGTTGAATACTAAGAATTGATATTCAATCTATAATTTTCTTTTATCTTTGTATTTTTTTTGAAGCGGATATTAATCTGATAAAATTTTTTTAGGGGATATTCAATCTGATTAAAACTTCACAAATAAATTTTTTAATTAATAAAAGTAATAAATATTAATAAAATTTAATAAATATAAAGAAAAAAGAAAAGGAGGGGAGTGAAGAAGTGGTGAGGTTGAGGGAAGTTCATGGGATAAAACCGTTACCCACTATTTCTAAACCGTTTTCCCCATTCCCTTTTAACTACCCCTTTTCCCATCTTTTTACATCCAAACTTTCAGAAAACTTTCACTTAGAGAAATCATAAATTCAACAATGTCAAATCCTTTGCTTCTCTTGATCTTTCCAATTCTCTTTTCTTTAACAGGTATTTCTTCTTGCACTCTTTGTTTTAGACTAAAGAGGAGGGGTTATGTGAAAATCGAAATCAGGACCATACCCGGGGAATGTCGTACGTGCTCCTAAGACAAGATCAGATTAGTGTGTCACATGATTCACTGATCTTCTCGCAAATTGTGAATTACAAAAAGTGAATTATTGTCGGTTTTGGGCTAATTTTGGGTAGTTTTGAACGAATTGTGAATTTAAAAAGCGAATCCATATTAGTGTTATATGATGCGCTAATCTTTTCGCGGATTGAAAATCACAAAAAAGAAGTATTTTGGGTCATTTTGAATGAATTGCGAATTCAAAAGACGAATCAACTAGCGAATTAACTTAATAGTTTATTTGTTTTCTTTCTTATTCTAACTGAAAAACTAGTAGGAATACTTGTATCATGTTCTTATTTCCATTTTTGACAGGTGCAGTTCAACTGATGATAGTGAACAACTGCAACACAACCATATGGCCCGGAATACTTGCAGTTTCAGGCCAAAAAACACCTCTAGGAGGCGGTTTTCGCTTGCGATCAGGCCAACGACAACTCCTCCAAGTCTCCCAATATTGGTCAGGCAGAATATGGGCAAGGCAAGGCTGTACATTTGATCAGAACACAAGCATCAGCACCTGCCAAACAGGCGACTGCAACGGTCTGCTCCACTGCCAAGGAACAGGCGGCACACCGCCTGCTACCTTGGTCGAACTAACCTTCGGTACCACCCTATCCCCTACTCATTTTTACGATGTCAGCCTTGTCGACGGGTTCAACCTCCCTGTCTCGGTGATCCCATTAGTCGGTAGGGGGAGACGAGAACAATGTGGGGTGGCGGCATGTGAGGCAGACTTGAATGTTTGGTGTCCTTCAGGGTTAGTTGTTAAAGCTCAAAATATGGTTGTTGGGTGTAAGAGTCCTTGTTTGGCGAGCGGGTCTCCGAGGGATTGCTGCACCGGGGAGTTTTCGAGGGCGGAAAAGTGCCTGCCGACGGTGGTTGGAAGGCTGTTTAAGATGGTTTGTCCAAGGGCTTATAGTCATCCTTTTGATGAGAAAACAGGACTTAAAACTTGTAAGGCTTCTAGATATGTAGTTTCCTTTTGTCCTTCTAATTGAACTTATGGGATACTTTGAAATTCAATGTTGCTTTTTAGTGTCTTAGACTTAAATTAGATATCACTTTATTTTTTGGGGGGACAATTTATTTTTAGAAAGTAAGATTATGATTTTTTTTTTATTTAAATTTTGTTTGGATAATTTAATTTGTTAAATTACTTTATTGCTTATTTATATGAAATTGCAAATGATACAATCAAGTTTAAGTAGAAATACACGCTTTTGTGTTATTAAACCTTCTTAATCGTTATTATGCACTTATTATATGCATTGAACATTAGTTATCAAGGAAAATCAAAATTTATGGCTTATTTTTAGTGATTATTTGTATTTTTTAAAAATCAGTATTTAAATTTTACTTTAAAAAAATCATGTTTTCGATTAATTTAATCACGATAATATTTACTAGTTAACGATAATACGAATGAAATTATTGGAATATCAATATGTTACCAAGGTGCGAATGATGCAAATGCTGAAGGTGTATAGATAATAGTAGGGAATATCGTCAAGAATTCTTATTACATTGACGATGTTTAATTTAATAAAACAATTAATCATAATTTAAATTTATTTTTAATAATAAATTTGATGAGATAAATGAGGAATCAACTAAAGCATCCAAAATGTATACCTCTGCTGAGAGTGAAATCAAGGCAACTTATCAAATAATCAGAATTATCATTTGTTAGCCTGCGAAACTTGTCATGTATCTAAAGAATTTTCCAAAATAAATAAACATCATATGATTTCAAGAATCAGTTGGAATTTTTGATGTAGTAGTTGGGTTGCACAATTATGTTATTATAAATTTCAAAAATAATGTCTATGCTAATTAATTAATTCAGTGTAGATCAATCAATTATGTGCAATATGGTTAAATTTAGTTAAATCGGTTCAATTTAATATTTTTTTTCTTTTTTGAAAGATTGGTTCAATTTGGATTGACATTTTATAAATTGGTGCGATTTAATTTGGATCATAGAAAATACTACCTCCTATTCCGCCTAAATGTCCCATTTAATTTTTTGACACTATTCACTCATCACTCTTAATTTTTATTTTACTCTTAATCTATAGTTAAAACATAGTCATGTGGGATCTTGTTTGATTCGTCTCAATATAAAATTTATTAATATCAAATTTTTATAATTTTTAATTAAGAATGATTTGAGTTTTTAAAGGTTAAAATGTTGTCTCGACACGTGTGAGAAAACTAAATAAAACATTTAGATTGAATAGGAGGGAGTATGATTTAGATTCGACAAAAAAAAAAATCAAAACCGAATTCATATTTGTTACATTTGTATTGAATACAAACCAAATACCAAATTTACAACCCTAAATCAAATACACATTAGAACAAATCAATTATTATAAAATCAATTAGAACACTTATTGTTTTATTATCCACATAACATTCCTAATCTTAATCTTAAAACTGAACAAATCAATTAATCTCTTGGTTGATTCCTCACCATGCTACATGCCACAGGTTCAAACTCGATCATAATACCCAGGTGGAGGAGGAGGAAGAGCCATAGGCATAGGCATAGGCATAGGCATAGACATGGGCATAGACATAGGCATAGGCGTAGGCATAGGCATAGACATAGACGTAGACATGGGCATAGACATAGGCATAGGCATAGACATAGACATAGTCATCCTCATCCCCATATGTCCATAACCATAAGGCCCCAAAGGAGGAACCATCAATGGCACAGAGACATACTGCATTGAATGTTGATGTGACTGGCCATAATCATGTTCCATTCCCATGGATTTAACCTCTGATGGGTCTTTCAAACAGCCTTCATCAGATTTCTTTTCCTTTTTTGAGTTCTTCAAATGAGATCTATACTTCTGCAAATGACTAGCAACATTTTCTCTAGTTAATCCTTCCACATTCATATGCTGCAGTATTGTTGTAGGAACAGCATTACTCCCCAATTGTTCAATTGATTCAACAAATTTTTTATGAAGTTCCGGTGTCCAAGCCAATCTATGTTTCTTTGTAGCCTGTTGTTTCTTTTTATCATCCATATCTTCATTAGATGATATATCAAGACTCCCACCTCTAAAATCACACGGGTAATAAAATTGTTCATTTGGACAAATCGTAGAACAGCTAGCACGCATTTTTTGATTTACATCGAATACATGAAGAATTTCTTCTTGGGTTATATCAAATGCTGAAGCTAATTCAGGAGAAATCAAAGATTGTGATTGAGTTAAATCATCTGGAGATATTACTTCTATTTGAGATTGATCTTCCATTATAGGGTTTAAATGATTGAGAAAAAAAAAAAAAGATATGAAATCTTTGATTCAAAATCTTTAAAGATTGAAAGATTATTGTTATTTTTAATAACAAATTACGAATTTCAATCAAAGAATTTTTAAGAATACGAGAGATTAATTGAGATGAAAAAGATTCAGATGAGTGTAATTTATATATCTTGGGTTTTGGCACCACGCCGTAACCTACTCTTATTTGGCGTAAAACCCTGATTTATCCGATTATATTTTTTTAAGGAATAAATTAAAAAATGGTAAAAAGTATTGACTAAATAAAGATAAAGGTCTTAGATTTGATTTTTGAAAAAGTATTATTTTTAGTTGCTAATAATGATTAGAGATATGATTAGGAATAAATTATGATTTCATTTTAAAACTAATAATAGTAAATTGAGTTTTTTTTTTTTTTTGAAGTTAGTAAATTGAGTAATTTGGGTGTGTATGTTAATTTTAAAGTTATTCGGTGTAGTATATTTTTTGTCCTTTGTAATAAGATTTTTTATTTAATAATATGAGGGTATTTTTTTCGGGTATCTAAAAGTGCGACCCAGTTTCGATCCGGTTTAAATCGGGTATCCGAATACCGTATACCCGATTATAACCGGGTCGGAAAACGGATATCCGATTTTGTTTATTTTCTTAAACATGTGTTTTTATCTTATTTATTTTAAAATATTTTTATATATAAAATTCAAATACTAAAAGACAAAATATTAAAATCTAAAAGACTTAATTTAATTAGTCATTAGTCATAATTCATAAAAGAAAAAACGTGGGTAGAGGATAGCGAAACTTTAAGAATATGAAAATTGTGAAGAGGACTAGAAGTGGTATCATGTGCGGGAGACAATAAACTAATACATTAGGCCCAACTCCCAAGTTAATTAACATTACAATTTTTATTTTCGAAAACAATTAAAAGAATTAATATATATAATATATATATATATATATATATATATATATATATATATATATATATATATATATATATATGTATTTCAATGAGGACAGACTTGGAAGGGAAATCAAGTGAAGATGACAGGCGTTGTTGTATTTCAATTAAAACCGATTTCAATTAAAACAAATTTTCTTTTCTTGCCCTATTTTTTCCGGTTCATTATCCTGGCCATTAGATCTTTTAAAAATCGTGGTCAAATCTTCCACTTATCATTTTCACACCTTCTATATATATATATATATATATATATATATATATATATATATATATATATATATATATATATATATATATATATATATATATTTAGGATCAAATGAGAAGGTCCAAAATGAGAAGGGTGAAGAATCAGCGTTCATTTTTAGATCAATAGGCATTTAATTTGTTTATTTTCTAAGTTGCACTTCGGTTCAATTTGCTTTTAAAAAACATTTAGGGAATTAAATGTAAAAGATACTATGTTATGAATAAAGGGTACTATGATTGTGTAATGAAGATATGGATGATAAAAAGAAACGTAGATTTGCCTAGACAACGAAATTTCATAAAAAAATTTGTTGAATCAATTGAACATTTGGGGTTGGGGAGTAGTAAAGTTGTTCCTAAACCAAACATGATTATGGCCAGACACATCAACATTCACAGTTCACTGGAGTATGTCTAAGTGCCATTGATGGTTCCTCCTTTGGGGCCTTATGGTTATGGCCATGGTTATGAACATATGGGGAAGACTATGTTTATGCCTATGTCTATGTCTACCATATTTCAATTATATATTCAAATAAGTACTTATTTTAACAAAGAATTTAACATTTTGTCTATCATAAAATTGAAAGCTCAATGTCAATATGCAAATTAAAAAATATTTATCTACCATATAAAAAAGTCAAAATTAAAATCAAAATCACTGAAATTTCTCATTTAATTATCTATCTAAATTAGATAGCATGTAGTACTAAATATCTATACAATCATTAATTTTTACAAAATTTATCTTCTTTATCTTTACTAATAAAAAATAACAAGGTCCCCAATTCTTTTTAACATGAAAAAACTAAAAATAAAAGAATTCTATTTACTCCTATAAAAAATCATACATTGGGATCATTATAAATTATTTGTACAGCTTGCAACTAAATTTGACTAATTCAAAAAAATGTCACTTCCATGTTAATTAACTGTTTAATCATCTTGCATAAGAAACAATCTTAACATGCATAAATTCAACATAACTATGATTATTCTGCCACAAATTCAAACATACTACTCATGTTTGGGCTTGCCCCCTTAAACATAGCTCAAAAAAGATAATTAAAGATCACAAATTGCTGTGAGAGACGGTCTTTCCTATAGACACATTAGATATATGGGCTAAATAGCCCAATTAATACAAATTAGAGAGAAAATATAAACATGGGCCTTTTGTTTTGAGGTCGTCTATTTAAAAGACAGTCTCTCACAAGGGTAGCTGATTAAAAATTATAAGCTCAAAATTGAGTTAGATTATAAAACATCAGTTATCAAATTATATGTCATAATTTAGTTATTAAAATATTCAATTTGAACTAAAACCTATACAATATATATCTTTATAGACTTTGAATACTTATTTTTGAAATGATAGTTGTGTGCTTATATGTTTGAAATTGAGTTAGATCATAAAACATCAATTGTCAATTTATATGTCATAGTTTAACTATCAATATATTCAATTTGAACTACTTACAAATATATATATATATATATATATATATATATATATATATATATATATATATATATATATATATATATATATATATATATATATATATATATATATATATATATATATATATATATATATATATATATATATATATATATATATATATATAGCGTGTTTGAAAATCCCTAAAAAAAGCTTGTGGCTCAATGGATAAAGCATTTACATGTGGAGCAGAAGGTTTGGGGTTCGATCCCTACTGGGCGCAAACATCAATTGGGGGCTTTCTTGACTACGCGAATCTCTCTTTACTCCCTCCTTGGGGGTACAGGTATGATTTGTCCGCATCTTTCAAGAAAAAGAAAACCCTCTATTCGGACCCTGCCTTGTGCAGGATACCGAAAAGATCTTGTTTCGTATATAAAACAAGGAAGTGTGATAGGCATTTGATATACCTGAAATATAAGTGGTATAGTGGTCAACGGTCAACTGAGTCGAGGTGAACGCCTTCTGAAGGATGACCTGAAGTCCTGCACCACAACACGTTAGCCTTATCCGAGAGTTATCTCCCGGAAAACGCCTCCAACGCTCAAGTCAGATCGAAGAATTATAATGAATAATAAATTGTAGGAAATATAACGAGGAGGCAATGATGGTGGTAACAGTAAAAGGTGATTGCGAATGGTAGTGAAGGAGGAGATAACTGTTGATAGTGATGATTATCGATTTCGGCAGAGTTTCGGTATATTAATGAATACTTAGGTTTGAAAATGAGCATGAAGTCATGTATATATAGCGTGCTGAGAGAGGTTATTTCTGATGGAATGGATCATTATCGAGAGTAGAGGTAGTAGTGGGAGGTTACAATTGGTTATTGCGGTAAAGTGAGAAGTTATATGGCAATTACAGGGTGATTTCTTACTTGGTGACTAAGCATGTTGAACTTGATCATCTTAAAAGCCCCTTGACTTGGAGTCAAGGTCAAAGGATGATCAGGAGTTATCATGGTAATATCGAAATAATAATTAAATATAATAAGTAAAAATAAATTTTACCATAACAGATCATTTACCATTACCTTTAATATCAATTAAAAAGTTCTAAAAAATATCAAACTCAAAAAAATATAGTAATATGATATCAATTAATTGCTTCCTCTTTCACTTTCTCGTGAAAAAAATGAAAGTCAGCGTATCTCAATTCTCCATATTACTAGAATGAATAAAAATAGCAAGAATAAAAAAGGAAATAAAATGGAAAAGGAAAGAAGAAGTTAATTATAAAAGTCGGAAAAAAGAAAATGGAAGAACGAGAATAAAGAAGTGAGGTTGTTATACACGTAAAATAAATCGGTCGAAACTGACGGTCTCATAATGAGACTACCTAGGCCAAGTTTTTGTAATAAAATAAAAGATAGTAAAACATTTTATGACTTCTTCACCATCCTTTTTCTTGATGGTTGAGATAAAGTGTATCTTTATAAGAATCTTTCTTAACCTAATAACGAGAAAGTGAAGGAAAACAATAGGATGAGTTTTTTTTTTGCAAAAATGACTTTTTTTTATAAGTCAAAACTCAGAAATTACCCTAGTGCAATTCAAGCAAATATCTCCGATAATTAAAATTATTTATGATTAATCACAAATTAAAATTAATGTAAAAAAATTCAATAAAAAATTAGATTATAATGAGCAATTTTTTTCTTTCTCCGTAGTTTAAGCAACAAATATGAAAGAAATATTTCCTTCGCATTTTCCACTACACAAAAGTCTCCAACAATGGCATCATCATCAACAACCCAATATCCCGCTCGAAAACAGGATCTGGATGAGAGAATGTAAGGGACAATCCATACTCGTACTCCCTTAAGAGGAAATACAAGAGGAAAGCGATCAATTTTACCCCCAAAAGATGAAAGTCCTGCAAAGAGAGTAATTGATTAGCACTGTTACTTAGAGATCCTTAAATACCTACATAGGAAAAGTCCCCAACAATGTCGAGAAAGGAAAAAAAAGTCGTCACTCTTTCTTTTTCACCTCTTCCTTCCTTTCTCTCCTTCATTTTTTCCTATCTAATTAGTGTAATGGTAGTAACAATACGAACATTAAGAGCATGCATAAGATCATCAACCATAGAGGGGGAAGATGATACATATTTCATACTTGATAGATCATTAGGTAGTAACAATAAGAAGCATAATAAATAAATAAAAATCAAGCAAGAAAAACAAAGATATGAGAAAATTGTTCCTTTCAAAGAAATTATCGATTCAATACACGTAAAAAGAAAAAAACTTATAGCCTCAACTCTAACATGGGAGCTCTCTTCTCTCGTCTCTCTTATCTTCAGCGTCTAGCGACATTCTGTACAGTCAAAAGTCGAAAATTTACTACCTCCTCTATACACCCTCGAAACTCATACAGTAAAGTTTTATGTCTCCTCGGTAAGGGGAGGGAGCATCGGGTATCTTATATCATTTGAGCCTCAAACTAACCTGGTTCTCTAGGTATAAATCCTCAGTAAACGAAAGAACGCTACAATATACAGGTTTATAAGTACAAAAGCAAACTTTATTTCCCTTTTTGCTCTCGGTCCAAACTAACTCCATAGACGGGAGAGCAAACAAAACTAAGGGTCGAGAGAGAGCACTTTCATACTAGCCTCGGTTAGCTGTACAACCACCTTTTTGTTCTATGCCGTTGGAGCAGGATAGGGAGTCTGCAAACTGATTCTCCTCTCTACAAAGGGAACAAAAACACAATTAGCAATGAGATTAGTTCGTTCTTTTCATATGAAATTCACTCATTTGAACATGTGAGAACACATTTTAAATTTTATCGGGGCAAGGATGGAGAATCCCATGTAAGTGGAAAAGAATTAATACTTTATGTAGGTGATGAGAATAAAACCCATGGCACGACTCATGAGGGTGAAAGGAAAAGCATTCAATCACTACTCACTAGGTCAACCCATGATTCTCGGTCAATTTGAACTAAAGAGAAATTGTTGCAGTTGTAAATTTAAATTAGGTAACTCTTTGATTGAACTATTTTGAACTTATTGAAACGTAGATCGATTATGGTGAGTTTTAATTTGAATGATAATATACGATATGTCATGAATCAATGAAAGGTGATTTACTTAGATAGGCGAAATTCAAGCATACAGCCATACCTTCAACATGAATGATAATTATGATTCACTAATGTACATAATAAAAAGCATTAATGATGTAGAGAACAAGAAAAAAAATTACCTCCAGTAGCAACAAGTTTTTCCACACGAGCAACAATATGCTTTCCATATGTATACTTCTTCAATGCATTCAGATGATTCTTTATTCGCGAGAGAATCACTTCGAGTTGCTGGTCATCACAAGTCTCCAGCATTTTTTGTACGACATAGTTTGCAAACTGATCTTTCATCATTACCTGAACAACAAAAGAAAACATCACACAAAACATTCAGTCCAGTTTTGGGAACTATAACAATAATGAGAAACACAAGCATTTACGGCTCGTTTATTAGTCGGTATTAAATAGTAAAAATGGTAATCAAAAATTAGTACTCCTATAATTTTTGTATGAAAATCGCTTCATGGCTATGTTTGTTCTCCTTCAATCATCCCATTTTCTTCACAATATTCACTCTGATGCATTATCATTTATGATCAAAGTTTTATTACCATGGGAATGACATGAGCATTTCATAAAAATTTACCCAACAAATCATTTTCATTACCACCTTTTAGTACCTACATCCAAGCGGACTGTCAGGGTATTTAAGGGAAAACAAACATATTTTTTTGATAAAGAAAATATTTCAATTAAAATAAAAAGTACACTTTAGGGACAAGATGTCCCATCCGTGAAACTAGTAACAAAACAACCCCCAGTTCACTTTGATAAAGATCTCCAAGTAAAACATTTAAAATTCAAAAGCTTTCATCCATAAAGATGCTAAAAGAATCATTTTCTCCCATCCCTAAAAATACGACGAATTGTTCAAACCACACTGACCAAGTGATATCCTAAAAATATTGCATTCAAAATTTCAATCAGAGGATTGATATAAACAGAACACAAAAACACAAAAAGCTCTTTGAACTGAGGAACATTTTATGCTCAATATTAGCCGAGAAAACATAAAAGGGAGAGGACTAACAATTCAACATGTTAGAAATCACAAAAAGGTATGCAAACTGAAGTAGGACAAACCTGAAGCGGCTCATTATCATCGGTAGCTCCAAGAATTTCATTCACCATGTTACGACGCTCTGTTTCATCCCCAAATGCGAGACATTTTTCTATCACATTTGAAGCAAACTTTTGTTGACTCATTTGAACTATCTTGCCAGTCAGCTTGTTTATTATAGCAGAGCGTTCATGTGGCGTTCCATGCTCCAGCACATGCTGTAAAATAATGAAAAAGGTCAAAAGTAGTGTAGCAAAGACAACCGCTATCAAAGCTTATAGCATTGCATGAATAAACCATTCATGTATCAAAGGAAAATAACATTCAAAATTGTATACTTGTAAACAATCCAATATCAGCAAGAAAAGTAATGTGCATCCAAATTGATAACAACTACACATCTACGAATTTTCCATGCAAGTTATTGGAACAATTGATAGCTCTCCGGCAAATGGAGAGATTTGGCTGACCCACAGGGCCATCGACATAAAGCTTTAGAAGAGATAATCTAACCAAAAAAGAGGGTTAGCAAATCAATTGGCCTTGAAAAACCAAAATGAACTTCCTCCATAAACTTTAAGAGATGCAGAATTCTGTACTTCTATATGTGAACTGGTGTCGTTCACTCATTTTGGAAGAAGTTCAGATTGGAATAGCTCAAAATTACAACAGGTTTATTTCTGTGTACCCAAAGTGGATGGTGCACCATGCACAACACATTAGTACAAAATCAAAATGTGAAACAAATGTACACGTTAAGTATATAACTATAATTCTGTAACTAAGCTAATTTTTATAATATTAAAAATAGTTCACACTCGAGAAAATAAACCAGTTCAGACAATACATACTCCCACAGATCCACTTAAAAAAAATATGAAGCCTTTTAATAAGTATCCACATTATTAGCCCACGGAATCACAAATTCACAACTGAGCAATGATTAATTTGCCCTGCAGTAATATTTTCAGAAATGATATTCATGTTTGAGAGTGAAAAAATGAATGACACACAACAGACCTGGACAACATAATTTCCATATTGGTCTTGAGCCAACATGCAGACACATTGCATAATCTCATCCATCACAATGCGTTGGGTTATTGGATCATGGCAGTGTTCCAAAACTCTCTGTAAAGCAAAAACAAATAATTGAGATTCATGTTGATCTCAAGTCAATGTTACAAAAGTAACTTTGAATTAATAAAATGTCGTTCAGCAAACTTATTAAACCTGGATAACACGACACCCATATGGATGGGTTGACAATGTCACAACTTGGTCATAAAAAGTTGATATAATGAACTGATAGAATCTTCAGGTATGCACTCGATGCATTTTTGGATGACATGATTCCCATTTTGGTCACGTACACAGCGCATCACATGGCCATCTAGTTCCACAACCATCTTTTTCTGCTGATCTACAGCAACAACTTCAATGGCCTGATATGTGATAAAGATGCAAAATTAGAACCACATAGCTGGCACAAATTTTGATAAAAGAAGCTCTCGTGCTTTCATATTTCTTTTATAGAGCAATGTCAAAGGATTGTTCTAAGCAATCTCATGAATTGACTTGATTCAAGTAGCCAACCCGACCTATTAGGAACAAAGCTTTGGCATTGTTTAGTTTTTATCGAAGAAAGTAACTGCCGAAAATGGATTTTCTGAACAGCATAATAAAACCGGCACTGCCCTCCTCAAAGTATAAATGCAAATATCACTAACAAACATTTAAACAGGGCAAACTTGTCTGCAGACCCAAAGAGAACAAAAATAGCAATAAAACTTAGGAATATATACACTACAAAATATTTTGGAGATATCAAAAAATTATGTTTTGAGTAGTACCTTCTGAATTACTCTACAGCCATACATTTGAAGGCTCAGTGTTAGAACATGACCAGAAAGTTTATCAGCCAGCTCCCTAATTTCAGAAGCAGTTCCATGCTCAAAAAACTGCAAAGCAATAGAAAATCAATCAACCATTAACCATACAGAACTACAGGATCTCCAGGCCTAGACTGCCTGAGGTAATTCAATTTAAAATATAATGATCCATATTACCTTTTGAATCACATAGTTGCCAAAGACATCTGTCATCAGTGACAATGCTTGGGGAATAATTTCATGGAAAACCATGTTCTTCTCTTCTGTTGAAGCTGTTTCAAGCTTCTGCTGGATGAAGCGACTCCCAAACTGATCCATACTGTCAAAATCAGCCAACAAGTTAAAACATTTGAAGAAAGCATGATTCAGATATTCATTTCAAAAATAATATACTTACCTAAATTCATCAACATGACCAGCAATTTCTGAAAGCTCAAAATTTCTAGTCTTGTTACTCTTAAATTCATTAAGCAGAGAAGATCCAAAACTATTCTCCATAAAGCCATCAGCTTCTGATCGCCAGTTTCCCATTAGACCAGCAGCCAAATTTCTCATCCCAGAAGGCAACCCCATATTCCTTTCCCCGTGTCTCAAAGGACTCCCAGGGCTGATAGGAGAGTTAGGAAGGAGTGAGCTTGCGTAATGATTTCCACCAAACCCTGTGCCAATCCCAAAACCAGGGTTTCCATAATAACCATAATTCAGTCCAGCGGATTTACCAAGGTACGCTCGGTCTGGTTTTTGTGGTGGCAGCAACGTTCCCGTATAAGCTTTCTGAAGTGCTAAATAATTAATGTAAGAGTTGCTCCCATCAAGGAAAGGGTCATTCAGAGCTGCCAATTGGGCAGCAGAATAGTCATTTGATGTTAAGTATTGCAGATATAAGGGGTCCAGCTGAGACTGACTTCCCCCCCTACTGAGATTTTGAAGCTCTGCTGCAGCAACCATCAAGTTTGCTCGCGAAGATACATTCCCTCCCAGTCTCCTAGAATCCAAGCCACCTACACCAATAGCAGAAGCAGCAGCATTTTCATATAATGGTGGCATTGCTCCACTGCCAAGCTGACCAGCCATCATTGAAGCCAAAGCAGGATTGATATTGTGTCCACTCAGGCTGTAGTTTGGAATAGCTGAGCTAGGGCTTCCAACAATGTGAAAGTTAGAGGGAGAATTAGGTCCACCATGCTTGTGTTGATCAAAGCCATCGGATCTCAAGTAGTAATTTGGATCCATTCCAACACTACCACCTTTTCCTATGATGGGATATGAACCTTTAGTAGAATGTGATGCAGACTGCTGCAGAAATGGAGCAAAGTCAGCAGAATTCAAGTGTTGGGTCTGTTTGACATGGTTATGGTTGTCATGTAAATTGAAAAGGCTTCGGTGTCCAGTGACACCATGCTGAAACTGAGACCTCATTTGCCTTTCTTCGTCGATCTGTGGATCGGAAGATAGACTCGTGCCTGACATAGCAGCTACAAGATCCGCAGCACCACGGCCATTCATGGTGGAATGAAGAGAATTGGGACTGTGAACACTTCTTTTGTCCATGGAGTTAACCCTAACTTCACCAGCTGTTGGGATGCGAGGGCTAGGAGCTTTAGCTATGAGCTGAGGATCGGGGGTAGTGCTCCGTGACAAAGACGCACCCAAAGCAGAAGCATAACTAAGAGACGCAGAATCATCAGCATTGTAATTTACTGAAAGGCCCTGCAGATTTCCACCAGCACGTGAAGCTTCTGTTGAGAACAGGGGAGCCATCTGAGCCTCAGACGTTATGGTCTCATCAAATGCGTTGCGGCTAGCTGGACGAGAAGGAATCCTCGCAGTAGAGCTAGAACTATTCAAGTCATTCTGTTTAGAAAGCCAGATTTACGTAAGAATAAGACTTCAACAAAATCAGAGAAAGTACATGACTTGAAACACAAACTGTCAAGAAGCAATGAAACCAACAAATAGTTGAATTACAAAATCAACCAAAGAATAGTCAATCAAGACTAAAATATTCCAGTTGAAAACATACCTAAATCATCCAATGTTATCAACTAGCTTAGAGCAAAGAGAACTTATATGATTACAAGATGAATCTGACCTTCATTGCTAGGGATACAGATCAATCAATTTTTAGCATCCAATAAAACAGCACAATGAAACCTTTCTTATAGCATATGTTGATTTCTCCTAACGAGCTCCATTTTCCCAGCACTTATAAGGGTAAAACAAATAAACATCACAAGAACCAGTTACTCCCTCCTATTCACTTCAAAAATTCCATTTGCTTCTGCACGCTTGCAATGCACTAATTCAATCTCTAAATGCGTATAATTAAAAACTATAAAAGGATATTAAAAAGATATTAACATAAACCGAAATTCCGACTACCAAAATTCTAATTTGATACTTTAATGGCTATAATTCGCAAAAATAAACATTGAGGCTGCAATTCGCAAAAGTTCTAAACTTGTAATTCGCAATTATTCTTAAAATAAAAATAAAAACTAAGAGTGCTTTCAAAGAGTGCAAAATCTCAAACACACAACAGAATATTACCAGTTACAAAAAGGAGGCACCATTCAGAATTCAGATATCTGGAATAATCTCTTTTGAAATAGTTCAAAAAATAACTAAAAAGTATACAGGTACAAGGTATCTTCAATTTCAAACTACAAAATAGTCAACAATCACGTTCAAACACTCAAAACACAATCCAGAACACATTGTTGTTGATTAAATTTAAGAACAAATTCTACCATTACACTAAAACATCAAAATCACAATCATTAAAACATCAAAAAAAATCAAATATGTTACCTGAATAATTTCAGCAAAACTTTTCTGCCTTCTCCCCATTCCTAACCCAGGCAATCCAACACCATTCCACTGATTTTGTCCATTATTTTCTTCCTCTTGTACGCCATTAAGCCCAATTGAAAACAAAGAACTTCCAATTCCACCATTATTACTATTACTTTCAGGAATGTTACCGCGAACATTACTCCCATTAAACTCATCCCTGTTATTACTACCCCCAGACACTTTCCTCCGATCACCAATCCCTCCCAGCCCAGGCTCATGCTCGCCACTCCACCTTTGAGTAAACCTCCAATCTTCCTTAGACAACAATGGCGGTGGTAACCTAGGATTTAAATTAACATTCGAATAGTAGTAATTAATGTAAGCTGGATCAGACATATACTCATTTTCCGACACTTCACGTGAAACTCCACCGACGCCACCATTATTGTCGGAAAATGAAACTCCGATACTGTTACCTTCGATTGTTGGCGGCGCTGATGGACTTCGGAAAATCTCGAAACCCAATTCTCTCTCTTTAAACAACATATCTAAATCTTTTTCTCCATTATTGAACGATCGTTCTCCTTCTGATGCCATGTTCCTATACATCTCTGTTCTTATTCCATTCACTCAAGAAACCTCAAAACTTACGAAAATCAAGAAAACAAAGATTGATTAACTTAGTGATTCGATTGAAGAAATACGAATTAAAACAACGAACAATTGGGGAAAACTTAAAAAAGATCAATAAATTCCAAGAATTAGGGTTTTATTGTCATTGATGATGTAAAAATCAAGAAAGGAAAAAGAGAGTGAAGAAGAGGGAGAAAGTTAAAGAGAGACAGAGAGTGATAAGCATAAAAAAGGAGAGATGTGAGACGTTAGATAAAAGAAGATGAACGGTGGAGATTAAATCTAGAGGTCAGATTTATAATTACAATCTACAGACTTTGCCGGGGTAAGTTTCCTAATAGTTTAGGGTTTTTAATTTGTTTATAAAAAATAAATTATAAAAGTATTTATAATTAATTTTGCAATTTTTTTGGGATTGTATTTGATGGTTAACCTATAATTAATCATTAAATAATTAAATAATGATTAATGTTTATGGTTTTCTCGATTCTCATTAAATTACAACTATACACCAGCACCAATCAGATTAAAAAATGACTATTAATAGCAAATTTAAAGAAACAGAAAAGTATGTAATCTGATCTAATAGAAGTATTACTTACTTTCTAGTTTCTACTTTGAGGTGTAAAATAAAGTATTGTTGTATATAGTAAGTTTTATTTGATGTAGAGGTAAAGTAGTGATGAATCCCGATCTTGTAGGATTTCTATGGAGTAACCATTTCAATATAAAACTTAAAATAAATTTTAAGAGTTCGATCTAGACCTGAATTAGTTATAAAGAAGATCCGTTTTTAAGTAGAAGTTGCTAAAAATTTGAATCTTATGCGAAATATAAACCGTACAAAAAGAAAAAATAAACAAAACTTAGGGATTACGTAGAATTTGTTCACTTGAATTGAAATATGCGAATTAAATCTCTTTGTACCAAAACAACAATAAAAATAATTAATATTGAATTGAACCGGTCTTAAAGAAGATCCGCTTTTAAGTAGAAGTTGCTAAAAATTTAATTTTATGATCATTTTAAGTGAAATATAAACCGCACAAAAAGAAAAAACGAACTACACTTAATCACTTGAAATTTGTTCACTTGAATTGAAATATGTGAATTAAATTAAATCTTTGTGTGCCAAATTAATTTTAAAAATAATTAAATATAAATTGAATTTCTTTACACTCTTTAACTTATCTATTTTACACATACTAAATTTATAAGTATATTAAAAAATAAATAGAGATTGACTTACTTTTATAAACATTAAAAACAAATCAATAAAATTTAGGATTTTGCGAAATGAAAGCCTCGAGCATTCGTAATAATCAATAAGTATAAATCTATTTTAATTAGTAAGTTGGATTATATTTTAAATTTAGAATTATATAAATATTAATTATATTATTTAAAATAGCATAAAATTTGGAAAATTGCACCAAATCACTTGTCAAAATTTTTTTTTTCTCGATTTACAATGTTACAAATTTTATTATTGTGATTCACAAACTTTTCTACATTAAATTAAAGCAGGAAACATACGTATATGTTTATAAGTTATGTGTCATTATTTAGTTCAACGACTCTGTCAATAGATCGTCTGACATAGAAAACATATATATAAGAGTAGTCCAATATACCAATTTTGATTCTTTAGAAAAATTACAATACACATCACTAAATAGATTGATTTAAATAATAATTGATACTATTAAAATCAAAATGATGTCTTAAAAATTTATAGTTATTTATTTATAATTTATTACTTGATGGTAAAAACTGATCACTTTAAGATTATAAAATGATTCTTTTAAGATTATATGTTATAATTGATCATGTTACAGGTAATGACTTAATTTAGCACTGTAAGTTTAGAGTGATTATTTTAAGGTTGTAATTGATCATTTATAAACTTGTTATTTACCAAGTTTTAGTTGTCCGCTCTAAATGTTAAAAGTTGATCAATGCATCAACTTATTAGTTATCAATTTATCACTTTATGGTCATAATGGATCACTTTAAGGTTAAAACTAATCACTTAAAAATGTTCAAATTGATTAATTTAAGAATATATACTTGAAATTGATCACTTTAAAAGATCATAATTGATCAATTTAATGTTATATGCTTAAAGGATAAAATCGATCAATTTTAGGTCAAAACTAATCACAATCATTGCCATAGAATACAATTCAAACATTAACTCTTAAACATAGACCGTCTATAGCATAGACGGGTAAATATGGACCGGCCTATTTATTAAATGAGTAACTGAATAGTCATGTCAACAATTTGGTTGGGCTATTGAGAGAGCCGTCTATGTCATAGACGGTCTCTCAGGAGACCTTCTAACTCTTAAATGAGATGGTCTTACAATGAGATTATTTTTATTAAACTGACCTAATACATATTTTTTATTTTAACGTGATCACTTTATATCATGATAGTCTGTGGAAGCGACTTCTAATATTACAAGACTTTGCTCCAAATTTGGGCGAGGCCCATTAATCAAGTCCAGTGACAATTGCTAGTACAAAATTTAGTACTATAGTAGTATAGTTAGTATAACAATTGAAAGTAGTGACCTTTTGTTTTAAAAAAATTTCAAAATAAATTTCAAGAAAATTTTAATTTCTAAAATTATTCGAGTTTAATATCAGGGTTGCTCAACGTAAAAAGTTAAAAAAAAATTAGAAAAAATTACCCAGGATAATTCAAATTATTCACGATTTTCGACTAATAATCTCAACTATCGATTAACCATGAATAATCCCATATAACATTTCATTTAAACCGGAATGTTGTTGGGTTTTTCTTGACCGGTTGCAGCAAGTCATTGTTTATCATTACCCTCTCCTATCTTCTTCCTCCGTAAATACTCTTATCTCCATTGTTACAACATTAAGTTTATGGTTTATATTTCAATTTTGTTTCTTTTTTCTTAAATCCTCTTCCATCTTGTTAGAGTATATAACATATCCTGGAGCCTCAACCATCAGCTTAAGCTTTTGGTTGAGTTGGTTCCTTGACATGGTATCAGAAGCCAGGGTGACAAGAGGTCACAGGTTCGAATCTCAACCACCCCTCATTTAAAGTGGAAAATTTAGCGCCATGTATGAGGAGGGCATGTGCTGCATTCACACTTCTAGCCCAAAAGGGCTCTCGTGTGAGGGGACGTGTTAGAGTATATAACATATCCTGGAGCCTCAACCATCAGCTTAAGCTTTTGGTTGAGTTGGTTCCTTGACACATCTCAAACTAATATTAGCGGTTGAATTGAAAATGTATTGAATTTAAAAAATTAATTAGTGGCTAAATTAGTAGCTAAATAAAAAATGTATTGAAATGAAAATGGATTAGTGGCTGAATTGAATTAGAAATGTAGTTGATTTTATAAGCCAAAACAGCACAAGCCATGTAATTGATTTCATAAATCAATAGCAAAACAAATTTTTATTCACTTATGGCGTTAAAGACAACAGAGAACAATCTTCGATGGAGGTCCTCTTCGATGGTGGGTTTGGTAGGAGGGAGTGAATAAATGTAAGGAAGAAGTGATTAAACAATAATTTAAGTAAAAAGGTAAAAAAAAGAAAAAGAAATTATATCTAATACAAATCGGTAGTAGGTAATTCAACAACATTCCGGGTTAAATGAAACATTAGATGAGAGTATTCATGGTTAATTATATCATCGTCGTCATTATCAACATCATCATCATCGTACCCAGTGTATCTCGCTAATTAAAACTATAATCAGGCTCTGAAGAGGGATGAAAGAAGACAACTCATGTCCGTGCAACGGGAGACAAGGATTTAATTCAATAACTATTTAGTATTGTTTGGGGTCGAAGGTCCCAATTAAAATTGGGCCTCATAACTTAGTCAATGAAGGCCTATGACTTGGTCAAGCCCAAGTTAAAGATAGTTGATGAAACATTGAAACCCAATTTCAGGGCATGGATCAATTTAGAGGTGTTCAAAACAGATCCGATGATCCGATAGACATCCGACTTTATAACCAAATTCAATTTGACCCAACTTAAAAATGGATCTACAATTATGTAAAAATCAATGTGAACACAAAACCCGATTTTAAACCGACCCGAAACACTTGACGCGAAATCAACCCGATGATCCGAATGAACACCTCTAGATCAATCCGATTCATCAATTATAGTTCTTAAAGCAGATCTAATCAATTTCATTATCGGTACAATCAAACTACTATAAATGTCGTCAAAAATACACATGAGGTAAGTTTCACAAGTCAAAAAAATTCATTGTAAGTTCTTTCAAATTCTCTCTAAGTAACTCCATTGTCATACTCACATTCAACCTCTGTCTAAGTTAAACGTTGAAAGGGCTTTCCTAGGTGCCACCCCGGTTTAGTAAACCTTGTTCGTTTCTCAGGTTCATTCGAAGATTTTCACCACCTTCGACCATCTTCAATCACATTCATTCAACTTCAAGATATTGGATTGGACTATCCTATACTTTGACACGTGAACGTTTCTACTTGAACTTACAATAGACTAATCCCTTCCCCCACTTAATAAAGATTGTAACTAAATTTCATCTGAAACAAATATATTCTCACCATTTAATATAATATGTTTTAAGTTTCTTTAATATATTTAGATTAACCCCTAAGACTATTTTATACAATGGCAGATTTTGGTTCGTAAATTAAAGACATTTAAGTTTATTATCGGAACAAAAAATAAGTGATCAAGGTTTGAACTTTCATCCTCCAGTTTAAAAACAATATTCTAACTATATTTTTTTAATATAAGTTGTAGATAAAATTTAAGTTATTGAATGATTATCTTTTACTAAAAAAGATCTCAAATCGTTAATTATTAATTATAAAGGTTATGTGTTAATTATTAACTATAAAATACTTACATTTTAATAAGTTTTTTTTATTTGTTTTTGGCTTACCGCTTAACCTATATTTCTCTAATAAACAACCGACAAACAACAAATAATTTACATTAGACATCTCTTTAATAGTTACTTAAACAATTAGTTTAAACAGCTAACTTATCAATCGATATACATTTAGTTTGTCAAGCCAGCCAACAACATTAATTAACATTTGTGAAACATATTATATATATTTTTGTTGTTATTAATCATTGTATTCATCAAAATCCATGAATGAGCCTTTCAAATTAGTTATACAATCCATTAGATTATTAATTTTAGAATTTAATTAGTTATTAAAGGTCATATTCTTGTACACATCACATATTCTTGTACACAATACATACATAATACACATAAAATTTTAAATTCAATAATAATTTGACTTAAAAAACTTTTCAACGTTGAAACTATTTATGGTTACCTACTAATCATATTCATTTTCCCATTTACAAGTCAAAAATTTAAGACATATCCTAAACTATATGATATTCCTAACGACCATTACCTACCTAGCTATTTTATTATAAAAAATAATTCCACTAAGAAATAAGAATTAAAATATTTTTATATTTCAAAATAAAGTTGCATAATCACGGCAGATAAATTGCTTTACTAAAGGATTGAAAAAACTTTACAACCATGTTTTTAAAAATAAAAAGAAAAAAAAAGTTGTTATTTTTTCCAACCTAATTTTGCAATGTATTTTAGAAAACATTTCAGTGATGGAATTTCATTGTACCAACGATTTTAAAAAATTTAAATTTATGGCCTATCAATTTCAAATTTCTTATCTGCTTTTTCAATCTATGGACTAATTGTTGGATTTACAACTAAATTTTATGAAATTGTACTATAGGATATGTCCAAAATGATTTATTTTTTCTCATACAATACTATAAAAGTCTTGTAAAATCTCAAGTGTCGTCATTTAAAGAGGCATGACAATATTTATCAAATTTAAAATCTAATATTTTTTGTTTAAGTTTGAAGTTATATTAGATAAAGTATCTGTAGGATATAATAATTCTATTTAGTTAACTTCGAATTTAATATGTTCAATTGAATGACAAAAAAGTTATATATCAGGTAAATAATTAAAATCAACGTCAGTAATTATGTTTTGATTTAAAAAATCATGTATTTGGTAAATTTAATACAGTAGTTACTACTTACATTATTTTTTGAAACTATTTTTATATATATTTTGCACTAACAAATTCGTGTATTGCACGAGTTTCTATACTAGTATATAGATAAAGGTAAAGGTAAAGGACACTCCCAATATTCCGTATAAGGCAGGATCGGAGTGAGATTTTTCTTTTTCTTAAAAGATGCAGACAGATCATACTCGTTTATATATAATTCGTTTATATATAATGGGGTGGGGGTACTTTTGAATGCAACAATTAATTAATTATTACATGCTACTTGTCAAGTTTCTTTGATTAATTATTTTGAGAGTACATCTATTCTAGATGTTTATGGTTTGTTTGATTAATATCTAAATTAAATGATGGGTATTTGATACATACTCCAATCACAATATTTTTTACTAGGTCTTTGAACATATAAATACCATACCAACTCTAGGTTAATGGAAATGTTATGCTACTAAGCATTAAATTAGCTAGTCGAAAATTGGGTATTATCTTAAATGAAGAGCAAATACAACTTTGAAACTACTATTTGATTTTATCGTCTAACTTCTTATTTCCTCAATCTACCCTAGAACCAAAAACAATAAATAAATAAGTCGTCACTTTAAAACCACTCTCGTTATAATTATAAAACTTTTCGCCATATTTTCACAATAAGTAAGCAACTATTTTCAAATGCAACTAAAAAACAAAAAAGTATGATCATACATATTTACGTACTTACATGTATCATGTATGCAAGTTAGTGACCTAATTATAAATTTCCCATGTATTATACATATATTATGCCGCCATGTGGACTTTGAATTAATCCAAATAAATTCAACATAAATCTATAATACTAATTATATAGTCTTGGTTGGTAGAGTTAAGTTATCAATATCTATATATCTTAGCGTTGCGTAGTCTCCTTTCATTCATTGGCTCCCAAAATCTCACCTAAGAAAACATAAAAATAATTAAAATAAATAAATAAATAAATAAATAAGCTATAAAAAGCACCCAAAACTCTTAGAAGAAGATGCAAATTAAACTAACGGTAGTTGTAAACTGATAAACAGCTTATTTCTTTGATACACCTTTGAAAACCCTAAAGTTCTTCAAATTTGATATATAAAAAAAAAAAAATCGAAACGACATATTAGTAATGGAGTCAGTAATAGCAGAGTTAGAAGGAACACTTGTGAAGAATCCGGACCCGTTTTCATATTTCATGCTTATAGCATTTGAGGCTTCGGGTCTTATTCGGTTTGCTATACTTTTATTTTTATGGCCGGTTATTCGGTTTCTTGACTTGTTCGGTTTTGGGGAAGTCGGGTTTAAATTAACCACTTTTGTCGCGGTTGTGGGTCTGCGGATATCCGAGATTGAATCCGTGGCCCGGGCGGTTTTGCCTAAATTTTATATGGATGATGTTGATGTAGAAGCTTGGAGGGTGTTTAGTCAATATGGTAAGAAAGTTGTGGTGACTAAAACTCCTAGGGTTATGGTGGAAAGGTTTGTTAAGGAGCATTTGAAGGCTGATGAGGTTATTGGGAGTGAATTGGTTGTTAATCGGTTTGGGTTTGCCATGGGTTTGGTTCGAGATATTGGGTCGGTTTCAGATCGGGCTATTAAGTTGTTCGGGGATGAGAAACCTTCATTAGGGTTAGGAAGGTGTGGAAATGATGATTCTAGCAAATTTATGTCCCTTTGTAAGGTAAGTATTTATTTATGTTAGGCATATGTTTTCTATAAGAGTTACTTTTATGAGATACCGTCTTTTGATGAGATATCTTAAAACAAGAAAATTATGAGCTCTTAAAAATTAATCAATACAAAATTTTATTTTCTTTTTACACTTTATTTACGAATATATCTTATGTACCCTCGTCCATTTTAAAATGTTCATGTTCAACTTTCTGATCACTAATTTAAGCATTTATTTGTTAACAGCAAAATATTTTTTATAAAAAATCGTAAATGATGATTAGTTTTCTTTTGTCTGAATTGATATAAAAAGAGATTTCAAATTAAAAATATTTTCTTCATACAACTACATATACTATTAAATTTCACAAATTCTTTAACGAGTCTGTTTTAAATTTCAACTATATTTTACGTATATTAAATTATATTTTTTTTGAATATATTAAATTATATTTCTAAGCCATGCATTTAAATGATTTTAATCCATTTTCAGGAACAAGACCATGCACCCTTCACCAAGACAAAGATGCTTAGGAACAACCACCGTGACCTAAAAAGTCCATTGCCGGTAATCTTCCACGACGGTCGATTAGTAAAGCGGCCAACGCCTTTCACCGCCCTAATAATCCTCCTATGGATCCCTATTGGTGTAGTTCTAGCCATAATCCGAATGTTAATTGGTGTAGTCCTACCAATATGGATGGTGCCCTACATGACCGCCTTTTTCGGTGGTAGCGTACGAGTCAAGGGCAAGCCACCGTCTCCACCATCGGGCGCCACCACTGGTGGCGTCCTCTTCGTATGTACCCACCGAACCCTACTGGATCCCGTTATCCTTTCTTACGTCCTAGGACGAAAAATTCCAGCCGTTACATATTCTATTTCTAGGGTATCTGAAATACTTTCACCAATTCCGACAATTCGATTAACCCGTATTCGCCACGTGGATGCCGAAAGAATTAAAAAGGAGTTAGAAAAAGGGGACTTAGTGGTATGTCCCGAGGGAACAACTTGTAGGGAACCTTTTTTACTAAGGTTTAGTGCACTATTTGCTGAGTTGACGGATAAAATTGTACCCGTGGCTATGAATTATAGGGTCGGGTTCTTTCATGCAACCACGGCCCGTGGGTGGAAGGGTTTGGATCCATTTTTCTTTTTTATGAACCCTAGACCCGTCTATGAAGTTACATTTTTAAATCAGTTACCGGCTGAGGCTACTTGCTCAGCCGGTAAAAGTCCTCACGATGTTGCAAATTACGTGCAACGTTTGTTAGCGGCTACATTAGGATTTGAATGTACGAATTTTACGAGAAAAGATAAATACAGATTGTTGGCCGGAAATGATGGAATAGTGTCGTCTCGTGCTAAGAATCCATGGCTTGGTAGCATGAAGAAGGTGGTGAGCACCTTCAAACCTTTCATTCACTTATAAAATTCAATTAAATAATTTTTTTGGTAATTTTCAATGAATTGTTGCCCCAACTTTATTAGTTGGTGATCTTTAATAATTCATTAAGGGTAGTGATCATATATTTTGTAAACACAAATGGGGCTTGTAAGATTTTTACCTTTTCTAAGAATTTTTCTTTTGTAATTGTTTAATTTAGATTTTCCCCTCTTTTTGATTGACGCGAATGTAAAATAAAGTTTGTATTAAAATATGTAAAAATGTTGAATTCATATTTAATTGTTAATTATTATTATTATTATTATTATTATTATTATTATTATTATTATTTTTTTATATATTTTTAAAAGTTTATAGATTAATTAAGCTCCATGGAAACTTCTAGATACAACATATTTATTATTATAATTAAAATGCAACCCAAAGTATGGAATAAGATATAATACTTGTCTAGAAATTTAGAACTTTGGTAGGTATTGTGTGAGTAGTGCCTTTATTAGCAACATTTTGAGGCCAATAATGGATTAATGGTTACTTATCCTTCAAGTCAAAACAAAACATGGATGGAAATTGTGATAACTTATTCTTATAGAAATACTATTTTCTCCTAGTTTTAGTGTTCATGCTCTTAAGGCTATATATATATGAGATCAATTATGAGGAGATATTTGATATTTAGATGATTAATCTTTAAGTGGAGGAGCCTAATTTTTGACATACTTTCTCTTTGTTGGTTTCAATTTCTCACAATTTATTTACCTCGGACTAAGGCTACTAGAAAATTCAACAGGAAAAAAGGTGACATGAAATTAATTTTTTCTATAAGTAGTGATAATCAAACCTCTATACAATTTTGAACTAAAAAATCTTAATCACTAAGTCAAATGACGATAATTCTCAATTTCATAGGGATAAATTGAATAAAAACTAAAAGTAAAATAAATTTATTTGATTTAAACACTCTTGCCTAATCCTACCTTTTTTTATTTGTTCGTTCTGAACAATAGAGCAAATTTTCCTAAGAACAACGAAATTTATAGGCAGTCACAAATTTTAATTTGGTTTGATAAAAATACAAACTGATGACTTTGCATCTTTTATGAGGAGGTTTACGTTACAATTGTCTTAACAGATAAACCTATAACATATAGTAATTTTTATTTTAAATTAATTATACTTTAATCAATTAATATTAGTATTTTGTTCAATGAATAAAGAATTTTTTTTTCCAATTTTGTAAAGAATTGATGTGTTAATAGAAAGTCAATTATTATTTGTAAATAATCTAAATACAAAAGGAGAATGTAGATAAGACTTGAGGTATCTATGTGTATGATTTGGTGAACAATAGTTGGAAGAATTAAAGTGATGTTACAAAACTTTATAATTCTTGTAGGTGAAACTAGCTTTGACCACAAAATGCTCTTAATTTAATTGGCATCATTTTGTTTGTTTTTGTTCGTTGCTTCTAGATGACTTGTGCATATGTTCTTACCTAATTTTATAGCATGTTATTCACAAGTAAAAGAAATGTAACTTGTCTTCAAAATACAATTTTAGCTAGGGGAACATAGAGGTGACTTAAGCTAAGGAGTTTTAAAAAATATGAAAATAGGCCCTCTCTTGAGAGATCGTATATAGTATAGACGTCTCTCAAGAGCCCAACTCATATCTCCCTTTAAACTAACAAAACCACTAATCAGTTTTTTTTTTAATTTATAAATTGGGTCAGCCCTAAAACTTGAGACGTCTATTGTATAGACGGTCTCAAGTAAGAATTTGTGTTATGAAAAAGTTATATAAGGGTTACAAATTCAATAAAATGAGTGTTTTAATATTCTAGCTTTGAAGCGCCACATTCAAAGTGACGTGTCGTTTAATATTAAACATTAAAAACGAGTATTTTGAGTATAAATGTGGATGTTTTGATCTGTCTCATAATGAGTCCATCTTAAATGAGAGTTTGTGAAAAAAATAAAATTGATAAATTATTCAACAAGTTTTATAACCGTTTCTCTAAGATACGGTCTCTAATAAGCACAATCCAATACAAATTACTAAAAAATTTACTCTTGTGAGAGACCGTCTCTCTATGAGACGACCTGAAAACAAGGAGATCATATTCCAATTTTCTTTTTAAATTGTATGAGTTGCGCTTTTTTACCCATGTATAAGGTGCGTTCCAAAGCAAGACCGTCTTGTACAGTTAATTTGTAAAAATGCTAATTTGTAAAAATGCAATTCTCCTCTCCTTTATTCCCATCATCGTCATCGTAGGTGATTTTACCAATAGAAGTAGGAAATATAGAGGTTCGCAATAGTCAAAAGTGATATACATGAAGTTCATCTCTCCAAGGACCTGACCAGATGTAGGGTCAGTTGGCGGCGCCTTATCCAAGTCCTAGATTAGTAAACTTGTCCCTTTACCACCTCGTTCGTCTTTATCCTTTGCCTTTTTGTCGAGTTTTACCTGTTTCTTTAATCTTATCTTTGTTTTTGTGTGTGTGTTTCTATTCTATTTGCCAACTGCAGGTTCCTCTTGCTAGAAGACCGTTCTCGAGCCGGGGGACTCTTTGATCGCACTCTCCTTATGGGTATGAGCATGCCATCGTTCCTCCCTCCCCAGACCCTGATCATATTTGAGCGGGATACACTGAGTACGATGATGATGATGATATGATTTATATATAATAGCATAATAGTTGTTTTTATCAATCAAGGAAGATATTTTGATAGTTATAATAGGTTTTTTTTATCGACAAAAGTATGTATTTTAATTATGACGGTAGGTATTTGTTGAAGTGTCCATGTATTACCCACATGTGAGTTGTCCCACATTGGAGAAAGAGAAGAGTATGCATCACTTTATATGCTCAAGGAGTAACTCCTACTATTACCAATTGGTTTTAGTAGTGAACCTTCTTTGGGTTTATGAGTGGACTATTTCTTCTCCTCCTTGTTTGGGTTGCTCAGGCCCATTTTCGTCTATCAGTTATTACATGTATTAGAAGCTACTATAATGTTTTATTAAAAGTTTTTTTTATCGGTATATATGCTTATTTTTGAAATTAATTTTTATACTATTTTAATTTTTTAATTAAACAATGTTTTTTTTTTTTCCAAATTTTCACAAATGCAGCAAGGTTGTCCAAACAGTCGAAGCTTGGTCATATCTTGAGATCAATAAACCCGAAAGAAACAGACACTCTTTTGAGAGACCGTCTTTTGTAAAGACGACTTTCAAAAGTCCAACCCAAATCTATATTTAGAGTTGTAATAATATATATTTAGAATTGGACTGAGCTTTTGAGAACTGTCTTTACAAAAGACGGTCTCAAGTAAGAATTTGTGCGAAAGATAAGATAAGAGACTTGGTGTAAACGTCAAGTGATATACAGACCTGTTTGGTGTTTAGTGGTATTGGGCTAGGGCCTACTCTAGATGGGCCACACAACCCATTCTCAAAGGCATAGAAAAATAGCCCCTTAATTTAGCCCATGACCCGGTTGGTGTGACCCAACTCAATTTGGCCCATTAAGAAGTTATATTACCTAGTACCCCCAGCAACCTGTTGAATTCTCAATCGTTAAGCAAATTATATTTAGGGAAATTATCGATAGAACTCTTGTGTTATAGCACTTTATCAATGGTATCTCTGTGTCTTTTTGAATTTCAATGGTACCTCTATCTTTTTGAGCTAATTACAAACGTAACACTGTTCACATTTTTTTCGTTAAATTTACATTAAAAGTCATTTAAAAGCAAGGAAAATTATCAATGGTACCTCTGTGTTATAGCACTTTATCATTGGTACCCCTGTGTTATAGCACTTTTAAATGACAATTGACGTCAACTTAACGGAAAAAGGTGAACAGTGTCACGTTTGTAATTAGCTCAAAAAGGTAGGGGTACCATTGGAATTTAAAAAAACACAGGGGTACCATTGATAATTTTATAATTTGTTATATAAGACGATCTTATTGTTAGATACAGTTCATACATCAAATAGCTCTATTAGTACAAATTATGACGATATAGACTTTTTATTTTTAGTTCATCTCAATAAAAGATGCGGTCTCTCATAAAACTAGTTCAATTAGATCGTGTAATTCTCGGGTAGAATGAATATATTTAATAATAAAATATATATCCATACAAAATAACTTTTTGAACATGCAAAATCATAATAATAGTGTATAATTGTATATTCTAATCATAATTTTTGTATTGAATGAACCTTCTAATTTCAATCTAGGAATCTACAACCATCATAGACTACAAAGTAAGTACATGACTATTTGACAATTGAAAAGTTTGTCTCAACATTTTCCTAAGTTGATATCTTCAATCTAGGAGTCTTCGTGTCTAGAACCATCATTTTTGTCTGTTGTATCTGCCATAAGGATAAAATTTGAACAAATAATAAAAAAGTTAAATTTATAAGAGTATGACAAAAATTTATAAATAAGATGAAAAAATAATTTAAATATGTGAGTAAGAATTAAAGAAAAAATATAGATCATGATCACAAATAAAAATATAACAAAAGTCATATATATATATATATATATATATATATATATATATATATATATATATATATATATATATATATATATATATATATTATAAAATTGAAGAATATGACGGTTCCTTTCCGGTTCCATCCGGTTCTGGTTCCATCTGGAACCTGACCCGAACATTTCCGGTTCCGGTTCTGGTTTCGGACGGTTCCTTGGCGGTTCATGAGGCGGTTCCGGCGGTTCCAATACCCGGGTCGGGTGGGTCGGACCATCGGTTCCATTCTGATTTTTCCTTTAATTTTAATATAAAATTACTATAATAATGCGGACGTACTTTCGTCGATTACTTGATTATTATCGAAATTCAATGCTTGTCATCGTTATTAAAATATTTACTAAAAAGAAGGAAAAAAATAAATTAATAAGAAACGATAAAGATGATTAATAAAAAAAGGGGCAGAGAATGAACTTGAACCTAGTATCCCGAAAAAATACTAAGCTGCCTACGTTTCCCGAAGGAATCAAAGCCCACGTAGTTCTTTGTCGTACCTTTTATTTTTAATTGTTGAATGTTGATGTTGATTGACCGTGGTCCGTAATCCATGATCCTATTCGTCATCGTCATATGGTTGGTTAGATGCTTCCGCCGACTCTCCTCCCGACGATGATGCAGATGTATCCATCATCATCCATGGATCATCGTCGTCTTGATCATCATCGGTCTTGAGTCCTTGTGTTCGGACATCCGCTTGATCCCAATCTTTCTTGCAAACACATATTTGAATAGTATGTGGAGCAAGCCGAGATCTCTTTTCGTAGAAGCAGGAATTTTAATAGTAGAAGCAGACTCCGACGCAATAGTAGAAGCAGGAATTGCAAGGATATCCTTTGCAATTCTCGATAATATGGGTAATTTTAATGATTTTTCTTTCCACCATTGTAAAATGTTATAACTACTTTGGTCGATTTCAAAGTGATGTTTAAGATAATTATCTAATTCTAAATATGAAGCGGAGGGGGAGGAAGAAGATGATCCTATAAAAATATCATCTTGACTTATTATGTTAGCTATTATGGGGTTATAATACATGGGACGTTCTGAGACGCTAGCACGCCTAGACGTATCGCGACTCGGGTTATATATACTAGAATAATGATCATAAAGGTCTGCTAAAAGTTTTTTACAAGTTCCTACATAAATATGTACATCACTAGACGGGCGATCTAATGCTTGGTAGTAAAATCCTATTATTTTACTTAGGTTTTCCGTCCTAAAACACGGATCTAAAATTGTCGCAATTCCATAAATATAAGGAAAATCAGTAAAATACGCTTTCACTTATCCATCATATCTGCAAGAATCGGCTTTAAAAAAACATTACTATCATCATGAGAATGTCTAAGAAGATGATAAAAACAGTAATACATTCACTTATTACTAAGTGAACGTTTGGTTCATAAACATATAAAAAAATCTTAGTTGCGTGGACATATGATAAGTGCAATTATTTGCACTCATCATTTACATTTTTGCGCTCCTTTTCGATGTTTAGAGGCGGTTTAGGGTTGTTTTATGTGGTTTCACTCCATTTCGGTATTCTATGTCCAATTTGTAGCCAAATGGGTGAATTATGGTACTTTGAGTCATTTTTGTGGGTTTTTGGTGCTACTCATGTTTACAAGGCTCAAAGAACGTATCAAGCTATCAATTTTGTCAAGCCATGAAGAGTAAAAGAGCAAAAGAGTAGAAAAGTGTTGTTAATGCAAAAGTATTAAGGTGAAATTTGATACATGTCTACTCTTTTGTCTATAACTTTTGATAGGAGTATCTCATTAATGCAAGGTTTGCGACATTGGAAACTAGACTTCAAGAGCTTTCCAACGGTATATTATACGTCCGATTTCGATAATTGAGCAAGAAATGGTGAGCGTTTGAAGTTGATGCAGTTTTTCAGTCCGGGGGAACCGTACGGTTCCGGTTCCAAGGAACCGTTGGGCCGGGTGAACCGTTCCGGGTGAACTGGCCCGCGGTTCTTTGGTCCGGCTCAGACGGTTTTTTCCGGCGGTTTCACGGTTCCGGCAACTTTTTTCCGACGGGTTCACGGTTTCGCGGTTCGGGCCGATTCGGAACCTGTCGTGAACGTTCCGATTCCGGGATCGATTTCAAGCGGTTCGGGACCGGTTCGGTTCCGGGTAACCCGCCCCGTGGCCATCACTACATGCATGTTATTACAACTTTACTTAATTAGCTCTTCTTGGACGTATAAGTGCATATCCACCTCAGCAATGAGGTGTACGGCCCTCGGTATAAATTTTCAATATTTTACGTTTAGGATCTGTTTGGTATAGATTTTTTATATTTTAGATAATGAAATAAGTTAAGGCATTCCATTAGTTAATGTGAATTGTATATATATTTCAGTTTTCATTTTACATTCAGATAGTCTTGTGTTTTTAGTTTAATTTTTATTATCTTATAGTTATAAATATTTACTTTTAATACAAACATGACTTAAAACATATATTAATACCCTGAGAGAATGAATCAGTTAGGTTAAAATTAAATCCAAAATTTTTCTAAAAAAAAAGTATATTCACTTCAACTAAACTAGACTTGATTCTCTTGATGCCCTTATTATTTAGGAAAAATTGATATTAATAATCCAACCTTTTTTTCATCTGCTGTGAATAATCTAACCGTTATTTTAGTTTGCTAGCAACATATCCTATTATTACTCATTATTAGTAATAAGGTATGTTGTAGGCAAATTTATTACAAAGGTTGGATTATTAGAAAATAATTAAAAGATGGAATTATTCATTGCGAATGAGTGAAAGGTTGGATTATTAATGTCAATTTTTCCTATTATTTATTTATTAAATTTCTATACCGTATTGACAAAAAGGAAAAGAAGCAAAAGACCCCAAAAAAGTGAAGCCAAATTTCTAAAGCAACCATATTTTCTAGGATACTCCCTAGGGGAAGGGGACATAACACAGCACATATATGGGAGTGATCATTTTTTTTTTAATGCGGGGAGTGATCAATTTATTAGCAAGATAAAGATACAAAAACTAAATACCAAATATTCATATTTTATTTTCTTTAATGTGTCATTTAATTGAATTTATAGTATAAGTTGGACAATGATCTACAGGGTCACATAAATTCATGAAAATCCAAGACACTAAAAATTTGTTGGAAAATACTCTAAGTCTCTCTCATGATGCACCTAATACTTTTTGGGTGAAATTTAATTGAAAGAAAAATTGAGTTAAAGAAAATAACACAAAATAAACAGACGATAGAAATAAGTCATTAAGAGGGAGAAAAATAATTATTCATGACAGAGATTGAGACCATTACCAAAAAGAAAATGACAGACGATTTCATGTTAGTGAGATAGTCTCTATTGGATTGACTTACTGTACATTTACTATCTTAAATTGATTATTTATAACCTTCAAGTGATAACGACTTATTTATAGTTTTAAAGTGACTACTTTTTATAGTCTTAAAATGAATACAATGTGATTAATTAGAAAAATAGGCTAATTATATGAGCTAGTCTTATGGTAAGACAGTTTCATACAAGAGTTGCTGAAAAGAAAAATGGTTGAAAATTAGTAGGACTTAGTAAAATGAAAAAAGATGCAAATTGAATGAGACAAAAAAGAGTACATATGTAAAGTGCTTGATCGCATATACATTTGATTACGTTAATTAAGTATTGATTTTGTTAAAGTTTTTTTTTTCGAATCCGTCTTAAAAAAATAAAATAATAAAAATTATTGTATATTTTTGTAGTGCCATTTAATAGGGATGAGGGACCACTTTTATATGCACCATGCTTGCTAAGTTGCTATTACTAATGTATTTTGTGTATTTGCAATGCCGTTTAAGAAGAATCATGAGTTCCACCACTCAATTTACATTTCAACATTGTAAAGCAAAGCATAAAGGGTGGATCGGACCACTTAACATTAAAGCATTCTAGCCCCTTTTGAAAAAGGATCGCTACAATACATTAGTGAAAAAAAAGCCATTGGGTGCGAGACATAGGCTGCGGTTGTTCAAAGACGCAACTTAAAATAGAAGAAAAATATCGCGAAAAAAAAAATTATGCATAGGCCGCGGTTTTTACAAAAACCGCAGCAACCGCAGCAAATAACCCAAAAAAACATATAGGCTGCGGTTTATCTCTTTGACCGCAGCCAATGAGCATTAAAAAAAATTTTAAACTCAAGCCCAAAGAAAAAAACCCTAATTGAGGCGCCTATATAGGGTATTAAAATCAGAATTTGAGACGCCTCCTTTCTAATCCTAAGATTATTCATCCGGCGCCTCCTTTCTAAACCCAAAGAAAAAAAATTGTGCTTATCACTTTCTAAACTCTTCCACAGAAATCTTTGATTTTTCTATGTTTATCAAAACCCAGAAACTTAAATCTTTGATTTTTTCGTTTATCAATACCCAAGCCATAATTTTTCAAGTTCTTCTTCTTCCTTTAGATCTCGAATCTCCATTGTTATCAAAACCCAAGTTTTCAAGTTTTTTCGAATCTCCATTGTTATCTTTTTCATCACATCTTAATAGAAGGTCAAAGGTTAATCTCCATTATTTTCTCTCTTTTATTTTATTTTACTTTGTTTTTCTATGTTTATTGTAAGATTTACATTGGATAGATGTTATTTATTTTGTTTTTATTTTTTTATAGATTTTTTTAATTCATTGATTTTTATGTTTATGTAAGATTTGTAAGATGTTTTTTTATTGTAAGATTTTTTTTATAGATTTTTTTTTATTGTAAGATTTGTAAGATTTGTTATATATAGATGTTTCGTAAGATGTTATTTTTTTTTATAGATTTTTTTTTATTGTAAGATTTGTAAGATGTTTCGTTATATATAGATGTTTATTGTAAGATTTGATTATTCGTTATATTTTTTTTATAGATTTTTTTCATTGATTTTTGTTATATTTCGTTTGTTTTTTTTGTTAGATTTTATTATCAACAGATCTAGATTTCTTTTATGTTTGTTATTTTTTTATAGATGTTTTATTTGATTATTTAGAGGTCAATGCTGGTGAATTTGAAGGCTTATTTAGAGATCAATGTATATGTTTGATGTTGTAATAAATTATTTATGAAATTTGTATTTTGTTCAATGTATAAAACGAAATGAAAAAAAAATAGCCCTCAAAGGCTGCGGTTCTGGCAATGACCGCAGCCAATAATCAGCTTTTTTTTTTTTGTGGTAAAAATGGTCTATAGGCTGCGGTTTTTAGGACCGCAGCCAATAATATTTTGTCATCTGCTGCTATTACTAATGCTGCGAGTCAAAACCGCAGCCAATAGCTTTTTTCCACTAGTGACATAATTTGCTTTTAGGGGATATATTTAACGATATTTTATTTAAATGTCGCTATTTCAAATTTCTTATAGTGTATATAAAGGATTTAGTGACATTTATTAGACCCTTTAGCAGCATATTAAATAAAAAGTCATACTAAAGGTTTTAGCGACATAGGATCTAGTGACATTTCTCACATATACCACTATATAGTGACAATTACATATGCCACTAAAGACCAAATTAAGTGTCGCTAAATCACTTTGTGGTGGAACTTAAAATATAAATCAATAATTATTGCACTAAAAATATGAATCAGTAGCATTTTTTTAATGACACTAAATGTGATGTCGCAAAAAGCTAAATTTGTTGTAGTGAATTTTGAAGGACAAATGATTTGATTGTATATGATCACAAAATTAAGTGGGTATTGTTGGCTTTAAATTTATTTTTTGTTTTTAATTCTATGGTCTCTTAATAGAAATTTAAAATGAATTTTGTATGTTTATTTATTATTGTTGATACTAGAAAATAGTATGTGGATGAAAGTAATTTGGCAAGATTTATTTAGCAAGATTTGGAGGACAAATAAGGAGTCCAATGAAAAATAACGTACTCTAATGACCAAGAAATATACTCATGGGCAATACTATAAAGTTAACGGAAAGAGTGATAAATATATATATAACGATATGTACCAATATATTAGAGAATCAACTTGAACTTAACGTTTTTTTTTTTTGAAATGACTTAAACTTAACTTATGCCAGAAAAAGCTACAATAGAAGCAATTCAAACTTATGAGACATATAAAGTATTATTGTAGAGTTAAAAAGGAGACTTGCACATGGTTTTTATTGATTTGAAAAAAACACACAACCAAGTATTAAGAAAAGTATACTTTGGTAGAAAATAAGAAATAAAGACACTTGAAGATCTATAATAGAATCAATTCAAGAAAAGTTGTATTTTTTTATGGTGACTACAACAAAGTTGTGGAAAAAATGAAGAGCAATTACTAGTGTATTATTTGATCGAGGTGTTCCCCTAAAACTAAACGAAAAGTTTTATCGGATGTCTATTAGACTAGGGCCACTATATGGATCAAAATGCTGAGCTTTTAGAAAGCAACATTGTAGGAAGATGAGAGTAGCAAAAATGAAAATACTTAGATGTGTGAGTGCCTGAGTGGACATATTTTGAGAGTAGAATGTATGAGATTTCAAACGAGATTAGTAAGACTGAAGATGACCTTGAGGTTATAAACGGAAGATGATATAAAAATTTTAGAGTTAGGTATCAAGATGGTAGACAATCGAAATGAATGGAGAAAAGGAATCTATGTGAAAGATCATTGACAGTAATATACTCCCTCCTATTCATCTTAAGTGTCCCATTTACTTTATGGAGTCTATCCAATGCACTTATTCAATTCTTAATATATCGAGTTATATATAATTAAAAATTATAAAAAGTTGATATTAATAATCTTTACATCAAAACAAATCAAATAAGATCCAACATGACTATGTTTTAACTTATAGATTAATAATAAAATGCAATGTAAGAGTGACAAATGAACAGTGTCCCAAAAGTAAATGGGACACTTAAGGTGAATAGGAAGGGGTATTAATTTATACAGCGAACCAAAGCTTTTGGGAAAAAGTCTAGATATTATTATTCTAATTAGTTTTTCAGTAAGTCTCATGGGCTATAGACGGGTTCCACAAAGGCCCAGCCTAACAAAATTCAGGAGGTTTTTTTTGTAGAAAATGTAAAAAGGAAAAAAAATTAAAGAAACCACATTGAAAATCCAAAAGACATTGGAAACCCAATTCATAACTGTCATTTCATCCTTCCCTCCGCATAGGTGAACCTCCTCCCCAAAACCATTTGAACACCAAAAGACAATGCGGTTCATTAATGGCGAAAGGTATGTTACTGAATTGATTTTTATTGTTCATGATTTGTTCATCATTTCTCTTAAATTTTTTTATTATTCATGATTTGTTCTTCATTTCTTTTTTTTTTGTTCATCATACTCCAAAATTTAGATTTCGCCATTGATGGTTTTCCTTTTTTCTCTTTGACATTTATCGCTAGCTTCTCCTGTTATGAAACTTATGAACTCCGAAACGCATTCTTCAACAGTTTCTTTTGCGTCTTTTGAGATTTTTGCGTTTGTTGGTAGAGCCTTTTTCATTATACGACTCACGTTTGCGATTGGGAGAAATCGATCTTGTTCTCGTGGTGATGATGAAGTCAGTGAATTTCCATTGTGAAAACACAAAAGCACTTACATGTAAACAATGAAGGTAATGAATTTCCATGGCACACATAACTTATTTATTATTTTTTTCTTTATTTTATCTTCATCAATGGCGGTTGGAGATGAAGATGCTAAAAAAAAAAAAGTACTATATTTGAAACTATAATATATTGAATTTGGAACTATAATCTTTTATATTTGGAACTATATATTACTATATTTTGAAACTATAATGTACTATATTTGAAACTATAATGACTAAATTTTGGAGTTATAATGACTAAGTTTTGGAATTATAATGACTGAGTTTTGGATTTATAATGACTAAGTTTAGAGTTATAATGACTACGTTTTGGAGTTATAATTACTAAGTTTTGAAATTATAATGACTGAGTTTTGGATTTATAATGACTAAGTTTTGGAGTTATAATGACTAAGTTTTGGAATTATAATGACTGAGTTTTGGATTTATAATGACTAAGTTTTGGAGTTATAATGACTAAGTTTTGGAGTTGTAATGACTAAGTTTTGGAGTTATAATGACAATAAGCACTGAGTCAGGACGTTCAACTTTATGTCAAGTACTCAATTATAATACCAAATGTAATTGTATATAAATCCCAATAAGCAACTATATGTCCCCAAATATATTAAGAAGTGGAGTAAAATCAAGAGTTACTTACTCAGTGGGTTGTGCCAAATAAGTAAATATACTTCAACTTCTTCAATAATGAAATTTAGTACATTGCTAAGTAAGAAAAAATACAATGACAAAACAGATGAACCAAGAGAACAAAAGCATGATTCCTAAAGCCTTCACTGTGCCATTGATGCAATAGATTTTTGCGCGTTTGCACTCATTTGCACGTTTTTTTTTTGTTTTTTTTATATATGATAACAATCTATTACAAACTTACATGCTTTTGATTGTTTGTTTGAACTAAATTACGTGATATCTACATGCTTTCGATTGATTATTCGAATCATTTTGTGTGATTTTTACATGCTCTTGATTAGTTGTTTAAGTCAATTTAGGTAACTATAAATACTCGGAATTAAATATGTACGAATATCCTCATGAATTGAGTGTCCTTTCGTTATTAGTGGCAATAAAGTCATGATCTTTGAGCCAATTCTTAAGCTTGAAATCGCTAAAGACACCTATTTGAGATATGGGAAGTCTAAATTTTCATGAGTGATACCTTGGTTACTCAAGTTTTAGAGGAGGTGCTGCCAAAATTTCTACTCAATTATTCCCTTCAAAGTTAATCTTGAATGTCTATTCGAGTAATTCTTTTTATCTTTTTCTTTTTCTTTCTTTTTACCCTGAATTTCCGACCCTTAAACGAAACCAAAATCGTAAAGGAAAAGAGGAAATTCGGGTGTTACAATTGAGCTTTGCATTTTCCACTTTAAATGAGTTAACGAACTCTTTCATAGTCCTCTTCTTATGATTTAATTTCTGAATTTTGTCAACTAAATTTCAGGAAGTAACAAAAAATTAGAATCATAACAAAAGCCATTACAATGGCAAATAACAAAACAGATGTCATTAAAATCATAACAAAAAAATTATAATGTTGATATTCCATTACAAATTAAGAAGAAGATACGGAATAAGATTTGGAAATTATAATGTTGATATTCCATTACAAATTAACAAAAAATTATAATCATAACAAAAGCCATTATAATGTTGAAATAACAAAAAAAAAATTATAACAAAACCCATTAAAATACGGAATAAAAAGTTAAAAAAAATGTTGATATTCCATTTAAATTTATAAATTAAGAAGAAGATAAGGTCTGGAAGTTCATATACTGAAATACGAAATACCCATTTAAATTCGTAAAAAGTTTAAAACCCATTACAAAAACAAAAAAAACCCATTAAACAACCCATTAAAATCTGGAAATACCCATTCGAAATCTGAAAATTTCGAAATTCCCAGTTAAAAACCCATTAAAATCTGGAAATTTTGAAATACGCATTAAAATACCCATTAAAATGTCGAAAATGAAAAAACCATACCTAGAATTGATGAACTTGTTTACTTGTTTTGCAGGAGAAGATCTGGAACAATATGAAAATCTGAAGAAAGATTAATGGATGGTTCCTTCTCCAAATGAGTAATGATGAGTAGTTTAGGAAGATGAAATGAGTAGATGAGTAATGATGAGTAATGGACGGTTCCTTCTTTCAAAACATTGGGAATCAGTTTTTTTTTCTTTTTTTTAATTTTTTTTTTTAAATTAAAAAAATCAGTTAATGGGATGGGAAATGGGCTGGCTCATTTTGATGGTCTATGGAATGGACGGTCTTCCCTGAGATTTTGTGTTAGTTTTTTTAAAATATATTTGACCTAAGCATGCATAACCATATCATTGTCAAATTAATAAGAGTATTATATATCATTATGACTCATAGTCAAGAACATGTTGTTTCAATACAAACACAATTTGGTTTCTTTATTAGTTAGTAGTACAATTATTTTTGGATCAATATGCATATATCATAAGGAAAATATGAATGCCTATTTTGTCAATATCTCTTTTAAAGTCATAGTTTATTTAGAAAAAAAATTAAGGTGGTAAATTGGTTGTTTTTTTAATAATACCTGATTCATTAATAAAAAGTCATACGACATCTACTTCAGAGATAAAAATTAGCAAGTGCATAGCAACTAAAACCAAATATAATTCAAAAATAACAAAACTACGATCGTTGTGTATGAGATCTGACAATTCTGAATATCCTCTTCCACATCGCTGTTTGATACAGCCTTTTACGAGGGAGTCTTTCGATCTGTTGTACTCTTGAGATAGAATTGAATTTGATGTAGTTGATGATAATTGCAATTTTGGTGTCTGCTGCATCATCGCATTAATCTCTACCGACAAATCAACTAAAGACCAAAATTCACAACTCCAAACTCTCACAAGGAGAGACTTCAAAACCTAATATATGGGTAGAATCAACCCAATGAATGTGTAGAACAACTCTCTTACAGGAAGAGGACAAAAATTTATTTTAATCATATTAAAAAAACTTAAAAGGGAGAAATTAGGGGCTTACCATCAATCTTTAAAGATTGATAATAACCCAAAAGTAACTATAGATATTAGATTTTTTTTAGGGAGAGAAGAGAAAAAAAAAAAAAAGGAGCGGCTAGGGTTTAGATCGGTAAATTGCTTGTATGTTGCCGCCTATGTACTATAGAGAAGAATTTAATAATACTAATTAAAATATGTTTTATTAACATTTAGAATAGTAATATAATAATGTATAATATATTCCCTCCGGATCAGTTTAGATGTTCCATTTGAGATTTCACGGATTTTAAGGGTCGGGTGGGGTCCATTAAAAATGTGGTAGTTGGGTATTTTAATTGATTAAATTAATTGTAAAGGTGGTAATTGGGTATTGGGAATTGGAAAAGTGGGGGTATTTAGGTAAAAAAAAGATAGACAAAGAAGAAAATGGGACAATTGATATGATTTTGCCAAATAAAAAAATGGGACATCTAAACTGATTCGGAGTATAATGCGAATAATAATGTATAAGATTATGCTATATACATTGTATATAATTTTAGGAGTTCTATGATTCTTTACTTTATCTTTGTTTTTTTTGTTCTTTAGGTTTTCCTTTTCATATTCTTAATATACACATGTTATAGCTTATAATACTATATGCATCTCTATATTATATTTATAACTAATATCTATCAATAATAACTAACATTAAACCGAAACGCTATAACATAATTATTATTATTAATATTATTCTATTCTAAAAATTAAATATATTTTACTTTCTTACTAAAAATTTTACTTCCAAAAAAGTAATGTGGTAATATAAATTTTATAGGAGTTCCTAATTAATTATTTTGTTAAACTTTCAAAGAAGGAAATGAGGATCTTAGCCACTTCATTCTAGATTTTTAGATAATATAATATTGTTTGATTTGTTGGGTAATATAATTCAAAAGAAAGTTTTTAATTTGTACTTCAGGCTATTTCTTTGAGACGAAGATAATATTTATGAAGTTTGAGACGAAGATAATATTTATGAAGTTTGGAAGAATATGTATGAACATATTGACAAATGAGTGCGAACTATTAGAATTTAGAAGTTAGGGCCTTAGTTAGGGATTTTGCTATATTTTGTATTTTGATTTATTTATGAGATTTACTGTTTTTTATTTTATTATCGCTTACACCTTATTTTGGTTTATTTATGAGATTTACTGTTTTTTATTTTATCATGACTTACACCTTATCTTTAATTTCATCCACATATTTAGATCAAGGGCAAAGCCACATGGGGGTTCGGCGGAGGCCCGACCCCCCTCGCCGAAAATGCAAGCCTTTGTAATTTTGGTTTTGGTCCCCCTTACTAATATGATATATATAGTTTAAAGAGAGTAAAATATACCAAAAATTACTATAGCTTAATGGTTGGAGTAATACATTTATAATCTAAGGTTAAGAGATCAAATCCTCATTAAAATACTTATTTTTTTATAGACTAATAGATTTATATTATAATGTCATTACTATTTATTTTTTATAATTTAACATTCATCCTTTTTAGTGTATGTTTATATTTTTCTATCTTAATTTTAATTATGTTTTTTGGAGAATTATTAGGCAAATCTATAGAGTCAAAAACACTTAGTTTTTTCAAAAATAATAATTATATGGAAGCTTCAACTTAATTTATTATTAAATATAATTTTTGCAATGATTCAAGTTTATTTAAGTCTATATGATTTAATATTTTTATAGCTTAACTAGTGTCTAATGATATTCGTTCAGGTCATTGTTGAATTCGAATTAGGTGTTTCGGGTGGGCTTGAAATCGAATTTCGTGTCCATATTATTTTACATAATTGTAAATTTTTAAAGTCGAATCAGATTGAATTCGGTTACAATATCGTGTAAATTTCGAGTCATCGTGTCTGTTTTTAACACCTATAGTTTTTATATAGTAAAATTTTTTTTTAGTATATTGACAATTTGACCGCCCCTTAGTCAAAATCCTAGCTTCGCCCCTGATTTAGATTATCTTTTTATTTCAACCACACAATCTTCCACTTCCCCATAAATCACATTTTACCCATTTTAATCCTTTTTTATTTTAATTTTATACTTATATTATATATTTCGCAAATATTAGAGAACATACTCCTATTAACAATTGGAATATCCCATAGTCCATAGTAATGAGCTGGTGATTTATCACTCTCTCAAGTAACCGTGATTTATCTAAAACTCTCTCGAACATAATCCAACCTTACACGTTGGTCTCACTTATTTTTAGAAGTTAACACTTACACTATTCGTCTCACTTATTTAGCAATAATAGCTATTTTGTCTAAATTCACTCTATTTTCTCCATTCCATTATACTTGCTACATTTTACTTTTTAAACATTTTAATGCGTTACTTTATTTATTTATATGTTGAATTATACTAATTCAAAAATTATAAAAAGTTAATATTATGAAAGTATGTGATTATTTAAATAAGATCCCACTTGACTTTATTTTTACTTACAAATTAGTCGCAATACATAAATATGCTTGAACGATGAATAGTGCGCATAATAGAAATGTAGCGAGTATTTCAAAACGGAGGAAGTATTGCATTAGTTTTATTTTTGAACAATAATCAACAATTTTTTTAAACCTCATACATATATTTTAACTTTCTCTTAATTTTGTTTATACAGTTTATAAAATGATCACTTATAACATTAAAGTGTATAAGTGATCACTTATAATTTTTAAAAAAATTATTATTTATAGCTTTAGAGTAATTACTTATAACCTTAAAACAATGACTTACAATCTTAAAGTAATTAATTAAAGAAATAAACTAATATATAAGCCCGTTTTATGGTGAGATGGTGAATTGTTTATGTATATAATGCTAATTCAAACTACATCAAGTATTGTTAGGCAAAGTTTTTGGCAATAATGGACCCACCGGAGCGCCGAACAGTCTACATACCCTTAATCACGCCCCTCTTTCTAATCCTTTCCCTTTCTCTAATTTTATTCCATTAAAATGTTTAACTTTAAAATTTTACAAACAAAATAAAATAAAAAAATATAAAAAAATTACTAATTAACAAGTCACTTATTTGGGTGAGTATGAAATACTCGGCCCTCTAGTAATCGAATAATACATTTTTTTTTAAAAAGGATAATAAATAGTGAGAGAATAAAAAATCACTATAAAATAATATATAAATGTTATATAAAAAATAATTAAGTTTGTAAATTAGGTTAGAAGAGAGAATGCAAATGATAAGACAACAATTTGTTCAGATCGGCGACACAACTAATAAGACCATAAAGTCCTATAGACTAACTCACTCAATAAACTAAACTAAGTATTTTCGGCGCATTTGTTTTGACTCTTGCATACTGTGAAAATTTCTCATAAAATCACACCATCTTAAAAATTAGTTCAAAATTCAAATTCAAAAAACAAAAGGTTCATTTGTTACACTAATCACACTTAAATATACTTGTTAATATAAAATATAGTACAATTAATTATTTTTTTTAAACGCCGTGAAATCTACCTTAGTGTTACTCTAATGCAAAAAAATTTATATACTTAAAGAACAACCTAAAAAAAATAGAGAAACATGTTAGCTTATTGTTGTATGATTTATGCCTAAATGGTGAATTAAAAATAAAAGAAATGAAGGAAGTATGTTGCTAATTATTTTTCATTTACACTTTTCAATATTCATTCCTACATGAATATAATAATTAACATCACATTTCAAAAAAAAAATATATAATAATTAACATCAAAGTAAACCTAGCTTAAGCAAATAATTGATTTATTTTTATTTTTACGCTAAAAATGAGATTCTCGCCATTTTTAAAGTATGAGACGACCATCTCACTTTGAGATAAATCCATACATAGAGTTCATTATACTAAAATTTGTTATCATCAGACTATTTGATGGAAGTATAAGACACGTCTTACGGTGACCGTCTCATACAAGAAATTTCGAAAATAAATAATTTTATTGTCATAACTATTTTCTACCATACTCCAAAGTCCCAACCCCAAATGAAAAAACTAACAGGTGCTTTATTGAGAGACCGTCTTTTGGAAAGACGACTCTTAAAAGTCCAATACTCCAATTCAAATATATATTTAGAGTTGTAAGTTTGTAAAAAAAGACGGTTTGAAGTAAAAGTTCGTGAAAAACTAATAAAATGAACAAAATTCTCTCAAAAAAAAAAATAAAATGAGCAAATAAGACAGCCAAAACCGATAACTTATCGGCGATACGGCGATAACCCACACATTTTTCCTCTATAACGTCCTTAACGCCGTTGAATCTTGTCCAATTAAAATTCAACACGTGTCTCTATCGTCCGTGGGAACCACGCCTTAACTATCCACGCGTTTAATTCCCGTCAAACATTTTCCAAATAACGTCAATTATTTCGTCTTCCAATTTTATTCTCATTAAACAAAATAATTTTCGCCGCTTTCTCTCTCCTCAAAATCTCCCCTTTCTCTCTCCTCGCCGGATCTCACCCTCTCCCAACACCATCTCCAAAATCCCCAATTTTTAGGGTTTGATTCTCACAGATTCATCATCCCTATATTCGATTTCTTGGTCAAGTTTAGTCTAGATCTGAAAATAGGTGAAGAAAAGATTCAATTTTTATCGAATTTTAATGGCGTCGGCGGAAGCAATTACAACACCAACAGCTTCCTATTGGTGTTACAGTTGTAATCGATTTGTTAGAGTTTTAGCAAATTCGGTTTTTCTTTCTTCAAATTCTTCAATTTCTTGCCCAGATTGCCATGGTGGGTTCGTCGAAGAATTCGATTCTCCTTCTCCTTCACTTTCAGGACCACCACCACCTTTACAATTACCACAACTCTCTTCTTCTCCTCTTTCCGATTCTAGACGGCGTCAGTTTCCTGCCACAGCTATGTTCATGGTCGGTAACCCTAATTCAACGTCAAATTCAAACTCAAATCCGAATTCTAATTCAAATTCGCTTTCGTCTAGCCCTAGACTTCGCCGTAGTCGGAGAAATGGTGGTGACCGGTCACCTTTTAACCCGGTTATCGTATTACGGGCCCCACCCGAACCTGAAAATAGCGGTGGTGGAGGGGGAGCAGGGGGGAGCTACGAGTTGTATTACGATGATGGAGGAGGTACAGGTTTAAGACCATTACCTGCTAGTGTATCTGAGTTTTTACTCGGGTCAGGTTTTGATCGGCTATTGGATCAATTAGCCCAAATTGAAATCAACGGAATTGGAAGGAATGAACAGCCGCCGGCATCAAAGGCGGCAATTGAATCAATGCCGACAATCGAGATAGTGGATGATCATATTGAATGCGAGGTTTATTGTGCTGTTTGTAAAGAAGCTTTTGAGCTAGGGTCTGAAGCAAGAGAAATGCCCTGTAAGCATATTTATCACCATGATTGTATTTTACCTTGGTTATCTTTAAGGAATTCTTGCCCTGTTTGTAGGCATGAATTGCCTTCTGATAATACTAATAATAACAACTCGGGTGATTCACCCGAGTTGAATCCAGTTGATTATAATAGGCGTAACAACAATAATCATAATGCTAATACTAGACATGGTGGTGGTTTGGTTGAGGGTAATGAAGATGAGACTGTTGGGTTGACTATATGGAGATTGCCTGGAGGTGGGTTTGCAGTTGGGAGGTTTTCGGGTGGTAGGAGAGGAGAGAGGGAATTACCAGTTGTTTATACTGAAATGGATGGTGGGTTTAATCAAGGAGGTATTCCTAGGAGGATTTCATGGAGTTCTCGCGGTGGGAGATCGAGGGAACGAGGAGGGATTCGAAGGGCTATAAGGAGTTTGTTCTCTTGTTTTGGTGGGAGTAGGCATCATCAAGCATTGGAGGATTCGAGTGGTTCTAGTACCGATTCAAGGGTTAATAGTCAGAGGAGTCGAGCAACATCGTTTTTTTCTGCTTCTTCGAGATCAAGAAGCAGGGGTTTCGATATGGGGAGTAGGATAAGAAGATGGTAAAGATGTGTTAAATGTAGGATGCATTGTCAGATGATTTACCAATCTCCTCGCGGATCGGAAAAAGTGAACTATGATCGTTTTTTTTTCTGAATCGCAAATTCAAAAGGCAAATTAGCTGAACGTGGGCTTAGATTGGGCCTTGATGGTTGGTTTATGTACATAAAAGAAAGGGAGTTAAAGGAGAGAATTGGGAGATTGACTATGAGATGAATGTTGATAGGAAATGGGGCTAAACAATGGTTAATTGAGGAGCAAGAAAATGAAGGCCTTGGAGGAGGAAGTAAGATGCAATAGCAATATGGATTGCATACTTGACTAAATTGTAATGGACTATGATCCAAAATGTGTATTTTTCATCATTCTAAGGTACCTTTTTTGAGAATTTGTATTTAGTTTCTTGTTAATTATCAATCAATCATTATATTATCTTGAATCAAATTTTTGTTTAAGATGAATCAAATTAGTTCTTCAATAATGCTCTTATGTCTACATCTTGATAAATTTAGTTTCAAGTTTGCATCTTTTTGCTTTAAACAAGTTAGAAGACTTTTCTGATTGAATATGTAGTAAGACATTTGGGCATTCCTTATTTAGAACACACTGCTTGAATTGAAGTTCAGCTGTATCTTTTCTTGTTTTATTATGTAGTTTATGGCTTAGTTGTCAGATCAATTCTGCTTGGTATTGTCATTTAATTTAGCAGTTTTTGACATTGGCCAACTTGTCACCTATCTCATGCTACATTATGAGCTTAGCCAGATCTATCCACCGGGTAAATTGCCCATTATTATTCGAAGAAGTGTTCAAAATAGATCCGATGACCCAATATGTACCCGGCTTTATAATTGAACCCGACTTCAAAATGAATTTAAGATAATGTAAAAGTCAATATGGATACAAGATCCGATTTTGAACCAACCCGACCTGACCCAAATGAACACCTCTACTATCAAGAAGGAGAGGGATCCAGCTCACTAATATCAAATACTTCATTTTATTTATCTATTAGTACTGGGCAGTTTACTCATCACCTCAACTAAATTTTTCCCGCTATATATTATATATTGACAAGCATACATGTGCAGTAATGCACGTTTATATATCTGTTTGATGACCATCCTTTCCATATCTGTTCTCTTCCTTGTTTTTGGCTTGTTATAACAATTGGGAAGTACTCCCTCTGTCCTGATAGGATTGAAGCAAAGAGAAAGTGAGTGTTTTTTAAGAGAAAGGTGAATAAGGGTAATAAATGAAGAGAAAGAATGAACTAGGTTATGAAATTAAAAGAGAATTAAAATGAATGGATGAGATTAAAAGGAAGTGGTGGACCATTGTCCAAAAATAAAAATGATGCAAATTAAATGGGACGAACTATAATGACAAATGATGCAAATTAAATGGGACGGAGAGAATATCATTCTTCTATTCATTCTATAACTATTGTTCATGTTGGACAACTATAGGTTCATCCTAATCTAAGAGGGTCCGTTTTGTTTGCTCCACATTATGTTGCATGTTCCCTAATTTGTTTTCTTCCCCTAGAGGAAGAACAGTTCCCCCTCTCCTCTATTGCCCGTACGAATTATCCTCGCCTCGAAATCGAAAAAAGCTTGCTGCTTCGAGCAATTTATAATAGTTCTATGGTTCTTTTCGTCGAGTTTTGTTATTGATCCGTTCTTACAATGATCTACTTCGTCTCATAGTTGTGCAAAATCAATATCTACGATTGACATTCATTGATTTTGCGACCTTAATTGCGCTACCGACCAGAATGTAAATCCGAGCTTTGAATCAAATGACGCCACAAACCTTAACTTTTGGATTGGGCTTTCTCTTCTCGACCTGATAACTAGTTTGATCTAGTCATGTTGTATTGTGTCCGTTTGTAACCAAAGTTCAATCGAAAATAACTTTTTTGTTAGTTTTATCACTAACAAGGATAATGTTGCGTACATCCGCTCCTCTCAGACTTCATCTTAGGTGGGACCCACTTGACGACATCTAGTGGCTGAGACAATTCTAAAGAGGTAGTTGGTACCAGATCAGATAAACTCCTTTTTTGTGATCCTTCTTTAGGTGTTGTGAACTTTATCATTCCTTGTATTCAATGATCTTCTAATGATTTGTTCTTGTTTAGACAATTCTTGGTGATTGCCAGATAATCGACCTTTGTTTTTTTTTTTTTTTTTCAATTTTAGGATAGTAATAATCTTTATAATTGCTCCTACAAATGTTTTTTTTTTTAAATAAATAAATAAATAAAAACACCTTTATTTAGTATTACTTCTATTTTTATTATTTTCGTATCATATTTAATTTGTGATATTTCCTCCATTATTCTCTTTTAATCCTATAAATTTGTTCTCTCTTTTATACACTAATGCAAGTTGGCTTCGTTGGTGTTACATTTTGATATGAATTTTCAAGTTTAGGTTTGTTTTGATTAAAAATCCTATAAATAATTTGTTCTCTCTTTTATACACATGGTTAAAAAATATATATATAATTTTTAAAAGAACATTCAATTTTGTCTTATTTGATGATATTCATAATTTAAAATGAGATTATAATAATCACAACGAACAAAAATTAATAGTCTAGCGGTGATTATGACTTGTAAAATTGATCTTTCAACCGATTTGAAATTTATTTGAAATTCTACTAAAAATTGGAGGGTCATAATCCCAAAAATCTTTACCCCGTAACTACATTTATTTTGACTTGCAGTCAAATTTAATATATTATTCACCTCAAATTCCAATAAAATGGTACATTTGCATAGTTTGCATAAATAAACTACTAAAAAGGCATTAAATAAAATAATTAAATCAAAATTACACAAGTAATTATTCTAAAACAAAAGAAACTAATTATTCTCATAAACTACCAATAAAACACTAAAAAGTCTAAAGTGATAGAAATAACTTATCATTAGTAGGTAACTTGCAAATGGCAATAAAAGATAGGGTTATCTTGATATTGAACTAATTAACTCAACTAATATTTTAGATGAGATACTATATAAAATAAATAATAAAATGGCTAATAGGTGCAATTTTATCTAAAGTAGTTTTTTCTTTTATTTTTTTTAATTACACGGTAGGCTGAGATGAAAGGGCTTTAAACGAGAATTAACATCGTCATTTTTTTCAAAAAAAGGTATTTACTCTCCAACTAAGATAAAACCCGATTTTTAAAAATAGATATTTAAAAGGTTGTTTGAAGCTACAAAAGGGAACCAATTACCTTGAATTGCTCCTCTGTACATGCCTAGCTTTTAATTAAAATTCTTAGGTTAGTTTGGCTTTTTAGGTTGTCTTATAGTAATATAGGCCATCTTTTGGTATTCAAAAAAAAAAAAAAATATAGGCCATCTTTTAATTTGTACTTAGTATTGTATTATTATGGAAAATGCCAGCTAAGTTGGTCCATATATGGCTTCATTTTTGGTTGGATTATGTGTTGATAATGAGAGATTCAAGCATTATTGGCCTATTAGGAAATATCTTTCTCTTGATCTATACTTCTATAACTTTGTAAGAGAATTAATACTTTGGTCAACATCGTGGAGCCTAGAGGTATCAAAACAGATTCGATGATTCGATATTTATCCGACTTTATAACTGGATTTATTTGACTTGACATAAAAAATGAATTAAGAATAATGTAAAAATTAATAAGAACACAAAATTTGATTTTAAACTGACCCTCTAGGTATTTTGAGGCTTAGATCTAAATTCTAACCTTACCTATGATTGTTATGATGAAACTACAATTAAAACCCTAAATACACACGCGATATAATAAATAAAACAAAATTTATTCCAACTCATTTAATAAACATGTATAATAAAGAAGTACTCATGTTAGTAATATAGTTTTTTTATTAACGAGAATTATATCTTATCTGACTATCTTATCTCAGATAAAGCATATAATACTGTCTCATTCAGGCTCCTTCATGTCCTTCCATTGATTTGTTGTTAAGGAATTGGGCCTCATAAACCTATCTTTGTAATAAAATATTGGACCGATTACATGACATTCAAATTCCTATGTTATGGAAATTCGTAGAAAGTCCTTGATTTGCTCAACAAAAGAAGAAAATTACTCTTAAAACATTAATTTTTGTATGAGATGGTTTTTATGAGACGCTCTTTATATATATATGGACTAATAGTCTAACTAATACAATTATCACAACAGCTGGTCTTGGGTGAGACCGTCTCAAATTGAGACAAGAGTGGGTCGGTCCAATTCGCGCTCCTTACATGCTTTCTCTCTTCTTTTTCACTTTCTGTACATTTTTCAATTTTACTCTTAAAGGTATCAATTTTGACCATAAAAGTATCAATTTCAAGTTAGGTAGAAATTGATTAGCTTAACGCCACAATTGATCACTTATAGGTTCAAATTGAAATTTACTTTAATTGATATGTTTAAGTACTACTTTACATTGAAATTTATATCTTTAAGGTCAAAATTGATACCTTTAAGGTCTAAATTGAAAAATGCCCAGAAAATAAAAAAAAACAAAAAAAATGAAACTTTAGAGGGAAATAGGCGCAATGGGCCGGCCCAGTTGTGGTCTTAGAATAGGACGGTCTTACGCAAGTTTTTGTGTTATCACAAATATTAGTATATAAACTCCTTATTTTGAAATCGTCTTACCAAGATATGGTTTCTCAAGAGTAGCTCTAAATTAAATGTAGAGCAACTTTAATAATAAAATGGTTTATTTTATAGACCCTCCTATTCACACCAATAGTATCTCTTGCTTTTTACTCTTTATCTAATGCAATAGTTCATTCTTAAATATCGCTTATTCCGTATAATTATAAATTATAAAAAATTAATATTGATAAAATTTATACTATAAATCATTTTTATTATTACTCTATAGTACCAACAATAAAGTGGGCCGTTAGAGTAGCTTTCACCTCACCAACTATCTCATTACACAATTTAAGAGTGGATAAATCTGAGAGTTGGACCTTGTCTTAGTGGCAGCAAACTTGAAAGTAGCATATATTCGATCCCCAGAAGAAATTCAGATTTAACACAAATTCTTGTATGTGACAATCTCATCGTGAGACGTGGTTCATAACAGAAACTTTTAGTATAAAAGACCATTTGTTTGGACTCGTCTCACGATGAAACGTGTGGATGATGAATCAAGTCAACAACAACCTCCATTAGTGACAAAGTAATACCCACCTCACTTTAGACTACAGTCTATAGTAAATAGTAATGACTTGTAATGAAGATACATTCCAAACACTTCCACTTTCGGCCACCTTTTCATTTGCAAAATTTCCGCAATGTTCTCTAATGCTCCGATCCATTGTACAAGTTAGAAAGTGGTGTTTAAAAAAAAAAAAAATCCACGTGGTAATTTTGATGCTTTGGATTTTCAATGTGGTAATTAAAATTTTTAAAACATTCATGTGGTAACCTTGAGGTTTACCAAATTGTTCCATCATGACCTTTTTGCACATAAAATGTTAACAAAACGTTAGCAAACATTAATTTGAAGCTTTAAGGTTGTTGTACGCCTATTTATGCGACTCACCATTTCAAATGTCATCAGTTTCAACATTTCCCCCCCCAAAATATAAACCTTAACTCTACCATCTTTGGATTTGGGTGAAAACATATGATTTGGATGAAAAATGGTAGAGTTGGGATTTATGTTATGGGGAAAAAGTTAAAACTGATGACATTTGAAATTGTGAGTCGCATAAATAGACTTACAACAGTCCTAAAGCTTTGAAATTAACGTTTGCTAACGTTTTTATGTGCAAAAAGGTTACGGTAGAACAATTACGTAAACCTTAGGGTTACTACGTGGATTTTTTAAAAGTTTTGGTTACCACGTGGAAAAACCAAAACCTCATGGTTACCACGTGAAATTTCCCAAAAAACAATTTGATATAGCTTAAATAAATAAAATTCGTTTTATCGTAATAAATCTTCTTAAATGATTCATGCAAGTTATGACTAAACACTTTTTTTATCTCTTAGTTTAAGTTATTACAAATTACAATAGATCTAATTTTCCTTCATAATTGACAATTAATTTAAAATATATAATTAATTTATGTTAACTCATTGTGATTTAAAGTTCCCTTTCTTATAAAACAGAGTTGTACATTCTCCATAGTGAGAGTGGTGCACATAATCTAACAAAGTCTAAATTTTAAATTATTTCAAAAAAGAAAGTCTAAGTTTAAAACAATAGGAGTGACACTTAATTGTCTAGATTAATATTTAGAAATATTTTATCCAAAATACTCATAAATATATACCACTAAAATTTGATTACTTCTTTTGTTTCCTTTTGTTTTTTCACTTTATAATATTTCAGTTTTTAAGAAAGAAATTTATATACGCATTTGAGGGATATATTAAAGATGAAATATATTTATAGGAAATATTATTAGATTCATTTTAATGTATAAGTTTTTATTATATATTTTTATTATGTGTGTATCTGAAGATCATAAGATTTTAAAATTTTCTTTGAAAACTATGAAAAAACAAAGTGGATAAATAAAAGAAATAAAGAGAGTATAAGAAAGGAGAAAAACCTATGAACCAAAATTATTGAAGAAATAGTATTTAATTATTTAAAATTAAAGTTCAATGCATGAACTTTTAACAACAAATCCCAAAATTCAAAACTTTATCTCCTATAGTGTATATATAGTTATTATCACCATAAACTATTGCACAAATTCTTACTTAAGACCGTTTATACAATAGACGTCTCAAGTTTTGGGGCTGATCCAATTGATAAATTAAAAAAAAATTAATTGGTGATTTTGTAAGTTAAAAGGGAGATATGGGCTGGGCTCTTGAGAGACGTCTATAGTATAAACGGTCTCTTAAGAGAGGGTCTGTAACTATTGGTTTCAATCAAAACTTTGAATATAACTAGGCAACTAATCCACAAGACTTAAACAAAGATTAATGAATAATTAACCAATTAATCAATTCTTTTGGGCCCATTCTATATGCGTCAAACAAATGTCGATTTCCTAAGAAATTATATAGAAATCACAATCATGGAGTTAGCTTCTATTATGATTTTCAAACAAACAAAGACATGATGAATTAATTTGATCACCTTAAACCAAAATGTAAGTGTGACTAATTATATATTTGTTCGATTCTATTTATATGCAATCTTTATAATCATGTATATGTAAAAAAAATTATAAAAAAGTGGCAAACGAATCCATCAAAATTCCACTCTACGGGGGAGAGCAAAATTTAAAAAAAAAATCCCGATAAATATTGTAAAAAGGTACAAGTATTGCATTTAATTAGCTAGCAGCTAGTCTCTTTGAGAGACATATTTCAAGTTCAGCCCATTAAAGATTAATTCTTAATTACCGTAGTTTTAATGCCTAGTTACATTATCCTTAAATCTTACTTATCATATCCTTAATGACTAATTTCAATATCTTAAATGTCTATTTACATCATTCTTAATGTCTATTTATAATATTTTAAAAAATAGGAAAAATTACCAAGAATAATCCAAACTATTCATGATTTTCCGTAATAATCCCACCTATTGATTAACCATGAAAAATCCCAACTTTGAGGGGTATTTTCCTAGAGTAAACTTGGGTAACCCCATGACCTGCTATAGTAGGTAATTCACCAAAAAAATAAATTAAATATTAATTTAAAATTAGAAAACATTTTTGAAAATTTACATAAAAAATTCTAAATAATAAAAAAAAATCATAAATTTTTTATGAACATTTTTAAACATTTTTTGACATGTTATTTTAATTTATCTTTTTTTGAAAAAAATAAAACTTGCTATAGCAAGTCATCCGGTCACCGGGTTTACTCTAGGAAAATGTCCCTCAAAGTTGAGATTATTCATGGTTAATCAATAGGTGAGATTATTGTAGGAAAATTGTGAATAGTTTGGATTATTCTAGGTAATTTTTCCTAAAAAATATTTAATCGATCGACGCAATTAGAGATGGTTTAATTTGTGTTTAATTCAAATTAAAAAAAGAATTCAAATAGAATCTATGATATATGATGTGTAAATCAATTAGGCCGCCATTTAGGAATCACCATATATTGCTTTGCCTAGGGTACGTGGTATACCAAATTACCAAAGTTGCCGACACTTAGTTTAATTTGTTCTATCATCTAAAAATGATTTTTACTTAGGAAATAATGAAAAAATTATTTAGTCTTTGGTGTTAACAAAACTTATGTTATTTATTTTATTTCTTAAGATATTTAATTGAGTTATGAATATAAGAATATTATTTATTCTTTATACAATATAGTATATAAGATTTGTTCAATTTTGTTTAAATGCATGTAAGTTACACTTTATAATTTCTCAAAACATGTAACAATAAAATGTTGTAGCTTTAAAACATTAATACTTGTTTAATTGATTACATGAAGTATACAAATTCACGAAATCTCATCGAGTTTTCCCCATAAAAATCCAAAACGATGTAAATATAGTATAATTTGTCAGGTACGTAGTATCAAGTACGTAGGTGTAAACTTAAAAGGTTTATTTGTCATAAATAATAAATTAAATAAACTATAAATTGTGGGTATAAGTGCAGAAGGGCTTACTTGCCATTACGTGCATGCCTCCTTCCAATACCCGCCTACCACACATTCTACCATTATCACAGTTTTTTCAATACAGTACTCTATATCTATAATGTGTAAAATTTATTTAAAATGTTAAAACATAAAAAACTATTTTGGATATAACAAATTATAGGTTATGTTGGCAATTTGAAATATGCCTTATCAAATAGATTATCTTAATACAGTATACTAATATCTTGAATTCATCTGTTGATAACTAAACAAACAAAAACCTTTATAGCCATATCCTAAATAAGACCCTAATGCAAAAACAAAGTTTGTTGACTAGGTCCTCCTAGAGACCACTTCCTAACAAACAATAGTTTGATCATACTCATAGTTGTCACTTTTGACATGTCAAAATTTAGGAGTCACGACAACGATAGCATAGCATTATTAAGTTGATTTAATTCCTTTCCTTTTAGATATGCTTGACGATCCAACTTTTATATAAGGATAAATTCAGAATATTAGTATCAATTAAGTCGAACATTTATCTTTGCCTTTTTACTCTTGTTTTTCGCCTATTTACATGATGACTCATTTACTCTCTTTTTTTGTGCTTATCGTTCAGCTTGTGTTGTAAGATGCAGGTTTGCGGATTCAGTTTTACTCTCTCATTTCAGGAATCTTTCTATCATGCCGTCTTCCCTCCCTTCCTAGAGTCTAATCATAGTTTCTATTGACGGGATACATTGGGTATGATGATGATGTGTTACCTAATTCAATATCAGAAATTTTAAATCAAATGACACAGATCATGACCTAGGCTGATCCGACCCGGCGTTCATGCAACTATAAAAATCTCCCTCTAGATGGGAACTTAGGAAACAGTCTAAGCCATCAGTCAGTCTTGTACTACAAACTTATGGTACTAGTTTTAATTGTATTCATGAAAATAGAGTACCAAATTTTAATGCATTGATGCAAACATCCTTCTTGTCATTATAGCATAGTCTTCCAAACTTGTTTGTGCCAACCAACTGTGTGGATGTATCATAAACTAATCTTTATGAGCCAAAGTTTATGCAATTCTATTTAGTGTATTTACCTTTCTAGTCCTTTTTGATTAATTATAATTGAAAATATGGGATAGGGACTTGCAAATTATTTACTACCATGAAAATACCAAATTCACTTTCCTAATATTGTTCCATGCTTGTATTGACACTTGCAACCATTGGATTTATGCAATTTGGATGTTATCCATGACTAGGATTTTTATTTTCACAAATGCTCAAATGAGACGGTCTCACGATAAGTCTGTTTTTATTGGGCAGATTCAATATACACTTCGTATTAATTTGATCCTTTATAACATTACACAAGTCTTGTATGAGACTGTCTCACTGCAAGACGGGTCTATACAAGCAGTTCATTAATAAAATACCATTAAAAATAATGAAATTTGAATTCACTTTTCTCGTAGGAAGCAGTTTTTTTAATAGTTTGGGCTGATCCAATTAAAATTGTCTCACGATACGACAACTTCAATAAAGAATTAGCGAACATTAAAGTGATAACTAACAATCATTGATCATCACTTACAAACTAGAAGTTATAACTTTAAGGGAGATTATTAATAATCTAAAGGTGATTAATTAAAAAAATGAACTGATTGTATAGATCTGTCTTATAATGAGATGGTCTCATAAATTATTTTATTTATATAATTGTCTAGCCAATCTCCTGAGAGACCGTCTATATGAGAAACGTCTCTCAGGCCCTATTCATTAGAGCTTATTGCCTATATGTACTCTACATTTTTCCTAATGGGCCAACCCAATTAAAAATGGTCTCTCAAGGGACCGTCTCTTATAAGGATATGTGATAATTGTCATGTGGTTGTAAACCATAATATCATAACCGAAACAGATAAATTTATGTGGTCATTATCAATCATATTATTTCTTTGAATAAGTTGCATAATTTATTATCTAATTTTAAGATTAATGACTTCCAATTCATCATAAAGAAGCCATTGAAATGGTATAGCATCTAGATAACATTCATAGATGTAAACTCAAGGGGCAGTTTATTTAAATGGAATGAGAATCGTGAGATTTTATTACGAGACTTTATATAAAATTTTACGAATAAAATTTTTGTGTCTTTCATTATTGTTAAGGGATGAAAATAAAATAAATATTTGTTAAAAAATAATATAATTGCCCTAACCTTACTCATTATTTTCTCTCTTGTTGTCAAAAATAGCAAACGTGTTATTTTACGTATTTTAACTCTAATTATAATATCGATCAATTTTTTTTGTTAGATTTCCAACTTTCTCAAGTTTGTTGAGAAAATAATAAATTTGTAAACTGACAGTTAAAAGTGAAAACTAATTTTTCTAAGTTCCATATATTTAGTTTTAGTTTTCAAAAACCAAAAATTGAAAATAGAAAACGATTATGAATAGACTTTAAATATTAGGATTCTTTTAAAATAATAATCCAAATATGTAGTAGAACTATGTTTTACCATTTTAATAGTACAAAGGATCTAACAATCTTATCCATAACTCACTAATAATGATTAATAAATCGCAAAAGAGATTTTTTTACTACAGTTGATTGTCACTAGAGGTGTTCAATGGGGCGGGTCGACCCAACGGGTTAAGGGTCAGGTCACATTTTGACGGGTCATTAGCGGGTCGGGTCAATAATGGGGCGGGTCATTAACGGGCCTTGGTGTAAAGGGCCGGGCCGGATAATTATAAATATTAATTGCGGAAAAAAAATTAACCACTTTTTTTTATTTTTTACAATATTATTATTATATACATAAGTAAGTCGACCCAATGGGCCGTAAAATATAATAAAAAAAAGCCATTCTATGAACTTTTTTAAAAAGGGTCAAAGAGGGTCAAATTTAAATGGGCTTGACCCGGCCTGGCCCGTTTATCATTTGACATGACCCGCCCCGCCCCGGCCCATTTAAATTTTGACCCGACCCGTCCCGCCCCGTTGAACACCTCTAATTGTCACTAATCTATCGCTCACCTTCCTCTTTTACCTGAGCTTGAGTCCCAACAATAAGCAATAAGCACTTACAAACAGAGTTACTAATAATAATTAATAAATATATCTCAAATTTAAATTTAATTCTAATTTTAGTTATTTTTAATAATTAACAAATTCACTATCAAATCAAGCGTGCAAGAACTAGCAATAATGAACAAGATTAAGATATTAGCCCAACTAGAAAGTGATATCACCTTGTTTCTCGTCGTTACCCCCAACTTGAACAGATTATAGAAAATTAAATACTCATCATCATTATATCATTATATCAAGTGTATCTCGCTCGATCATATAAAATTATGATCAATGTCAAGTCTAAAAGATACTATAATCGCTCATATAACAATTTAAATTCGGTTTTTATTGATCCCACACTAGTTTGTCCTGTGAAAAGAAATAGGGCAACCCAGGGCCGACATTAGATATTTTGAGGCCCTGAGCGAAATAGCACATTAAGAGTATTTTTCTTTGTAATTTATTACCTATATGAAACCTACTATAACCATAAATTTTGCTTTTTTGACATGAGGCCCTGAACGACGGTCCTTTTTGCCCACCTGTAGACTCGGCCCTTTAAAGATTAAAGCCGTGTTTGGGTTCTAAAAGTGACTAGTCATTAGTCTTCGGTTCACATCCACCAATTTAATTTTCTATTTTCTCTTTTGGCGGCACATCCCCCTAATAAATGTACAATTATAAATTTAATAATAATATTCTTTGTTATTAATTTTCAGTTATTCTTGTGATTCACTGTCTCTTAAAGAGATAGCCTAATTAATACAGATTAAAAAGAAAATAAGAATGAGTTTTTTGTTTTGAAATCGTCTCTTAAAGAGACGATTTCAAAACAAAAAACTCATATTCTTATTTTCTTTTTAATCTGTATTAATTAGGCTATTTAGCAAATATATTTAATGTGTCTCTCGGAGATATCGTCTCTCACGATAAATTTTAGTATATAAAATAAATTACATTTCCTTTACCCTCCAAGTCTCCAATCCATAAATGGCCAATAATGGGGGTTTGTGAAGACTAAAATAGCTTCGAATAGTCAATTTTTTACGAATTTTCGCTAAATTGAACTTAATTTTAAAATTCTATATGGTCAATGAGTCTTTTTTTATAATTATTATCGATAACTAAGTATCTAAACAAAATAAAAATTGGTCATGCTTGTAGTAAATATTAAATACTATGTTATTAAACGGAAGGTAATACTATATGTCTATATTATCTATTTTTGCTTCCATAAAATATATGAAAATTTTGGCTAGCCTTTACCATATTGTGTTTACATTATGATCAATTCAATGTCAAGAAGATTTGCAAATACTACCCTCCGTTTTCAAATGTTATTCTCATTTACTTTTTCACATTTTTCAAAGCAAATTTTGAGCCTTAATATCTTTAAATACACATCATAAAAAATTATAAAAAATATATAATAAAAAAGTATACATTAAGACGAATCTAGCTAACGCGATCTCACATGATATATTTTATCATCTATATATGTCTTAAAAATTTTAATCAAATTTCTCTCTCCAAACAGAGGGAGTACTTGTTAGAGTAAGATTACATATTTTGATTATTTAATATGATATCAAAAATTAACGTGATAAGAGATTATATATATTGTCATATCTCATTTACATTTCATTCAAATGGAATAAGTTTGAGTATGATAGAGCTTGTGTTATATACTTCACTTTTTGACCAAAAAGCTTTATATTAATTAAAGTATATAATATAGTTTTCTTTGAGCGGGATACACTGGGTATGATGATAGAACATATTAAGGGTTGAACCATTATCTTAATTGAGTTTTTGTTTAAATTAGTTTCGTGAAATGTATCATAGGATATCGTGACTTAAAGGTTGAACCTTTGCACCAGGTATAAAGAAGATAGGTAATGCATCCATACTTATAACCCAAAAGATTCTCTTGTAAGGGGCTTGTTAAAGTATATAGCATATTATGAAGTCTTAACCATTAACTAAAGTTTTTAGTTGTGTTGATTTCTTAACATTCTTATTTTAAAAAAAATAGCGAAAAATAAGAGTGTTCTGTTAGAGCATATAACATATCATAGGGCCTCAACCATAAACTTAAGCTTTTGGTTGAATTTGTTCCTTGACATGGTATTAGAAGCCAATGTGACAATTCTAGTGAGTTCTAATTTTGTTTTTGTTTTTTTTTATATCTAGAATAATACTCTTAAAAGAACAACAATATGATTATGAATGAAGCAAAAGAAGTCCAATAATGGTGTAGCTTGTCATGTAAAGAAGGGTCTACACTCTTTTTCACTTTCTAAGAATAATGTGTTTTACTTGTGAGTCTTGAGTGTATTTACCATTTGGCATATTCATGATTCATGCTTCAAATAGTGTACTTGATTTGGACTCTACGTGATTATTTAATCATCTTTTGACATGAAAGCTACACGTTTACTTATCCTGTTCCAAAAGATTAGCTTCATAAAGACAATAGGGTTTACATGGTCTTTGTTCGTTGAGACTTTAGCATCAATATTAACAACACTTGGGGCGTATGTGTTTAGCATACCAGTTGGCAATGGGGTGTTGGCCGTTGGCTGTTGGCGGTTAACTTTTTTAGTTGACTTGTTTGACCAGCTGAAAATGTTGGTTGTTTTTGTTGGCTTTTAAGCTAGCTTAAAAGGCTAGCTGTTTGTGGAGATGTTTGGTAAATTTGAATATTGGTTGTTGGCTGTTTATTAGAGACAAAGTGGGTCAACAAGGCAAAAGTCAACCCAAAAAGCTAACTGGAACAGCTTTCATTTTAGCTTAAAAGCCAGCATTTCAGCTGCTTTAAAAGCCATTTACCAAACACTTTTTTTGACTGTTTGACCAACCAACAAGCCAAAAGCCAAAAGTTAACCAAAAAGCTAAGTAAAAAGCCAATTGTCAAACACCCCCTATATGTCATTATTCAATAGAGTATCAGTGTAAATAGTTGTTATTAGAATGTTACATCTTATAGTGTTTCAACAATAAAAATAGAGTTTAAGATTTAGGGCGTATTTAGCATAGCAGTTTGTATGTTATTTTTTGATAAAGTATCAATGTCAATAATTGTTTTTAGAATAATGTTATAGAATAACTTGTAGTGTTTTAATAATAAAAGTAGTGATTTAAGATTTTTTTACTATATTTGTTTTTTACTATGTTATATTTAAAAAAAAAAAAAACTTTTCTAACACTCTCTTTTATTTCCGTTCACACAGTTCAAATAGTATTATCATTTTTTTTAATTTATATAATATATAATTATAATAATTTCTTAAGTATGAAAGAATACTATCTTTAGCTATTTTACTTGTCTACCTCCCCAAATAACAAGTTCGAAATCGATAGCTAAAATAATAAATTATAGCAACGAGTTTTATCAATTATAATTTTGTCAAGCTACAATCAATTAATGCATTACGCTTCTTTTCCATTAACTAAATTAAACCTTTTGTTAATTTTTCTTATTTCCACAACTTTCTTTTCATAAAAATAGTAGACAAAAAGCAAAAATTAGGTCACTACAACTGTACGTAGATTTATGGTATGCATCATTGAGAATGTATCAAAACATCTAGAGAACGTAAAACATGATTTTATTTTAATTTTTTATTATTTTTTTAAAAATTATGTTACGCTGAGAAAAAAAGGAAAAATATGATATAGAAAGACAACGAGAATCGAGCATAAGATTTTACTTTAAAAAAGAAGTATACACTCTACACTTTCTTTGATGGGCCGACCTAATTAGAGATGATCTCTCACAAGAGACCGTCTCTCACAAGAATTTGTGAAAAATATATGACCAACATAATCTAGCGGATTAGTCCATTTTATTAATTTGTGTTTAAAATGAATAGTACTCTTCAAAATTATACTTCATGATCAAAATCCTTCCCATATTCTATTAATATTAGAATATGTGTAAAATATTTTATTGATATAATATCAAAATAAACCAATCCAATTTATTTCTTGATCTTTTATCTAAATTCAAAAAATTGAAAGTTAATTATGAAAAATTTGCAGAAAAGATAATTAAAATTTCCTTTGTAAAATCAAAAGATCAACTAGCTAGCGGATTTTCTGATCAAGGAAATTGCTTCAAAAGCATTGAAGAATATTCTTGGCAAGTTCGGTTTCGGTAATCCCAAGGCCAAACTTGAGGGGGAGTGTAGGAAAGAAGAATATTAGTAAAAAATATTTTTTTTATATTTTACATTATTATGATTTAGTTTGGTTTCGGTAATCCCAAGGCCAAACTTGAGGGGGAGTGTAGGAAAGAAGAATATTAGTAGAATATTAGTAAAAAATATTTTTTTTATATTTTACATTATTATGATTTAGTTTCCATAATTTTAATATTTCGTAATATTTTTATTTCCTTATTAGAAGGTCAAATTATGTATAAATACAGGTGTTCCTCTCATTGATAAATTAATACAAACTCAGTATTTACCAGATTAAACCCAAAACAAATTTCACAATATGAATTTTTCTACCCAATACATCTAATTTAAAATCAAATCGATAATCCCAATAAACAAGTCAAAATATAACTTAAGCCAATCTTTATTTGCTCGTTATATATTGTGTGTCATGTCATTTGTAATTTGGATGATTAGGGTATTAGGTAATTAGGTGACTAGTGACTACTGTTGTATACAATAGGTCAATAGCTATTTAAATAGTTACTGCAACTCATTAATTTTAATAATTGTAACGTAAAGACAAGATATTGACAAGCCTATCATCAATCTACACTATTACTCAGCTTTATTGTTAGATTATTTTCTGTGTAATTTACTACTACCTCTCTTCCATTTTACTTGCAATACTTATCATTTTTGAAAGTTTCATATTACTTACAACATTACTATTTTTGGCAAAAATAATCTACTTATTTTATCCTCACTTTATTCCAACCAACTATCACAGTATCACCATCAATCATACATCATCCTATTAATTATTTAATATACCCACAAGTCACAACCACTATCTATTTATAATAATTTTTTTTATTTCTACCCCACATATCACCATCAATCATACATCATCTCTACTTTTACCAAACCGATTTGACGACCCTTAAAAACCGTACTAAATCCAATGATGCAACTAAATTGGAACGGAGGAAGTATATATTCTCTCTGTCCCATTGAAATTGCAGCATTTTTTATTTTGATCTGTCCCACTTGATTTGCAATATTTCTATTTTTGGATAATGGTCCACCACTTTCTTTTAATCTCATCCATACATTTTAGCTCTTTTTTAATTTCATCCACGCAATTCATTCTTTCTTTTCATTTATTATCACTTTCTTAACATTTACCCACTTTCTCTTTAATGCAAATAAAAGATGACGGAGGGAGTATCTGTTTTATTAAACTTGTTATATTTGACTTATTATGCAATCCAATGTGTTATTTTGATCCTTTATATCGAACTCTGCACATGTAAAATTTATAAAAAGTTAATATTATTAATGCATGTAATTAGACAATTTATACAAGATCTCAATTAATTATATTTTTACTTACACATAGCCGCAATATGTAAAATAAACTTGAATGATAAATAGTGTCAAAAATCAAAATATAACGAGTATTTCACGACAGAAAAAGTATATCTCGAATAAAAAGAATGATTGTCAATTTACTCATTCGTGGCACTACAAATGTTGTACTCGTAGACTCGTAGTAATTTACTAAAAAAAAAATAATATTAACGTTAAATTTTGTATCATTTATACTATGTCATCCGTCTTTTAAATTCTTCCATCTTACTATAAAAGATAATTTCAAAAGTTCTTCTACTTTAGAATACTTTCTACTTTTGAAAAGCTTTTATCCCACTTTTACCCCTTAAACCTCATTTTCCTTACTTCACACAACTATTTAATCATTTTCTCTCTCATACTTTCAATACAATCATTACTTCACACTACTATTTAATTACTTTTTATCTCACACTTCCAATACAATCATTACTTCACAGTTCACACTACTATTTAATTAAAATAATACCCACTACAACCCAAAAATTCTATATACCTTAATATTTGTAAAAAACCCAAAGTGGAAAAACAAATAAGATCGGATGGAGTATTATTTATTCATCCTAAGTACTTTTTGGCTTTTGTATATGTTAATATTGATCATATGATCAGTAATTAGATACATATTTATCGTGTAATAAAAAGGAGCGTGGATACATCTATACAAGCTTAAACATACAATTAAAAACAACTGAATATATAGTACTCTAAATGAATAAATGATATAAAGATGAGATTTTTTAAATATTAATTTTCCTAATTCAAAGTGTTGAAAAATTTACTACCTAACTGTATATCAAAAAGACAAAAATACATTTTTAAGTCTCTTACATCTTTTAGGAGCAGGTTAGCAGATTTCCATATTTGAAAGTGTTTTCATTCACTTAAGCCTTCGATTCTCATCAACTATATAAAAAAAATAATCATCTTTTCACTATCGGTACAGATTTTCTATTATATAAAAAAAATATGAAAAAAGTACCTAACGTCTAGATTTAGTTAGAGCTATGTGGTTCTTCCAAATTTTCATATGAAGAAAAAATCTAATCGAAGCATCCCAAATGCAAGCTTGAAACCAATAGTCCTCAATACCATTAATGGTCTTTTAAAATTGTAGATATTTCATTATCTTGTTCAAAACCTAACCAAACCTAACCAATTTTCTTCTTTTCTCCACAATAATTAATCAAATAATAAATCCTATCATATAAAATGTATTAAATAAGAAAAAGAGGGGTAATTAGTAAACCCAAGTCAATACCATTAAATGTTTTCACCAAAATTATTCATATAATAATCAGCCAGTCTCCTAAGAGACCGTCTCTTTGAGAGACGCCTCTCAGGCTCAGTTCATTAGAGCTTAATTCCTATACTTACTTTATATTTTCTTTTATGGGCCGACCCAATTAAAAAAGGTCTCTCACAAGAATTTGCGTATAATAATTTATCAATTGAAATACGCTATAAGAAGTTGATGTTTAGCGTATGGAGTATTTACATACTACATTCACAGAAATTTATAAAGAAAATCCTACCTTGATTTTTTTGCTTGCAACATATTCATATTAAGCAATATTCTCTTCTCCATTTTTTAAAAATTATGGTCCAACAATTATTATTTTTTAATTATACATATATGATTTAATATATCAATTATTAAGTTATTATTATATATAGGTAGATACTGATGTAAAGATGATTATAAGGTAAGCTAGAGAAAGAATTAACAAGTTATGTGTTGGAGTATATAACATGGTATCAGAATCCAATGTGACAAGAGGTCACGGGTTAATTCGAATCTCAACCACCACTCATTTAAGTGGAATATTTAGCACCAGGTATGAGGAGAGCCTATGTTGCATCCACACTTCTAGCCCAAAAGGCTCTCGTGTGAGGGGGCGTGTTGGAGTATATAACATATTTGGGGCCTCAACCACCAGCTTAAGTTTTTAGTTAAATTGGTTCCTTAATATTATGTAAGAATCGAACTTAAAAACTCGCTTAATAAAAGAGATACTTATCCCAACTGAAATTAAATATAGTACTTTAAAAAATTAATAAAAAAAAGTACTTTTATATAAACAATGAGTTGAATCATATGCTTGCTTAAAATATTTAAACAATGGAAGAACAAATAAGTTGAAAATCAAAAACACTTGTCGGGCTCGTTGACTATTTATTGACGATTGATTGACTTAATCATGTTAGTTTGTGCACAAGGCTCACTCGACCCAAATAAAAAGCATGCTTGCTAGTTGCAAATAACACATCTATTTTAAAAAACGTGTACTTAATATTTTCACTGTTCTAAAATACTTACACTTAATTATAACATGTTGTATGGATAAATATCACTATTAATGGCAAGTATAATGAAACGGATAAAATATTTTCTTTGTCCCTTCAATTCTATTCTGATAGTTAAATAAAATTTCGAATTATAACAACTATATAGAGAGTAAGGATAGAGGAAGTTTTATATAATTTCTCTATTTCTAATTAGTTGTTATATTTAATTATTTTTTACTTAATTATATGTTTTTTCTTACTTCTTTTATTCCATTATACGTGTTACACTTTTCTAATTCAATTGTTCTAAAAATAACTATATAATTGTCCATTTTACCTCTATTTTTTTTCTATACTATACCTTATTAACTATTACATTTATCTCTTTAGGGATCATAATCGTGGTTTTTATTGTAAAAATGGTCAATTTTTAATTATTGTGCAAAACTCTAATATATTGAGTTATATATATATATATATATATATATATATATATATATATATATATATATATATAATATATATATATATATATATATATATATATATATATATATATATATATATATATATATATATATATATATATATATATAAAGGGACATTATATATGTTTTTGCACTTTGTACCCAAAGCCACCACCGTTTTGTAATTTGTCAAGTTCCCTGTTTATTTTCCAATCACATTATCTTTCCACCCATTATTCCAACATAAAGACTTGGTTACCATAATTTTTAGAGTGTAGTATTTGGAACCATCTGGATTATGGGAACCAATGACACTCACCTTCCAAGAATCATACTTTTCAAACTCGTCTAGATTTTGATTTTGCATTGGGCTCACCTTGGACGTTTCCTTGTTCAGCAAATCTCCTGAGAGACCGTCTTTTGAGAGACGACTCTCGGGCCCAGTCCATTAGAGTTTAATGCTTATATATTTTCCTTTATGGGCCATCCAATTAGAGTTGGTCTCTCAAAGAGACCGTCTCTCACAAGAATTGTGTTCCTTGTTTATTATACTAGGTTATGATGAAGTATACAAAATTGTCGTATGAGAGGGTTTGATCGTGTGATGTGTTTTATATATGAGTTAAATAGTCTACTAATACAAGACGGTCAACATTTATTGTTGGCTGATAGCAAAGAAGAAAAATTAATAAATAAGTTTGTTGGTATGGTTTATCTCACATCGACAAACTAAAGATGGTGTGCACACTTTATAAGTTATTGGAGATCTTTTTTCAATTTTCATATGAATTTTGGATATTATATATCTCCTTGGCTTATAAAGTGTATGCACATTATAAATCTCCCCGTTAATATGCTGACATTCACAATAAGTTCAGTCTAATTTAACAATGTTGAAAGCTAATAAATAACTAAATTCAATTTTTTAAAAATTACATACCAACTAATTTAATTTTGTTTTTGACTATACGATCAATTACCAAACAAGACCTTTGTTTAAAACAAAGACAACATACCCTACATCCTACGTCAAGCCAAAAAAGACTTTAATTTTGTAGTTTACTTTTTTTTATACCCATCTCTTTTGGAGTAGTGGAGTAGAAGGATAATTGTATATACAACCTTGACAAAAATAGAGTATTTTTTAAAGTATTGAAATAACACCTACTTCTAAACCTCTTAGCTTAATAAAAACCCGCAAAGAAAAACAAGCTACTTTTGTGTAAAATCGCCTCTCGGTAAGATGAGCTCAAAACAAAAAGTTTTTTTTGCCTAAAGTTTATACTCCCTCCTATTCAAGGTATTAATCTCATTTGACTTTTGACACTATTCATTAAGTACTTTTAATTTGTATTTTATTCTTAATTTATAAGTTATAATATTGTCAAGTGAGGTCTTGTTTGATTCATTTTAATGTAAAGATCATTAATATCAACTTTTTACAATTTTTAATTATACACAATTAAAGATATTAACGATGAAATTATTGTATTGGCAAATGTGCCCGGTCAAATGGGACTATTAAGATGAATAAAAGAGAGTATTAATTAAGCTATTTAATCCATATATAAAGGGTGTTTTTGACTATTTGTTTCTAATCAGAGATCCCAAACTTTCCCTTTTTCTTTCCTTGGAAAAATCAAGCTCTTTCCCCCCAATTCATCACCAGCTGTTCTGTTACTGTACCACCCTTTTTTTCCTCCCTGGACCATCCTATATATAAACATCACCAAACCACCCTATTTCCCTTTATATTTATACTACTACTTCATTGCGTCATTTAATCAAACACCTTTCAAACACTTCTAAACCCCAACAAAAATCCCCCACAAAACCCCATAAAATCTCATTTTTCATCCTTATTTCCTCAAATTACATCCTCAAAATCAATTAAAACCCTTAAATTCAATAAACCCATTAATGGGTTCTTCAAATTTTCATCAATTTCTCCCAATTTTATTCCTATTTCATATAATCCTATCCTCCTCTGTTTTTGTTCATTCAAAACAGAGTAATCAATCTACCATTATGTTTTCACTTAAAGCTAAAAATATACCATATAGATCAATCAGACGGCCAGCAATGGAAGCAAGTAAGCTCCCTTTTCATCATAATGTTAGTCTTACAGTTTCTCTTTTAGTTGGTACACCTCCACAACCTGTTTCAATGGTGTTAGATACAGGAAGTGAACTTTCATGGCTTCATTGTAAAAAAACCCCAAATTTAAATTCTGTTTATGACCCGATTCACTCAAAATCTTATTCGGTTACTCCATGTTCGTCACCCACTTGTAAGACCCGGACCCGGGATTTTAACATACCCGTTTCATGTGACCCGAAAAAACTCTGCCATGTATCAGTTTCTTATGCAGATGCTTCTTCTATGGAAGGTACTCTTGCAATGGATAATTTTATGATGGGCGGGTCCTCGATTCCGGGTCTGTTTTTCGGGTGTATGGATCAAGGGTTTAGTAGTTCAGATACGGATTCGGTAACAACCGGGTTATTGGGTATGAACCGTGGGTCATTATCATTTGTTTCTCAAATGGGTTACCCGAAATTTTCGTATTGTATTTCGGGTCAAGACTCATCGGGTGTATTATTATTTGGGGAGGCTAATTTTGCTTGGCTTAAACCAAGAAGTTACACTCCTTTAGTAAAAATTTCTAGTCCTTTACCATATTTTGACCAAGTGGCATATTCTGTCCCATTAGAAGGGATTAAAGTAGGGGGAAAATTACTATCATTACCCAAATCCATTCTACAACCCGATCATACCGGGGCGGGTCAAACTATGGTTGATTCGGGTACACAATTTAGTTTTTTGCTCGGACCGGTTTATACTGCGCTAAAAACCGAGTTTTTGGCGCAAACAAAGGGTAAACTAAGAGAGTTGGGAGACCCCAACTATGTTTTCCAAGGTGCAATGGATTTGTGTTATCGGATGCCCTTAACTCAATCTGGTTATCCGATTCTGCCTACTGTGACACTAATGTTTCAAGGGGCAGATATGAGTGTATCTCAAGAACGGTTATTGTATAGGGTTCCGGGTGAGGTTAGGGGTCCGGATGGGGTGCATTGCTTCACTTTTGGTAATTCGGATCTACTTGGTGTTGAGGCATATATAATTGGTCATCATCATCAACAAAATATGTGGATGGAGTTTGATTTGGTGCAATCTAGAGTAGGATTAGCTGAGGTTAAGTGTAATTTAGCAAGCCAAAGATTAGGATTGGGCCTTTAAAAATAGTTTTTGTTTAAAATATATTCATATTTCCTCGGTTTTTCTAAGTTTTAAAGTTAGCGACACTTGAATTATTTTGGCGAGAGCTGTTTTAATTCAAATGCGCATTCAGAGGAACGAACGAAATATATATTATACTTCCTCCGTTTAATAATACTTGGTACTGATAGAGATATGTTCCCACACAACATATTACACTCAGTAGTGAGTATTATAGACGGAGAAAGTATATTCCTACATAAAAAGTGTGAAAATATGTGGTTGGCAAAAGTATAGGGTGTTGGTAGAGCTTGGTTAGATGCTATTTGACCAAACATGAGTTGATAAATATCTTAAAACAAGGTCCACTTAGGTGTACCGTGTGAAGTGGGTTATTTTTTGTTAGATGTAACATGTTAAGAACCTTTGTGTAAATGTTAAGTATTTTTACTTGTATATACTCATAAGACAATGAATGTGATGCTTTTGAATTTGCATGGAATTTTAATTAACTCCATAATACTTGTTACTGATAGTGATATTTTTTCACACAACATGTCATAATCAGTAATAAGTATTATGAAACGGAGGAGGTATAAGTATTGATATAAATTACTTTTTGGGGAGAATTCAGTCTTGTCATAATTGAAATAAGTTTTATTTTTTCAGATAAAGTCATAAATTTAATTTCATCTTACCATTCCTTCATCTTAATCCAAAAATATATACTTTGTACTTAAATTGATTTTATCTCTCTCAATATATTACTCCTTTTGTTCTCTTTTGTTTTTCTCACATTTCCTATTGGAAATTTTTTTAAAAATTTCACATTTAGAATTATTTTATTTTAATAATAAATAGAATTCAAGGAAATTATTTCACTTGCACTCTAATCTATAAAAATTAATTTACATTTTAATTTTCAATGTATATAGACCCAATGAAATTTAAAGACATTATTTCACTTATACTTTTATCAATAGAATCTTTATTTTTTAAATTATTTTTAATCAACTATCAAAGTATATATTGTGTAATTATTATTTATTTTAATTTCTTCCAAAGAACGACGGGGATATAATCTATCTTTACTGTGCTAATGATTTTGATTTGCATCATGGGAAACTTATTTCTATAGTATACTATTTATATAGGACGAATTATTATTTAACTTGGAGGTTAAAAATAAAATACATATTTAGATTGATTGATTACCCGTCTATATAAAAAAATTATTTTTTTGCAACATTGTATTTTGTGACATTAAAAAAATGCTACTGATTCATATTTTTAGTGTAATATTTATTGGTTTTATTTTAAGTTCAACTATAAAGTGATTTAGCGATATTTTATTTCGTCTTTAGTGACATATGTAATTGTTATCATAGTCTATAGTGACATTTGTGATAAATGTCACTAATTCTTATGTCGCAAAAAACTTTAATGTGATTTTTTATTAGGCTGTTAAAGTGTCTAATAATTAATAAATGTCATAAATCCTCTTTATATACTATTAAAATTTAAATAGCGACATTTAAATTAAAATTATTAAATAGATCTCACTAAAAGTAAATTATGCTGTAGTCATTACCACAAAATAATTGTTGTAAAATGTTTAAAAAGAGTGGGAGTATTATAGGTAGTTGAAATCCGAGCATTCCAAAATAATAAGGTGTACCTACAAAATATAGATGGCTTTAATTGCCTTAATTTACTTGAACAACATGAAAGAAAACGTGTGAGGGACAGCTTTAACGCAAATCAGTTGCATACAACTTGAAATTAGACCCAACATTTATTTATTGCCAATTCATTTCATGTACTTCCACAAACTCAAACACCATTATTACATACACAAATACTTCTATCAAGGTTAAAAATGGAATGTTCTACTCCATTACCCTTATGAAATTGATACTCGGGTGTCTGTCAATTGATTGTTAGTTGTTAATTGTTGACTTTTTCAGGTGGCTTTTGACTGTTTTTGTTGGCTTTTAAGCTAACTGAAAAAGCTAGCTGTTTGTGGAGAAGTTAGGTAAATTTGAGTATTAGCTGTTGGTTGTTTATTAGAGAAAAAATGAGTCAACAAGTCAAAAGCCAAACAAAAAAGCTTGTTGGAGCACTTTTTCATTGTGGCTTAAAAGGCAGGTTTTTCAAAAGTCATTTACCAAACATTTTTTTTGCTATTTGACCAACCAACAAGCTAAAAGTCAAAATCAATCAAAAACTAAGCCAAAAACAATGAACCAAACACCCTACTACCACAATTCACATAAAGATTAGGAAGTGCTTGAGACATTAAATTGTACAATTTAAAAAGAGAAAAAATAAAAAAATAAAATGATTTTTTTGGATAAAAATCAAAAAAATTTATTCCATTGGTTTAACTTTTAGGTGATTATTTTGTAAAGATTTGATCTTTTATTTATCCTCCAAAGACCTAAATTTTTGTCATTTTCTTCTAAAAGTCCTATCGAGTCCAAAAAATATATTTACCACGAGTCCAATTATAATTGATTGTTAATTTCTAGGACTAAAAAATATTTGAAATAAAAAGTAAATAATAAATAAAAATAAAAAAGGTTTTGGAATTAAAGTTAAAGTTAACCCTCTTCCTTCCCCTCACTTTACAACCCCTCCACCGCCCTACACTCCCTATCCCTTACTCTCCCCTTTTCTTGCGCCACCACCACCACTTTATCTCCTCAAAAAAAAAAAAAAAAATTAATATCGACCGATGAATAATTATTACTTCTTCCTGTATCACCATGAAGTGAAAAACATTTCTATTTGGCTGTTCTTTTTACTTTGCAATATTCTTTTTTAGTAATGTTGGACTATTTTTATAGTTCTTATCCACCCATCTTCTTTTATTTTCTTTTACGATTAATTAATCATATTCATACAATTTAATTGTTTCCACCATCTACTTAATATACATTTAAATTGTAGTTTGTTGCATTAGCTAAAGAACAAAAGAGAATTGTATTCAAGTGAAACTAACTTGGGTGACAAAATAGTCTTTGTTGCGATAAAAATGCGACAAAAAAGTTTTTGTTGCCAATATTGGCAATAAAAATAGCAAAGCGATAAAAAAAACCTTTATTGCTGATGTTGGCGATAAAAATAGTGACAAATTAAAAGGTTTCTATCACCAGCATTTTTACTTAATATAATATTTTATTTTCTCAACTTACGAGTATCTAAAAAAAATAAAAAGTAAGAGTATTTTCTTGAGAGAGTCCTTGTCACGTGTGCATAACCCCTAAGAAAAATTTAGAAACATGCACCTTTTTTCACCTCAAATAATTTAAGGATGTTATTATCATATTATGTTATATGGTAGGAAAGAAATTTGTTGAGGAAAAATGAAAAAAAAAGGGGTAATATAATTGTGACATGCAAACAAAGCAATCTATCCCAACATTTCATGTGCATCACAAACATCTTGTGATTTGTGACCCAATAATAACTTTTAACTCATTTTTCACTCAACCACCCCTTCAAGTACTTCACTTTTTATGCTTTAAGTTTAGGGGTTAGAACTTGGGATCTAGTCATCTAGGCACTAGGAGCATGAGATAATATAGACTATGACTCAACTATCTTCTACTTCCTCCATTCTGAAATACTCGCTACTGATATAGGTTGGTTATGTCTCGAATAAACACCAATCTATATGCACACGTTAAATTGTTGTTTCGGTTTCAATCGAATTGTTTTTGTGATTTTTTTTGGTTTTTTTGGAACAAGGAAAACGAAAAAGGATATGTTGAATGAATCAACTAAAAATGGCTGAACCAAAAGCTTAATTCGATACAGATACATCACGAATTAAAACTAGGGGCTCTTAAGAACACATTCAATCTTTAGCCAAAAGAATGAAAAACATAGAAACTTCAAAATACTTAAACTAATCCAAGTTAAGTAAAATGCAAAGAAGAACAAAGCAAACTTGCTCAAAGGTTTTGTATTACAAGGAAAAAAAATAAAAGGATATTTCATTTGCAACAAAACAACAACTTATCGCGTGTTTATACATTGGTTTTGTTTCTAGACATAGCCAACCTTTATCAGCTACATTTCAATTATGTGCACTATTCATCGTTCAAGTTAATTATATATATTGCGACTAATGTGTAAGTAAAAATATAGTCAAGTGAGATCTTGCTTGAATCGTCTAATCGCATACTTTTATAATATTAACTTTTTATAATTTTTGAATTTGTATAATTTAACATATAGATAATTAAAATAACGCATTAGAATGTGTTAAAAGTAAAATGTAACAAGTATAATGGAACGGTGGAAGTACATACTTCTACATTTGTCTCTAAATTGAGTATTTTTCTAATTACTTATTAAGTTATTTGAAAATTTTATTTTGGGAATTACATATTTTGAAAAATTTATAAATACTATTTCCTATATTCTTCTGAAATAGCATTGTTATTCGAGAGACAAAGAAAGTATTGATTTTGGTTGAATTCACTACAAAAAATATTATCAATTATGACATTTAAGATATCAAATTATGTCATTTATTAAATGTCATCAAATTATTTAGTGACACTTGTAGAAAGTGTCATTGAAATATTAGGATAATACTTTAAAATTTGTGACAATTTGATGAAGTGTCAAATATATTGCGTCACAATTGAACTTTTTTTTTAGTGATTGGTTGGTTGACAATTGAGATCCAACCTACACACAACCAAATTTTAGCAAATAATAATGGATCAAATTTCCTAATTAACATGCACCTAACCAACTAGTGTCTCAAATTTGGTTTTAATCCGAAAAATAAAACTTTAAATGCATCTAGATCTAACTTGAAGTCAAGTATACCAAAAAAAAAGTTAATCCAAAATCAGCTATTACTTAAGTATAACCTACTTAGATTCAAATTAAACTTGACCCGAATAAAAGTTGACTTGTATTTAATTCAACTAGCTAGGGTCAAATCTTTAAGTTGACCAACAAGGGTCAAACTCAGACCCCGCCCGACCCTTCACACCAAGGCCCGCTAATGACCCGCCTCGTTATTGACCCAACCCGCTAATGACTCGTTAAAATGTGATCCGACCCTTGACCCGTTGGGTCGACCCGCCCCGTTGAACACCTCTAAACACAACGTATCCCAAAAGATTAGGGCAACTTCACCAACCAATATATATTAATTCTAATGGTGAGCTATATGGATTTTTCTTCTCCATTTATTTCATTTTCTACCACGTCAATCTCTAAGTCTAAATCCTTCATATCCATTCCCAATTTCGCTTTTCTCTTTAATCTATATATTAATATTTGCGACTTGTAAACTATTTCTTTTGTCTTTGTAATGAATTCAATCCGTTAAGGTATGTCGTTTCATCCATCCTAGCATGCATATTTTCCCTACTCCAATCTTCCCATTATGAGCCTTTATAAAAACTCAACAGTATAATCCATGTAGTAATATAATGGTCTAATTATCGTTTGAAGTTTTAACCAATATAAAAATTTTCTTGAAGTTTTAGGGCCACACATCAATTATATAATATCCAGGTCGCCTTTTCATTAAGTGAATTTCATCCATAATCATTTTCCTCATCATTTCGAATTTTCTTCAATAATTGTAGCACATTAAAAATACTAATAATTATGAAAGTATTTGGAGAACATGAAAAAAAAGTAAATTAATACAAAATGCAGATCAACTAGATTAACTAGAATAAAATCTTAAAATTAAACAAAAAAAAAAAATAAGTTTCTGTATGATATTAAAAAGAAAAAAATTACCTAGAATAATCTAACGTATTCGTGATTTTCCTACAACAATCCCATCTGTTGATTAACCATGAATAATCCCAACTTTGAGCGTATTTTTCTAGAGTAAACCTGGTGACCGGATGACTTGCTATAACAAGTTTTATTTTTTTATAAAAAAAGATAAATTAAAATAAACTGTCGAAAAAAATGTTAAAAAACATTCAAAATTTTTTTGATTTTTTTATTATATAAATTTTTTTATGTAAATTTCAAAACTTTTCTCTAATTTTAAATAAATTTTCAATTTATTTTTTTAATGAATTACCCACTATAACAAGTCATCGGGTTACCTAAGCTTATTTTAGACAAATACCCCTTAAAGTTGAGATTATTTATGGTTAATCAATAGATGAGATTATTGTAGGAAAATCATGAATAAGTTGGATTATTCTAAGTAAGGGCCTGTTCTCTTCAACTTATTTTTTTGACTTATTACTTATTCTTATTAGAATCAGATCAGATCAGACCAGATCAGATCAGATCAAATCAGATCAGACCAGACCAGATCAGACCAGATCAGACCAGACCAGACCAGATCAGATCAGATCAGATCAGATCAGATCAGATCAGACCATACCATTATTATTATTATTATTATTACTATTATTATTATTATTATTATTATTATTATTATTATTATTATTATTATTATTATTATTATTATTATTATTATTATTATTATTATTATTATTATTATTATTATTATTATTATTATAATATTATATTATTATTATTATTATTATTATTATTATTATTATTATTATTATATTATTATTATTATTATTATTATTATTATTATTATTATTATTATTATTATTATTATTATTATTATTATGCAAGTCATAGTTTGTTTGAACCAAAATTTATGTTTCCACATCCACCTCCAGGTATTACATAACAATTTCATATTCATATAATCCATGTTTAAATATAAATGTCTAACTATTGTTATAAATTTAGGAAAATACTATTTGGTCGATTCCGGATATCCTAACACTCTAGGATACCTCAGTCCAATAAAACATGATGATATTAGATATCATATGCCTCAGTTTCGTGTTGGTCCACCTCCTACAGGGATGCATGAACATTTTAATTACAGACACTCATCCTTGCGTACGACAATTGAGAGATGCTTTGGAGCGCTAAAAATTCAATGGAAGATATTGAAAAATATGCCTAGTATGGAGATTAAATATCAGTTGGCTATTATGGTGTCAACATTTACGCTTCATAATTTTATTCGCCTACATCAATTAGGTATCCAAATATCAAGTGGGGTTAACATTGAACCAAGAAGTGATACCAACATGTTTAACACAGAGCGCAAGAATGAAGTGGATAGAATTCAACTAAATATAGCCAACGATATTTGGGCATCAATCCAAAGAGAAGCAGAAACATCGTAGTTTTTGATGTTTAATTTGTAGAATGTAATGTATGTATATTATTATTAGATGGAGAAACTATGTAGTATGTAATATTAATAATAAGACATAATAGTAATAATAATAATAATAATAATAACAATAATAATAATAATAATAATAATAATAATAATAATAATAATAATAATAATAATAATAATAAATAATAATAATAATAATAATAATAATAATAATAATAATAATAATAATAATAATAATACCTTAACTACTACTATTAATAACAAACTCAATGAAACCAAATCAAATCAGATCGATGCATGGATCGAGCACGGATCGGATCAGACGGACGGATCGATCGTAGATCAGATCGGATCGACGATCGGATCGGATCGACGAATCGCATGATCGATCGGGCCTTAAGATATTTAGCCTTATCCAATCGGATCGAAGAAACAGGCCTAAATTTTCCTATTAAAAAGACGAGGATAATTGGATTTTACATAAGTTGGAAAACAAATATTTTTTCCTTTCGCATGTAATTAAAAAATGAATTAAAAAAAAAAAAATGACTATGGACTTGGAGCTGACGAGAAACCCGCCGAGTCAAATCGTTGTCTTCTAAGTTGTAACTCTCAATTTCATTTCTTCGACGATTCTAAACCTCTGAAAATTCTTTTAATTTTAGTTCCAATCAAATTTCTTATTTCCTAATTCCCTAATTCCTGATTCCTAATTTAGGGTTTCTGAATAGTTGATAAAGAAAGATACTTGATTTCCTCGTTTGATCAATTTTCGACTTCTTTGGGTCATTTTTCTCACATTTTCTGACCTTAATTATTGTAAATCCCTCTTTTTTCTGTTATTTTCTTTGCATGTAATTTCTTGATTTTTTTCGAATTATTCTACGGTTATTTAGTGAATTTATCGCATTTTCATTATTCTTTAATGTAGAAACAACAAACAAGTTGTATAACGCGAGCCTGCTGATTTTAGTGTCTTCATTAGTTGTAATTTGTTGTCTTCTAAAGTTTCTAGCTTGCATATTAACAATTATTTAGGGTTTATTTTCCTGTTTCTTCTGGCTTAAATTTTTGGGTTATTTGAGGTTGATTACGATTGTGAGATCATGTATGATACAAATTCGTTGAATGGTTGAATCTTGGATTGACTTTTCACGGTTATTTGTTTTCAGCTGTCGAAAGGAAGTTTTTGAATCTTGCAGTACGGTCAAGTTTTACAACAATGAGTTTTGTTTTTCGAGGGGCTCGAGCGGATATTGAAAATGGATTTCCAGGAATGATTCCTGAACGGCGTGTGGTACATTTCTTCATTGCTTTCTATAAAGTTTATGTTTTGATAGAAATATATGGGCAAGGAGATTTTTTGTGGACGATCATATGAGTTGAAATCATGGTTCATGAAATGGATCCTTCTGCATGAGATTAAGGATTAGCTTTGTTGTTGCTTTTAAGAATTTGTTGTTGATTTAGGGTAATTGAAGATAAGTTGGGTGAATATGATTGTACATAACCTAATGGTTGTCGGGTTGTTTACCCTTGCATGTTTGTAGATCTAATCTTAACTAATATAGTAAAAACTAATCGAATGTCACTTAATATCTGTCCGATGTCTTAATCTAGAGGCAATTTTGATTTCTGATTGTTCAACTAATCTGAATGTTCATTCCTTTTGTGGTTGTTTTTGTTTACAGAGGATTCATTCAGCGCGGCCAGTGAATACCAATTCACTTGCTTTCTTAGTGACTGGTACTTTCTTTGCTTTTATATCTTTGGGTACTATTAGTGTGTGCTTTTCGTTAGCTTTAGGTTTTGCCAATTCTTATACATTGTTTTCGTTTGTTGGCAGTACTTTTGCTCTTCATGATACTGAATTCACATCAAATGTCACCGAATATTTTGGTAGATGTCTCTTCTTATATGGAAACTGATTTAGGTTTTACTCGATAAACTCAAGTTATTTGATGGTTTTTCTTTCCTTGAAGCTCTGGCTGGTATTTGGATTCTTTCTAGTCGCTACTAGCTTAAGAATGTACGCGACATGTCAACAACTTCAAGCTCAAGCTCAAGCGCATGCTGTTGCAGCCAGTGGCCTCCTTCGCCACACTGAGCTTCGTTTACAAATGCCACCGTCGATTGCATTTGCTACAAGAGGACGTTTGCAGGGCCTTAGGCTTCAGCTTGCACTTCTTGATCGGGAGTTTGATGATCTTGGTATCAGATCAAGTTGCCTTTTGTTTGCCTTTAGTTTAATTCTTGTCAGAATTGTGGCTCTGCCTTTTCTTGTCTTGTCTGCTCATTTGTTCTTTTCTGAAATATAATTATTTTCATATGCTGTATTATTGTAGATTATGAAACTTTGAGAGCTCTAGATGCAGACAATGTACCTGCTGTTCCCTCAATGAGTGAGGAAGAAATAAACGCTCTTCCTGTTCACAAGTATAAGGTTACGGGTTTGGAGAGGTGCGATTTCAGCTATTTTGAATTGATATTGATAGAACCATAATTTTTATACATGTGCATGTGTAGATTTGAAATTTCTGAATATGCTAGTGCTGGTTTATGGAAGATGATATATTCATTGCTAACTAGCTAGAGTATATCATTTAGTAGCTAGTTACTGCTTTTAATATAGCAATGTTGGGTGTGAAACTTTATTGCTCAAGAGATCATTCTTTGAATGTTGACGTTGTTTGACATTTTTTATTCTCCCTGTTGGCTGTGTTCACTGCTTGTCAGTTCTCTGAACATAAACTTTAATCATTTCTGATATGTGCTTGTCTATCTGATAAGCTGCTTTTATGTCTGTGTAATCTGCTCCATGGGTTGAAGTAGATGGTGTTTAGTAGGAATTAGGATGCATGTGTTAACCATTTGGGGACAAGAGTATTTTGTTCAATTCATGCTACAAATTGCCTTGACTAATTGAATAAAATGAAGAAGTTGATTATATGATTCGATTTAAGCTGTAAATGCAGAAATCAAGCTTAAGAAATCTTAAAAAAATATATGAAAATGCGAGGTTTGATTCCCTCCCATGAAAAGCTAAATTCAAAAATGAGATTGGAGAGGCTTCATTCTCTTCCATGAGAAGCTAAACTGGATATGAGATCGGAAAGGCTTCTCTTTCATGAGAAGCTAAATTGGATATGAGATTGGAAGCGCTGGATTCTGTCCCTAAAGAAGTTAAATTAATCTAAAACTAGTACAATCCTCTGATGATCTTTCCTTTTCTTACTTTTCTTTATAGATACAATTTCTTGTTCTGCTCTCTTAGATTTCAAAATTCACTAGGCTTCTCTCACAAGCTGCTTAAACCAAATCTTAGGATGCTTTTGTTGTATCTCTCTTAGTAAACAAGTTTGTACTCCACCATTTCTGAATTTTGTCCTATGCATTTTGTATTGTTTTTAAAACATTTTTCGAGCCAAAATATCTGTAAATACGTTTCAAAAAGAATGATAAAAAATTTTATATTAAAATTCTATACATTGAGATGAATCTAACAAGATCTCACACGAATATATTTTGACTCCTATGTATCGTAAAAATAATTACCATGGTTTTTTTTTTTATGTGATAATATTCATTGCCAAATAAAATAATTATTGTAGCATACTTTCTGCTCTTGTTGTATTTGTGACTTCCTTTTCCTTCAAATTTAAAAAGGTGACTCAGTCTATTTACCTGTTGTGAGATCAACTGTTTTGCTGTTTGTAAATGTTCAAGATTATTTCATCGAGTTACCATGATGTTAGATCTCTCTGAAATTTCCATTTTTAATTGACAACCTATTTTCTTTTGAGACAGAGATATGGCAGGAAAGCAGCAGGCATCATCTTCTGAGGTAATCTTAATCAGTGTGCTTAATGTATTTGTTGGTTTCACAACTTTAGGACCTTGTGCATCAATAGCTAACTTAGGGTTACAAGAGCTTTCACATCGGTGGATCACATATCTAAAAAGGATCAAGAGCGAATTTATTAGTGATTGATCATCTTGTAGTTTTTTAACAATTACAAGAGACAAAGGCTCAATTATTGAACTTGCAACTATCTCAAATTCGTCACATTTACACTTGCCCTTATGTGTTGATTAGAAAAGTAAGACAATAATCAAGTGTTGGACCCGGCTCTTCAAAATAATTGAGAGTCAATTCGTTCCTTGTAGTGGAATATATATATCCCTGTTATTGGTTAACATCTTTCTTTTGTCCTTGGCTTCATTTTTGTTCATTCTAGAAGAGACTGTGGTTCATCATTATGTGATTTGTCTGTTGTGTACCTGTAGTTTTAGTTCACTCTGACAAGCTTTTTCATGTTTCATCCTTTTCATCATGCTTTTTATGTACTCCTGGGCCTCCTGGTTTTCCAATTGTTTTATTCAAGATGGTGTAGTGTACTTCTTTCTCCTCCTTTTTTGGGTTACAGAATAGGCTGAGGGAAAGGGAGCTGATAGTGAGAATTGAACCCAGTTTGCTCCTAGGGAAAGTGGTGCATGCTCCAACTGAGACAAAACCCAATTCTCACTTCTTCTTATCCTTGCTTACCTTTTAACCAATAAGTATATTTTAACAAGTTCTTGCTAAACTTATCTCTAACTAAGCTTAATAGTTCTAGTTTTTTGTTAATATAATCAATTTAGCTGAAGTATTCTAGTAAACAAAAGTCAGTGGATCATTAAAGGGTCTTCCATCATGCTGAAGTGTTATATGCGATAGAATGTAATATCAGGGGACATAAGTTTGACCCTGAAATAAAAACCGGTGAAGGCTTTTATTGTTTATTTGATCATATATAAATGACCGGAATATAGAGAAAAGGTTAATTAGATTATAAAAAATGTATTCAGATGAAAAGGAAACTCATATGAAAGGCGCTTTGATAGTCTGGAACTTGTTTCTTCTATGATCATGTCCCTAGGTCCATTCTTCCCGACGAAGCAACTTGTCTAAACTTCAGAGCATGAGAGTTTGTAGATCTGAGATTATTAACTATAGTATTGTGCCTATTTCATTCATGCCCTCTCTTTCTTGTTGTGTGACTGAAACCGTGGCCGATAGTACTTAGGAGCTCAATATAATGTGTTTATACATACATGCTTACTGCCGATTGATCAGCAGGGTTGAACTTCAAAGTTCTAGGCTTTGTCTTTAGAATTTTGTACACTGTTATCAATAAATCGAATCATTATGTTTTCTAGATTTAGTTTCAATTCCATTATAGCCGAGTGAGTTCCTAACTTGGTCGGCGAACTTGCTGTATCTCTTGTGTTCATATTTGATTATAATTTTGTGAGCTACCTTTTCTAAAAGCAGAAGCAGCAAGACATTTCTATCAATGTTGGGAATCAGAAGGGCGGCGGCACTGAAGAGGAATTGACTTGTAGTGTATGCTTGGAGCAAGTAAACGTCGGAGAGCTTATTCGCAGCTTGCCATGCTTGCATCAGGTGAGCTCTTTTCGAACCTTTCTTTATACTTCGTTTACATGTGCTTGAACCTCTGAACTCTGATCGAAGATAATTCTCGATACTCCATCGATATGCGTTGCCGAAATGTGTCTCATTTCCTCAAAAAGCATCTTAAGCAGCCCTTGTTAATTTTTCTTAATTTTCTATTATGTGCAGTACCATGCAAACTGCATCGACCCATGGCTTAGACAGCAGGGAACATGCCCCGTATGTAAATTTAAGGTTGGATCAGGTTGGCATGACGATGAACAAGATGACGGTTCATTCTTAGTTTAAAAAGTGTATTATCTGCGTCGTTTTCACTAATATGTAAGCTTAATTGTAAACTACATGTCTATACGTTGCGTGAAGCTGCCGATGTATCACTCTTGTTTAGGCAGCCACGGGGAAATTGAAAAGTAGCCGATTTCGTTCAAGTTTCACTATGTAGATGTATAGTTGCTGTTATTACAGTGCAGGCATGCAGCTAGTTAATTTTTATATTTGGAGATTTATTAGCAAATGTTCAATAGTGTGTTTAGTATAAAATCAAATATAATGGTTCAATTTTCACAATGTATACATGAAATGGTCATGATATATTGGTTCTAAGATAATATAGTTTTTTATTTCAAAAAAATAAATATATAGTTTTTAGGTTGTATTTTTTCACTACTGGACGAATGAAGCAAAATTGTGTCAAGTAGCCTTGTTTGAGAAGATATGGACTAAATATATGGCCCTAAAATAGGATTATGACATTCACAATAAAACTCATAAGTAGCTATAAGTCGATAGTAATGCACACTTAACTCTCAAGTTAAGTGATTTAGTCAACATTAAATGGGGTCGAAAATGATTTAAACTTGCTTGTAATAGAATTTATATTAACGTATCAACTCATACATAAAGAGATTTGAAAATTACTCAATTTGAGACCTCTGATCTAAAAATGTTTAAAGAAAGACAAAGTCATAATGTTTAAAATGAAAAAAATCAATCACTTATTGTTTCTCTATTAATAACAACGAATTAACATTTGTTATTTTCTTTGTCCTTTCAAATGTTATGACATTATCTTTTTTTCATTCGTTGTTACTAACAACGAACAAATTCGTGATAAAATTTTTGTTTAATTTTAACTTGTTAAAGCTTAGACACAAAAATAATTATTTTGACGACAATAAAAAAATTTCAATTTATTTTGATTTTTTTTTCCTAAAAAGCTTATTTTATTCAATTTGTCATGTTTAGTAGTTTTTGGCCCTTGCATAAACTTGATATGTACATATGTAAACCCTAACACAATTACACAAATAATTTTTAAGCGTGGAATAAGAGCCTATTTTATAGGATAAAAACTTTAATTTTGTTGTTTGAATTATTTTTAAAAAAATAGGCCAGAAATTAATAGTAACGCAAAAATACCTAATCAATCACCGTAATTTGTAAATCACCATAAAAAAACAAAAAGTATAATAATAAAATACACAAAACCAAAAATGATAAATTAAAATAATAAAACTCTTACCCTATCAAATCCTACCACATAAGGATAATTTGTTAACCTCACACATGACCGTTATTTACGGCACCTCATTTGTAATGCACTCATTGATGGAGACAGACCTCACATGTCACAACAATGCATGCACTCATGACTCATCATAGATGGAGACGGACCTCACAGACAATCCAGGAACATAAAAATCTATAAATATCAGGAAAAAAATGCAAACTAATGCACAAAATTTTTGCACATAAGAAACATGAACTGCCATTAAAAAGTTCAAACCAATTGGGGATTAAACGTGTCATGGGTAATCAAACATGAAAAGCTTCCAACACCTCCATCAAATCTTCTTATTCTGCATTGTTTCTGCAATAATTAACCTTGTTCGATGAGCAAGTCACGAGTGCATTACACATTGAAGCTCATACACGGCATAAATATCATAACCGAGAAAGATGTCTATTACATTATATCTCATACTGAATATATAAGTATATTTCTAGCTCGTTACGGCCTAAATAGAGAAATACTGGTTCACAAGCACTCTGTTATTGTATCTTACAAAGCTAGGAATACAGTACCTATTTTCCTTTTGCTTTTCCTTTCCCCTTACCCTGGCCTTTCTTCGCCTCCAACTTGGCCTGCATACGAGCAGCTGCAGCTGCTTTAGCATCCTCTCGCTTCTTCTTCTCTTCTTCCTTCAATGCAGCTGCCATCTCTCTCTGCTTTCTCAATTCCCTAGATATGTTTTCATGCAACGTATAGCAAGGAAAATAAAAGCCTAACAATAATAACAATTAATAATAGGGAAAATTGATATTAATAATCCAACATTTTGCTCGTCCGCTGTTAATAATCCCACCTTTAGATTATTTTATATTAATCCAACATTTGTCCTTAGTTCGTAGTGAATAATACAACATTTGTTTTAGTTTGCTGACAACATACCCTATTATTACTTATTATTTGTAATAAAGTATGTTGTGGGCAAATGTATGACAAAAGTAGATTGTAATTATTCACAGCAGATGAATAAAAGGTTCAATTATTAAAGTCAATTTTTCCTTAATAATAATGATAGTAGCTATGCAATGCAACTTACTCAAGCCTAGCCCTTTCACCGGCAGCATCATCAACTCTTATTCCCTTGCGTGGTCTGCAAGCTACCAGCTCTACCTCAAATATTAATGTTGCGCTACATTGTATAGAATTGGTGACATGAAGTGAAAACAACATCAGCAGACCTCGAGTTCCATCACCAAACAAAAAAAATTGTATGTTCTAGATATCGTCAAAACATTGCATAGATCCTTAATAGCCTAATAGCCAATAGGGGGCATTAAGGCCTCAACTCAGCCTTTTAGCATTGAACTAGTGGCCGATACAAAAGGTAGATTATGCTTACTATTTCAGCTATAATAATTCCCCCTCAAAGCAATGGTTATATTTCCTCCGTTCCATAATACTTGCTACATTTCACTTTTTACGCATTCCAATGTTATTTTGTTTATTTATATGTTAAATTATACAAATCTAAAAATTATAAAAAGTTAATATTATAAAAATATGCGATTAGACGATTCAAACAAGATTCCACTTGACTATACTTTTACTTACACATTAGTCGCAATATATAAAATAAGCTTGAATGATGAATAGTGCTCATAATTGAAATATAGCGAGTATTTCAGAACGGATGAAGTACTTCTTATACAGCAACTCTATATTCAGTTGACAATAGACTTGGAATAAAATCAATAAATTTGAAACATCAGTGACATACTCTGGAGGAATATCTGGAGCAGAACCCGCGCTTCCATATGCATATTCGGGCTTGCAAGTAATCTTAGCCACTTCTCCAACCTGAAAAAAACGTCATCACATTTGAACTTGACTAAACAATTTGGGGGTGGACTGCCGAGGCACTTAAAAGTAAATCGGACATCTATACCTTCATAGTTTTGATTGCAATATCCCATGCCTTGATCACCGTCCCCTTTCCTATCTCAAATGAAAAGATAGTATTGTCTTCATGTGTACTATCAAATACTTCATCTGTTTCAGCCAGAATGCCTTCATATTGAACTGCCAAATCAAAAAACCATTATGCATAGATCAAAGTATACTGGGTCAGCATGTCTCCAACAACCAATTACAAGCACTATAAATTGTAGATTCAGTTCTTTGCTCCTAAACTCATTTCCCTTGATACTAGTTCCTAAATTCTCAAAGGCCTCAAGTCCTCAACATCAAGATATGCATCTTCGTATAATGCACACACAAGCAATTAGAGAAGACTTCCTTTTCCTAGAAAAGAGTGGTAAAAAGCCATAAGTATCATGTACCCATGGTGGAAGACAAGAATTTGCATAGCATGATATTTTTCCACTTAAAAAAGAAATCAAGATAAAATTTTTCCTATAAGTTACTCTTTTTACCTCACAAAAATTGCTACATTTTCCTAAAAAAGATATTCCATTAAATTGCTACATTTGTATTTTGGAGAAACACTCCACCACTTTCTTTATTTTTCATCCACACGTTTTTTTTCTCTCTCTTTTAATATCATTCATACATATCAAATTTTTTCTTATTATCTCAACATATCCAACCAAAATTAATGTTTTTACAATCCAACATGTAACACTTGATGGGATGGAGGAGTATGTACAAAATAATTATCTTAACATTTTACACTTTGAAAAACTATATATAAAAAAAGACTTGATAATCTTTTCCATAGTATAGGAACAAAGTCGGATCGCATCACTTAAGCTGCGTAGTAAAAGTTTTTAATAAAAAATAAAACTAATATTCCTCACGCTGTAAAGGCGTAAAAAAGGCATGTTTTGGCTGATTTGAGCAATATCCCATGCCTAACATACGATATTTGGCGTTATAATAACCACAACAACCCTCTATCAAATCACCATGTTCGTTACATTGATCGTGACCAGTACTGCATTTTTACACCATGATCCATCCTCCCCCCGCCCCAAAAACAGACTAGAAAATATCCTATAAAAGTTACGGCAAAAAGTAACAATAAAACAGTAATAACATCAGCCTACAAGGATGTGAATACAATGGTAACTAGGGGTATGTGCTCCACAAACAAGGAAATTTTTGTTATGGGTTAAGGGTAAGTAATTCCACAGGTAGAAAATGGAATGCCCAGAAAAGAAGACACTACATAATATTCAGTGGAATTGCATTTGTTTTACATTATGAGTTCAGCGTCACCAGGCTAAATTTTGAAAAATGAGTATCAGAAAATTCAAGGATCAATTTAAAAGTCTCTGCAATCTGTCCATTAACATTATTCATTAAATCACTAGTTATTTCACTACATAATTTGGAAAAGAGCACCTGAGGGTCAAAGGACATCAGAAACAAAAAAAAAAAAGTTAAAAATTAACCCAGGAAAAGATTTTTTGTCTGAGAATTTACCATCCACAAAAGGAAGGTTGTCTGTAGGGCTGACAGCATCATCCTTTGCCCGTCTTACTATAGTCTTGACAACACCACCATCACCAGTTAAGTCAATTGCATCTCCCATAGTTGTTTTAAAAATCTGACAGAGCAAAGAGTAAAAATGATATTAACAAAAGCATTCACAATATAGGTGATACATTGGACCACAACAGCAAAGTCAGGAGTCAAAGCTATACACAAGGACCATGACACTTGAGAGGATAAAGTGGAGAGTAAAAGATCAAAAGATTCATTAATTAAAACTCAGATTATGAAACAAAGAACAATCAATGATACAGCACAGATTCAACAATAACCCTAGAATCAATACAACTCCCTTAGTCTGCAAACTTTCTAAATCACACCTACATTGGTACCCAATCATCCCTAAATTCTTCACATTTCATCATTAAGGTTCTCCATCTAAAATTCAAAGTCACCACAATGATACAGAATCGCAAAAGATAGGTTAAACTACATGAACCAGAAAAAAAAGTCAACTCAAGACGTCATCTAGGACAAAGTTGACGAATTTTCTTTTCTCTGCATTCATGACTTAAGACTCAATTTTTTCGTAACCTTGTTCAACTGCCCATCCAAGCATGGGTGGTTTTAGGGGTATACGGGGTGAACGATCGCCCCATAATTAAGGGGCTCAAGATATTAAATTCTTCCTATAATAACAACATTTTAAAACAATTGATAGGACGTTAACTAGTTTTTCCTTGGGTCAAGAGTTCAAAACTTGTGACTTTGTGAGGTTATAAAAATGAGGGCCTTAAAAAGCACACTACACTTAACAGTTATTGCTCTCTTCCCAATATTCATCTCAACTCTCTTTTTCATCACAACGTTTTATGAAATCATCTAATCAACTAATCCATCTTTATTTTCCAGGAGTACAATATTAAAGGTCTCAAAAAACATTTCGCACAGAATCATTTTTTGCTCTGTTCCCCATCCAAAGCCATAAATCTGTCTCTACTCTCTATCCCCCCAACTGGCCACTATCTTTCCCCAAATTAAACCAACAAAGTATATTATGAATCAAACCCAAACTTGAAATTTATAATTCACAGTGTCCCTCATACATTGCACAGTCAAACTTCAACTATATTTATCTACAATTTATGACCAGTACCTAAACTATGTTCAATTCGAAATAATAAATTGTCAAATTACTCCAAAATTCTATTAAAAAAATTCAATATAATAAAACAAAAATTCATTTTTTTTTCTAGAAATACAGGGTAGGGAAAGGAAGCTAAGGGCGGAGTCTCCCGAATAGAACCCAAAAACTTTGAGCCCAATTCTCAACGCTATCAAAAAGTTTACATGACAAGAAACAATCAATAGTTATCAATTTTAGTCAGGAAACAAAAGAGATTCACTAATTATACAAAAATGCATCATCAATCGGCAAATAAACTGCAGAATTCAAACAAAGAAGAAACTATTTAATATAGGTGCAAATAATTTAGGTTAAACAGATTAAAATAAAGAAATATAATCTACAAATTTTAACCTAATTACCGCTCAGTTGAGAAATTAAGTAACGATGATAGAGAAATTGGTGAAGTTAGCGGCGGCGGCGACGGCGGCGGAGTACGAGAAATTGAGGAGAGAGAAGTTGAATGAGCCGAGAAATTGGTAGGCCATAGCAGTAGAAAATGCACGATTTATGTGATGACCTGATGGGTTTGAGTGGATTTTATAAAGGAGGGAATAAATATGAATAGTTTATAATACTATTCGATCTCTTTGAAATTGTAATAAAAAATAATTTTACAAGGACTAAATAATAATAAAGATAATTAAATTGTGTATAATAAGCATAAGATTAAAATGAAAGGGGGATTGATTAAAATTAAAGAACAGTTATAAAATGTAAATATTATTTAAAATAAATTTATTTTAAGTAAATTAAATAAATTAATAAAAATATTAACCAAACTCAAAGAATAGTATCTTATTGGATATCAAAATCTAATAAAGTTAAAGGGAGAATGAAATGTTCTACCTATCAAAGGAAAAAGCATGGAATCTTGATTGGTAATGGGAAATCTTTTGAATATATTTGTAGGCTTTTATTTTCTGTCATTAATTTTGTAATATGGTGTTTTCATATTTAAATTAAATAAAAGTAAAATGCATGAAATTACTGGATACGATAATAATGAATATATATTATATTATTACGTGTGATAGCATGATTTTAATATTATTTTTTGAAATATTTACAAAATTTAAGAAAAAAAATTGAAAATTGAAATCTTTAAATTATATAGTTCTCAAGATATATAATGTAAGTTTTAAATTCGTTTACGTAAAAAAATTGTAATTTTTTTTATCAAATGTAATGTGTTTTTAGTTTATCAATAATTGAATATATTGAAAATTATTTTTGAAAGTCAATGATGACATATACATAATATCATTTTAGAGGGAAATTTTTTAATAACAATGTGATGTACACCTTCAAAAGTGGATGATGTAAGCAATTTTTTCTTAAGTGTTATATATATGGACTATAGATTAGTTGAGTTTAATGGAGTAATAAAATTAATGTGTCGTGTTCTGTCTGCTTTAATCCAATGGTATTCAATAAAAATATAATAAATGCAATAAATATGGATCGTGTCGTGTGGAGTCGTTTATGTATCGTGTCTTGTGCTAAAGCATATTGGGCTTAGCCCTCATAAATAAAGTATTACCATGGACATTGTGTTGTGATAGACCATTCATACGTTGTGCCTTATCCCATGTTGTTTTATGTTAAGTCATGTTACGAACAAAATCGTGTCATGCCTGGGTGATCCACATGCCAGTTTGACTCACGTTCATCTCTAATAATTCGTAAGAAAAAGTTTAATTAAAAAAACAAGTTCAGTTTTAACCAACTGACTTCAATTGAACAAATTTCAATTAAAAAAGTTATAAGTAAACTATTTTAATTGTGTTATTCAAATTTGTTCATTTAAAAAGCTTTGACTAAAATATTTGAAGTGCCTTGATAGAGTATGTCAAATGGATGTATGATCCATATGGGTAATTGGCTATGCTGATAACTTTTGTTTCCTAATATTACTATATTCAATATAACATGTCTTCTCCATCAATCATCATCATCATCATCATACCCAGTGTTCCCGCACCTAGATACATCTATGGTCAGGGTCCGGAGAAGGAAAGTCGACGGCGTCTCATACCCATAAGAAGAGGGCGGTTATAGGAGTCCTTCGGCTCTAGAGGAGTCTTCAAGGATAGGACCTGCAAATATCCGAAAACCTGCATCTTACACCCACGTTAACCAAGCATAGGGATCATATAAAAATTTATAAACGATACAGGTAAAAGGGCAGTGAATAGTGCTGACGAAAGACACAGAACAGTAACAAACAAAACTAGTTACAGGGCAGGTAGAGAGAAGCGAAGGGTTAGATGAAAACTGATTCAGGATCTTTCCTGAGAAGACGGGTTTTGCTCCATTTGAAAAAAACCCGATTCTAAATTTGAGATTGAGCGTAATTCATCAGTTACCAACATGCACCAAAGTTGCCACCAACATAATAATCTTCTTATTGATGAAAGCTGCTTAAGTACAAAAGATACAAAGCAGGAAGGGGGATAACCATTGATTTAGACTACAAAAAAGAGGGAATAATAACACTAAAACTCTTTAATCATCCCTGTTATGTGTAACCTAGCCCTGACTAAAGTTTAGTGTATAGAATTTGACAAAAAAAAATATAACAAAAAAGTAACTTTCTGTAAAGGAAAAAACTATAAAGGAAAGAGAGGCCTTCTAAAAATTATTACTACTTTAGTTCTTCACTACCAGATGAATTAGGCCTTCTAACAAATCGTCCCTGCAATAAGAAACAATTTATGAGAATTAAGAACGGATTATGTAAAAAATTACAACTTGCAAGTGTAAGCGCAAGAATGATATGGCATTATTTCACTGAATGATAAATAAAAACTACTCCTATTGTATTTCATCATTAATCCCTTATTAGGTTACTACTATTAATATTTTTGAAGTAATTTAGTGAATCTCGAGTTTGTTTAAAATCAAACCCGTCACAAGGTGAAAGGAAAAAACCTTAATTACTAGGCTAACGTGGAATACTCGCTAGATTATTGTTATAGTTATTATTTTGTCATAATTAGAAATTTGACTTGTTTCATAACATAATTATAAATTTCACCCGAAGAGACCAAGCAACAACATGTTAGTCGGTCATCCACTAAGTGGCTCCCATCTAGTTAGGATTTTAGAGAATGGATATACTTAGCCTTACCATTGTATTAACAAAGATGTTTTGAGAATCATGGGTGGTTAGACTAATGGTTGAAAGATTTCTCTTTCAAACTTTTTACTGGTTTTTTTTTTTCTTCTCATCACCTTCAGGTAAGATTAAATCTCAATCTCATAGTACGTAAAGACTCTAAACTACCGCCAAATCCAAAAAAAAAGATGTTTTGATGAACGGACAGACTAAGTAATCAACAAAATCGGTAGCAATCTCCTGTCCAAATCCATATCTATAGATATCTTAAACAACTTAAGTGCGAACCCAGAAAAATCTACTATACCAAATGAATGAAACTAATTCCATAACTTCAGAGTTCAAACAATCATAATGGTACACTTAGGGGGTGTTTGGTATGACAAGTTAAAATATAATGGAAAGGAAATGTATGAATAGAGGTAAGGGTAATGGTAAGCGTTATTGTTATTATTTGTTTGGAATGAAGAGAGCGAAGGGAATGAGGTAAGGGAATTTGTTACAACACTATTACTAGCGGTAACAAATTAGAGGATTCCATTTCTTGAAAGTAACGTTAACGATTACTTTAGAGTCAAAACAAACAATATGTAACGGATTGAGTTATGTGTTTCCGTTACCAAACATGCCCGTAGAGTAGTGAACAAGCATATTTCTCCACTTTGCTTATTGTTCTTTTCCCTCAAACCTAATTGAATCTATTTCACACCGATACAAGAGAGAATAGCCAGAGAATGACACAGGGCACCAGAACAAATTCCAACCTCCATGATCATCAAATCTGACATGATAAAGATTGAACAATGACAAATTGACATTCAAAGCACCCAGAACAAATTCCAATCCTTAATTTCAAATCTAAAAGGACAAAGATGAGAGACTAAAGACTGATTAAGCTGGCACAGTTTCATACCTTCATTCTGGGTCTTTGATCCGCATTAACCTTTCTGACTTGGTACCTAATCTTTTTTGAGAAGAAGCGTGATCGCCTTTTCTCTTTGTATCGCTGAACACTTGCTTCTCTTAAGGCCCCAGACTCACCAAATAGATCTATTTGTGCCAACCTTGCCTGTCATTTCAAAATTTCAATATATCCTTCAGTTAATTACTTTTCAATGATTCCATCATTAGTGAATAAAAGTAAGCAAGTGGCCAGGTTATAGGCTACAAAAAGCATGTAACTCAGAACTTTTACATAAAACACCAACGCATATTCTCTAATTGGAGTCTAAACAAATTTAGTAATATTAAATTCATATACTTCTGTTCTACAAAGTTACAAATATAGTACTAGTATAATATATAGCACAAATTCTTCCTTTTGTATGGTTGTATCTATTAATAACTAAATCAAAATGAAACAGATGTGAATCATGTGATAATACACTGATACCCAAAGAAGAAAAACCTAACTACAGATACTACAAACGGAACTACCCAATTAGGAAGGTGATATTTGAATAAATAGCTTTAATTTAAACAGCAAACATCAAGTATCATTAGGCGCCAAACAGTCTCAAAAACCAACCAATTTATTAAGCAATCATTACGCAGCAAACAGTCATAAAATCATTTTCAAAATTCATAAACTGTATTATGTCCTTTTAAATTCGCTACATCACTCAAATCGAAGTGGGAATTTTTTGAATGTTCTCTGGTAAATAATAATAGTGAGACCTTCAAGAGCATAACAGACTACAAAAAATTTAATTTAGAACATACCAGCACATCACCTCCAGAAAATTCGGAGCCCAGGATGTCGTCAGAAAAAGGTGAGCCCTTATTAGACCAGGCATTTAACACCTCATCATAATTTAGTTTTAAGAGCACCCCAGGGCTTGATTTAGAAGTTGAAGCTGAATCTTCCATGCCAGAAGTTGAGCTAGACTTGGGATTTGAGGTTGAATTTTCCTTGCCAGGGGACGAAGTAGATTTGGGAATTGGCACAGCATTTTCTTTCTTGGGGTTTAGAGAGGAGAGCTTAAGGTTTAATTTATCCAATTTTTTCTTCGTTTCTTCTTGCAAGGGCTTGTTGAATCTTGGTGAAATTTCAACAACATCAACAGCCGGAAATCTCCACCAGTCTCCCTCATCGTTTTGTCTAAATGGCTTGGACATTCCTCCTCTCATCAATCCATGTCCAAAATCAAATCCCCCGCCTAAACCTAACCCTAATCCTAATCCTAACCCCACAGGATACCCGTAACAAAAACTAACAGGGCCAACAACAGCACCATTGGAGGAGGTGGTGGATTCCCCTTCTGAACACACATTCAAATTTCCCATAATGCTATCTATAACACCCTCACCAATTTCCTCATCAAGCATAGATTCTGCGTCAAAATCTTCATGATCATCACTTAGATTATAGGAATTTGTTTGGCAACAGGTTTCTTCTGTATCATTGGAACATGGCTTTTCATAGGCAGTTGAATCTATCTGGAAAGCTGGTTTTTCAACTGGGAATGGTAGGAGCAATTCTGAAGAGCTTTCTTCAAATGAAAAGGAGGAATATTCATGAGGTTTGATGAATTTGCAAGGCATAGAAATATCCTTGGCACAGAAGATGTTTGGATAGGCAGTAGAGAGCAGAGCAGCTGCCTCATTGTAGGTCTGATTGGGGCGCTTTCGAGGAGTCCGCGATCTTCGAGTTGAGATGGCAAAGGGGGAATTGCTCGATTCAGATATAGTAGAAGAAGGTGATGAAGAATGAGATGTTCGAAGTGAAGTTGACGGAGATTTAATAATGTCAAGGTCTATTGTATAGGCTGTCCTTCCACCTCCACTCAAGCAGGAGCTCATTTTTAGAATATACCCTGCCCGAAACCCAATCAAACAGTCTCAATTCAATAATAGCTTGAAGCTAATAGAGTTAAGGAAACTCTTTAATCCTCATGAGATTCGGGGAGCTTTAGGAAGTCAAATCTGCAAGGATTTAGGAAGAAGATTAACTGAAAACTAATTTCCCTCCGGTACTGCCACTGGAAAAGAGGAGCTTTTAAGAGCCAAATTAAGAGAATTTAATCTTTGGCAATGAAATAGCAAGCAGGAATAGTGAAAAACAAACTTCAAGCTTTGCAGTTTACACTAAACTAAGAAAAAGTCCAAAACTCTGAACCCTAGAAAAGGCACTAATAAAGTGAAGCTTAAAGTCTGCAAAGGTTTTGTCAAGATGAAAAAAAGGTAAAGCTGCAAATTGAACGAGAAAAGCAAGTTTAAAGCTAACCAAAAATAAATCTCTATGCTAAACCCCTGAAAAACCCCATCTAGATTAACCTCAATAAGTTATTCTCAAAATGCGGATTGCAATAATTGGGCATACAGAAAAATAAAATTCTACTTCCTTTATATACTTGAACGGAAATCTTAAGGTTATGGGGCACAAAACTCGAGATCACAATCTAATAGTGAATGGGTTTTGCATTGAGAATCAGAAAGTCAGCTAAATCAAATAAAATACACCCACATAAAGTTCAAAAGGAAAACTTAGCCCCACTGAGAAACCTAAGTATGGAGGAATGGGGAAGAGAGAGAGAGAGAGAGAGATTATGGGTGATTTATGTATAGAAGCAGGTCACAAGCGGGAAGAGATAAGAAGTAAATATTCGTTAACGAAGCTCAAAAGATAGCATAAAAAAGCATAAGTAGGACTCTCAGAGACAGAGGTAGAGTGCGTTCTTATGAATAGTGGCCTGATGGTTAAGAAAACAGAGCAAGTGACAACCTTTTCTTTCAGATGCTAACAATATTAACTGGACCACATTCTGTATCTTTACTATCTAATATCTATGCCAATTGCCAAAGTATAGCGTATTAATTAACCTACAGGATTGACTACAATGCCCCTGAATTGAAGTAGTACTTTCTTGAATTCTGAACAGTATATGTTCCCATCATAAAATTCTTTTTTCACGGCAGAAAATCAATCAGCACGAAGTAAATGGCCAATCAAATAGCAAAGAGTGTCACAAACATTGTCAAAAATCTACTTAGTCCAATGAACTTATCATTAATTTAAACAGACTAAAATGGTTAACTTGTATCTTGATTTGAACACCCAAAAAAGAATTTCAGCTATACTTCCTCTATCATGCACTATTTTTTAATGCTCAATTTTTCCAAGAAAGCAAGTAGTATATAACGAACCTTGTACATAAATGAAATTTCAGGCCTTTACAATTGTTTTGCTTGCACGGTGGTAGTAAGCATTAGATGCAGCCAAACTCTGGAATGATGGCAGATATTTTTTAAAATAAGAAAAAATGGTAAATACTTCTGCGAAAATAATTTTACATTTAGATCTCTCTTTATAGACAAACAATAATATGAACATTAAGCTAGTTCACCTATTATAAGTAGAAGTAACTCCTCAAAAATCTCAATAAATTATAATTGCATGAATAATGCTAATTGCTATTTGAACAATTAGTAGTGTGCACTCTTCCGTCTCTGTGAGTTTGCTACAGAGAGATATAAGAGTAATGATTGTTTAAATTTCTAATTAATAATGAAACATTGAAGAAACTACATTAACACTTGGTAATGTGTGTGTAATCCGTGTTTTATTTATTCATGATAATTTATTTTCTTTTGTGTGATTTGCAGTAGTGATTGTTAAGAAGCCACAAAGAACGACATTAATAGATAGAACTTAGAAGTACATTATAGTTTCAAACTCCAAACCTATGAAATAAAGATCACTTTAATATATTTACTATTTTGTAGAAAATACTCAACTTAGAGATACTTGTATAATTTAGAATCTTGATTTTTTGTGTTATACTTCTCAAAAAAGAGTTTACAAGAATATTGCCATTCTGTTTTAGTTAAATGGGAAAAAAAAGACAAAACTAAAAACCTCAATGGCATATTCGTTATTATGGGTTTTATCAATCTATCCTAATCATGGGCAAGTATGGTGGATTGGTGCTTGATAGGATTTCCTCTCTGTTACTCACACTGTCCAGTAACATTCGGTTCCATAAAGATCTTTGTGGAGAGCATGAAAATAGATAAAAGTGGGCAAAAAGTATATGAATTATTGAAAAATAGGAGAAAGCAAAATGTTTGAATAAATTAAAGAAAGAGGGTTAATTATAATAAAAATATAACAAGCCTAAAAACAAATTATTAAAACAAAAAATAAAGCAATATTCATAGAGTTGGGAGGCGTCAACACTCAAGTGAGAAAGTCTTAGTAAATAACGGTGGTTTGTGAATTTAATAAATCACCCTTGTGGTACGATTTGATAGGGTGAGAGTATTGTGATTTAATTTAGCTTTTTTGATTTTGTTTATTTTATTATTATTATTTTTGTCTTTTTACGATGATTTACAAATTACGGTTACTAGTATTGATTAAGAATTATTGGTAATAAATTAGCTACTCTACTGATGTAATCATGTATGTAAAGTAATCCTCAGTCATTTAGTGCCCATTATATGGGAAGCTTTCTTATCCAATGACATGGCAGAATACTATTGGGCACACTAGATTTCAGGCTGACCTGGAGGATACTTTTATAGGTTGGTGGCACTTCACGTGCATCTAGAAAGAGATTAAAAAAAACAACTTTTAAGAGCTAAAAGTTTTCCCCAGACGCAGCAGCCAAATGATTTGCAACTTTTTGTTGCCTTCTCCCCAATTTTATATGTGGCCGATGAGCCTTTAACGTTGCACTAATCTGTTACTTCAGATTGGGATTAAACTTTAGAAAAAAGCCAAGACTCGTGTTATACTACTTGCAAACGTTATCCTTATAAGCTTACAGTGAAGCGAAGAGCCATATTTGTGCGGTTTAGTGTTACTATTAGGCATTAGCATGTAACCAAATTCCACAATTCTTACAGCAGGATGAATCCGTTTGATGGGGACATAAGATAATCATAACCCCACCAAGAAACACTATCTTAGATATTAACCATTTGATATCCCCAAGATAACAAAGTTCCACGTTATAAATTCAAATGCTTGGAATTTTAGATAATCAAAAATAGGGAATTGTTACAAAATGGAGAGATTGATTGAATTGTATGGATAATATTATAAGAGGGTTAAGACGTGTAAATGTGATTAAAAGAAAGTGATATGATCCTATTTTTTTTAAAAAAAAGAGGTAAACAGAATAGAAGTACTCAAAATTCGTAAACGAGGCAAATTAAAAATGACCAAAAGAGTAAACTCTAATATATATTTAAAATTAAATCTAGGAACTCATTCTGAGATTAAAACAAGTACTAGATAGGTAAATTCATGTGCCATGATATTGACTGCAAATCAGGTCCACTTAAACACCATAAATAAAAAAAATCCAAAGGCATGTTGCGCTAGTTGTGGGCCAATTGGCAATTACCTAGATTAAATCGATAAGGTATTATCTAATAGTAGTATAGTATATTGTATAGTCTGTACTACAAGACTACAACTAAAGGTTACTGGAACTCTAGAAGTATATCACACTAAAACATGAAAATTACATTTACGGTAACTACTGCAATAGTTCGATATGCGCTGAGCAATTAAGTCGCTATAATGATAGCTAGTGTAACAACTAACGACTACTACATTAGTCTCATATGGCCAAAGCAACTAACGACGACGTTTTTTATTTATATGGTTAGAAGATACATCGAAACAAATTAAATAAGATCCGACATAATTATTTTTTTCCCTATGCATAAAGAACAAGATGTAAGACAACATCCTTTATTAACAGTGTTTGCTAAACGTAGCACCTAAAAGTAATTAGAACTTTGTCGGTCCCCTTCTTAAATCGTTCAGCGTATATTAGATTTGGTATGATAACCTAATGGCAGATGCCTCGGTGATTTAGTAGGAGAAAGTAGGAACTCCAGTCTCTAGGTAATACTCCCTCCGTCCCATTAGTTTTGTCCACTATTCCATTTTGGGTAATTCCTCTTTAATTGTCCACTTTCCTTTTTTGGCAAAACTTTTTACCTAAAAACCCCCAACTACCCCAACTTATATTATTTAATAATACCCCACCTACCACCTTTTCAATTATTATATTCACTTAAAATACCCCACTACCACCTTTTTCAATTATTATAATCACTAAAAATACTCCACTACTATTTTTCCTTATTTTGCGTGCCCACTACAAAGTGGACAAAACTAATGGGACGGAGGGAGTATTTTTACAAAGCAGTATCAAGGCACATGAACTATGGAGTATCACATCAGCCAATGTGTCTTGATATTGAATTGCAATAGAAAATTGTTACTCCTATATATTAGAAGGCCATCTCTCAATTGGTTGAGATCCTCATTTTATAAAAATGTAATACAAATATCAAGCAAATCCAAAAAATATGCAGAACTAATCAAACACTCCAGTATATAAGATAGCCCCATCTATCAAATCATTACCAAGAAGTCATTCACAACACTCTCCAACAAATATATATCGAAGAATCGAAAATAAATGGGAAGGGAGCTCACCCAAATTCGACTGCTTAACTTAAAATCAGAACCAGGATTTATTTAAACAAAAAACTACTTCAAATTTTGTTGGTCTTTACATTGACAAAACTGTAAAACTGTCTTATAGTTTAAGTACAACATAAAGTAAAAAAAAAAATGTTGAACCATAAAAAGATGGATTGCTTACTTTGGACAAGAGACAAACAGGTTTTGGAGTAGGGACAACTTTGCCAACAGACATATAATTGAACGTTTACAAAACTACTCCTATTTTGTTAATCAATGCAGTGACGTATATCCAAAGAAAACCATGAACATTATTTTAAAAAATTAGAGACAATTACTAACAGGACACGACCATAATAATTCTTGAATCATGAAGCTGCTAATCAATATAATGATAGACCCCAAATAATAATAATAATAATAAAACACGGTTTTCTAAAGTCTAGCTTATCTCAATCAAAAATAGCAAGCGCCAAGCAGTTGAAGTTCATTGCTTATAAGTTTATTGGAGTTTTGAATTGTGAGTTGTTAACAGAGACAGTCTTCAATAGTGTGTTCCAAATTATCCTGAGAGCGGAAGGCAATATACCTCAATTCTCAAGCGACAAGCTAAATGATAAAAGTTTAAATAAGTCAGATTCTGACAAAATGGATAATCATAATAAGCCAATGCAAGTACTGTCTAATCAAACAAAAAATCCTCTTGTTTCTAAGTACATCATCTGTGCACTAAAAAAACGCTGGCCCAAATAAATAGTTATAATGCATATAAACTCCTCGACTATGGATTGGTCAAACACAACACAACATTAATGACGAATTATGTTTTTGCAACATATTCCAATTTATAACTATCAGAGAAGATGGTAAACACAAAAGCCGTATTCATAGGAAAGCAGGAAAGTCGAAATATTCCAGAGGTGGGATCAAAGTTGCTGACCTGAATTAATAAATTGATCAAAATATCAAATTTCCACATATTTAAGCTTGTCATTACATGAATAAGGACATTCCTGCATTGTCAAAAAGTTGTATGGATACAATCGTAACACTTCTTGAGGCAGCTAACTAAAGCCATGATCGCTATCCCCTCTATTATGAATCTTCCAGAATTTCTCTAAGGCTCTAACCTAGCCACAAAGGAATATCTTGTACCTTGAGTTCTAATAACCAGACTGTCCAATGAAAAGGCTGATTGAAGTCTGAGCTCTGAAGTCAACTACCCAAATGTTCCTCCCTGCTACGCCCCACCTCAGGGGGGAGGAGAGAAGGGTGAGAAAGAGATAAGGTTATAATGATATACCACTTATTCACCTAGTTCTTTGTTCTCTAAAACAGCTGATCAACCAAACGAAAAAAATAAATCAATTAAGCTCAAATCGATACTTCCTAGTTCACTTTGAAATTTTGAATGATGATTGAATCAAGTCTTTAAAGAAGAAAATAGGAGTATAGGACAAAGAAATTTTCCCTGTCCAAATAACAAAAAATCCTTCTGAAGTTGGGAATTTTGGAAGAAAATAGAGATCCCAAGGTTTATCCTAGAATGTCCTTAGAAGCACATGTCATACAATTCTTCATCTTTGTACAAATTTTGCATCCTCTTCGTTTGTTCAATCAACTTCTTTAACGATCATGCCAAATGGATCAACTCTTAGATTGTTTAGCTGAGATATCTAGCCCTCATCTTAAAATTTAAAATACGCAAAGCGTTCAAAGGCGCTAATGGCAGTGACGGAGCCGCATTGTAAACAATGGAGTCATTTGGCCCCACTTAACTTTTGCTTATTAAGTTTGATAAATTTGGCAATTTTTTAACGACAGATGAAAATGATTTATAGTTCAATGGGACCAATGATTTATAGTACTCTAGCTACCGACTATATTAAAATGACTCATCAAATCATATACATCTCTTATTTATGTAAAGTCGCAGCTGATGACAGATATCAAGAGTCAACTGATTGCTATCACTAATAAGTAAGGGTAACACATTAAAGCCCCCAAACCTCGATTAGATTAGAGCCAAGCAATGATATTTAGGTAATGGAATTGCCTTTTTAGGTTCCACCATTGAATTCTAGCTTGTCTTCGAATTTAATTGTGTTTGATTGTGTAATAATAATGACTAGGAGGTTGTTTTGGGCAATAACAAATTACCTAGTATGACCTTATAGTTTAGGAAACTTGGTCAAGAACTAATCGATATAGGTTGCATTTGTGCACTTCTCCAAATCAGTGATGGTTTCCATGCTTCTATATTAACCACCAACAAATCACATGATCATGCAAACTCAAAATAGACTCTTCCTGATGACCTTACATGACCATTGTTGAGCTTCAACTAAGATTATCTTTCCCCGAGTAATATTCTAGTACTGAATGTAAAAGATTCAGTGAACTTCTCGTAAACCCAGAAAGAAGAAAAAGATAATTCATAGAAGAATGATGAAGAATTAGACAACATAGGAGGAAGAAATGCGGTGAATTTAATTGATAGTCAAGCTGAAGAAGACATCTATAAAGATAAAGAGGCAATATCAACCAGTAACTCACTGAAGTCTTAACGATTGAGCTTAAACAAGGCTTCTCCTATAGTCTCATTGTCCATCATATTGACATGGAAGATTTCTTACAGGTGAGCACCCCCCCCCCCCCCCCCCCCGGGCAATGGATAGGGGGTGTCTTCGACTCTTCACTACAACAATTAGAGGCTAAACTAATCAGAAAACTGAACATCTTCAGTAACAAGACAGAAAGTAAAGAACAAATCAACTTTTTGGTTAGATCCATCCTATCCAGCTGTTTTAGATCTATTATGAGGAAATTTTGAATGCCAACATCAAAGGCAAGAGCATAAGTAACCTGAGATATTACCCCCTCAAACTTAAGTTATGTCACCTGTGAGACTGTGAAAGAGCTGAGCTAGTCTCAATTTTCAAACATGATAAAAATTCTGTGCGCCATATTAGATGAGTTTGATAAACATAATCAACAGTTCATTAAAGAGAAATATAGTTGACGTCCAAGTTCATGAAAATATAAATCATCAAAAGATGCAAAACAGGACAGTGCTGATGAACCATGAAAATTGTCTATCAGTGACATAGGATCTAACATTGCTATATTGAGTGCAATAGCACTTAGGAGAGCACAATATAACCTTTTCTGATTTGGAAACATGAAAACACATGATGTAGTGAGCTGTGTTCCCCTCAATACTCAATAGAACTGATCTATAAACAACATTGTTTTGCCTTTTCAAATTGTTACTTCATGACCTGCCAATACTATATGACCCAAAATGGCAATTACACTGCCTTGTTGGTGTTATGGATCTTTATGAAACCGTACATATTACTACCCTCCAAAAGTGATCCAACCAAAGATGTCTATCAAAAAATTAATGTATAAGGGGAAAGGAAAAAACAAAAAGAAAAAAAATGAGCAAGACAGGGCCACAGGGCACAAGTTTAAAATGATACTTTTTGGGAGTTCACAGATTAAAATAACATATTAACTCTCTTTGTCAAAGCCTAATGACATCGGTGCTCAATCTTTTAAATGTGAATTAAGATTGTTTTCCATGAATTCTATGCTTACCCACTAAACATGAACCAATTCAGAATCTATAGCAAAATGGGCTCTTCTAATATTTTCGCACCACCACCTATCTGTTCACATGGGGTCGGGAAACAGCCATGTTTACAGTCATACCCAAAGTTAGAAAAAGCTATAAGAGAAGGTTGGTATCTTGAAATGTAAGCATGTAAAAGTCAAATGATCAAGGTAAAAGGCCATAAGTAAGCATTTTTTGCATTTCTTAGAACTCTAATAAACATTAGAAAAAATAAATAAATAAATAAATAAAATTAAAATAAAAATTAAAAATTAAAAATAAAAAAATAAAAAAATAAAAGCCACCATTATAGTATCTTCTACTTTGCTATCGAGCAAACTATTGCTGATATGCTGTCTCTAAAATGTAAACGGCAAGCCAAACCAAAAAAGTTCATGCAACCTTTGTACGAGGTTACACTATTTTCTAGCATCTCCATCCTCCAATACCCACTCCCTAAGATGCAGCAAGCTGAAGTTAGCTTCAGACTAAAGATTCTGATAGATAAAAGATCAGGCCATCTTCACTGATCATACAATACTCATTCATTGTGCATTAGCAGTTTAGCACATATATTCAGTTCCTACGATATGTGGCTAAGGATAAACCACAGATTCTATTTGCCAAGGACGGCATTTTAGTAGTTACTAAGGCTTAATCCTACACGATTGGTGGTAAATTCAGTAAAAACCTCCCTAAACCCTCAAGTTGTTGGAGACAACAGTAAGACACAAGAATCAATCAAGTGACCCAAGCCGCTTTGTATTGAAGCAACTAAGGAAACTCCTCATAATTATACTGCTATCTTAACACTCGGTTCAGGAAATCCCAACAGCTCCACTACAATGATCATCTCAAATTTCAATCTATGTCAAAGCATCACCCGATAATGTTGCATAAAATTTTCAAATTATCAGGACTATTTTATGGTCAATGCCACAATGATTATAAAAAACCCATAGAATTTAAGTGTATAACCCTATACAGTAAGAAACACGAATAAATGCATTGGATCATGACAGATTGCCTAAATATTAGTTAGCTCATTACCTAAATCAACAATAAAATGTGTATGGAGGCTAATACAAAGGTAGAAATAGGATAAGGGTAGCCTAAAAAATCTTCTTGTATTAGATGAGTGACTTCCATTTAAGGTGAAAGTTGTAGGCTAGAGATTGTATTCTCTAGCATTGGTGAGGGTTACTTCATTATTGTGTTGTTGAATCATCAATGAAATACAATCTATTTTGAGGGAAGATGTCCAAGACACCATTAAATGAGTTTTGTGTTCTTGCTTTGTGTTTGCGCTTTTTTTTTTTTTTCTTCTTCATCAGGTCCTTTAACATTCATTTCAAAAACAAAAATAAATAATACCACATCCACAAATCGCAACAACCTATTTTACTATGATTTCACCGACAAAATCTCATAGAAAAAATTATTACTGGAAATTTTAAAAGCTCAATTCAAAACAGAGATAGAAAAAGTAGGAATATCATATAAGAACGATGCAATACCTAGTAATACATTCACAGATCACAAAATTTTAAGAATGTTCAAAGATTTCACAAAACATACCGAAAATTTGAAATTTCTTCAAAATCTATCTTCAGAAATTCATTCATCAACAAAAAAACACCAACGAAATTAAGCACAAATAACGGCAAACTAACAATTACCTGACTGTAAACTAAAAATAAAGCCAAATTCGGCTTTGATCCATTTAAAACATCGTATATCGACTTCGTAATCCATCATAACCGCTTGATAAACAATCCTAGAAACCAAATCATGAAATTAGTAATCCCTAATTGCCGAAAAAACCGCGTAAAACAAAAGTAAATTGTCGAGTAATCCCTAATAAGTAATAAGTTTGTCGCACCTGAGACTTTGCCATCAACGATCATACAGCAAGAATGCAAGATAGGAAAAGAGGTTTTCATTGCAACTCTGGAAGCAATTGTACGGAGGAGAAATGGCGGATTGGTATGTTTATCTGAGCAACTTTTAGCCAATTGGATTGATTAAAAAGATCGTATAATCTCTGATGTGGCATTTTGCCATCATGAAATTAACTTCTTTTATACACGTCATGTCCACGTGTATTTTTAGTAGATCGCATCAATATCCTAGGAATTTAGGAACATTCTTTTTGTCATTAATCTCTTAAAACACAAATTCTTTCTATAGACGGTATATAATATAAACGGGTGTAATGGTCCAGCTCATTTTTACACTTTTCAAAAAAACAACTGAAATTTACATTGGGTTGGACTGCTGAGAGTGTCGTCTATGCTATAACTCCAAATATAGAATTGGACTGGACTTTTAAGAGTCATCTTTACAAAAAACGGTCTCTCAAAAGAGCACCTGAAAGAAATATATAGGCGAGAAACTATTAACTTGTTGGTCTACAGCATTTACTAATGTCATCAAATAACCCTTAAGTTAACCATGTTGTAGCCAAATTGCAAACCTACATCTACACCAAACAGAGCTGCCAGACACTAATTGAACTATTATGCCGAACAAGGCCAATTATTTCAAGTGGAACCAAGTATATTCCTTTCATATATATATATATAAGGCTTGATTTTCGTCACCTATAATTTTGATCAAATTTGTTTTTCTTCTCTTTGTTTGTAGAGAATTCTCTTTATTCAAGTTTCAAAAACAAATATACAGGTCACGTCGTCATACAACAACACCCAAACATTTTTATACTTATGCCATAGTGGCTCCCCATTATGGAATTTGGGAAGCAAATGTACGCAACTTTACTCTTATTACTCTTGTTAGTTTTAACGAAGAGGTTGTTTTCATTGGTAACAAACATTATCTGCAACTTTTATAGTCTATTATAATTTGAAACTAAAGAACAATAAATCTTTAGTCTCATCAAAATATGGTGCAGATGTATGTCATGTATAATTACTGATGTAATACTAAACGCAAATTTATATCAACTAGTTATTTATAATCAAGTGCTCTTTCGAAAGACCGTCTTTTGTAAAGACGACTCTCAAAAGTTCAGCCCAAATCAATTTTTAGAGATGTGACAATATATATTTAGAATTGGACTGGACTTTTGAAAGCCGTCTTTACAAAAAACGATCTCAAGTAAGAATTTGTGATTTTCCATCTGATAAGATGAATGATAAGTCTATCTATAAAAAGTAACAACACATTGTTTCCTGTTCTTGAGTTTGCCTATATTTCGTTATTTTATACACGAAGTTTTTAGTCAAATGTGTTAAGAAATCAACTAAACTAAAATTTTAAGCTGATGGTTGAAATTCCAAAATATGTTATATACTCTAAACACCCCTTCGCACGAGAGCCCATTGGGCTAGAAGTATGGATGCGCACAAACGATGAATATTTCACTTAAATGACGAGTGGTTGAGTTTCGAACCTGCGACCTCTTGTCATGTTGGCTTCTAATACCATGTTAAGAAACCAACTCAACTAAAAGCTTAACTTGATGATTGAAACACCAGTTCACTAACAAAATGAAATAATAAAATTTTCCAAAATTGTACTGTTATTTATGTTAGAAAATTTTTGAATAATAACTTATTTGTCAATAAAAAACTTGGTGAAATTTACCGGATTGAAGTTTGAAATAACGAGCCAAATTTGAAAATAAACTAGCTAAGTTTGAACAATCTAAAACTTTGTTGTGCTTGATTCACAACTCAAAAATTTAGGATTGTTTTGTCATAGTAGGACTCAAGAATTCCTACATATAATGCAAAAGGAAAATGAATTTTGCGGAAAGGATGAAAATCAAAGTCTCGTCACAAGGTTGTAAAAGAATATCTTCAGTTATAAACAACCGCATGATTCTTAATCTAAAACAATTATTACAAATTGACGTATAAGGCAATTTCATTGTGTAATGTATTCTATATACAGGTCACTTAAAACAAATCAAAAAAATTTAAAATTCGAATTAAGCTCTTTAATATATAGGAAGATGGTAAGTATTGCTATGTGTGCGAAGACAGAATTAGGAAAATTGGTCTCATCGAGAGACTCGTCTATTTCGATGAGTTAACTAGTCTATCTCATATATAATTTATTAATTTAGACACCTTATTTTATGTCGTCTCACCAAAAAACGATCTGCATGAGTAGCTATTTTTCAAAGACCGAGAATTTTTGTGGGCCAAAAGTATGCCCTTTTTGATTGGGTCAAAGCCATGTTAAGAAATAATTGGAGATGTTGACGTGGACTTCACGTGAATATTGCACTCATGGCAAACAAAAAGTGCAAAAAAGTGCAAAAAAGCCTAGGTCATGGACCTGCTGTAAATTCAATCGTTGGCGCAACTTCCAAATTATTAACACAAATTTTTGCTATAGACGGACGGGTAAATATAGTTCAACTCATTTGTTAAATGAGTAACTGAATACTTATGTCAGCCATTGGACTGGGCTGTTGAGAGAGCGTCTTTGCTATAGACGGTCTTTCAGGAAACCTTCTAATTATTGAAGTCGTCTCATCATGAAATAATGTTAATTGGGTCTGCTTAAACTATTTTTAGATAGAAACTACTTCTAATCACAAGTGTAAATTTAAAATTTATTTCTTTTTTATGGTTTTCTATTAATGGGTTGCTTGTATTAGTCTATCTTACGATGAGACGGATAATAATTTTATTGTCTTTTAGTAAAACGACCTAACACATATTACATTAAAAACCAACTTATGCTATGATTTGTGTCAATTCTATAACAAAATATAAATTATTTTAGTAAAATCAAAGGAACAGAGATTGTACTTAAAACTAAATCAAGTTGTATGTGTGAGTTAAAGTATTGCATTAAAATGAATTAAAAAAATATATGAATACATTTATTGTTATCAAAAATAATAAGGTATACATAATGGCATATTGATTAATTTTAGCAAAAGTCAATAGCTATAATTAGTTCTAGAAAATTTTCTTATCACTAAAAAAACATTTTATTTTACAAAAATGTAACATATTATTAATTTTAAAAACTTTGATAAATTTTGACTAAAAAAGGTTAATACTAACATGATTTAAAAGTTGGAAAAAAAGGTTATGGGAGCCTTCCGGAGATGTGACTGTTTATTTTGTTATATACCTTTTTTGTATTCCTTTTTTATTTTGTGCTTCTTCCGTTTTCATAATACTTGCTACATTTCACTTTTTTTACGCAATTCAATGCACAATTTTGATTATTAATATATTAAACTACACTTAGCTAAAAATTATAAAAATCAAAATATAATGAAAATATGCAATTAGACGATTCAAACAACATTCTACTTGACTATATTTCTTCTTATACATTAGTCGTTATATATAAAATAAGCTACTCATAAGTCAAATGCAACGAGTATTTCAGAACAGAAGAAGTCAAATGCAACGAGTATTTCAGAACAGAAGAAGTATGTTTGTTAGTTCTTTCAGAGTTTACACAAAACTATAATGTGAACCAACTATAAACTAACACATGGCATACCAATTTAGTGTTGAGTTACCTAAAATATTTTCTTTCTAATTAAATAAAGGTGGGATGTTTATAAAATAATTCAAAGATAAGATTGTTTTTTAAATGAATGGGTTAAAAGTTGAATTTTTAGTGTTACTTTTTTCAAATAGAAAATTTATAAATCGTTGCAAGAATCTCTTTTTTTTTAGGATTTTTCTATAGATTTTTTCGTGGCAATGGACTTTTTGACCGTCTCCTTATGGGTTATCGCCTTTCTTCAATTCCCTTCTCATACCCTAATCATAATGTCCCATAAGCGGAATACACTAAATAATGAGTCTAATGATGATGATGATGATTAGGACTATGTGAGATTCGATTTCAGAACCTTATTTGTCAAATGCAATATTTTTGAACTAAAACATGATTGATTCCAAAATTTCCAATAGAAATTCCAACTTAAATGAAATATTTTATTCATTTTATGTGTATTAGGAGGATCAAATAATTCAATTATAGTATGCAATAATACCGTTTGTTGGCTTACAACTTCGTAGTTCTTACGTATGTATTTGCACAATATAATCTCTCCTATTCATGCGTGATACTTTTTCTGTTCCGTTTTAGTTGCACCATTGAGTTTGACACATTTTTTAAGGATCGTCAAATCAGTATGGTAAAATTAGGGATGATGTATGATTGATAGTGATATGTGGGGTAGAAATAAAAAAAATATTATAAGTAGATAGTAGTTGTGACTTGTGGGTATATTAAATAATTAATGGGATGATGTATGATTGATGGTGATAGTGGGGTAGGAATAAAGTAAGGATAAAATAAGTAGATTATTTTTGCCAAAAATAGTAATGTTGCAAATAATATGAAACTTTCAAAAACAGTAAGTGTTGCAAGTAAAATGAAATGGAGGAAGTACAAAGCTAGCTCATTGTGAACAATAAACATGTCACATTGTTAATGCTGATGTGGCACCAAACGATTACTGCACGTGGGGCCCAATGACCCAATCAGAATTATTGTGTAATAAAAGGGGGCCATATTTTGGTATGCTATCTTGTGATCTTGTCTAAGCATGAATCTCCCTTTATTATAAACGTAAAACAATACTTTCTCCGTTCTGAAATACATGTTATATTTTGATTTTAGACACTATTATTGTTATTTTATATATTGCGGCTAATATGTAAGTAAAATATACTCAACTGAGATCTTATTTGAATCGTCTAACCGCATACGTTCATCAAATTAACTTTTTATAATTTTTAGATGCGTATAATTTGACATATAAATAAACAAAATAACATATTGGATTACGTAAAAAGTCAAATATAGTAAGTATAACGGAACGAATGAAGTATAAAGTCAATGATTTAAACATGAAAGTGGTTGTTATAATTAATTTAGTTGAAATATTTAGTTTAATTTAGAAATGTTTCATTGGAATAGTATAGATTTGTAAATAATTAGTACTTCTACAGTTCTACTAGATGATTATGAGACGTTATTTTAGGAGTATCCATGATATTTTTAAGGGTCTAGCCAATTTTTTAAGTATTTAAATTTAAAAAATAATAATCGTACAATTTTTAATAATGACGTATTTTTCAAGCAAGATAAAGTATCTATGTACTCAATTGTAAAGTTGGTGAAAATGTTGTTGGAGTTGATGGTTGTAGTTTTTGGCTAGTTTAATCGGACAGGGTTATTAATTGATAAATTAGGTGTTAATTAAGTCAGTTATTATTGAGACATTTGGTAAAAAAAAAAGTTTAATTATTAGATTAAAAGCATTTAAAAAATGGATAAAAGCCAATAGAAAAATCTACTCAAAAGTCATAATACCTTCGTGGTTTTGGCAAAAAAACTAGCTTTTTAATTAGCTAAATATTTGCCAAAGACTTTCATCTACTCTAGTAAGAGACCTGTTTTTAGTAAAACGATTTCAAAAAACCGAATTTATATTTTCATAATTTGTATCAATTAAATTATATACCGTATATATGAAGCATGTCTCGCTATGAAAATGTTACAATCGTTTATGAATACTTTTCAACTCTTTGATGATTCAAAAATACAAAAATCAAAAGCAAATTTGAAATAGCTACTCTTGTGAGAGATCATCTTTCAGTTAGATAACTTCAAACAAAGAGTTTATATTCTTAAAATATGTATGTACCAGGTCAGTATAAGGCACATCTCTCGATGAGAATCATTTACTAAACACAAATTCTTGTGAGAGAGGGTCTCTTTGAGAAAGCAACTCTAATTGGGTCGGCCCATAATGAAAAATATAGAATAAGAGTAAGAATTAAACACTAATAGACTGGGTCTGAAAAGCGTCTCTTAAAAAAGACAGTCTCTCAAAAGACTTGCTGATTACTAAGTAGTCCTATTGGCTTGGGGTGGTGGAGAGGACTGAGGAGGGCAAAGAAAGGAGTACAACATATGATGTGACTTGTGACCTAAGAAAGGGGGCCTACTTGTTGGTGTTGGGCTTCCTATTAAAAGCATTTCCTCATGTCTTTTGTTACAGGCTTTACCCCTAGACAATTGGCCCACCAACAATTTTTAATACGTTTTGGATAACTATTTGGGATTCTCTTTGATTTTCTTTTCCACTTCAAATTCTTGCTCAATGATAAAACGTTTTCCATATAAAATAATAATAATAATAATGATAATGAAATGTTTTTTTACTATCAATTGAATTCTCTTTGAAATATATACTAAATAGTGTTCATGCGATGAACAGCTGTATTAAAATTTCTAACATATTTTATAATCATTTAATAAATTAATTAAAAAAATTTTATAAATAATTAAAAGGAAAGAAAGAGAATACATGGTTTTCTAATATAATAAATAATATAAAAAAATAAAAGTAGTCATAATTACAAAGTAGTAAAGTCAAAGATATAAATATTAGTCAAATAAGAATTTTGGGAAAATTTTTTTTTTTTATATTCTCTCCTATTACTTTAACTCTTGTCTTTTATGCCCATATTTTACTAATTTATTAATTTAACTTGACTTTATTAATTAATCATTTAATATCAATAATTTAATCAGGTGTTAAAGAAAGTTGTTGAAGTGCTCATATGTTACCCACATGTGAGTTGTCCCACATCGGAGAAAGAGAAGAGTATGCATCACTTTATATACTCAAGGAGTAACTCCTACTATTACCAATTGGTTTTAGTAGTGAACCTTCTTTGGGTTTATGAGTGGACCACTTCTTCTCCTCCTTGTTTGGGTTGCCCAGGCCCATTTTCTAATTCTATCAAAAGTCATGGTAAATTATGATTTTATACAAGAACCAAATGATAATAATTATATAATTGAATGAAGATTATAGAGGAAAGATTTACAAATATCTTTTTCTATCATGGCCTTAGACAAAAATGATACAGGATGGGTGTACGTTTGTTCAAACTTTGAGTGTGTTCATCATAATTTTAATAGTCAAAAGTGAGGTTTAGAAATGTACACTAAATTCGTACATGTAGGTTTATGTATTCAAAACTAATTTGATAATTTGAAAATTACTGTTAAAAAAATCAACTCAATCAAAATTTAAGCTATGTTTAGCCTCAAGATATATTATATACTTTAATACGCCCCCTCACATTAGAACTCATTAAATTAAAAGTGTGGATGTGCATAAGAGCTGAATACCATATCAATGAAGCAAATTAATCATCAGCTTTTAAGCTGATCCTGGAGATTTAAAAATATGTTATATACTTTGATAAATTTATAATATAATAATAGAGAAATATGGAAAATACCTCCTCAATAGAAACACTATTATAAAAAGATATTTACTTTTTTTCCTTCTAATTTGCAACATATATAACAAATTCATCTCAATAATGTCAATTTGTGGTATGAACTTACGGCCGTTTGGTAGGTGTTAATAAACGGAGGTAATAAGAATGAAAAACTAGTGTAATTTCAGTTGAAAAATCTCTTGGCTACCTTGATGGACATGCTTGTCCAACTTCAATCATCTCATTTTTTTTCATAAAATTGATTCGAATGCATTACCATTGGGAGATATAATATTAGGTGGTAAAAAAAATTTGTAAACAAAAAAACTTTTTTGTGATCAAAGATTCATTACCATGGAAATGATATGGAACTTCTGATAAAATTTTATATTATAAATCATTCTCATTACCACCATTAAATACCATTAACCAAACAGATCATTAGTGCTTGATCAACTAACAAAAATCAAACTAAAGAAACTTGTGAGTTTCCTAATTTCATTTTTTGAGTCATTAAGTAATGGGTTTTGGCAAGTGTGAAAGTCCTTGACTAATGCCACACCATGTGGAGTTTTCATGTTGCATTGTCAGCAAATTACCCCAATTTTCAATTCCCAAGAACATACATTACAATATAATTAACCCCATAGTAATTGTTAAGTTACCTCTACAATAACTTTGTTTATTAATCCCTATGTTTCCGTTTTCATTTGTTTTTTCATAGTTTTTAACATGTATCTACAACTTAATATTAATCAATATTGTAACAATTGGTCGTCGGACTGCCGGTGACTACTCAAATAGATTGTAGACTGGCCTCATAAATTAACAATAGTTCATTCAGTGGACTTTGACTTCACTCGTGCGCACCGAGAAAAACTTCTCATGAGGTCACCTATCCTAAGATAACTCCCCACCAAACATAACCTCCCTTGAAAAGAAATTAAAATACACCTTGTTGATATAGGTAATCTATCAATCTTATTTAAAGCTCAATCTAGAATATCACAAATATATTTAATAAAAAGTTAGAAAAAAATATATAATACAATTATGTGTGCAGGCACAAATCAATAAGATATCACATAAATATATTATAACTCGTATATATCCCTAAAAAATTATGTATAAGTTTCTCCCTTTTTTTTTAGAACAAGTTTCTCTCTTTTTGAGTATAATATTTAAAAACATAGTTTCCGATAGAAAAAGTTCTAACTAATTCAAACTAGTTCATAATAGAGAATTAAAGATTTTGTATTTTTAGAATGTATAACATATCTAAATGCCTCAAACATTTGCTTAAATTTTTGGTTGAGTCAGTTCATTGACATTCATCAGAGGCCAATGTAACAATTGGTCACAAGCTCAAATGTCACACACTCTTCATGTAAAGCAGGATATTTCGCATTAGGTATGAGGAAGGTGTATGGTGTATCCACACTTTCAATCCAAATACCTCTCTTGTGTGAAGGCATGTTAGTGTATATAGTATATAATCAATCTTGGAGCATCTATCATAAGCTTATTTTTTTTAGTTGAGTTTATTTCTTGAGAATATTTATTGGAAATTACAGATAACTAATCTCTTGAGAGACCACCTCCCGGTGAGACGAACTCAAAATAAAAAAAACCCATATATTATTATAGTTTACATTAGTTCAGCTAGTTGCCCATATATGCATGAGACGCGTCTCACAAAAAAATTATCTCATATAATATCTTTATTAGTTATATCAATATCTATGTAAGAATGCGTACATTCGACTCGACTCCCTTGGATACTAATCTTAATGAAAGTATTAAGTGAGTGCAATTTAGTAAATCTTGCATATTCAAATATTTAGATGGATAGTCACTAGTCTAGTCTAGACTAGAGATGTTCAATGGGGCGGGTCAACCCAACGGGTCAAGGGTCGGGTCACATTTTAACGGGTCATTAGCGGGTCGGGTCATTAACGTGCCTTGTTGTAAAGGGTCGGGCCGGGCCGGATAATTATACGTATTAATTGTGGAAAAAAATTTACCAATTTTTTATATTTTTTAAATGATACTATTATATACATAAGTGAGTCGACCAACGGGCTATAAAGTATAATAAAAAAAAAAACTATTCTATGAACTTTTAAAAAAAGATCAAAGTGGGTCGAATTTAAATGGACTTGCTTGTCCTGCCCCGTTTTAACATTTAAATTGTGATCCGATCTGCCTCGACCCGGCCGTTTGAATACCTCTAGTCTAGACACATATCTATCTATGATAAAGAAAGAAAAAACTAGAGAATGGGACAGAAACTTAACTGTAGATCTACAAGACAATATTAGCCCATCTCTTATCCTATAAATTCACCACCTACCATGCTACAAGAATGCACTCAAAAGGGGCATCTTCCAATGACTTGGATCTCTAAAGAACAGCAACCAATGTGAGCAAAATTATTTAATTTATGGGCCTTTTTTTCAAAAAAAAAAAAAATCAATGTTTAAGTTTATTGTGTAACACACTAATATACCTTCAATTATACCACCGTCCCTAAGATATTATAACACATATATTAGCGCAATTTAGAAGTCTTCAGTTAGGTCATTAGGTCAACTTCAAATCAGATGTTTTGGATCGATTTAAAATCGAGTCTTGCATATGTCCATATTGATTTTGATATAATTTTAAATTTATTTTGAAATCGGATCAAGTCTAGCTTCGTCACAAGGTCGTGTAAACATCGGGTCATTAGGTCCATTTTAAGCTCCTCTAAACACAAGTATTAAGGGCATTACTATTTGCCATCACCTTTTATTTTATGAACTTCCAATTTTAATCCTTCCTCTTAAAAACTCTCTAAATTCAATTATCTCTCTAAATTTCATAAACAAACACTTATTTAACGTATATGTAACATCTCGATCAAAATACACACTAAAAATAGTATTTTTCAATGACTGTACTTGATTGTACTTGTCAAATAAAAATGCTTATTATATTCGTATATCCACAGGTTAATTCATCATCATATTACCCAGTATATCCTGCCCATAGAAAACTATGACCGAGGTCTAGGGAGAGAAGGACAGCGACAACTCATATCTATAAAAGAGAGCACGGCCAAAGAGATATTTACAGGTTAATTCATACTAAAATAGTGTGAACCAAACCCATACAAAATTTTCTCCATCTACAAAAACTTACTATACATATCAACAATAAAATCATTCAATTGATCAAGATGTACAATACGGATTGTATCTACATGATTTTGTACCTCTCGACAAATACGGCATTTACTAGAATTCTTAAAGATAAAATTTGAAACTTTTAAAGATTACATGGTTAAATATTTGGTGAAAGTCATACTTCCTCCTCCGTTTCATAATTACGCAATTCAATATGCTATTTTGTTTATTTATATGTCGAATTATATACATTTAAAAATTATAAAAAATTTATATATGAAAGCATGCGATTAGACGATTCAAACAAGATCCCACTTGACTATATTATTATTTACACATTAGCCGCAATATATAAAATAAGCTTAACGATGAATAATACCTAAAAACAAAATGTAGCAAGTATTTCAGAACGGACGAAGTATTAGTTAGCAATTTAAGTTGATGTTCCTCGGTATAAAATGTTACTTTTAAACCGCACCTTACGTAAACTAGTGAGATTACATGCTTGTATATGAGAAATTATAATCATCTATTTGCAATAATTAAGATTGAAAGTTTGTATCTTAAACCTCTTATAATGCAAGTATATCATTCAAAATTCAATTAGTTTGTTGGGTAGAATAATCGGTTATCATCATCAATCAAATATCTCACTCGAAGTTTATTGGTTATCGAGTAACTGAAAAAATGACTCTTTATTTATTTAGTGAAAAAACTACTACAAGCAACTTTTCAGTTTTAGTTTAAAAGCTAAATTTTCAGCTAAATTAAAATTATTATATTTATATTTTGGAAATACATATTTTAGTTGTTTGATCAAATAACAAATCAACTCCTTTAAGTCTACTAAAAATGTAATCATAAATCCATTTGAAAAAAAAATCTAAACTATGAACAATATGAATCCATTTGAAAAAAAAATCTAAACTATGAACAATATGAATAAAGGAGAGTAAATTTGATAACCACAAGCAACTGTGGTATACGACAGTTTATACCCACTATTTAAATGTGTTTGAGGTGATTGACAACACATTTTCCCCTATTTCTCCCGTATATGATAAAATTAATAAAAAAAAGGAAATATGTTATATTTATTAATTAAATAAATATTAAAGTTTTCAAGACAACTCTGTGACATCCACACAATTTAAATGACTTCACATTTTCTTAATGTCCATGCAGTATACAATTGTTATACTCCCTCCTATTCATTCTAACTGTCTCATTTTCTTATTGTGTCAAGTCAACTTAAATGTCTAATTTCTATTTTAGGTATGTTAACTTTACCAATTTATCCCTACTAAACTTAACTTTTTACACTTTTATTAACTCCAGTTTATACCTATAAAAATTTAAAAACTCTACACTTTTCTCGTACACATGTGGTCCCATTGAACCACCTAAAACATAATGAAAAGTCAAATGGGACACCTAGAGTGAATAGGATTTAATCTCTCTAAAAATTAGAGTAAGTAAAGCTATAATTAGGATTGACAATCGATGTGCTCTCTTGAGAGACCGTCTTTTGTAAAGACGACTCTCAAAAGTCTAGCCCAAATCTATATTTAGAGTTGTAAGAATATATATTTAAAATTGGACTGAGCTTTTAAGAGCCGGTGTCAACTAACAATTTGTATAATCCAAAATAGTAAAATTTGTAGTAATTAGGTTGGGTGATGATTTGACATGAAAAAGATAAGTTAGGAGAATATCTAACTCTTAGGAGTTGGGAGTATGTGCTTGATAATTAATTGGCTAGCTTGGGAAACATTTTCTCAATACACATCATTTTTTTTCATTTCCATGTCAATTAATCACCTAACAAGAGGGCCTATATCACTTTCTTGATTACCAGCTCATTTTTTAAAGCACTAGCTATGGGAAATCTGTACGAATTCATTTTTCTTTTTAAAATAAAAAATAAAATTGTTCGTAATAAAATATTTACTCGCTCTGATCTGCCCTATAGGAATTGCAATAAGTATAATAGATTTTTTTAAATAGTCGGTCTCTTAAAAGACGTCTCTCAAGCTTAGCCTATTAAACTTTAATGTCCACTTATTACATTCTTAGTAACTATTTAGTACTTACATTATCCTTAATGCCTACTTACAATATACTTAATGTCCATCGAAAAAGTAATTAAAATGTTTACTTACAATATTCTTAATGCCTACCAAGAAACTTAGTCTACTAGCCTACTTACTATATCCTTAATGCCTACTTACAGTATCTTTAATGCTTACTTATAATATACTTAATGGCCGTCGAATAAGTAATTAAATACTTACAATATTCTAAATCTCTACTTACAATATTATTGATGCCTACCAAGAAATTTACTTTATATTTTCCTTTTTGGGACAGTCCAATTAGAAATGGTCTTTTAAAGAGATCGTCTCTCACAGAAATTTTATTATATAAAGTGAGAAGAAATATTTTTTGGTTTTAATAATTGATACAATTCTATTTTTCATGCTATTCAATATACAATACTCCCTCCAATTCTTTTTAAGTGCCCACTTTGGTTAGGCACAGATTTTAAAAGAGTGTTACTTGGAGTATTTTAAGTGATTATAATAATTGTAAAGGTGGTAATTAGGGTATTTTAAGTGATTACAATAATTGTAAAGGTGGTAGTCGGGGTATTATGGTTTGTACTTGTGTGAATATAGGATATTAAGGTAAAAATTCTATGCCAAAAAAAAGTGGATAAATAGGTTGAATTTACCCAAAAAGAAAAGTTGACATTTAAAAAGAATTGGAGGGAGTTTCAATTTTATTTAATTTCATATGATAAAAGTTCTTAAAAGCTAATAGTATGAAAATATGCATTACGACGAATTAAAAAATCTCTTTTGACTATGTTTTACATGTATTATACATAGAGAAATATATATCAAATTAATAAGATTAATTGGTGAATGACATTTGTTATAGCAACTATAGCAACTATTAACAAACTAGAGAAAGTATTTACATTGTGAGAAAATGAATAAAAAAAATTAGATATGTGGATTAAAATTAAAGAAAAACAATTAATTTTAGCCAAAAATTGATTTCACAAGCTTATCATATTGTATGATGTAAAGCAAATGACTATCTAGATTGCCAAAAGGAAACAAAGGCAAAGGTCACTTCCAATATCTCGTATAAGGCAGGGTCCAAGTTGGGTTCTTTTTCTGAAAGATGTAGACAAATCATACGCGTTCTCCTAAGAGGAAGTAAAGAGAGATGCACGCGGTTAAGAAACCCCCCAATTGATACATGCGCCCAATAGAGATCGAACCCTAAATATTGTACTCCACATGCAGATGTTTTATCTATTGAACCAAAACAAATCAAACTTATAAAGCTCAAAACCAAAAGGCTAGCTAGAAACCAAGGTGGCAATGGAAGGTCAAAATGGTCCATTAGATGGTCAAATGTATAGTTTGGCCTTGTAGAACAAAGTCCCCCAAGTTATCTTAGTTATATTCCAACCTATTCACACTCTCTCATTTTGTCTCATATGTAAATATTATGGAGGGTTTTGTGAGTTAATGTAGGGTCATGCCCCAAAATAAAATAAGGTAATGACTAAGATAGAAAAATTATTTTTTTACCTTCGTTTTCAAATACTAGTAGCTGATAATCATATTTTGTGTGGTAAAATATTAGTATCAATTGCAAATATTATAAAATAAAAAAAATACTCCTAATGACAAAACATATCAATATGTGTGGTAAATATTCTTTTAGGAGTAAATACTTCTATTATTATCCTTTATTTTGTTAAATAATTTGATCTCTAAACTATATAAATACTCATATTAAATATACTTGAGAATGTTTGTTAAATTTGCCTTATAAAAATAATCTAATATAGATAAAGTAAATTATTTTGATCAAAACAATTTTCTAAAAATAGAACAAGTGTAATATCTAAAGGTTTAAGAAAGTATTTTATCCATTGATCCGATCACCTTTCAAAAAAAAAAATCAAGGAAAATAAAAATGACATTTCTTCCTCACTTACACATTGTTAAAGAGATGCTTAAGATTAATCCATTTATTTACAATATAATATTATCTTATCTAATGGGAAATCAGTCTTTTTTAAGAAATTTTATTAAATAATTTTGGACCAAACTTTTTTTGGATTAAGATATTGAAATTATTTATTACTCCCCTTTGGGTTCATAGTATGTTTTTCTTAAATAAAATTTACGAATTTTAGTATCAAACTTTAACTATGATTTCTCATCAATCTATATAAAAAATAGATATTCATTTGAATCTAAATAGATTCATCTCAATATATATTTTTTAAATATAAAATTAAAATTTTTTTTAAATTAACATTGAAATCTGTGCAAAAAGTAAATAAAAAAATCATATGAAAATATTTTTTTATCCATTCATCCAAGATTTAAATAGGAAATACATATTTTGTTTTCATGGAAAGAAAAGTAAAAGCTTAATTGATACTTCCTCCCTTCTTTAATATTTGCTACAATTTTCTTTTTTGACAATTTCATATTACTTGCTATATTCCTATTTTTAGTAATAAAATAACCATAGAAATATTTACTTTATCCCTATTTTTATCCTACTTCATACCTTATTAACTTTTATATGTACTATATAAATATCTACTTTTTCTCTATTTTTAGTACAAAAGTTATTTTCTTTTTTTCATGTTTAATTTAGAATTAAAATGAAGGCTGTAATTGTCTCATGTAGTCCCCACATTTTCTTAATTCCTTTCTTTTACGAATATTTTTTTAATTCTTGTGCTCACGACAATAAAAACAGAAGATAGGAAGTACTTTCTCCATTCCATAATACTTGCTACATTTAACTTTATTACGCAATCCAATGTACTATTTTGTTCATTTATATGTTGAATTATACTCATTTAAAAATTATAAAAAGTTTATATTATGAAAGTATGCGATTAGACGATTCAAACAAGATTCCACTTGACTAAATTATTACTTACATATTAGTCGCAATATATAAAATAAGCTTAAACAAAAAATACTGCCTAAAAACAAAATGTAGCGAGTATTTGTAAATAGAGGAAGCATAAGAAAAGGTCTTGGAAAAGCAAACTAGCAACAAAATTAAGGGCATATATGCCACCCTTTTAGGCATCTATCTATAAAGTCTCATAATCCCACGTTGATCCACATATTTCTTTATTTGCATCTCACGAGCCATTACGTATGTATGACTGATTTCTTCACCATAATTAATTAATTTAATCAAAACATAATAATTAATTAATTAACTAAAATACTTAACTATAACTGTTTTAGTCAGCTGAACTCACCATCATTCATCATTTACTAAACTTGCGGCTGCTAACTACCATAATTTTGCAATATTATGTAAATCTATATAACAACTTTTAAAAGTAAATGTTGTAATTTCAATGCAAAAGGGAGAGTAATATTAATTAATCAATTATACTTTTACTTGCAACTTTTTTTTTTTTTCACGTAGTTTAATACAGTAATTTAATCTTTTTAACATCTGTAATTATATATATTAATCAATTATACTTTTACTTGCAACTTTTTTTTTTCACGTAGTTTAATACAGTAATTTATTCTTTTTAACATCTGTAATTATATATAATAAAAATTTGATATTAATAATATATGCTTCGAAACAAATCAAACAAAATCTCACTTGACTATGTTTTAACTTATAGAAAATATAGATTAAGAATTAATTACTCAAATTAAAAATAATGAGTAAATAGTGCAAATAGTACTAATGTTAGCATGTTGCGACTAATTTAGAACGAAGAAAATACTAAAAAATTAAATTAAAAAAGGAACATAACAAAGAAAATACTTTAAAAAAAGATGGGTTATTTCATTTGTAATTATAGACAAATTACATAACTTGAGAACTCAAAAATGGAGATGTAAAAAAAAAAGCCTAAAATCTTATCAATAAAAAAGATCTGTACAGTATATGATCTTGTTAACCCTAATAATTTCCTCTTTTCTTCCTCGGACGCCATTAAAGGTGGAAAATGCAAAATTTCTTTGTTTTCCCCTTTTTTAATCAAACCAAAATCATCTCATAGTAAGAAAAGAAGAAAAACCTAAAAAAAAAAAAGCAAGTTCTAAAGGAAAAATCATGGTACTATGATCACCGTCTAGAACGATCATATAATGAGAGACCCTAAAATTATGTTTTAAAAATTAAAATTACTCTTTATTTAATTAATTCTTTAATTAATCATGAATCCCCATAATCCCTCCAACAAATTAACATAACAACACATCTTCTCATAATATAAAACCTTGCTCTTTGTTCTTGAACAAGCCTAGAACACTTTCTTGAGAACGCACACCTTCTGTTCGACGAATTGCCTGAAAGAAACGAAGAAGAAGAAGAGGAAGAAGATGATGATTTTGTACTCCCAGTTCTTCTACAACTTCCTTCTTTCTTTGACAGTTTCCATTTTTCATCGAAAAACAGAGTAGAATTAACGGAATTTTCTGAAGTTGAAGAAGAAGAAAACGCGATATTTGACGCCATGATCATTCAAAAGAGAAATCGAAAAGTGGGTTTTTGAATTTATGGGGTTAATTTAAATGGGTTTTGGTTAGATTGAAGATTTGGGGTTTGATGGGAAGATAGAGAGGAATTGATTGCAGGTCTGATGATGAAGATTGAAGAAGATGAATGTTTTTAAGGAGGGAGATTGGGTAATGTATTTATTTAGGGGTTAGAGAGAGAAAGAGGAAAGAAGGGGTGACAGAAGAGTGTGGCAGTGGGTATCACCTGGGCCTCCATTTTGCTTCGATAAGCCCACTTTTTTTGAAAAGTATTTAATTTAATAAATTTTTAAATAAGATAATTTTTTTAAAAAATAATTTAATTATATACTTCCCCCGTTATGTTTTACTTGCTACAAATGCATGGGCACACATATTAAGGAAATATTGTGTAATTATTAGGAGTATGTGGGGGTTTGTTTTTAGGATTTTTTTAATATTATTTGATGAAAAATGAAAAAGGAAAACACAAATTCTTACTTGAGAAAAGACGGCTCTCAAAAGCCCAGTCCAATTCTAAATATATATTGTTACAACTCTAAATATAGATTTGAGTTGGACTTTTAAGAATCGTTTTTACAAAAGACGGTCTCTCAAGAGAGCACCTAAAAGGAAAATAGGATTTTTTTAGATGATTGGGAATATTATAAAGATTATATAATGGTAGGTATAAAAGTTAATGAGGTATAGAGTAGCATAAAAATAGTAGTAGGTGAAACTTTAAATGATTGGTTTTTACTAAAAATGATAATGTAGCAAGTAATATGAAACTTCCCAAAATTGAAAATGTAGCGAGTATTATGGAACGGAGAAAGTAGTATATCAATTGGGGGGTTTTTTGACTGCGCATATCTCTATTTACTCCCTCTTGGGGGTACGAATATGATTTGTCCGCATCTTTCAAGAAAAAGAAAACCCTCTACTCTAACCCTGCCTTGTGTGGGATACCGGGAAAGTCTAATACCTTTACCTTTAATTTAATTATATAGGTCTGACATAAAAATTTTGTTAATCCGCCTTGTATAAAACTCTCTCATAGTAAGATGACCTCAAAATAAGAAGCTCATAAGTTAAAAGTTTCTATTATAGGGTTATTTAACTCAAGTATGAGACATATCTCACAATGAGATGGTCTCATACAAGTTTTAAAATTTTATTAAATCACTTAAATAATTGCAGCAACAGGAGTGTTATTGACAATAATTTTACAATTTTTTTAATCAGGAGCTAGTAATTTTATTGTACTCCTCCTGTTTCAAATTATTTTCGCTTTTTTTACGTAGTTTAATACGCTAATTTAATCTTTAACATAACTGAGACAAATCAAAACATGATCTCACTTGACTATGTTTTAACTTATAGATTAAAATTAATTATAAATTAAGGATGATGAGTGAATAATGCAAATATTGCTAGTAACTTGAAACGGAGAAAGTATTTGGCAAATAATTTAATGAATACTACTTCCTCCGTTCTGAAATACTCACTATATTAGAAATAGTGGTATTATTCATTCTTTAAACTTATTTTATATATTGCAATTAATGTATAAATAAGATGATATATAGTCAAATGCAATATTCTTTTAATCGATTAATCAGAAACTTTCATTATACACAATTTTCTATAATTTTTACATAAGAATAATTTAAAATATAAATAATGATTAGATTGCGTAAAAGATACATAGCAAATTTAATTAATTTGGAAACATTGTAGAAGTACACTCTTAGAATATGAATTTTTTCTTTGTCATAGTAAATTCCCAAGGCACACGTCATGTTTGGTTGGATGTGAGGTGATTCATCGGGAAAGAGAGATGAAACTTGGAAGTACTCTATCTTCATAGCCTTAAACTTTCTTAAATGTTCGTATTCTTCTAAATCAATAAAAAAATTTATACTTCCTCCGTTGCATTTTACTTGCAACAATTACCGTTTTTGAAAGTTTTATATTACTTGCAACATTACTATTTTTGGCAAAAATAATCTACTTATTTTATCCTCACTTATTCCTACCCCGCTATCACCATCAATCATACATCATCCCATTAATTATTTAATATACCCACAAGTCACAACCACTATCTATTTATAATATTTTTTTTATTTCTACCCCACAAATCACCATCAATTATACATCATTCTTACTTTTACCATACTGATTTGACAGCCTTAAGAAATGTTCCAAATCCAATGGTACAACTAAAATGGAACAGAGGAAGTATTATAAATTCAAGTTAAATTCAACGTGAAGACTCTGAGGTAACTAAAGTTTATAAAAATTCACGCGATAACCTTGAGTTTTACCCAATTCATTTTCGTTACCTTTTTACACAAAAAACATTTGAAAATTTTAGTTAAGGGAGCTAAAAGCGTCCTGTACGCCTTTCTAAAGCATTCATCAGATCACATCGCATTAGTAACATAAATTTTACCACATAAATTTTAAATAAACTTTGGTTACAACGTGAAAAATCCAATAAAATTTTCCAAAAATACAATAAAATCTGTGTAACTTGCTCTGCTATGAAATTATTATTATACTATTTGGATAAACAATTAAAGTGTAAGCAGAAAAAATTGAATTTAAATAGCAGTACCCTGAGGCGAGGAAGAGGTTTACAGATGGCAGACTGAAAACTGAAACAAAAGCATACGTATATGGTAATAGCCTAAGAACATTACTACTTGCACATAATAATTCCACCGCTTCATAATACTTTCTACATTTAACTTTTCTTACACAATTTAATGTACTATTTTATTCATTTATATGTCGAATCATACACAGTTAAAAATTAAAAAAAAAATTATATTATGAACGCATGCGATTACACTACAAGAAAATAAGAGATTTTTAGACACTTTTAATGCGACGCATTATCGAAATGTCACTTTTTGAATGAGAGTATTAAATATAAAAAACACAGGACATAATGAGCGTAGAAAATTGTAAATAAAATTCACAAAATTTCCGCCTAAAACCCAAAATGGTAAAATAAACCATTTATTATAGATCACAAAATTCCTGATTGCTATTTTCCTCTCCGCAATAACTGCTCCCTCATCTTCTCTGCAATAACTGCTCCCTCATCTTCTCCAAAACTGCTTCGCCATCTTCACCGTACCGATTCCACAACGTTTTTTTCTAGTCAAGGTTTATCATTAATCCATTGATCCATTGAAGATCTCCAAAACGTGCACCCAAAATTCCTGATTGCCATCTTTTCCGATTCCACAGCGTTTTTTTTTCTGCTATTTATTCCGTTATTCATTGATCCAATTGAAGAGCTAGTCAAGGTTTGTAATTTCATACCGATTCCACAATAGCTTTGCAATCGAAGGTCTCTCATTTTTATTTCAAAATTTAATTTTGATTTTGAATTGTAATTCCCTTACAATTGCAGTTTCTAATTATTGGAATTGGAGAGATTACTCAATTGAAGATCTACACAAGGTTTGTAATTTCTAATTTTGTTAAGAGTATTGTTGCTGCGTATTGTTGTGAAAATCCTCTCTTTGAGTATTGTTGCTCCATTTTCTTCGGATTTTCTATGAACTCTTTTTTGGCTATCTCTCTTTCTGTGCTTTCTTTTGCTTACTATACATTAAGCATTAAAATCTGAAATCTATATTTAGAAATTTTCAAGAACGACCAGAGATTAGTTAACCTTTGCAGTGAAAAATGAGTATGGAACCATCCAATGAAAATGGTATTTGTAATGCCCATGCTGATCAAAATTTGTGTTGGAATTTCATATGTGCTAGCTCTGGTTGCTTGTCATGTTTTTTGTTGATACTTTGTTGTTTTATTGCAATATCCTTGTTATCAGTAACTTGCTCCAAAATGATGACAGATTGGAAGCTTTCATTTTGTTGAATTAAGTCTTCTGGGTAACTTAAAGGGTTCAGGTTGATGAGTGATTGGAATGTGCATTGCTGTTTGAGGATCATAATACTATGATCACGGATATTGAATTGCCTTATTGTTAAAGCCCTTCCCACACTCATTTGCAAATATGCAATAAGCTGCTTCACTGATTAAACGTCTGGAAAAGGAATGTATGAAATTTTGAAATTGAAGTTAAGATTTATACTTTTTCAATGACATCTTGAAATTGAAATATAAAGTTGCAATCATTGTCATGTCTCATCAGTACTATTGAAGCATTTGGTGAAAACCTTGTTGGATTTTAGAGTTTGGACTTTCATTGTCATTGTTCATTAGTACTTTAAAATGACAGTTCTCTAATTGCTGTTTTATTATTGTTGTCTCGAGTTGTGCGTTGATGTCATTGTGTTGTTGCTGATGTCTCTTGATTGTTCATCATTGTTTTATATTGCTGCAACTTTTTCGTATGATGCAAGTTCTTTGATCTTAGATGAGCAGTGTACACTATGAAGCTAGTCTCAGACTTGTAGCTATTAGAGAACTGTGATTAAAATGATAATACCCATTAGCAACACATTAAATTTTTTGATACGGAAAATAAACATTGCATACAAGTTAGTTTGTAGGTATATAGAATGAGATATTGATACTCATAGTAGGGAAAAGGGATTTAGTTCATAGGTTTGTGAAAAGAAGTTACTTCTGTAAAGGGAGCTTAAAAATTTTGTTACGAAGAAATAAGATTTAGAAGGCCTTGCACATTGAACACATGATGCTATATATTGAACACATGATGCTGCACTCGTGTTGTTGTTGTTTCCTCTTTTATTATATTATACTAGTATAAAAACCCGTGCAATGCACGGATTTTTACTTACGTTAATATTTTAATGAAATTTTAGACTAATACAAATATTATATGAAGGTGGGTAATAAGTATTTACACATATATTTTGTAATTAAAAGAATTAAATATAAAAAAACTCAATATACGTTGTTAATCAAAAGTTTATAGGTTTTGAAACAGATCAATATATATACTACATTCTCAGTACGATAGCATATTTCACCATCTTTGTCCCGTATGAGAATTTTTCGTCTTTTCCTTCTAGTCACTCTAGAAATGACGTCGTAAAATTGTTCATGACTAAAAACAGGCTAAGGTAGGAATAGACCAACATGAGATACTGTTTGTCCTTGACTTTTATTAATAGTCATTAATATTCCATGTTTCCATCTCACCATAAATTTCTTGAATGTAATTAAACTAATGGTTATTCTATAAAATATTTTTAAAAAACACTAAAAATTCAGAGAATAGAAATAGTATGATCAAACAATTGGGGTCATATGTGGCTATTTATATTCTAATTTCATCCATAAAAGTGTTTATACATTTTTATTTTCACAAAGGAATAATTGACTGAATTTGGTAGCTAAGATAATCTGATTGCCTACACACCGACTGAAGTTGATTGATTTTTTTGCATTAATTATTTGTTTCCATAATTATCATTTGGTTTAATATTTTATACATTTTTTCTAAAATTCAAAATTATTATTATGGTAGTCTGACAATATAAGTGACTGAATTTAATGATCAATTAATAACTACCTGGAAAATAGAACAATTATATACTTTTAATAATTTATTGAATTGCAGTATAATTGTAATGAAAGTAATTTATTTTGCAATATAATTTTCTACCGGTGTATTTTCATTTTTATCTATTTTTCTGTATAAGTTTTTAAATTGTACATTTATATATAACAGTGTAATTGGAATAATTATGATTTATCGGCTATTGCATTCATTAATGTATAAATTTTTCCAAAAATGCAAACGTGTAATAAGGAAAGTCAAAAAATGCAAATAAATCAATTTCATTAATACTATCCAATGAAAAAAGACAAATGACATGCTCACATTCAACTTTCCCTTTTTCTAAACTACATTAAAATTAATAGATTGTATGATGCATGCATGTTATTAAATTAAAATGTTTTTTTAAATTATGCAGGAACGTGATTATAGTACATAGAGGTGCATTGCAACATCAATTGATTTGAGATAGCTAGGCGCTCTACATACAACATTACAAGTCAAATCATACCTTAGCATCATCGGTCATCCTTAAATTAGTGCAGAAACATTATTATTAATTTTCGTTGATATAGTAATTTTAAATAGGAATTCTTAGCTTTTTAAAACTTGTTTGGTATTGTAATATTAAATTTATACTATTATGATAGATTTTTATGCTAAATTTACCTTAATTTTTTATGGTTTTACGGTATTATTGGTGAACAAAACAGAAATTTGTGATCGAAGAGAAGCACAAGAAACTGTAGATAATGACGACGTTAATAAGCGTCACAATTGTAAATAGCAGGACTATAATGCGTCGCATAAACATTTAGTGATAGAAAAAAGCGTCCCTTATAGAAATAGTGACTGAATATTGAATGCAAAAAATGACACAAGCGTAGATAGCGACGCTTATAAGCGTCGTAAAAGGACAAATAGTGACACCATATAGCGTCGTAAAAAGATAAATGTTGGCTTAAATGTGTTTTATTAAAACAGGTAGCGACACTACAAGTGTCGCTAATTGACAAATAGCGACACTACAAGTGTCGCTAATTGAAAAATAATGACACTTAACAGCGTCGTAAAATGATAATTTGACATAACAAATTGGCGCAAAATGACAAATAGTGACGTGCAAAAGCGTCACAAATGTGAATTGTGACATTAAAAAGCGTCCTAATTTGTGAAAATTGTGACGCTTTTTGAAGTGTCGGTAAATAGCGACATTAAAAATACCGACGCTTTTGAGAAGCGTCGCAAAGCTATATTGCGACGCTTTTGAGAAGCGTCGCAAAGCTATATTGCGACGCTTTAAAGCGTCGTAAAATGTAAAAAAAAAGTGTCACATAATGCATTGTTTTCTTGTAGTGTTAGACGATTCAAACAAGATCTCACTTGACTATATTATTACTTACATATTAGCCACAATATATAAAATAAACTTAAACAATGAATAATGCTCAAAAACAAAATATAGCAAGTATTTCGGAACGGAGGAAGTATAACTTATACTCCCTTCAATTTTTTTCAAATGTCCCGTTTAGACTTTAGTTGAGCACGAATATTAAGAGTGGGATGAGGTCCGCCAAAAAGGTAGTAGTTGAAGTACTTTAATTGATTAAATTAATCGTAAATATGGTAGTTGGGGTATTGTAAGTAGTAAAAGTGGGGATATTTTGATCATTACTGTGTGAACATGGGGTATTTAGGTACAAAAATCATTAACAAAAAAGAAAATGGCACAATTGAAAGAATTAGAGGGAATATTTAATTTGTTTTACTATATTGACAATAGTTGGTGATATTTTTATATAATATGATTTCAGTTTTGAAATATTTGTAATTGATAATAATATATTTTATGAAAAATATTACTATCAATTGCAAGTATAATGAAATAAAGCAAGTGTATCAGTATCAAACTATCAATTATAAGTATTTTAAGATGAAGGTAATAAATATTACTTCGTAATATCAAATCTTCATGCATGTACATCCCCAACATTATTGCTATTTGCTACTCCTAGTTGATAAATTATTTGCTATGTTTTAGGATTTTAGGTTATAAATACTCTTCTTCTCTCCCTCTTAAGGAAATTTCATATATGTAAGTTGATATCTATACATGCTTTTATAAAGAATTGTGAATTAACTTAGTAGTTGAGGTTTTCCTTTTTATCCTTGTAATATAGTTTTTATTATCATTTTTTACATGAAAGATTAATTTTCTCTTTCATTGTCAGAACGGATTGCTAGTCTACATCTGTATAAAAAAAGATACATGCTTCTACAAGCGAGCAATATATAACATATTATATGGAAAGATGAAATTAGAGGCGAAGTTTGAGGTATATTTACTATTAAGTGATAGAGTATATATAACATAAGTATATTTGAAGTCATAATTATTAATTGGTATTATTAGTTAAATTAATTTTTTGACATGGTATTAGATTTGTAAGTCACAGGCTCAAATGCCGATTAACCTCTACTTTCACACATATAATGATTCTAATATTAAGCGTCAATCGTCTATGTGTACAACATGTTACCTTAATCATTTGTTTACATTTTATGTTAAGTTGTTTGATTCGTACTTTCTAATCACTTCTTCTCGAAATGAAATTTTCCAATTAAATATTTATTTTTCTTTAAATTGGGGTAAGGGCGTAAGGCTGAAGTATTCGCTATAGATAAGAAGAAGGATAAAGTTTTTATATATAGATCATGAGAATTGAATCATTGTCACAAGAACGAAAAAGAAAGTCTTCAATCATTAAACTAACCAATAAATCTTTAAAGTAAGAATCACACAGAATACCGTACAATAATCAAAATTATTTAAAGTTGTTATTTATGACTAATAAGATTACACACATCATGTTTGTGACTTTAAAATAGAAAATGCATATTTGTATTATTAAACCTAGACAAATATGGAGTATAACTTTAATGGAAAATTTACTTTTAAAAATCCGATTTTTTGATTGTTCTTTTTTAGAAATCCCACCTTTCGATTATTTTTTAAAAATCCGACCTTTTGCCTCCGTTTTCTTTTATAGAGCATCTTTACCGGTGACCGGATAAATTTGAAAATTCATCATTTTTTAAAAAGAGAACAAGTAAAAGGTCGGATTTTTTAAAGAGAACAAACAAAAGATGGGATTTTTAAAAGAGAACAAGCAAAAGGTCAGATTTTTAAAAGTAAATTTTCCTATTCTCTTTTTTAAAAAGTTCAAAACTAACTGGTTATTCAGGTAAGTTAGGAAGGTATGTACTATAAAAGAAAACGGAGACAAAAGGTCAAATTTTTAAAACATAATCAAAAGGTGGAATTTTTAAAAAAGAACGAGCAAAAGGTCGAATTTTTAAAAGTAAATTTTCTTTAATCTTTTATATAAAAAAGACATTAGTAGTTGTAGATAAGATTAGAGATCTTTAATAATCAATGAATAGGATTGTTTGACTTTTTACTCTCTATATAGGTCGCTTTCATCAAGTCAATATATTGTAGGCTTATAGCTTCTTAATTAATTAATCCTTTCATTTTTTAAAATTCTTTTCTCCATTATTACATAAGGCAAATGTGCATTAAAGTGATTATTTTACTTAATATTATAAATAATTTCATATTTGATTATGTTTTTTTGGAATAGTCATGTCTAAGAAGATTACGTATTAGCTTTATAAAATAATCAATAAACTTTTAAAAATACCGTCATATTGCTATATTTTATCATTGGCCAAAAAATAAATACGGTTATAATGGACTAATGGAGTGTTTGTTGATTAGCTGTTTTGTTGATAATTTACCAAATTAATGCCGAGAAACTTTTGACTACACTCTATTTTATGGTTATGAGTTGTTGTCTTCTTTCTCTCTCCGAACCCTAATCATAATTATCTACTTCCTCTGTTTCATAATACTTGCTACTGATAGTAATATTTTTCCACACAATATGTTACATTCAGTAGCAAGTATTATGAAACGAAGGAAGCATAAGAGAAATAAACTAAGTATAATGATGATGATTCCGGTTGTTGTGTTTTTACTGGTTGCAAAAAGGATGATTATCCGTGGAGTAACAATCTAGTATGATGTGACAGTGCGCAAATTACAGGTATGTGTCGATTGCAAAAATTTCTTATGAATCACCGTGATTTGTAAATCATTACAAAAAGACAAAAATAATAATAATAAAATAAACAATATAAAAAAGATAAATCAAAACAACAAAACTTTCACCCTATCAAATCATACTACATAATAATTATTTATTAACCTCACAAATAATATTTCTGTGGATTGAGCTTTCATGAGTTGGATGCATGATAGTTACCTGCCAATTGTGATTGGTTTCCTCATCTATTCAATTTAACATTGCATACAAAAAAAAGAGAAAGATCCTTTTTTAATCAACATAACAAGTTAAATATGATTTAAATCTCTGCACTTTCTTTGTGGACCCTTTCGTTTTATGACTCGTATCACTGCCACAATATACGCCCCAAACTTCACACTTTCTTTTAGTATACTTGATCTGTTCTGTTTTATCCGCTATATGAGAACTTTGCACACAAATTAAAAAATTAATTTTTTTTTGTGTTTAAAAGATCATTATAACTTATTAAAAAATGAGTAAAAGTTAATAAGTTATGAGTAAGGAAAAAACAGGTACAAAATAAACATTTAAATAATCAAATCTAATTTGACCCGGCTTAAGAAATGCATATATTACGTAAAAAGCAATATGCATATAAGACCCAATACTTAAATCGACCCAAAACACCTAATCCTATGACATTTATTCACTAACCAAAATGAAGACCTTCTTTCAGAAAAAAAAAAAAAAACCAAAATGAAGACCCAGATTATCTTGAAATTGCACATGCTCTTATAGTCACTACATGGGGGAATACAAACCACTCTAATAATACTCCACGTATAAACACAATAATCATTCAACCCTTAAAATATTTACTTAACTCTAAATATTTATATATAATTAAATTATAAGGTGCAAATAAAATACATTAAAACTAATATATAATCATCTAACATTAACTCAAATTATTAGCAAACTATTAATTTACTAACCTAAATCTAACACGTGAACAATACCTTTAATTTGATCAAAATTTTCCCATCTTTGGAATAAAATCTGATCTAATAATGTAAATGTAATAAAAGATTCTTTTTGAGAAGATACCTTGTATTTTGAATATTATTAATAAGTTAATTAAGGGGATAAAATATTGTGTGTGCACATTTAAAAAAGTCAAAAATTTAATTTCATTTACATTAATTTTACTTTTTGTGGCTCTCATATATATATATATATGAAGAAGTTCCGGTGAGAACCATTTTTATATGAGAACCGTGAGAACTAATCTTGCTTATAAAAAAGTGTTTTACTTTTAGGCAAGAAGGTGTTATTGTTTTTTATAATATTATGAGGTAAAAAAAATATTACTTTAAGAAAAAAAATTCTTAAAAAAATTAATAGAAAGGTGTTACTTTTTACATAAAAAGGTGTTACTTTTCGGAAAAAATGTGTTACTTTTTAATATATTTGTATTTTTGAAAAAATTTTTTTTTTCTAAAAGTAAAACTTTTTCTGCTAAAAAGTACCATTTTTTCTTAAAAACAAAAGTAACATTTTTTTTGTCCAAAAGTAACACATTTTATGTAAAAAAGTAACACATTTGTATCAGGGAGATTGGTTCTCACTGGAAGTTGACTATATATATATATATATATATATATATATATAGATATAGATATATATATACATACATATATATATATAGGATCAAATAATAAGGATTTTAAAATGAGAAGGATGAGAAGGATTTTTGTTTAATTTATTTTGTTACTATATATACAAAAAAGGATACTATGTTATAAAATAAGAACATTCTAAAATTTATGTTATAGTTACGTTTATGTGTAAAATAGTTACTTTTTCAATTATGTGCTTTTGGCTTAATCGTGACCATAGTTTTTTTTATTTTAGTGAAATCAAGGGTCTAGAGTCCTTACCCTTCTCATTTTCAACATCTTTCTCATTGGATCCCTCCCCTATATATATATATATATATATATATATATATATATATAATGGAGAAGTTCCAATGCGAACTGTGCTTAAGTGTGAACCATGCGAACCTTGTTATTTTTTAGAAAAAAGGTGTTACTATTTTGTGTGAAATTTGAATGGTAGAAAAGTAGTAGTTTTTAATGTAAAAGTAACACTTCTGAAAACGTGTATATTTTTGGCAAAAATGTGTTACTTTTCAGCCATGAAAATCAAGGGAAAAAATTAGAAACACGATTTTGCTAAAAAATCACATGGTTCCACGTTCACACTTAACAAGAGAATCCTGACTTGGAACTTCACCATATATATATATATATATATATATATATATAAATATATATATATATATATATATATATATATATATATATATATATATATATATATATATATATATATATATATATGGGGGAGAGATCCAATGAGAAGGGTGTTGAAAATGAGAAGGGTAAGAAGGATTCTACACCCTTGATTTCACTAAAATAAAAATCTATGGTCACGATTGAGCAAAAACACTAGTAATTCTAAAATGTAAGCTATTTTAAAATAACTATATATAAACTAAAATGTTCTTTTTATAACATAGTATCCTTTTTATATATAATTACAAAAAATCAAACAAAATCTTTCTTATTTAAATAAATTTATATTTGATCATATATATATATATATATATATATATATATATAATATATATATATATATATATATATATATATATATATATATATATATATATATATATAATATAGTATGATATATATATATATATAATTATAATAATATATAATATATATATATATTATAATTATATATAATATAAGGAGGATCCATAGAAGGGTTGAAAATAAGAAGGTAGAGATTCACACCCTTGATTTCACTAAAATAAAAAATCTATGGACGATTGAGAAACACATAATTGTAAAAGTACATATTTACTGAGAAAGTAACTATGACATAAATTTTAAAGTGTTCTTTTATAACATAGTATCTTTTTATATATATAGTAAAAAAAAATCAAACAAAATCCTTCTATCCTTACCATTTGATCCTAAATATATATATATATATATATATATATATATATATATATATATATATATATATATATATATATATATATATATATATATATATATATATATATATATATATATATATATAATATAATATATATATATATATATATATATATATATATATATATATATCAAGATCGGTTATTTTTTTCTTCGTTCTTTAATGTATTTTCATATTATATTTTTCATTCTTTTAAATCTTACTACGGTCTACAATAGTTTAATCTCACAATCAAATACATACAGGTAACATATAATGTAAAAGGGACTACTCCCTCCGTTCAATTTATTCTGATATTTTTAATCCGTTTTCTTAAATTTTGCCACGTATTTTTGTTATGATCTTTATTTTTTTTTTTCAAATTCTCATTTATATATTTAACTTATTATTTCATCTCAATTATATATTTTTCTTTCTTCTCTATGAAATATCACTTTTGCCCATTTTTCTTAATTTGTCTACTGATTATCTAGAGTTAATTCGGTGGGACATCGAGAATATATGATAAGCTAATATAGTACAAGTTGTATGGATGCAAACGTGAGTTTAAATAGCCAATTGAGAGGAAAAGGAGGTTCATAGAAACAATGTTGGACCAGAACATTAGACTCCTCATATACTAGATACTAGTGGGCCTGAGATCCGTTTTGTGGGCCTATAATCGGGTTTCAATCTTCAAATGCATCACAATTTAACGAGTCGCTTTCCTATCCTCGACACACACGCACGTGGCATTCGACTTCATGTGTGGAGTTATTAGGCAAATGGTGGCCTAGGTATAAGTAACCAGTAAGGAAGATAGAAAATTAAAGTTTGAGAGATTTATAAAAAAAAAAGCGAGAAACACTGATAATAACTTGAACGGCATGAGTGGAAAAGGATATAAAGGATCTAAAATTATAAATTAAGATGGTAGAAAATCAGAATGAACTGAGAAAAAGAATTCATGCGGACGATATTGAAACTGAAATATTGTTTCATTTAACCAATTTTAACATTTTGAAATTAAAAATTTGACATTATTCTTAAATTGAATATAATTTTTTCGAATATTATGAAGTATTTCAAAGTGAAAAGACTTTGACCTAATTATTACACCTTGGGTACCTCCTATGCTCGAACTTGATTAGAACAAGAAATATAAAATGATGGAGTGTACACTAAGTATGTCTTAGATGTTCATCTTACTATTAGTTAAATAAACATGAATGCTATCAATGCTAATGTCCCTTGAATTAATGGTTAGCATTCACTTTGTGCTCTTTTTCAAGGCTAAGACTCTTTTTGGCCGCATATTCTTTTATGGGTATGAATTGTCGCTTTTTTATTCATTTTCAGACTCTGATCATAGATTCTATGAGTGTGATATACTAAATACGATAATGATGACGATGAAATGACTTACTCTGTCCCTTTGAGTTTGCTACTAAAATTGAAATATTATGAGAGAGAAAAATATCACTTTCAATGTGAACACAACGGCATAGAGAAAATAACACTTACCCCTTTGTCCACCAAATAATTAACTCAACTTTTTTTCATAGTATGTCCTACTAAATTTGTTTTATTTCTATTTTTCGTCATAATTTGCATTTTTTTAATCTTTTCATCTTATTCAGACATTTTCTCATTTCCTCATAAATAGACTTGCTTTTTTTTTTTACCGACTAAATACGTGTGAGACAAATTTTGTAGGACAGAGGCAACAATACCACAAAACTCTTGCGGGGATTGTTGTGTCTTTGTTTCCTCCCAATAACAATTGGTACATGAACTTATATTTTCACAAAAATGTTCATGTATCACCTTGATTATTGTTTATTTGTCTTATGTTTTTGCAATATGCACCATCATAAGTTAATTTTAATTTGCAATTGGGCAGTAAATTAATCTAATATAATAAAGTATTTTATAATTTGTTCATGAACTTGACTAGTCAATATATTCTAAGTAAAACTTTTTTATTAATAGCTCCCCACAAGGCTTAATTACTTAGCAAATTTGCCTTGTGTTATTGTCTATTAAGTCAATACATCACATGCAATCATACATTATATAAAAGGCCTCCAAAATTTCAAGTGGCATAATTTAAGAGTTTTTTCAGATGATACTCATTTATTGGCTAGAAAAATAACATGTTTTATCTTGACCAATATTTCTACCATCTTTGACTAACAATTATTTATTATTAAACTGAGTAAATTAGATAACATAATATATTGCATAATATATTATTGACAATTTTCATGATTATCATCACATCATCAAATCAAACATTATATAAAAGGCTTGGAAATTCCAAATAGCACAATTTAACAGTTTTTCCAAATAATACTCATTTATTAGATAAAAAATAACATGTCATTTTATCTTGACCAATATTTCTACCATTAAGCATCCTTGACTAGCAATTATTTATATATATAACTGTCAAAATTAAGTGTTTCTACTACATAACATTTCTGACTTTATTTTTATAACATTATGTTTATAGGCGTTGATGTTACAAAAAACATGCAATGCACGAATTTTTATACTAGTTAATAAATAACGATACAATGCTTGTGCTTCAAAAAATTAACTTTTACTAAAAAAAATCCGCGACGTATAGAATTTTCGCTAACTGATCACATTTAGGTAGTGATGACAAATTGACCATAAATTTAATTTTGGATTGTCATCGTTATATTACTTTAGACGATTCATTACCTTAGAAAACAAATTCTAATTACAAATTCCGAAATTCGATGTAAATTCTGAAAAAAAACCTACTCACCCTCCTCCGACCACCACCTATGCAACTCTTAATCAGCACCGCCATCTCCACCACCAGGGGTGTTCAATGGGCCAGATAAGGATCGGGTCGGGCTTAAGTAAATATGGGACGAGACTGGATAAGGGCCCTTCAAAACTAATATGGGCTTTAAATGGGCCGGACTGGGGCAAGGCTTTCAAAGCCCAGTCCGGCCCATTTTTACTACTAAAAATTATTTGAATCCTCATTTATCAATTCATAACAATTAAATTATCATTTATAATAATTAGATTGAAAATCTATTTATAATTTCATTGACATTGTCATTTCTAATATTTAAATTATACATCAATTATACTATTTACAATGACCAATTTTCGGCCCTTATTGAGTCCTTTTATAGCGTGCTTCATTTTAATTAGAGTATAGCTCGTTTTCAGCCCGACCCAAGTCCTTCTAAAAACGGGCTAGATAAGGGCTCAAAATGGGGACTCGGCCCATTGGAGATCCCTACCTACCACCTTCATAACAATTTTTTTATTTCCATTCTTGTCTAATTTTCACTTTTTATTTTCATTCTTGTCCAATTTTCTCTTTTTATGTACATTGCTTATCTCATCTCAATCTTCATTAATGTCCATTTTCTTATACCTATAACTCAGGTTATTATGATCTAGTTTTCTCCATTTTTTTTGATAATATCCCATGTTCTTTTTTAATTCTCATCCACACTTTTTATTTATTTTTTATCTTAATCACACATTTTTTCAATATTTTCATCTTTAACATTTTTTATCCGCTTAACCATATATAATTTGACAAAATTTATGGTCAGTACGGCCACATGTGCTTTCATGTGAAAATATAATTACATAAATTCAGCATAAGGGTATCTTTATTTCTTTACACTTTTTTTATAAAATTATCGGTCAAAGAAACCTATTAATTATTTTTGAAATTTTCGTGTATATATACTAACAATATTTGGTCAAAAGTCAAAACTCAAAACCGGTGAATTAGAGAAAAATTTTAAATTAAATTAAATTTTATTATTTTTCTTGATGTAATTAACTCCTATATTATTTAATTTTGTAATCCTGATTAACAATAGTTAACATGAGGCGGACAAAGATTTTGTGCAGACGATGTTAATATTTGTAATAAAATTTTGAGTTTGATTCTTACTTATCCTGTTTATCATTTTAGTCTATCTTGTAATTCATTTAAAAAATATTTACAGTAAGAGATTTACAATGTGATACATTAAAGAATAATACAATTTGCAAATTTTCAATTGAATTTATATAAATTAAAAAATTAATTATCTATATATTGTACAATAATTGTAATGGAGATTGCCTCTAATTATTATGGTTTGACTGATAATTTATTGATGCTTTGGATCATCTTTGTATCAAATACTTACTCCGTTCTTTTTTGTTCTTCCCATTTACTTTTTGCACAGTTTTCAAAGCAACTTTCAAGCCTAAATATCTCTAAATACGCATTATAAAAAATTATAAAAAATATATGATAAAAAGTATACATTAAGACGAATCTAAGGAGATCTCATATGGATATATTTTATCATCTATAAATCTTTTAAAAATCTTAATCAAATTTCTCTCTCCAAATATGAAATATTTTAAACGGGAAGAACAAAAAAGAACGGAGGGAATTATATTATTTTTTTATAAGCTACTTTTTTTTTGAAATTATATGTTTATTATAGGATAGAGTAAGAAAAATAAAATTCAATTTATAGAATGTGATTTGATCATTGATATAGTTATCTCAAAAGCATTATTAATGTGACAAAGTCAGCATTCGCTTAAAGAGCTCAATTTTAAGGAATTTTAACAATATTTTTTAATATTAATAGAGTTTTTATCAAACTAAAACTATTACTATTAAGGAATATTTTAAAGTTTGTGGATATGAAAATAAAATATTTTTGATGCTGATGTTATTAGAAAATGAAGATAATAATATTAAAGTAATTTTAACAAGTTGTTCTAAAAAAAAAAAAGTAATTTTAACAAGTTTGATAATATAAAATATAGTAATTTAATACTTAAGTATTTTGAAAGTCAGTGAACATAACAATATACTACCTTCTATTCAGTCTAAATGTTTCATATTTTTTTGGCACTATTCACTTATTACTCTTAATTTGTATTTTACACTTCATCTATAAGTTAAAACATAGTCATGTGGGATCTTGTTTGATTCATCTCAATACAAGGATTATTAATATCAAATTTTTATAATTTTTAATTAAGAATAATTTGAGATATTAAGGGTGAAAATGTTGCCTCGGCAAGTGTGAAAAACTAAATGGGACATTAGGAGAGAGTATTTTTTTGGCAAATTCAATATTTTTCTTTGAATATATCTGTAAACTACTTAAAATGTTTAATTGTATAATTTATCAAACGTTTAGGCTATTTTGCTACTTTGAAACTTTTTATGAATCACTTAATGTTGGTATTTTATATTAAATATGATATTTCATTTTTTTTATTTGTCCACTTTAAGTTTAAGAGAGAGAAAATTAAATTACATATTTGAAGTATATATTGAAGATAAAATATATTCATGTGAGATCATGTTAGATTTGTCTTGATATAAAATTTTTTAATATATAATTTTTATAATTTTTTATGATGGGTATTTAGAGATATCGAGACTTAAAATTTGCTAAAAAAATGCGCACAAAAAGTAAAATGGACAAACAAAAAGGGATGAAGGGAATAATATGAAAGTAAAATTTAATATAGCAACAAAAATAGAAAGAAGTAGATGAAAGAGGTGAGTGACAGACAAATAGACAATAATTATTGAGTGCTATTGATATACTTGTTTTGAGAATTATTTTTGTTACACAAATTCTTGTGATTGGGTTGGCCTATTAGGAAAAATGTAGAGTAAATGTAAGCAATAAGTTTTAATGGATTAGGCCTGAGAGATTTCTCTCAGAAAATGGTCTCTCAGGAGTCTGGTTGTTTTTTTAAACTTAATTTTAATATTATTTTAATTAAAATACTTAGTTTTTTTCAAATTTTTTGTTTATAAATGACATGGGCATCTCACAAATTTCTTGGTGGCACATGTTTTTTTTTTTTTTGGTTTTTTACTAAGACAAGAATTAAGCCCAAAACGACATATATTGGACCTTATAGCCACTTTTTCAATCGGGCCTCCTCTAAATTGGTTTTTCTTCTCACTCCATATTTTTTTATCACAAATTCTTACTTGAGACCGTCTTTTGTAAAGACAGCTTTCAAAAGCCCAATCCAATTCTAAATATATATTGTTACAACTCTATATTTAGAATTTAATTGGGCTTTTGAGAGCCGTCTTTACAAAAGACAGTTTCTCAACAGTAATAACCACTTTGGTAAAAGCATACAAAATCTTGTATGAGATGGTCTCATCGTAAGACGTATTTTATTTTTGGGTTAAATAGCTTAATAATAGAATATTTTAGCATAATGAAACTTTTGTATGGACTCGTCTCACGATGAGACTGTCTCATACAAAAGGGGCTATGTTCGGGTCAAGCCTCATAATCATTACGAATAAGAATGAATCCAGCTTCGGCTGAACGAGCATCTAGTAAAATACGGCCCACATCTTTATATTTACACATCACAAATTCTTGCATGATACAAGCATACATAGATATTGAGTAGACCAATCAACGGGTCGGGTCAGGTCAAAATTTAAATGGACCGGATTGGGGAAGATCATGTCAAATGTTAAATGGATCAGGGTGGGTCAAATCCCGTTTAAAAACGATTCACTTTGACTCATTTTTTAAAAGTTCATAAAATAGTTTTTTTTTATTATATTTTAAGGCTCGATGGTAAATTCGACTATGTATATAATAATATCATATAAAATATATATTAAAAAAAGTGGTAAAGTATTTTTTACAACCAATTCCAATAATTATCCGACCTGACCTAGCCGACCCTTTACACAAAGTCCATTAATGACCCGACCTGCTAATGACCCATTAAATGTGACTCGGTCCTTGACTCCTTGGGTCGACCCACCCATGAAACACCTCTAAACAAGAGTAGCTCTTTATATGTCGTATATTCTAATAGACGGTCTCTTTGATCACTTTTAAGAGTACATTTGATCATTTTGTGGCATGAACTTTGTGAACCCTCAAATTAAATCATAGAGCAAACACACTTGCAAAAAAACCCTAGATTTAAAGAATCATCACAAGTAATTTTAAAAAGCGCAGTCACATGAATCTAGAAAGCAAGAAAATAGTCACTACATATTATGATTTAAGTGACATCAATAAAAATAACATTTATTTATATTTTTAGCGTAATAATTGTTGTTTTTATTTTAAATTTTATTATAAAGTGATTTACTTATTTTGTTTTTAGTGACATATGTAATTGTTACTATAGTGATATACTCCATAGTGGCATTTATGAGAAATGTCACTTGATCCTTTGTCGCGAAAAACTTTAGTATGATTATTTATTATGTTACTAAAGGGTCTGATAAATGTTATTAAATCCAATATATATACCTTTAGAAATATAAAATAATGACATTTAAATTAAATTTCAATCAATATATCCACTAAAAATATATTATGTTGTAGTATGTTTTTGAAATTCCCTGATCAAATAGAAGAGGGATTAAAGGATTGATGAAGCTCGAGTTACTTAAAAAGAGGAAAGGTAAAGAGATTAGGTTGTTTAGTTTCGGTTAATAATGTTTAGTTTTATTAGATTAGATTTGTTTAGTTGATGTAGATTAATGTTGAAATATTAATTGTATAGTTGTAAATAATAAATTACAAAATAATGATTTAAAGCTACAAATATTGAATCAACTATCATGTTTAATTAATTTGTTAACGAATCAAATAAATGGAAAACAAAAACAAAAAACATTACGATAAATAGTGGAACGAAATTGTGGGAGACAAATATCCATTAGTTGTCATCCCCACTCAAAAAAATAAAAAATAAAAAATAAAAAAATTTGATGATGAATGTGAAAAATACTCATAATTCGTGTAGAATTTATGCCTAATACTTCACTGTCTCAAGCTGTACTCTTCCAAATTTTATAGTGGCTCGTCAGGAACTTATAATGTGACCGTCAATTTGAATCGGTCCAATTTACTTGTGTAACAACTTGACATTTTTTTTTATTTTCTGTACATTTTTCAATTTTGATCTTAAAGTTATCAATTTTGATCTTAAAGATATCAACTTTCAAAATTGATACCTTTAAAGTCAAAATTGAAAAATACTCAGAAAATTAAAATGTAACACGAACCGGCCCAAATTGATGGCCTTAAAGTTTTTGTGTTTTTTTAGCACAATGGCAATATTATTACACAAATTCCTGTGACAGACGGTCTCTTTGAGAGACCATTTTTAATTGGGTTGACCCATTAGGAAAATATGTAGAGTAAGCATACGCAATAAGCTTTAATGAATTTGGCCTGAGAGACGTCTCTCAGAGAAACGGTCTCTCAGGAGACTAGTTGGCCTGGTATCATTATGCAATGCTCAAAATGGAGGTTCCACGCCGCGACACATTGCCAAAATAATTTACGATTATAGTGCAAGTAGTTTAGTATATAAATAGTAGTCGTAATCATTTTAATTGGTATATCTCGCTTATAGAAATTATGCTTAAAATTTTAAAAGGGATAGAGTATGACTAACCTTACCGTTATTAGAGGAAATTGCAGTTAAAAAGACCCGCAACTCAATATAGACCTGCAAAAGAAAACAAAAGACCTAGAACATGATAAATTTGTTATCGAGCTAATTGAACACAAATCTATTGAGGTCTCATCTTAAAACCAAATGGCGATTGGAGGAATTGCCCATCAAGCTAATGAGTGTGTTAGGCAAATAGCTGATAGCTGATAACTGATCATAGTGATTAATTTGACTAGTTGATTTCATTAACTAGTTTGTGCAGCTGATTTTAAGTCCGCTACTATAAGCAGCTTGTTCAAACACAACTTATACGTATCAATAAGCTGTTTCAACCAGCTAATTCACCAAACACTAGCATTAGCATTAGCTAGTTTGACGATCCAACCATCTATATCAAAATAAGCTAAAATTACTCAATAAGCTAATTTGCTTAACACCCCTAATATGTTAATTAAACTCTGTATAATTATTCGATATGGAATTAAATGATTGTGGGTTATTTTTCTCGAAGATTACACCATAAAGGCATACCAAGTATACAAACTGCACAACAAATAATCATAGCAAACGTAACATAAGAAATAGAAGCTTGTAAAATTAGCAAAGATTAATTAGGGCATACAGAAAATGATACAAAAAAAAAAATAGAAGCAAGCATAATACACTCACTGATTTATATATCATTAATTACTATTTACTAGAGAGCATAAAATATTCACCCAAAAGTTTTAGTTATTCGAAGAAAAAGTTACTTATACTCCTATTAAATTGAATTTGGCCCTTTTTTCCAATTTATTTTGAGTGCCGTAAGTTTTAAGAAAAAAGTTTAGTATTAATTATTATTAAGAAGTTTAATTCAACATTAAGAAGTTACTTGAATTCAATACTTATAATTTTTTTAGTTCATTTTTATTATTAAATTCAATACTAATAAATAAATATTTTATAAATGTAATGAGAATAAAACCTTTGTCACACGGCTTAACCACTAGGCTAATACATAATTCTGTCCGTAAATATTTAGTACCATAGCATTTTTAAAATATAAGCAATGTTTATACATATTGTTTTTAACTTGTTTTTTTTTTAATTTTGGAAAAAGAAAAAATTTCATTAATCCAGAACATAACAGTACAAATAGTACCACAAACAAGAGAACCATCTCCCTAATTTGCATCAGCATGACAGAAAGGCACACCATCTAGGATGGTTTTCCCGACAATCACTCTTCATGTGCATAAGAGGAAACAGAACTCCGGAAAAAGACAAGAAGTAAATAACTACTCCCTCCGTTTCTTTTTGTTTTTCCCATTTGGAATATGGGAAGAAATTAAGATGAATTATAATTACACAAGACATACTATGAGAGTTGAGTAAAATAATATAAAAAATAAAGATTTTATTGATTAAAGTGTAAGTGTAATAATGTCATTAAATTTCATTGGGTGCATGTAAAGTAAATACATTGGGAATTAAAATGTAAATTAATTTCTATAGATTAGAGTGTAAGTGTAATAATTTCCTTCTATTTTATTGGTTACCAAAATAGAAAAATTCTAAATGGGAAGAACTTTTAAAAATTTCCAAATAGGAAAAGTCAGAAAAACATATGAAAACGGAGGGAGTATACAGTATGCGCTATTTACTTAAACTCAAAAAGCTTACTAATCCAAGGGTGTTGACATATTAAAATCAAAGACAAATAATATAGACTTCTGTCATGGTAAGTTTTAATAATTTATTTACATGGTAAGTTGAGAGAAAGAGAAGGCTGGTAAATAATCAAACTGATCAGTATCTTACTAGGAAAAGTCGTGTTATTTGTTTTTTGATTGAGACAAGTCTCAATTCTCATATTTTATTATTAAGATAGAAAATATTTTGCTAAATTCAATTATAAACAATATTCTTTTCTTTTTTTTAATAAGCATCGTCATTATCATCCTACCCAGTGTATCCCGCTTATAGAAAACTATGGACAAGGTCTGGGGAGGAAAGCATGGAGGCAACTCATACTCATCAAGGAGAGAGTGGCCAATAGAGTCCCTTCGAAAAAGGTTAAGAGTAGTTCCTACGACGCGTCTTTTTTTTAAGCATTGTGATTAAATGCACTCTATATATAACAGGACAGAATTTATAATGTTCTTCTAGTGCATGAATGGCCTAACACAAAGCCTCTTTGTTTTCTTTCTTTAATTATGTATTTTTAGTTTTATTGAATTAATATCAAACAAAAAGCAAATCATTTTAACTTTGAACTTGAAAGCCTTTACAAGAATATAATTGAAATGTAATTCATATGCAAACAAATATATAATGAAAGCAAAAACTTTAAAATTGCATCATAATTCATTCTGAAAATAGAAATTAAAGCACATGGCATCATGGCAACTCAGAAAATTATTGCTGTATTATAAGGAGATTATCTTAGTAAATAACGGTTATTTGTGAGACTAATAAATCACCATTATGTGTTAGGATGTGATAGGATGAGAGTTTAGTTATTTTAATTTATCTTTTTTGATTTTATTTATTTTAATAATATTTTTTTTGTGGTGACTTACAAATCACGATTATTGATTAGGAATTTTTGTATTATAACTATAATAATTAATTTTATGTGGTCATGGTCGGTCAAGGTCATGAGTCCAATATGTCTCAAAAAGTCAAGGTCCGAAAAGAGAAATAGCGAAGGATTATACTTGTACCTCTCAAGGACTTGACATATATATATACCAATAAAAATTCTCGACCATCCAATTTGAACATAATTACATTCTCAACTAAAAATATACTCCCTCTGTTCATTTTTTATGTTTCTATTTGAGTTTTTCACCAAGATTAAGAAAAATAGAATCTTTGGTGGTAGTGGGTATTATTTTAATTATATAGTAGTGAAAAGTAATGATTGTATTGGAAGTATGAGAGAAAAAATAATTAAATACTAATAGTATAATGTAATTATTGTATTGGAAGTATGAGAGAGAAAATAATTAAATAGTAGTGTGAAGTAAGGAAAGTGAGGTTTTAAGGGGTAAAAGTGAGATGAAAACTTTCCAAAAATGAAAAATATTCTAAAGTGTAAAAACTTATGAAACTACCCGTTTTAGTAAGTTGGAAAAACAAAAAGGGACGGAGAAAGTATTAAAGTTAAGCGGTTTGGAGAGAGAGTAATTTATATGAAAATTATGATATGTTACTCTTTTATTTTTGAGAAAACCTTTTCATGATTTTCCTATAATAATTCTACCTATTGATTAACCATGAATAATCCCAACTTTATAGAGTATTTTTCTATAGTAAACCCGGTATCCCGATGACTTGCTATAACAAGTTTTATTTTTTAAAAAAAGATAAATTAAAATAAAATATCGAAAAAAATGTGAAAATTATCAAAAAAAAATTAATTTTTTTTATTATTCAAATTTTTTATGTGAATTTTTTAAATTTTTCTCTAATTTTATATTAATTTTCAATTTACTTTTTTTTGGTGAATTACCTATTATAACAGGTCATCGAATTACTCAAACTTACTATAGGCAAATACCCTCTAAAGTTAAGATTATTCATAGTTAATCAATAAGTGTGATCATTATGAAATAATCATGAAAAAATTTAATTATTCTTTTTTCCTTTATTTTTTTTACAATTCACAATGTAACACCAATAAAAAAAAAGTTAGTGATATATTGATAAAGTTCTTGTAGTGTGAAAAGAAAAGGTCAAACATATATAGTCAAAGTATAAATTATTATTACGTACGGTAAAATCTTAAGTGCTTAAGCTATGATGCAAATATAAACTTCTATCACCAAATAATTATTGTCTAAACAGTCCTAAGAAATACTTGCGATTAATATTAATAAATTCAATGGAAAAATATCACTATCAGCGACAACTATACTAAATCGCGGTAAGAAATCAACTTTCGATCCACCACATCCACCTACAGATATACTTACACCATTGTGTAACCACAAGGATAACATTGCTGATATCGATCAAACTCTAAATCTATGGGTGATTCTCCGCGTGTGCAAGGTATTCAACTGCAAATTGCAGCCTTTCAAAATATGAGACGTACAATATTAGTTTATGTATGTCACACATTACTTTATGTCAGTTTTCGATCGGCGTTTGCCTAAATCTTGTATTGATAGGAGACACCTAGTTCTTGTATTATCGTTAATTGTTAAAGAACCAACTCAATCAACTCAATCAAAAGTTTAAACTAATAGTTAAGACCCCAGAATATGTTATATTCTAGCACACCCTCGCACCTTTTGGGCTAGAAGTGTGGATGCAGTACAATTCCTCCTCATACCCGGTGCTGAATATTCCATTTAAAATGAGGAGTGTTTGAGATTTAAACTCGTAACCTCTTATCACATTGACTTCTAGTGATCAATGAATACTATGTTAAGGAACCAACTCAACCAAAAACTTAATCAAACGGCGGACTAATACATCAAGTCATATTATATACTCCAAGAATAAGTTTAGATGGATGAAATGCTGTATGTGGGGGTGGGGGATATATAAGGGGACAGTGTCACAAAAACACAATAGATTTTAACTTGTGCCACCCACAGACCACAGCTATGATAAAAGCTTGAAAAGAGTAGCAAAATTATTGTTATCTGACCTAAAAAATTGTACCTTTTGATTCAGAAACCACATCAAATCAACCCATATCAGCAAAAAAATTCACCTGCCAAACTCATCTAAAGGACTAAATATTCTTTCTCCCATTTAAATTGCAATATTTAATATTAAAAGCTCTCACGTGAAATGATTAAATGTAGAAAAGACGTTCATATTTGATCATTAGGTCAGGTGTTTCAGGTCGGAACAAAATTTACATTAATTTTACATTATTTAAAATTCATTTTGAAGTTGGGTTAAATTTGATTCGATTCCAAGGTCAGATAAATATCAGATTAGTTTTAAGACAGAAAAACTCTATTATCAAGTATTTCAAGTATTAACAAGATCTAACATCACCTGAACTTAGTATTTTTCTGACCTACAAAAGTAAAGGCTCAAGCATGTATACTTCTTTTTGCAAGTAGCAGTATTTTAGTTTAATAAATGTTGATTTTCACCTAATAAATTAAGTGATTTTTAAGTCTTTAGTCCTTAGATCTACCCACCAACAGTTTATATATATATTTATCCTCAACAACCCACCATAAAAAAAAAATGAATAATACCCTGTTTGTTAGATAAGAAACACCCTCCCCCAAGTTGGCTCAATTCATCATTTTGTTAAAAAAAAGTCAATATAATTAGAAATTTAAAAAACAATTTTTTTTTTAATTTTGTATCTATAGTGGGCTGAGAAAAGAAGAGAGTTACAGAGAAGTAAAATAATCAAACACAGATTCCTCCTGAAAAAACTAGACATAACGCTCCAACTACTATCAATCCAGATTAATCCATCACATGGCTCTGATGCCATTTAATGGCTCCTATTTATAGCGATTTAGGAATCAAATGTACGCAACCCTAATTAACTTTGTTGATGATAACAAAGGGTAATTTCTAATCAACGCTTAATAACAAACATTATTTGCAATATTATATAAAATTGATAATTAATTTTCATTTAATCAATTATAATAAATCATTACCCCAATCTTATGTATATACTTATTAGAGATCAGATATATGCAATCTTATGTATATCTAATAAAAATATATTTTTTTTACAAAAAAAAGCTTAAATAAATCTAACACAAACAATATTTTAATCAAAAAAATGAAAATGGAGAAGGAGTAATTACCAACATATTATGAGCTTCATTGAATATTACCATATAAAAATTAAGAAAAATAAGCCATTTATTGCCGCTGCAGCATCATCAAGATTCTCATATCCTTCCAATCTTTTTACAACCTCCATTTTTTCTACCTTTTTTAGGTTTAATCCTTAATATAATTAAAAACCCAAAAAAAAAAGAAAAAAAAAGTTGAAAATGAAGGAAATTAGGCATGTGAATCTTGATGATGCTGCATCTGCAAACAACGACTGATAAAAATCTCCAAAACGGCGTCGTCCAACAGAAACCAATACAAACCCTAACCCTAATTTTATGAAAAATATTTGAGAAAAAGAAAATATAGGAATAATAATAATAATAACCCTTTTGTATTTTTTGTATAATAATTTATTTGAGAGTCTAATTTCCATGAAAATTGAATGGAAATTAAAAAATAAAAAATAAAAAAAAATATTTTTTTTTAAAAAAAATGGAAGATGAGAAGAGAAGTGAGGTTTGAGGGGTTTGTGAGGAAGTATATATATAGTAGTATTATGTTATGAAGAGGGGATATTATTATTTATTATTATATATTATATATTATATATAATTAAGAAAGGAAAGAGATTAAGAGAGTTTATTGGTTATTCTGAGGAATTTGTCATTTATAAAAAATAAATTAAATAAAGAAATTTAAGACCCACAACAGTTATACATCGCGATCCAAGGTACCAGATTTTTACTCATAGTAGAGAGACTTAAGAGGCCAACTTTTTATTGCTCACTGACCAAGTCTATATACCCCAAATATAAATAGTAATTATTACTCACTCCTATTCATAGAGAATGAGATATTTTTTTATTGGGTTAATTCACTAAAAATGTCCAATTTTTATTTTGTCATTCTCTTTTTACTCTTTTACCCTTATTACAACAACACAACAACACATAAATATAAATATCCTTTATAGAAAAAGAGACTTTTCAACTCACTTTTAAATACTCCCCCATGAAATGTCTTATTCTCTATGAATAGGAGAGAGTATATCATAAATAATTTCAAAACTGAAATAATAACAATGATGTCAACTTAAGTTTTTGTTTGAGTTGGTTCTTTAACATGGTATCAAAGCTAGCCTGACAAAAAAGTCATGAGTTTGAATCTCAATTATCTCTCATTCAAAGTGAAATATTCAGCGCTAGATATAAGAAAAGCATGTGTTGCATCCATAGTTCTAGCCAAAGAGTATACGAATCAATAGATCATTTCTAGTGATCATTTCGATTTTCAAAAATCTCAATATAATCTTTTATATCCCTTTTCACTCCAATATTATACTCTTATGTTTTTCGTCCTCCTTTTAAGTCCTTCGAATTCTAATTTTCTATTTTTACCAGTTCATTAATACTTGTATATGTCAAAACATCTCAAATGATTCCAACTTTCCCTCAAATTTTATAATTTAAACCTTTATTTATTTATATATATATATATATATATATATATATATATATAATAATAATAATAATAATAATAATAATAATAATAATAATAAGAAGAAGAAGAAGAAGAAGACGAAGAAGGAAAAATCCAACCTATTCGTGATTTTCCTACAATAATCCCATCTATTGATTAACCATGAATAATTCCAACTTTGAGGGGTATTTTCCTAAAGTAGACCCAGTGACCGAATGACTTGCTATAGCAAGTTTTATTTTTTTTAAAAAAAGATAAATTTAAAAAATGTCGAAAAAAATATTTAAAAAATGTTCAAAAAAATTTATGATTTTGTATATTATTTAGAATTTTTTATGTAAAATTTCTAAATTTTTCTCTAATTTTAAATTAATTAGTTTACATTTTTTGGTTAATTACCTACTATAGCAAGTCATCGAGTTACCCAAGTCTACTCTAGGCAAATACCCCTTAAAGTTGAGATTATTCATGGTTAATCATTAGGTGAGATTATTGTAGGAAAATCACGAATATGTTGGATTATTCTAGGTAAATTTTCCTAATAACAATAATAATAATAATAATAATAATAATAATAATAATAATAATAATAGGAGAACTCCTAATAATTTAGTAATAGGTAGTAGGTAGGAATGTAAAATGATGGGAAAAAAAATAGTGAATGGAGAAAAAGAAAGAAAATATATTTTTGCTTTAAATGGGAGATATCATTTGGGAAATATGGGTACCTAAAAGCTAAAGGTCCCCTATAAAGATAGCTAATAAAGAGCTTGAATTGAACTACACCCTATGAAAGGCCCTCATAATATAGCCTGTGACCCAACCAATATAACGTTTTAGGTTTCTTGTTATTTAATAATTTGCGTCATGCTCAAGCTCAAGCATTTAATATTTAAATATAAATTATTGTGAGAGACGATCTCTTTGAAAGACCATCTCTAATTGGGTTGGCTCATTAGGAAAAATGTAGAGTAAATGTAGGCAATAAGTTTTAATGTATTGGGCTTGAGAGACGTCTCTCAGAAAGACGATCTCTCAGGAGACTGCCTGTTTACATAGTGGGGTAAAAAACAAAAAGGTAGAACATAGAAGTAAAGGTAGTGATCAAATTCCGCATAAATTTAGACTTTTTAGATTCTCAGTCTTTTCGTTGACTTAATTATTTCTTTAGTCTAACGAGTCTAAGATTTGAATTGAATCCAAAACTACTTTTTGTCTCTTAAAACTATGAAAATTAATTGTGAATATAATATAAATTTATTTTTTTTATAATTATTTAAAATAATTAATTATAAAGATTTTCTAATATATAATATACTAATTAAGCAATTAAATATAGAAAGCAAATTTCGTATTATATACATTGATGGATGGTAAATAATTAACATGACATGACGATAAACCCAAATACAAGCCGCAATGCAAGGTTGATAAGATAAACACAAATAAGACACGATATTTTTGAAATTACATGATGAAATTGACTTGATTAGACATATTTTAACCTTATACGTTGTGATTAACTCATTTATCACATATTGCTTTCAGATAAGCCTTATAACAAAGAGTTAGTATTATTTATAAAAACACTAAATCATCCTTATGTGTCTTTATTTTATAGGAGGACTTTTAAGATTTTTATTTTATTTTTTTCTTATTTTATTTATTTTAATACTATTTATTTTGTCATTTTGTGATTATTTGCAAATAACCGTTATTAATTAGAATTTTCTTTATATATTACAAACGAGCAAATAGGATGAAATCGGATTAATTACGTACTCAAATATATAACTTGTTAAGGAATAATAACTCAATGGTGGAGACTTCAAGATATATATTATATAATCTTATGTAAGTAACATACTCGAATGAAGCATGAAAATTAAAGTTAGCCAAATTATGAATTAATTAATGTAAGTAATATAGTATAATTGAAAATTTTGAAGGGGTCGGGCTAAATCAGAAAAGTAGATCATAAGAATAGACTGCGGCAATACAGCTTCGATTTTTACCAATCTTAAAATGATTTATTATTTTCTATTCCCTATATATAGAATATCAAAATTGCCTTAAAACTAAAAAAAAAGAAAGAAACTAACTCATTACCATGAGCAACTAACATTTTAGTACGCCAATGTCGTTAAGTGACTCTCACTTAGAGTGAATACGCATTTGTCATCTATTGGGATTGTGTGTAACTTTATAGTCATAGATTCCTTTCATCCCATAGCCATGTGATTTTGGAATGATATCTCTTTGGCTTATGATGTGTGTTAGTCTCGTGCTTCTCCGATCACATGCTGACATTCACAATACGTGTAACCTCAACTTAACATGTTATTCAATCAAAAATTAAAATGATAGGTCCGAAAAGAATGATGTTTCTACCCTAATTGATTATTCCCACATGCAAACTTGACAAGGGATCGCATGTGAGGAGGGTGTCGAGATGGTTTGCCTCACATCGATGAATTAAATATGATGTGCATACTTTATAAGTCATTGAATCCCTTTTTCCCATAGTCATATGGTTTTTGGTGATATCTCTTTCGCTTATGAAGTATATGATCTTCATGTTTCGACGTTTATATACTGACATCCATATGATTATCGAATAAATCAAAAATGGTGTACATACTTTAATTGATCGATATATATGGGACAAACCATCCCAGCATCATCACAATTGTTAGTTACCACCAAACATGAGAAAACAAAGTTAATTCTTCAAATTAATCTAATTAAGGTTGGTCTACAATCACATTAATTGGCTAAGTTGGATCTAAATCACCATAAATTGCTACTTTCAAACAAAATAATATAAGTAATAATTAATTAAGATTAAGAATACTAATCATGATTAAAAAATTAATGGAATCCATGAAAGTTAAAAAAGATAGATTAATTAATTAGTAATTCACATGGGAATAAGTTTCTTTTTCCTAAGTTTAAAGGAGCAGAATCTATGAGTTCACGCAATGTGTATCTTCTTAAATCTCTTCAACACGCAATTCCCCAATAAATCCCCGCTGTATAACCCACTTTGTTGTGTACTTTCTTCAGATGTTTTTTTAGTATAACCAATGTATAATAAATCTATCTTAATTACTTATGTACCTTAATTAAGACTTTTAGTATAGTGGAATTGGGCAGTCGCGGATTTAGGGAAAAAAAATAATGTCAAAAGAATTAAAGTGAAATGCACTGTATGGGTTTTGACCCTGTTTACTTATTTGAAAGACAATACACTAACCAACTCATTTAGGTTATATTTATATATAGCACTTGATTTTATTTTGAATTTAAGTGATGTAAACTAACTTCAGTGACTACACACTACATCCACCCATGTATCCGATGAAACAAAAATCATAAATATATAAAAATATTATTTTAGTTGAGAATAATAATGACTGAATATATATTTTTTTTAAAATTTGGTAACGTAGTTGGTTTAGTACGAGCAATTAAACAATATATATAATATTAGTGCCTTGCGTTGCGGGCACGGGAGCTACATTTATTTTTTAAAATATATTTTATTTTGAGTCAAAAAATGCTAATTTAAACTTTATTAATATTTTTTATAATTTTTGATTTATAAATGATCGGACAAATTATTTATTCCGCAATAAGAAATATATGAATAATTTTTATAAAAATTTTATTTGAAGTAATTAAAATATTTAATTAGTCGGCAGGATTGATTAAATATTATAAACCTAATTATAAGGTATTTTTATTTTTTTAATAATAATAAAATAATAATAATTTCTTGTACTATCAATTAAAATTATTTTCGAATTTTAATAGCTTTAAGTATATAGTAGGTAGTAGCATTAAGCACGATGCAGTGGCAGGGTCCATGATTCGGCCATCCTCGTACGGGGAAGTTTGTCAAGGTCCCTCGTCTTTATGGTACATTAATCTAGGTATTTATTATTGTTGAATTGTCCATTATTATTCAATTGTGAGTAATCGAATATAATTTTTAAAATTTGATTCGACCAGACTGACCGACAAAAATCCCATTAATCAAGATACAACTAGTTCGACTCGTTTTATTTCTTAAAGTTGTTGATATTTTTAGCTTTATATAATTTACATAGAAACATTATTCGCACATAAACTTATATATATATATATATATATAAACTACTCTAGTATTGTTGATTATTATATATTAAGTTAATGATTTTGTTGTTATTGACTTATATATATATATATATATATAAACTACTCTAGTATTGTTGATTATTATATATTAAGTTAATGATTTTGTTGTTATTGGTTTAGCTCTTTTGTTTTAGATAATTAATGGAGGTCTTGATTAGATCTTAATCAAACATTGTTTTGTAGTATTTTAAATAATTTGTTAAAAATACCGCTTATTTTAGTCTTATAAAAATATAATTATAAACTACTCCATAGATAGTACTTCTATAATTATTACTTTTAAGCATCTTCCTCGTATTTATTCCTTATTCCCCTTTCACGCAGGATTCCCACTTGCAAGTTGTAATATAATACTCCATAATGTGTAGTATAAATATATATGCTGTTTAATTTGACTTATATATTTATTTTTGGTCATAATCTACGTTCATTTTTTAAATAAAATTTTTATATTTAATTAACTTATATTTTTATCTTATATACATATTTTTCTTGTTTAATTTCATAAAATATCACTTTTCTTATTGTTAATGAGACAATTTTTATGGTACAGAGGGTACTAGCATTTGCCTTATAAAATTATTGGTTAGCTTGTTAACTTTAATTTAGGATAACCTAGTACAATAGTTAATTAATTAAGTACCATTTATAAATTGTTATCCATTAAGCTAGCCATGGAGATGTATTATTAAAAGTATTAAATAATCCTATATATATTACTTTCTTAATTATGTTGTATACACCTACTTTTTTGGGTGTGTAAAAGTGTTTGCATTCTAGGGGGGTCACAAAATAAAGTACATTCATTAAGGTAAATTTTTATAATAAAGTGTTAGCATTAATATATATTCCAATTTCTTCACCATAATAAGAAAAACAAGGAAAAGAACACACAAGGTCTTAATATACCAACTATATGACATACTTTTTTGAAATGTAGCAATTTGATTGACATGAAGGAATATACTTTCTCGGTTCTGAAATACACGCTACATTTTGGTTATGTGCACTATTCATCATTTAAGCTTATTTTATATATTACGATTAATGTGTATGTAAAAATATTTTCAAGTGGGATCTTGTTTGAATCGTGTAATCGCATACTTTCATAATATTAACTTTTTATAATTTTTGGATTTGTATAATTCAACATATAAATAAACAAAAGAATGCATTAAAATGCGTAAAAAAGTGAAATGTAGCAAGTATAATGGAACGGAAGTATTATTACATCCATTGCATAATATATTGTATATATTGGAGCTTCAAAATATAATATCATTAATTAGTTTCTAATACAATATCAAGGAACGATCTCAATAAAAGATTAGGTTCATTGCTAAAACTCTAATATAAATTTTATATTTTATCGATAATAAATAGAAAATGTTGTCAACCAGAATATGATTTTACTTTATTGTATAATCATAACCGATTGTTTGCATAGTTTATTTTTGGATCATAAAATTATTGTATGAGACAGTTTTACCGTAAGACATGCTACATACTTGGATTAAATAGTACAATAATAAAAATTTTAGCTATGGGTTTCTTGTTTTGAGGACGGTCTCATACAAAATTTGTTGTATTTTACACAAATTCTTGTATGAGAAGGTCTTACAGTGAGACCAGCTTCATACTTGGATTAAATAGCCCAACAATAGAAACTGTTCTCTTATAAGCTTCTTGTTTTGAACTCGTCTCACGATGAGTCGGTCTCATACAAAAGGAACTGAATATTTTATTGGTCGCCTAGTCATCTAATAATAATACACTCGCCGAAAGAAGCTCTCAAACTCTCAAAGAGAACAATAGAATTACAATAATAAATATAAAAAAATAAATACATAAATAAAAGGGGAATGATAATAAAACTTTGTCCTTAATATTTCATGACAACCCTAACGAGAAGGCAACTTCACATGTAGCTAAAACCTAAAAGTCATACATTAGTGATAGGGTTGTTTTAGATAATTAAAAAAAACTTATGAATAATAAACAAAAAAATATTGCAAATGAAATTACTGATTATAATTAATTAAAAGAAATGGACCATAACAATATTATTGTTGATGAGTCAACTCAACCAAAGATAATAAAAAAAGCTATGCATATCAGAATAATTTTCTTGAACGTACACTACAACAAATTTAGCTTTTTGTGATATTGAATTTAGTGGCATTAAAAAAATGTCATTGATTCATATTTTTAGTGTAATAATTATTGGTTTTTATTTTATGTTCCACTATAAAGTGATTTAGAGACACTTTATTTGGTCATTAGTGGCATATGTAATTGTTACTATAGTCTATAGTGACATTTGTGAGAAATGTCACTAGATCCTATGTCGCAAAAAACTTTGATGTGACTTTTTAATATACTGCTAAAAGGTCTAATAATTGTCACTAAATCCTCTATATATTCTATAAGAAATTTAAAATAGCGACATTTAAATTAAGTGTCGCTAAATAATTCTCACTAAAAGCAAATTATGTTGTAGTGGCATTTTTATTGTTGCACATCTTGTATAATTTTCAGGAAGTCGCTAATTTAGGAGAGTAGTTTTGTAAATTTTAACTTAAATTTTTCGTAATTTTCAAAATGATAATTGTTTAAAATTCAAACGGTTTCATGAAAGTAGAAGAAAAACCTCATCATTTAGCCAAACCACTACATCAACCCATAATATTATTGATTTTAAAACTTAAAAATTACAATTATTTTGTGGAATACTTTGGTAAGAGAGCAAATATGGCCTAATTTTCTTCAATTAGGAGTGTGATGTAATTAAGACATATGAAATTGTTATGAAGGTGGACTATTCCACGCGCTAATCTTGAATATTCGGCTTTTTCACATGGTTGATAAATATTTTTCAATCTACATAATGCCTTTGACCTTCCAACTTTTTCGCCTGCGTGGTTGACAAAAAAGGAAATTTTTTGTTAACTTTATGTTATTTTTATTCAACGTATGATCACATATTTTTTTCAAAAAACAAACGTTATGATCACTCTAATTGACCACATTTTTCGATATGTAGTCGAAATAAGACTAAGTACTTAATGTAACTAAAAATTTAATATTTCGTCTATCATATTAAAAAATGGGAATAAGCTCAATATCCACGTAAATTTAGAGAAAAAATATTTATAGAAAAACCAAAAACACAATAATCAGAAAGTACGGTTTCCCGTTTCCATTTAAACTCACACTAAAGTTTTTCTTTTTTATTTTTTTATAAGATTTTAGGTTCGATTTTCATTTGTTCTGTATATTTTTCCTCAACCTATTATATGAAAATTTTAAAAAGAATTATATTAAAGTTGATTTATGCAATTAAATCCAAAAGAAGTGATTGAAACTTGAAAGTAACGAGTGTTTCGCTATTTGTTTTATTTTCTAGGTACCTATAAATGGATATAAAATACTAGCTTAATTCGTAACTCATGATCTCATCAAATTTATCATTCAAACAAAAAACTAAATATTGACTTAAATTTTCTTTTATATCTTTTTGTGAAAAATTTTTTTAGATTGGAAAGTATTTAAATAACAAAATATATAATTTATAATTATGAAATAAAATAAATTATCATACTCATCTCATAAAAAACGCTGTAAATCTCCTATATATTGTTCATTTTCTCCCAACATGTCAAATCAAAGACCCTTTATCATCATTTTTAAATTTGTACTACTATTTCACAATATTTGCTAAAATATATTCTATGAAAAAACCAATAAAAATGAAAAAAAGAGATTGTTTTATAAAAAAAAATGAAAAAATTAAGATGAAAAGGTTAACTAAATAAGTAAATAAAAATCTAAAAAATATAAACATTACTAAAAAATAAAAATAGCAAAAATACCCTTATGAGGTGAGATTATTTAATAACAAAAATACCCTTATGTTGATTTTTGATTGATTAAAAATTTTTGCATGATGACATTCTTCATCAATGTACTATGTCATACATTAATGAGCCACAGGTGACACTAATTAGTGCCCAACAAAGTTTGGTCTAACCCGTAAACCAAATCGAACTAAATCAGAATTTTAGTATTTGGTCTGGTCTACGGTTTAAATGGTCTGGTCTGGTTTTTTTAAATTAAATTACGGTTTACGATCTGGTCTCGGTTTTTTATTTTTCATACCAGACCGGACGGCAAACCGTACGTGGGTCGAAAATCATAATTTTGTATTCAAAAAATTAAGTTGCTACCTAGATATTTTTAGATGTAGTTATTTTTATATAGAAATACATACTTGAATGATGTTAATATTATCAACTGATTACAAATTGTTATATTTATTAATTGTAAGTGTGAAATATTTGCATAAATATATGTATTAATTTGGATAAAAATATAAAAATGACAAACCGTAGACCAGACCAGACCGAACCGTTGTAAAATGGTTTGGTCCGGTCCGGTCTAGAAAATTTTCAGACCGAAATTTCTAGTTTAGTCTGATTTTAGTGTCAGACCAGACCAAACCGGACCGTGTTCACCCCTAGCACTAATAGAATGGATGAGCTGTCAATCTTAATAGCTTTGTTGTGTTATACTTCCTCCTATTCACCATAGGAGTCCCATTTGACTTTTCACGGATTTTAAGGAGAGTCAAAATAGGACCCTAAGGGTAGGAGAAAGAGTGGTATAATGAGTTTTTAATTGTAGAGATTAATGAGTTAATGATTCCCACCAATTTCAAGCACTTTGTATAACCAAATCTTAAAATGGATAATTTTAACACCCAAAAGTCGGAATATTTTTTCAGTACAACACCAAAATTACATCGTACCACCAATTAAAAACCGAAATTACATAAATAAATCCTACAATTACAATAATTGTCTAAAATTACATCAACTTTTTTCCAAGTAATAAATAAAATTACAAAAGTCCATTACGGTATCTCGGCTAGCCTTCTCAATTCTTCGACGGTCGTGGAGTAGTTGCAGTCGTTACTGATCATGTGAGTGCTGATTTTCTTTCGATCATTGACTTCAGTTTTCATAAATTACCAAAATGATGCATTGTTAATTTCATAAATAGCCACCGATTGCAAACAACCATATTTTCAAAGCCAATTTTCATCACAGTACCCACAAAAATTAAGAAACCCAAAATTAAAATGTCCAAAAAATAATGAAGGAGATCAAATACTGGCGCCGGGTATTTAAAAAAAATCAAAATTTCATCACAGCAGCAAAGAATGACGCCAAAATCAAGAATTCACCAAAAATATTAGGCGACATTAACCACATTCCATCAACAATAACAGAAATAGAAACCTTAGCATATAAATAAACAGAAAAATTCCACTATCATTAATTGCACAACCTTCAACTAAAACACAATGGCACCATCTAAAAACTTAACAAAAGAACAAAGAGTACAAATAATGCAAAAATTACTGTCAGCATTAAATACGAAGGGGAAACCACAACTTAGGACCATTAATGCACTTGCAACTGAATTTCAAGTGTGTAGGAAGACAATCACAAGGTTGTGGAATGAAGTAAAGAGCCAAATCAGCAATAGAAACACAGTGATTAACCTCAACAACAAAAGAGTGGGAAGAGAAGCATCAAACAAAATCAGCTTTGATTAATTTCAAATGACAATCCTTTTATTTTTGGACAAGCTTTTGGGATCTTAAATAGTGGGTGTTTCAGATCGAAACAACAATGTAAAAAGTTTATGCTGTTTTAAATAAAACATTTGTATTCATATACAGATAAATGAAAACTTGGTTGTTTGCAGTACTCTCAGTTTATTCAAGCAAATTTTTTTTTTGAAATCACTGAGTAAAAAATCGAAAATCATTGCGCTTAGTAGTCGGAAAATAATCCAAACCCCATAGATTCGATTTTAGGTGGCTAAATAATGCTCTCACTTAAAAGTTCATAGAGCAACTAAAAAAAATGCATCAAGAAACGACTCAAAGAAAATCATCATCAGTCAAAAACCACATGCACCCACAAGAACAGAAACTCACTTGAGAAAGGATCAAGCTTATCAAGCCACTCTTCTTCTTCACAATCAGTATACGACAATACAGCCTCAGCGGAAGTATATTCACGATCAATCCAATCATCAGGCTTAGGTGTGTAAATGGGCTCACCTTCAGAGTCAAGCTCTCTTCCCCATTTAGGATCAGTCTCAACAAGGGTTGAGTCATCATAATACTCGAAACATACATCCTCAAACTTTTAAAGACCCAGATCTAGGGTTTCCATCATTAAAAGCCCTAAACTCAAGCTTAGAAAGCGATTTGTAAGAGGATTTGGGGATACTCAATTTTGAAGAACTAGGCGAGTTAGGGTTTTTCAGGGGTGACTTGAATGGCGAGTTCTTGGTCTTCAAGGATGAGTTCACAGACGAGTTAGGGTTCTTAAGGGGTGACTTTGGGTTTTCCATGTGAGCAGATAGAAGAACACGAAAGGACAGCAGAAGTGGGAGAAAAATAGTTTTTCGACGAACAGAAGATGAAGAACCAGATCTAGGGTTCTTCAAGAACAAAGGTAGAAGAAGCAAAGAGACAATCAGACTTAGGGTTCTTAAAAAGACGAAGGGTAATAGGTGGGGTTTAGGGTTAAAAAAAGGGAGGGATGATTAATGGAGGGTGTACTAATTAGTTTTGAGATGTGGCTGATTAATTATAAGGGAGGGAAATTAGTAAGGGTAGTTGAGGATATAATTGTGAATATGATAAATTTCTAAGGGCATAAGGGTAAAAAAAACCATACCAAAAAAGGAAATGAGACATTTAGTGTGAGTTGACCCAAAATGGAAATGGGACACCTAAGTTGAATAGGAGTGAGTAATTTTTGTCCCTCTGGGATTGTATATCAAAAACAAAAGTTATTGGTAAGAAAAAATAAATATTTGCTAATAAATAAAGAGAAAATAAATTACGTGAATTAAATTAATAGAGTTAGAATTTATGAGTGAGATTAAAAATGCATTGGGTTGTCATTATCTAAAAATAGTCTTGATGCAAAATAAGATCAACAATCTGATATATAAAATAATGTTAAATAAGAGCAACAGAGAGGGTAATTAAGTGTATGAAAAAATAAATTAATATTAATGCAAAATTGGTGGATTCGAGGTGAAATTAGGAAAATGTTCTAAAGAACAAAAAAGCACCATTTATTTATTACTTCCTCCGATCTTATTTGTTCTTCCACTTTGGGTTTTTCACAAATATTAAAGTAGATAAAGTCTTTGGGTTGTAGTGGGTATTATTTTAATTAAATAGTAATGTGAAGTAATGATTGTGTTGGAAGTATGAGAGAGAAAATAATTAAATACTTTCTCCGTTCCATTTTACTTGCAACACTTACTGTTTTTGGAAGTTTCATATTACATGCAACATTACTATTTTTGGGAAAAGTAAATTACTTATTTTATCTTCACTTTATTCCTACCTCACTATTACCATCAATCATACATCATTCCATTAATTATTTAATATACCCACAAGTCACAACCACTATCTACTAATAGTAATTTTTTTATTTCTACCCCACATATCACCATCAATCATACATCATCCTTACCATACTGATTTGACGACCCTTAAAAAATGTGTCAAACCCAATGGTACAACTAAAACGGAACAGAGGAAGTAGTAGTGTGAAGTAATGATTGTATTGAAAGTATGACAGAGAAAATAATTAAATAGTAGTGTGAAATAAGGAAAGTGGGGTTTTAGGGGGTAAAAGTGGAATGAAAACTTTTCAAAAATAGAAAGTATTCTAAAGTGGAACAACTTTTAAAACTACCCGTTATAATAAGGTGAAAGAACTTAAAAGAACGGAGAGAGTAATTAAGATATTGAAAATTCATTCCATATTTATTATTGAAATATAAACGACGAAATATAAACGACGGGAAAATGAGTCACGGTAATTATATATAAGGGAGAAAAAAGTAGGTAACACGCTTATTATTTTGTATTAGTATTAAAAGTTACTCTTCAAGTTATAAAATAGTTTATCCTCTTTTTTATTTCAATGTGAGACTACTCATATGTGAAAATTATCTGCAATTCAACTTATTTTTATTATTTTATTAATTATTGGTACACATATTGCACATGTGTAATGCATTGTGTTCTTTAGTAGCTAATAGGCCAAATTTTCATAAATTTCGAAATTTTAAGAGAAATTATAAAATTGATGAATAAATTATAAAAGTAAAAATTATCATCATCGCTTCAATTTTTTTATCCTCGTATAATTATCATATTCAATTTCAAGTCGGGGGACTCTTTGACCGTACTCTCCAATATGGGTATGAGTTGACGCTTATCTTCCCTCTTCAAACTTTGACCATAATTTGTCTATGAGCGAGATAAACTAGGTATGATGATGATGATTAATTTTAAGGACCTTATGATTAAAAATATACAAGATTTTATTGATGAATAAATTAGGTAAATATACTCATAAAATATCCTAACAAATTAGGTGATTGATTTTTAGTAGATAATTTATATTTCTTAATATGTTTATTAGTTACCCTAATTTTTGTTAACTGAAAATTTGGGATACTTCCCTTCTTTATTAAGAAAAGGTATAGTTTCTCCACGTAAATTTTAACCAAAAGTCAAGAGTACTAAACCAGTGGATCGTAAATTTTAACCTACTTTAATAGATAATATTTGTTGAGAAAGATATCAAATCAGAATCATATCTAAAGATATTTCAACCCCTATAAACTTTTTTTTTACACAGAATACACTAAATTTACTAATGATAGTTTTATTAATTTTTTGTGATAATAATTTATCAAAAATAATTTTGAACATCTATATTTATAGATGATGATGATAAAAGTTATTTTAATAAAAACTCAAAATCAAATACTACCTCCTATTCAACTTAAATGTCTCATTTAGTTTTTTGGCATTATTCACTCATCACTCTTAATTTGTATTTTACTCTTAATCTATAAGTTAAAACATAGACATGTGGGATCTTGTTTGATTCGTCTCAATACAAGGATTATTAATATCAAATCTTTATAATTTTTAATTAAGAATAATTTTAGATATTATGGGTTAAAATGTTGCATCGGCAAGTGTGAAAAAACTAAATGGGACATTTAGGCTGAATAGGAGGAAGTAAGATTTATGATTTAAATCTTTACATTATGGTTTGTGGAAGGAAAAGTTATGGTAGGACTAATAAATTAAACGTGGGAGAAACAAATTAGAAATGATGGTAGTGGGTTACGTTGCACCTTCTTTGAGAATTTGATTAGGGGTAAAAAAAAATTGAATATGCCAATTTTGTATCTAATAATCATAGGTTATTTTTGGCCCTTTATGATTGTTATTTATACATATTTCTTTAATTTATATTATTAGCCTTAATATTAACCTCGAGCCAAGAATTTCACTAGTCATGGCCTCCTTATCTTATTTGAAAAAGATAAAGTATGTCGTTTTATATTCCTCCTTATAACCTGATAACAACTTTTAAAAACATGATATATTGAGTTTGTTTTAAAATATTAAAATCAAAACATTTTAAATTTGAGCTTATAAAAAACCTAAAAAAGGAATTACAAGAAAAGTAAACTTTGTGCAACTCATCACTAGTACTTTTTCTGTTTTTTCAATTTTTTATTTTAGTTTGTCTCTTTTTTTACTCTTTTTTTGGTAATGGTGTTTCTTTCTTTCTGTTTAATCCAATTCAAAAAATCTATTATTTCTTTTCATCTTAATGACTTAATTATATCATCTACTTATTTTTTATCGTATTCTCCAACACATTGTTCTTTTCAATAAATTTATCCAAAATATATCGGATACATTCTCATTGAGACGAAGGAAATAAATGGAAACAAAATAGCATGCAAGCAAGCTAGAGACACAACCTAAAAAGCAAACAAAAAGGAGCTACTAATACCTGAAAAATCGTACGATTAACTCAAATATACTTAGTCGCACCATTGAATTTGGCACATTTTTTAAGGGTCATCAAATCAGTATGGTAAAAGTAGGGATAATGTATGATTGATGGTGATATGTGGGGTAGAAATAAAAAAAATTATTATAAGTAAATAGTGATTGTGACTTGTAGGTATATTAAATAATTAACGGAATGATGTATGATTGATGGTGATAGTGGGGTAGGAATAAAGTGAGGATAAAATAAGTAGATTATTTTTGCCAAAAATAGTAATGTTGCAAGTAATATAAAATTTCCAAAAACGATAAGTGTTGCAAGTAAAATGGAACGGAGGAATTACATCAAAAGACAGCAGATAGGGCACAAATGTCTGAGATGCTATGCCTTATACTTTGCTAAATCCTCGCATAAATTTTACAGCCCGAAATTTTCGCTGTAAATATTGTCAGATGGATCATGATTTTGAAAATTAGTTTGACCAGTTGATATCGAACCTCGCATTAGGTTATTAGACCATTCGTTATCTTATGGGATTGGGTCCTAGATCGGCATAGGTGCCTTGAATACTGCAGCAACTTGACATTACACGAATATTAAAAAGTAAGTCAAAATCAAATAAAATGTTTGAATAAGAATTTAAAATTGTAATACAATCAATACTCAAAATAAAAATATAGCAAATTCAATGAGACGAAGTAAACTGCAAAGTGTTGCCATCTCTAAGGGACCAAGAAGGTAATATGATTACTATTTTGATTTGTTTCTTGTGATCTTCATACTACTAATTGATGCTTCTTATAAGGAATAATTGAAATCCCATAGGGTGGCAGGAAGAATTGTAAATTTGTAATAGATCATAGAACATACTCCAATCATCAAGGATGGGAGTCCGGAGAAGAGGAGGTATATTTGAGTTATCGGGTTGATTTTGATTCAGGTGTTTCAGATCGATTAAAATTGATGAGTAATATGTTTATGTTCATTTTTACATAATTATAATTCTTTTTTAAGTCGGGATTGAATTGGGTACGATTACAAAGTCAAATTGACATCGATACACTTCTAGATAAGTTGTTTTTATTTTTTAGTATAAAATTATTAAATCTCAATTGTTTATTAATTTTCTTTATTACTCCCTCCGTTTTCATATGTTCTTCTCACTTTTCTCATTTGGAAATTTTTAAAAGTTCTTCCCATTTAGAATCTTTCTATTTTGGTAACCAATAAAATAGAAGGAAATTATTACATTTACATTTTCCCAATGTATTTACTTTACATGCACCCAATGAAATTTAATGACATTATTACACTTACACTTTAATCAATAAAATCTTTATTTTTTATATTATTTTACTCAACTCTCATAGTATCTATTATATAATTATAATTTATCTTGATTTCTTCTCATATTCCAAATGAGAAGAACAAAAGGAAACGAAGGGAGTATAACTTAAAAGTGATGATCACATAGGCGATGACGGAGATTTGTAGGGCACGTTTGGAAGTGCACAAACTTCAACATAAAGTTAAAATCATAGAAATAGTGTTTTGCCCTTGTATCCCTAACAAATTTCAACACTATTATGAGCATCATTATCCATATCAAATAAATTTAAATATCAATCTTTCAAAAAAAAATTCATTTATCTTTCCTCTATGTGGGCAAAAAAAGATCAATAATTTTGGTATAATTTATTTTTTGTATGTGAATTGAAATTATTTATATTTCCTCTGAATCATTTTAGATGTCCCATTTGGGTTTTCACAGTTATTAAGGGTGGTGTGGGGTCCATTAAAAAGGTGGTAGTTGGGTATTTTAATTAATTAAATTAATTGTAAAGGTGGTAGTTGGGTATTGGGAGTAGTAAAAGTGAGGGTATTTAGGTAAAAAAAAAATAGACAAAAAAGAAAATGGGACAATTGATATAAATTTGCCAAATAAAGAAATAAGACAATTAAAAAGATTCGGAGGGAGTATAAGAGAAAGGACATAAATAAAAATTAAAAAAGCTAACAATACCTAAAATAAAATATTTAAAAAAATTAAAGAATAAACTAAATGTAAATTGTGTCAATTTTACATGGGTACGTTAGTGGGAGTAATTCTCAAAACACTTTTATCAATCAAAAATAAACAACTTTGGACCCCCAAGTTATTGAAGGTAATGAGAATATTGTATAATAATGGAGAATATATTGGTGGTTGTGCTCATCAAGATCATACTCCTAGCTAGCATGGAGTATAATCACATATCCCATCATCATCACTAAAATGAAAAAGTGGGAATGGGTCTACAATAAATTAAAATGAAAAATAATACAAATTTTGTTGGACAAAAACGAAAGAGTTTTGTAGTTGTTTAAATTCTATCCGAAATTAAACGAAACGCGTTATGAATTGAGTCGATCAAATTAAATTATTAGAATACTTACATAACGACAAGAACCAAAATTTACTTGATCACAACTATCATAACATATCATGGGGCCACAACCATCAGCTTGAGCTTTTGGTTGAGTTATTTCCTTAACATGGTATCAGAAGTCAACGTGACAAGAGGTCATGGGTTCGAATCTCAACCACCCCTCATTTAAAGTGGAATATTTAGCGTCAGGTATGAGGAGGGCTTGTGCTGCATCCACACTTCTAGCCCAATGGGCTCTCGTGAGAGGATGTGTTAGAGTATATAACATATCCTGGTGCCTCAACCATCAGCTTAAGCTTTTGGTTGAGTTGGTTCCTTAACAATAATAAAAGTCAGAGAATGCTCTAAGCATGTTTAACATGTTCGACCGCACATTATGATCATCATCATCATCATACCCAAATATCCCGCTCAGGGCAGGGTCTAGGTGAGGTAAGTTGACAAACAATCCATACTTGTATTCCCTTTAATGGAGGACTAGAGGAAAATGATATATTATTTACCCCCGAAAGTGGTCTATTTTGTTCGACCGCACAAAACCCTAAAAAATAAGGGGCTTCAATATTAAATCAGGTAATATAATGTATGAGTTGCTAGATAATTTCCCCATTTAAATTAGAAGCATTTTTCATTTTGATTCGTCCCATTTAATTTGAATCATTTCTGTTTTTGGGCAATGACCGACCACTTTTTTTAATCTTATTTAAACATTTTAACTGTTTTTTAATTTTATCCACACAATTCATTCTCTTTCTTCATTTATTACCACTTTCTTAAATATCCTCCTCTTTCTCTATGATTCAATTCTATCAGAACAGATGAGTAAATATTAATATATTTTTTGAAAATACATATGGCCTTCAAAAACGTAAACGAATATCTGAATATACACCTCAATTAATTTTTTTGTTTTAATTTCTTATACTAGTTTCAATGAGGTTGACACTAACTTTAAAGCTAGGCTTGAGTATATATGCAATAAGCATCAGCATTACTTATTCCCATCGATATTAGGGAGTTGTACTCCTGGCCATTCTACAGAAGTGGAGTATTGTTGTAGCAGTAAAACTTTCTATTTTGGGACCTATTTACTATTTTTTGGCACTGTTTAAACTTGACAGCCATGCAGTATTACCCCACAAGTCAACTGCTGCATTAATGTAGTTTGCCTGCATCATCAACTTGTTAACGTTATTGTTACTCTTACGACTCATTTGGTAGATGATAATAAACGGTTGTAATGGGAATAAAAAATTAGTCTAATTTTGGTTCAAAAAATCTCTTGGCTACCTTGATGACCATGTTTGTCTAATTTCAATCACCTCATTTTTTTCATAAAATTCATTTCGATGCATTACCATTGGAAGATGTGGTATTAAGTGGTAATGAAAATTTGTGAACAAAAAAACTTTTTTGTTATCAAAGTTTCATTACCATGGGAATGATATGTAACTTTTGATGAAATTTTACACTATAAAGCATTCTCATTACTATCATTTAGTACCACTAACCAAACGGGCCGTTTATAATCTTTTTTATATGTGTGAATTAGGCGCTCGATTAACATGTGTAAAGTGGTCTATTGTATAGACTCTCATTATATGAAAGACTCTTAAAATTTATTTTTATACTTATTTGATTTATTGTTTCAGTTACGGCAGATACATATATACTAATTTACATGATAGTTACAAGAAATAAAAAGCCAAATATTAATTATTAGCGTAATTAATAGAGAGATTATATCATATACTAGTATTCTGATTTTTAAATTGTAGGGTACATAACATATATTTGGCACACGGACCCCAAAATTTGCGAGACAGCCGTGAACATGCAAATGGGAAAGTCTATGTACATGCAAGAAAATTGTTAGATCAAAAGTATATAATGGTTGAAAATATAAGGTTAACGTATTAGGAGGCTTTAATCATAAGCTTTAGCCTTATTTGAGTTGGTCTGACATGATATCAAAAGTTAGAGTAAAGACAGGTCACGAATATTAATTTCAAATAATTACCGCTAATGTAAGGAAAAATATTAAGTGCTAGGTATCATCTAAAAATTCATATATAGAAATCTATACATCTTGTACTCCTATAATACTATCAATTATCTAGTCACTATTATACTAGGAAATATATTAATTTTAAATGGTGAATATTCAATAGATTTTAATTGATCTGATATGATTTGAACTAATCATAAATAATTTGACGCTACTATAAAAATAATATTATCAATCAACAAATAATCTGCAGTACGTAATTCAACTTCAATAGTATTCCAAGTCAATATTTATTTTGATGTGATTATTGAATTGACTTCTACAATAGTTCTCCTACCCATAAAATGTCTAACTTATCATCTCTCAAAGTTGAACTAAAAGTAACTTCAAAAAAAAAAAAAAAAAAGTTGAACTAAAACTAAAAAATTTAATAAATTAGTGAAGTCTACATTATTTTAATTAATGTGCACCAATCTAATAATAGCAAGTATTTCTTAATAATTATACTTGATTGTATAGAAATAAAGAAATAATAACAATTCATTTGATTGATATTAAATAATAAGAAAAATAAAGAAAATTTTAAAATTTTCTTCAGCAATATTATATGAACATTAACTAAAAAAAAGTAAGAATAGCTAGTGAGTGAGATGGAATTTATACTTATATTTTTAGATAAATAAAAATATATTATACTAAAACTATATTGAAAATGGTATTATAAACTATATTAAAATTATTCTAAAAACTTTGAAGTTAGTTTTTTAATACTTAAAACTTATATTTTAAGTCTTAAAATTAGTCATTTAATCTTGAAATCGGTATGTCAAAATTTAAAAAAAAATTACTAAATCTGGGCCAGTTACTAGACTTAGACCGTTTCACAAGACACTCATAAGGATTTAGACGCAAAACTCGAATCGAGCCCGCTCAGTGGTGAATATGAGTTAGCCCAATAAAAAAAGTTGTAATATATGACTGTCTTATTTGAAAATTTATTCGTTGGAGAATGATTTAGATGCAAAATAAGATTCGAGCCAGCTCAGTGATGATGATGAGGGCTAAGTGTGTTGGAATGGGCCCGCAGATCCATTGGGCCCATAAGCACCCAAGAATGGGAGGGGAATCCGATGTGCAATTATACAAGCAATATGCAGTCTCCTGAGAAACCGTCTTTCTAAGAGACGTATTGCAAGCCCAATCCATTAAAGCTTACTGCCTACGTTTACTCTATATTTTTCCTAATGGGACAATCCAATTAGAGATGGTCTCTCAAAAAGACCGTCTCTCACAAGAATTTGTGTACAAGAAAATGAAAAGCCCAATAGAGATGTTAGGTGGCCCAATGAGTAGAAAAGTGCTGGTACTATTTGGGACAAAATACACAGCTTTCACCTTCACTGACAAAGACACTGCATTTTTGGTACAAAATCCACCCAAAACCTACTCCTGTGTCCTACTTTCTTACCTCACTCTTTGTTTTCGATAAACTCTCAGTAAATAACGGTTATTTGTGAGGTTAATAAATCACTCTTATGTGGTAGACTGTAATAGGGTGAAAGTTTTCTTATTTTAAATTATCTTTTTAGTTATGTTTATTTTAATATTATTTTTTTTGTCTTTTTATGGTTATTTACAAATCACGGTTATTGATTAGAAATTTTTGTTTCCTTATATACATCATACGAGAAGGCTAGCATTTTGACGAGTCTCCAGGTTGCCAAATGACGGTTAGTTGGAGTTGTTAACTAATTTGACGATCATATGGAAGTAGAGCCGTCAATTAAAAAGGGTAAAGTGGGCTACCGCCTAGGATCCGAATTTTTTAGACCCTAAAAAACTTATTTTTATGTATATGAATGATATTAATTTGAATTAAATTTAGATATAACTTATTTTCTCCGTTCCATTATACTTGCTACGTTGCACTTTTTACGCATGCCAATGCGTTATTTTGTTTATTTATATGATAAATTATACAAATCTAAAAAGTACAAAAAATTGATATTATGAAAGTATGCGATTAGATGATTCAAACAAGATCCCACTTCACTATGTTTTTACTTACACATTAGTCGCAATATATAAATTAAGCTTGAACGATAAATAGTGCACATAATCGAAATGTAACGAGTATTTCAAAACGGAGGAAGTACTATATTATTTGTTAAGTGTTAATGAGTGATTTATGCTTTTCTATAAAGTAGTTTAAACATCAACAATAAAAACTAAAAAGTGTATTATATTATTCGTTACGCCTTAAGTTTTTAGAGGACCTTTTTATCTTTTGCTCTTGGGCCTAAAACTGAACGAGACGTATCGGAAGTATTAATTGTTTATAAGTTGTTATGCCAGCTACTTAAATTAGTTATTAGAGAATTATTTGGCAAATGTTAATTATTGATTGTTGACTGTCTATCGGGAAAAAATAACATCAAAACCCAAATATAGATATAAATAGATACTTATAGTAGTTTTTTTATTTTCACTTGAAAAGATACTAACTTTAAATGTTTTTTAGTTGTTTGACCAATCAAAAAATTAATAGACTACAAAAAATTCATTATCCAATCACCTTCTAGAAATTTCAAATTTCATCCAAATTGTACAATAAACTTTTTGCGTGAGAAATCTTGTAAAATCCATTTTACTTGATTAATGATTTTTGAAACAGACATTCTCCTGATAGACCGTCTTTCTGAGAGACGTTTCTCAGGCCAAGTCCATTAAAGCTTATTGCCTATATTTATTTTACATTTTTCCTAATGGGCCAACCCAATTAGAGATGGTCTCTCAAATAAACCATCTCTCACAAGAATTTGTGTTTTTATTTTTAAAATGGGATTGCCCATGTTTCAAGGTAGATCCGTCTATGCTTATAATGTGACAATATGTCACTTAATTTGTTTTCATATTGATTCATGTAGTTGATTTAACAGTTTATAAGTAAGACTTTGATGTTATTGTTATAGTTCATTATGAAACGCTGCCGATTGTTATTCGTGTATTGAATAACACAATTAATACAAATTTTAGCATATATACTCTTTATTTAGAGGTTGTCTCAACAAAAACGATTTTTTTACTTGAATAGCTCTATTGTTATTGATGTTGTGTACTTGAAAATGGTCAAGATGGGCCCTTTATTATTGCTTGTATTGTTCTAACAAATGGATGCAAACTAGTAAGTTCTCAATCTTATCCCCATTAGTACTTAGTAGTTTCTATTCCCAAACCTCCACCAACCAATTTTGTTTCTCCATCTAAATGATGCAAAGAGAGAATTGTGCTTGTGGCTTAGAGAGTATACTTTTTAGCTATAAGGTGGTATGAACTTGGAAGAATTTTGACTTCTTTTAGTGATCATGCATAAACTTAAATGATTGGTCTTCTTTGTAACTAATTTTCTTATAAAAATAACTAATCAATTGAATAAATTAACTTCTAGAAAAAACTACAACCAAAACCTAGTTTAATTTATTAAAAATAATATAATCTAAAAAATCTAAACTATTGTCTAGAAGTATCTAGTGAACTAAAATAGATATATCTAGATTAATAATAAAAATAAAATAATACAAATATCTAGTGAACTAATCTAAGCAATGGAATGTACTAGAAATGTTGAGGTTACTTAGTTGTAACCGACATAGAGGAGTATAAATACTCATTTAAGTAGAACAAAATACAAATAATGGATTAAGCCACATAAGGCTATCCCACAAATTTACAAAATGAGGGCTAAGTAAAATTTGTGAATTATAAGAGATAAGTGAGACATGAGCTCACATAAAAATAGTAATGAAGAGTGTATAGGTGTGGAATAAATGTCCCACAAAAAATATTCTTGTACAATTTATGATGTAAAAAGAAAAATACATTTGTATTCAGTAAATGTAATACAATATTTATTTGGGTTCAACTACAATTCTGCATGCGCCCAAAACTTCTGTCATAATTTACTTGTTGAAGAATCTAAACTTGTAAATTGAGATAGTAGAAAATCGGTATAAACAAAGCAAAAATTCCATTTAAACGACAATTAAAATTTAGCCTATTTAGGTGCTTAATCCTCAATCATTAACTACTAATTTAGCTTAACTACACACCTAACTCCTTAAGTTTACTTTAATTCTAAAAATAGTCAGGTCCTCTCTTGAGAGACGTCTTGAGAGACCGTCTATAGTATAGACGTCTCTCAAAAACCCATCCATATTTTCCTTTTAACTTACAAAATAACTAAATTAATTTTTTAAAAAAATTATAAATTGGGTCAATTCAAACTTAAAATGTCTATTGTATAGATGGTCTCAAGTAAGAATTTGTGAAAAATAGTAATGTCATGAAGTGAGCAATTTAACCTTTGAAACTTAAGGGGATGAAATGGGAATGAGAGCTAATCTACTTTTGAAAGGTATTGTTTGCGGCTACTAGAAGTATTTAAAATAAATTTTGATCTGATATTTGTTCTAACTTAATAACCAAATTATATTTTCAATCAACTCTAACATGGGATTTATGAACACAAAACCTGAATTATTTTAATTGTCCCATTTTTTTATAGTTACTTGTATTTTTTATTGAACGAAGAAAGCAAAATACAAGGCTTGCATATCCATATTTTCCAAAAGGAAAATTTCTTTATAGAGAAAATTCAATCTACAACATAATCAATTCCTTCTAAAGATGAGAATATGATTTTTGACAACAAAAAAGTAACTTATCCTAAAACTCTTTATTAACTTTGAAATTCTCTCACATTACATTCCAATGCCTAATTTTACATAATTTCAAATTATAATATAAGATTTTTCTCATAAATAATTTAAAATAATTGAGACAAATACGAACAATCATTACAATTCCAATCAATAATGAGAACATTCAAAGGAATTATTAGTTACAATCATTAATATTCGCTATGATAGTTATTTCATAATTAATGATATTGATGTAAAAAACTTCTCACAAAATATATAACTTGATGAGTTGAATAAATAATACTCCCTCCGTTCTCAAATTTCATTTGGAATATTCCATCTTAAAGAGAAAGAAATTTAATTAATGTTTTTGACATAAAATAAGATAACAATAATGAACAAAAGTGAGTATTAATTGTTCACTACTCCTTACAATTTAAAATAAAAATAAGTGACCCCATTTCTAACTATAATTAGCTTGTTAATCAATAATTATTCATAAATCATAATCAAACACAACATAATTGAAATTCAAATACATAGTACATTATACAAAAAACAAAAATTAAAAATTCTAAAAATATAGTATATACACCAACAAAAATTAAAATCCAACGCTAATAATTACTTAACATTAATTTCTCTAAAATTCCAAAATGAAAGGCAGAGATAATACAATTTGTGGAACACACTACATTATTATAAAGTACAAAATAGCCCACCAATAATTCCCTTTTCCTAAAATAAAAAATTTTAAAAAAAACTCTACTACTCCTAATATATATTACTTTTACTAGTCAGAATCGAATTTTATCTCCAATTGAACTATTATTTTCAGCATATAAAATTATAAATTCGATTCTCATCTACTATAAAATATTAATTTTGAATTTTACTACATACCATCTAAATTCTTAATTGATTTCTTTCACGAGGAATTAAAATTAAACCCAATAATTATCTACCTAAACCCAACAAATTTACCCTGATTAACAGGGGAATTACTGAAAATTAGCTCTAAATCAGGTGGATGAAAATACCCACCTTTAGGAGGAACAACTGCTTGATTTGCGTAAACCCTTTTCTTCCTTGGTGGCGGTGGGCAAACCAACGACGCCGGAATTCTACCGAGTCGTGGCGTCTTGCAATCTGACTCGAAATCAACTCGAATGTTCTCCTTTCCTTCCATTTTTATCGAAAATTGTTGAAAATGTTTAACAATTTTTGGGGAAAGTAAAATAAATTTTCTGGGTTTTCTTTTGTATTTGAGAATTGTTGAGAAATGAGAAATATAAGTGGGTTTCTGAGGAGATAAAGTTTCAGTATAAATAGGAGAATTCAAAAAATGGGCGGGAAAATATGAATAATGTTTTTCTAGTGGCTTATAGGGCAAGCTGATTGAATTAAATAAATAAAAAATTGAGATATTTTGTATTTTTTTATTTTATTATTTTTGATTTCAAGAAATGAAACTTATGGCGGAAGTATGAAATGAAGAAATAGTTTTAGGCGGGAAAATAAGGAGGGTTTGAATATGAGCCGCAATAATTCTTGTTGTGAAAAAGAAAAAAAAGAAAAAAGTATAAATAGTTCGTCTTGTATGATACAAGACGTGTAATGGTGACGATAAAATTAACTTATTACTCTAATTAATTATTTTGAAATTATAAGGGATAATTTTAACACATTAAATATATAAATTAACGATCACTCTAATAAAGGAAATCTCACTATAAGACCGTCTCATACTCTCAGTTAAAAATTTATGAAATATAAATAAATCAACAATACTTGTATGAGACTGTTTCACCGTGAATCGAGCCTATATAGGCAACACAATAGCAAAAAATCATCAAAGACAATGAAATTTGAATTGTACAGAGAGTAGTATTTTTTAATAGACTTTGAGCTAATCAATTGTGGTCATCTCATGATGAAACGCATTCCTCCGTTCCAATATAATCGCAACATACGAAAAATAAGCACTATTCACTTATCTTTCTCAATTTGTGATTAATAAGTAATATATATGTTAAAACATAGTCATGTGAGATCTTGTTTGATTCGTTTCGACGTAAAGATAATTAATATCAATTTTTTATAATTTTATATTATACATTATATATATTAAAGATTGAATTAGTGCATTGGACTGCGTGAAAAAAAGCAAATGTTGCAACTTGTGGAACGGAAGTAGTATAAAATAATTCGAAAAAGTAATTGTGGTGGGCCATGTAGTTTTGAATACCGACCAGATACCAGATGGAGTTGGGCCGAAACCTATTGGGTAGGGGAGACAAATTGATATGGGCATTATTGGAAATTTTGTGATAAGACAATGATGAAAAATAGTTGCATTTTTCAAAAAGAATAAAATTACCTTTTATTTTCAAAAAGCTTTTTTCTTTTTTTTTTTTTCTTTTGTTTTTTAGTGTTCAAAAAGCTTTGTTTTAAGTTTATTCGATCATCGTAAGTTTGTTAATATTTCTATTTTAAAATGTCCAATTTACTTTCCACTTCTTATCTTAAATGTAGAAGTATATGAGGGTACTCTTTCTGTCTCATTTCGTTTGCAACATTTTCTATTTTGTTCCGTCCCACCTAATTTGCATAATTTTTATTTTTGGATTATCGCCCACCACTTCCTTTTAATTCCATCCATACATTTTTAACTGTCTTTTAATTTTAACCACACAATTCATTTTTTCTCTTCATTTATTACCATTATCTACCTTTTTCTTAAAAAAACAACTACTTTCTCTTTGCTTCGAACTATATGGGACAAAGTAGTACGCCCTCCTATTCTTTCTATTAGTCTCATTTACTTTTAGACTACTATTCACTTATCACTCTTAATTTTTATTTTATTCTTAATCTATAAGTTCAAACACAGTCAAGTGAGATCTTATTTGATTCATCTCAATGTAAGGATTATTAGTATCTAATTTTAATAATTTTTAATTAAGTATAATTAGAGATATTAAGGGTTAAAATATTATCTCGACAAATATGCAAAAAGCAAATGGAACTAATAGGTTGAATAGGAGGAAATATTTATTATCAAAGAGACAAGGACCAATCAAAAACAATTTTTTTATTAATTATATTATAAATAAAGAAAATATTGTGTAAATCCGACCTTTCAAATCCCACCATAGGTGGGATTCCACTTAAACTGTGACATACAAACTAATACGAAGGAACTAATAATTGCATTCTAATACAAAGATTTGAATAACAAATAAATTAAAATTTTAAAAGGTCAATTTAATTCTAAAATATCAATTTTAAGATTTAAATAACTTTTTTAATTATAAAGTAGAATCACACAAATATTAAAATTAATATTAAAAAATTTAAATTTAATCTTTTAAGTTTGGCAATTAGAAGGTGTTCTCTTCAACTTATTTTTTTGACTTATTACTTATTCTTATTGGAATCAGATCAATCGACTGCGATCGATCGATCGATCGATCGTAACTATTTAGATCGATCGAAAGTTTCACGCACTGCACTGATCGTGATCGTACGATGCACCGCCGAATGCACTGATCGTGATCGTATCATATTATTATTATTATTACATTATTATTATTATGTATAGTAGTAGTAGTAGTATATATTATATTATTAGTTATTATTATTATTATTATATTATTATTATTATTATTATTATATATTAATTATTGTTATTATTATTATTATTATTATTATTATTATTATTATATTATTATTATTATTATATTATTATTATTATTATTATTATTTATAATTATAATAATAATATTATTATTTTATTATTATTAATTTATTATTATTATTTTATAATTATTATTATTATTATTATATTATTATTATTATTATTATTATTATTATTATTATTATTATTATATTATTATTATTCAACCAAAAATTGAATCCAACTAAATATAGCCAACTATATTTGGCATCAATCCAAAGAAGGTAAACATCGTAGTTTTGATGTTTAATTTGTAGAATGTAATGACATATTATTATAGATGGAGAAACATGTAGTATAATTAATAATAAGACATATAGTAATAATAATAATAATAAATAATAATAATTAATAATAATAATCATAATAATAATAATAATAATAATAATAATAATAATAATAATAATAATAATACCTCAACTACTATTATTAATAACAAACTCAATGAAACCAAATCAAATCAATAATAAATAATAATAATAATAATAAAATAATAATAATAATCATAATAATAATAATAATAATAATAATAATAATAATAATAATAATAATAATACCTCAACTACTATTATTAATAACAAACTCAATGAAACCAAATCAAATCAATCGACTCAGTCGATCGACGATCGACTGACTGATCGACGCATGCATCGTATCGATGATCGTGATCGATCGATCGATCGAAGATTCGGATCGATCGATCGACGCATCGATCGATCTGCATCGGATCGATCGAAAGATTAAGATCGATCGACGAATCGACCAGTCGGACTCGATCGATCGATCGATCGATCCTTAAGAAATTCGACCTTATCCAATCGATCGACGAGTAAATGGCTTAAGCCCGTTTAACTTTTAAAATTGAAATTAAAAAGTTAAATTTTTGAAAAAAAAATTGCGCAAGGTTAAGGTTTTTAAAAGCCGCATATAGGCTTCTGTATGCTGTAATAGACTAACAGTGTGATGGCAGATGGGTTTGCTGCCTTTTGTTGTGTGAATTATTAGGCGTCTGGCCATTTTGCTCTTGAATTCTGAGCCATATCAATAGTAGTATATAGTACTATGAAGTGCAAGTAAAAATGGAATAAAATAATCTTTTTTAAAAAAATTTGAAATTTTAATTTCAAATTTTTTTTTTTATATCTTAAACGTTTGATCGTTGTTACTATTAAACAAAAGAAAAATATTTACCATGACTTTATTCGATATTACTACAATGGACAAGACAAATGTCATAACGTTTAGAAAAAATTATCTAAAATAATCCAACTTTTTATCGATTTTCCTACAATAATCTCAACTTTTGATTAACTATTAATAATCTCAACTTTAGAGTCAGGTACCTAAGAACACTGTTTCCAAATCGTAATCGATTTTTATAAATTAATTAAAAATAGAAAATAAAATAAAAATTATAATATTAAAAATTAAAAGTTAAAATTTGGAATTTGGAATTATTCATGTTTAATCAAAAGTTGAGATCTAGTCAAAAAAAAAAATCAAAAATTGAGATTATTGTAGAAAAATCAATAAAAGATATTATTCTAAATGATTTTTCCTAATGTTTAAAGAGACAAAAAACCAAACATTATGTTCATTGTTATAAACAAGGAACAAACATTGTCTTTATTTTTTTATGACATTGTCTTCCTTTAATTTGTTGTTAGTAATCGCAAACAAAACTTGTTCGTGGTAAAAAAATTTCTCTTGTTCACCGTTAGTAAATAGCGAACAAACCTTGTCTTTCGGCTCAGACATAGAGACACATATTTTGAAATAAAATTTTTTAAAAGCTTATTTAGAAAATTTTAATTTAAAATTTTATTTAATTCATTTTTTGAAGTGCTAATTCGTTTTTTGAATTAGCTCAAATTTGCCAAAAATAGCCCAAAATCTGTCAATGAACCAACTCAACCAAAAGCTTAAGCTTATGGTTGAGGCCTCAGGATATGTTATATACACTAACAAAATTAACCAAAATTCGTCTTTTTCGATTCTCAATTTGCGAGGAGATAGGAGATTAACGAATCATATCACACTGAGCAAACCTATCCCACTTGCATAAGAGAAAGGCAGACGGAAAATCAATAGCTTGTGCATAAAATCAGACTTGCTGATATTTTTTCATGCTGTTTTCAAGCACCTGTGGAAGAAATCGGTTCATGGTCATTGGGTCGGACCTATATTCGTCGAGTATCTCTTCTACAGCAACTACGCCATGAACAATGAAACTCTTATATCGAAAGACAAACACTCGTTAGCCATTACATTTTACGACTATTGCATCTAAAATCATAAACATTGAAGCTAATGTAGCAAAATCAAGTCCCGTTCTCCTCACTGACCTTCGATTACAAGAATTTTCATGGTCGTAATCCTTGACATATCAAATAAATTTCTCGTGAAGTCGATCTTGTGGCTTTCGGTCTTAGCCATGACGCCTTTTTGAAGAGTGGTTTGCAAATTTGATTAAATTCTACAATCAGCGAATAATGATGATAGAACATATGAAAATGATGTTAAGAACAGTTATTTGCAGTAAAAAAAACAGTTTGTCGATGGAAAATTGGAAGCTTACCTCGCATATCTTCGCTCTCCAACAACTTAATCACAAGGTTGCCCCCGGGAAGCAATATACCCTTGTCGTCTTTAGAGACTGACGGCTCATCATTCTCTTCTTTTGTCTCAGCGTCGTGTGCAAGAACAGCGCTTCCAACAGCAAGGTCGAGAGCTCGCATGCCTAACTCAGATGATAAGGCTGCGTCTTTTGTTTTGATTCCAGATACTAAGGGACACATATCTGATAGAATAACGGAAAAACCCTTCTGCAAAAGTCATAAACATGAGTAAGTCTTGTATGGACTTAGTCTCTACGAAAATATTATGCAACTTTCTTAATAATTTCTCATTTTCAAATTAAATCGCTTGATTCTACCCTATATGCACATATTTTGGTGTGGAGTAAGTCTATAAGAGTTTTACCATAAGCATACACATGTAAATAAGGACATTGAACAAAGTCGAACATACTATAGCTAACATCTGCAATGACTAGAAACATAATTTACTACTTAGTTCGCCTTTGGGATTCACGATTCGCTCATAAATAGTTCAAAACTAGCCTAAAACCGATCATAATTCGCTTTTTACGATTCAAAAGGCAATTAGCAAATCATGTGACACTAGCAATGACATTGAAAAGATTCAGGTTACTGATTTTGAGATGTAAGCAATGGTATATCCTCATTAAGCGTTTACGTTGGATATTGATAGGCAACAACAGATGCTCTAAACAATGCAACATAATTCGCCAACTACTTTCCTTAATGAGTTCATTATTCGCTATAAATGGCCCAAAATAGCTAAGTCGACCATAATTCACTTTTTTTTCGATTTTCAATTTGCTAAGAGATTATCAAATCCTGTGACACTGTTCTAGACGCTCAATGGCTTCATAAGAGTACAGTCTAGCACCAAATATATCATCACAATGCATATCCCTCCACCCTTTATACACACAATACAGTGAGTTCAACCCTCAATACTAATCTCTCAATTCAAGTATAAAAACGAATAACAGTCACAAATTATACTAATGTTAATCGCTACTCTTATGAGAGACCGTATCTCAAAGAGACAACCTCAAAACAAGAAGTCGACATTTTTATTTTCTCTTTAATTTGTATTAATTGAACTATTTAGCCCATATGTCTAATGTGTCTCTCGGAGAGACCGTCTCTCACAGCAACTTGTGTAATGTTAATAGTATGCAAATTTGTAAAAGTTAGCAGAGACAAAAGCAGTTATAGTTTCACAAGAAGTATACCTTAGGGGAAAGTGACCTGATATGGTCCTTAGAAAGGTTCATAACATCACCACAAACTGTCTGGACTCTGGTATCACAATGAGTGGAAGGAACTTTCACCTTCTGCTCTGTGCAAAAATACAAATTTAAACTACACATTAGAAACTCCGTAATCGTCCATTCTTGATGGAGTCAAAGATTTATAATTCTTTTGGTTTCAGATTATAATGCACTATACTTGTTCTTATTTATGTTATTGCATTTGAACCTTTTTGATAATACACATTAGAAATTAGAAATCCCGTAATCGTCCATTCTGGACGAAGTTAAAGATTTATAGTACTTTCGTTTCAGATTATAATGCACTCTAATTGTTCTTATTTATATTATTGCATATGAATCTTTTTGATACAAAATGGAAATTAGAAATCCCATAATTGTCCATTCTTGATGGAGTTAAAGATTTATAGTTCTTTCGTTTCGGATTTATAATGCACTCTACTTGTTCTTATTTACGGAACATGCCTAAATTGGAGTCATTTTATGACATTGGGGTAATCAAATTAAAAATCCCATATCTTCAAATAGATAATTAACATTAATTCTGCATTCCAATCTTCTAAACTCAATGCAAACAGCTTAAGAACTTCAATCTTATCAGAACATGAATAAATGAAGTTAAGCCATAATTCAATTTTACCTTCAAATCAATACCAACAACAACCCCACCACTTGGGGGAGGACCCAAACTTTGACAAGCTACCTGTTAAAAATTGAACATAATCAAGCTCACCAACTGTTCGACGAAATGCCTCACAGAAAGAAACGATAAACAAAGCAAAATAACCTGAAGCCAAGCACCAGGTGCACAACCAAGATCAAGTACAGATGAACCTGGTTTTATCAATTTGAATTTCTCTTGTAATTGTAGCAACTGTTCTTCCCATCAAAATTCACCCACCAAAAAAAGAAAAAAAAACATAAAGAACATAAATTCAGTGCAATTTTGAATTTCCATGTATAGATAAATGATTTAGTAATGTGGGTTAGTATGAATTAATGAAGAAAAAGAAACCTTAAACGCAGAACGAGCAACATAACCAAGACGTTGAGCTTCTCTGTAGAAAAAATCTGGAATTCCTGCACCACTCATTTTGTTTGTATAGTACTGTTTGTTTTAGGGTTCGAGTATGGCTTAGGCTTTGGTTATTCTAAACAATTAAAGTAAATAAGTAAAAAAATCGATTTTAAGTTTTCGGCTTTTCTATTTCTATATAGTGCACAAATAACTTTTTATTCACGTGGTTATTCTAAGCATTTGACTTTTTCACTTACTAAACAAAATGTTATGTATTTTTTGTTAGATTTACGTTACTATTAGTATCACCATCATGAGGCACGTTTTTTTTTTGAAAAATATGTTGGAAACAAGTACTTAATGAAACAAAGAAGTTAATCGTTTGTTTACAATATAAAAAAGTTGAAAGATCAGGGTTAATAATGCGGATATTAAAAAAAAGTTTGTCTTCAATGAAATGAGACTGTCGCACAATGAGATGAGCTCATATAATTAGTTGAAGGAGGAAGTAAAGAGAGATGCGCGCGGTCAAGAAACCTCCCGATTGAGACCTACGCCCAATAAGAGTCGAACCCCAAACCTTCTGCCCCACTGCAGATGCTCTATCCATTGAGCCACAAGCGCGTTTAGTATTTTTTATTATATATAATTAGAGACATTATATATTGATATCAAATTTTTATAAGTTTTTATTATATATAATTTGAGATATTACATATTAAATTAGTACAATGAATTGCTTAAAAAAACAAACGTTCCAAGTAAATTGGAAAAGAATAACTATCAAATTATACTCCTATAAAATTTTGTTTCTTTTATATGAGTAATTTTAGTTTGGGGAATAAGAGTTTTGAGAGTTTGAGAGTTTGAGAGTAGTGTTGAAAGTCAAAAGTAGTCACATCTTTAACAATTATTCATACTTCTATATTCTATAATAATAATGGAAAAAACATACTACCTCTGTTCCGTTTTAGTTGCATTATAGGGGTTTGACACATTTTTTAAGAGCAGTCAAATCAGTATGGTAAAAGTAGGGATAATGTATAATTGATGGTGATATGTGGGGTAGAAATAAAAAAAAATTATTATAAGTAGATAGTGGTTGTGACTTGTGGGTATATTAAATAATTAATGGGATGATGTATGATTGATGGTGAAATGTGGGGTAGGAATAAAGTGAGATAAAATAAGTAGATTATTTTTGTCAAAAATAGTAATGTTGCAAGTAATATAAAACTTCAAAAAATGATAAGTATTGCAAGTAAAATGGAACGGAGGAAGTATGAAAATAGAGGATGAAAGTTTTAATTATTTTTTTTTGCTGATAAAAGCATTGCTATTAAATATTAATGCCGCAGCCAGCTCCAATAACTTGCACACTGCACAATTGATTGATTATTAAAAATTTTCCTTTTTTGCTTGATACTATTTATCAAATTACTCTTGCTTAATATATTATTTTAAATCTATAAATTAAAATAATCAATTGAGATCTTATTAACTTGTATCAACGTAAATTATATTAATATCAACGTCTCAATCCTAGTCCAAATTGTTTTCTGTTTTGGTGTTAATTTCTCACACGTTTTCTTGGTGCTACTTATCTCTCATTTTGCAGGAAGCTCTCTACTTGAAGGTTTAAATTAATTGTGCATATTTCTTTTCTCCCCTCTCTCGAGAAGACACGGGTATAATTGACTGGTTATCTCTCCCGGATCCTAACTTTGTGCGGGACACTGGGTTGATTATCATAACCATAATGACCATTTAGAATTAAAATATTGCATCGGCAACTATGCATCCAAAACCAAATGGAACTATTGATTAAAATATGAGTATTAGATAGAGCAAATAAGTGATTAGTTGAATCTTTAGACGTGAAAGCTATTATTTTATTGAATAACAAAATCAATGGAGAAAAAAAATAAGTACTATCAACATTAAAAAATATATACTGGAAAAATATCTTAAATGATGAACAAACCCTTTCTTGAGAGATCGTCTATAGTATAGACGTCTCTCAAAAGAGCCCAGCCCACATTCTCAATAATTCAAAAAAAGAAAAAATCTAAAAACTAATGCGCGCGATTGAGCCTATTTGGAGTTGGTGTTATAACCTATTAAAGGTTGTATTATAACCTATTAAAATTGGTATTTGGAGTTGGTGTTATAACGAATTAAAGTTAGTATTATAACCTATTTGGAGATAACAACTTTAATAGATTATAATATCAACTCTAACTGGTTATAATACCAAATTCAATAGATTATAACGCCAACTCCAAATAGGATTACATAGCGCACACTTTTTTTAAAGTTTTTTTCCAAGTAATAATGGGCCGGCCTATTTGAAACGCGTCTTTTATAAAAATGATCTCAAGTAAGAATTTGTGAATGAAAAATAACAACATCAAATAGAAACACAGTATTAATTAGGTGATGTTTTTTAATTTAAATTTACTTTTGGTTGCTAAGATAATATTTATGATATAAGATTTAATTAACATTAAACTAAAGCGTTGACACTTAATTAGTTAATCTACATTATCTTCAATTAGTTGAATGGTGACAGATGCAGTGAAGTCATTAGTCACGAATCAAAAAATTAAATTCACAACAAAACAAAAAACGAAAAAAGATTAAAAATATATATATACTATGATATAAACCCGTGCAATGCACGAATTTTTAAATATGTTTATATCTTAATGAAATTTTAGACGAACAAATATATTAAATAAGGTGCGTAATAAAGTATTTACATACATATATTGTAATTAAAAAAGAATTAAACATAAAAAATCACAAAATAGGTTGTGAATAAAGAGTTTATAAGTTTTGAAACACCTCTTTATATATAAGTAAAATTGTTTGAATTGAAATTCCTGCAATTATTATTTCGCCATTGTTATGAATCCAATGTTTTATTTTTGTAAAGAATAAAATTCACTAAATTGAAAATCCATCAATTAATATTCCTGCCTTTAATATTTATGCCACTAATATAAATTCAAATTTTTATTTTTGTAAAGAATAAAGTTGACTGTATGAAATTCCTGCAATTATTCCCGTCATTAATATGAATGCAACATTTTATTTCCGTAAATGATTCAAAATTGACTGAATTGAAAATCATGCAATTAATATCCCTGTCATAAATATTCTGATAATGCTGTACCAATAAAAAAATTATATATATATATATATATATATATATATATATATATATATATATATATATATATATATTGAAAATCATGAATTAATATCATGCCATAAATATTCGATATCTTGACAATAAAAAATTATATATATATACATATATATATATATATATATACATATATATATATATATATATATATATATATATAATTTTTATTGGTCCATATATATATATATATATATATATATATATATATATATATATAATTTTTATTGTCAAATTCGTAATATATATATATATATATATATATATATATATATATATATATATATATATATATATATATATATATATATATATATATATATATATATATATATATATATATATATATATATATATATATATAACAAAATCACTCTTATAAGAATATCACCTCAATGTAAAGACCACTTATACTCACCAAGTATTTTGCAAAATAAATAAGGCTGGGCTGTTGGAAACCAAGTATGTACTAGTATTACTTTTTAGTTTCACAAAATTCTTGCTATAGACCGTCTATAGCATAGACGGGTAAATATGGGCGAACTTATTTTGCAAAATAAGTAACTGATTAGTTATAGCCTTATTTTTAAATTTAAAATTATTGGGCTGGGCTGTTGGGAGAGCCTTCTTTGCCATAGACGGTCTCCTGCTTCTGTTTTAGTTTAGTTTGTCCAACCAAATTCACCTGTATTTTTCAGTTTATTTTCTAATTGTCACGAACTCAAATAATTAGCTCTTTTTTCTAATTAATCACTTTAAAGTTGTATAGCTATTCTCATGAAAACCGTTAATCGGCTCATCTTTCGGCGAACTGAGCTTATAATAAGAAACTCATATGTAATAATCTGTATTAGTTGGACTACTTAACTTATATATATAACGCGTACAGTAGAACTCTCTCACATAAGAATTTGTGAAAATTATAAGTATTCACTTAAACACACTAAATATACATGCGTCAACCTGATAAATATTGCCTCATCTTAAAACCATCTCATTTGAGAAGATGTGTTTTTTATTTATAGTCAATTAGTCATAACTTACACTTTTTTCAATTCTCATACATCTAAATATTCGTCATACTTTCTCATTAAATACCATTTAAGTATTTAACCCACTTTTCTTATTTTCCAACCAATCATTTTAAGGTAAAATTAGTGGAACGGAGAGGAAGTTACTAAAATTCTGAGTCCGTCACTATTAAGACAAAAACAACATAAATTTGTACTTTGGTAAATCATTCATAATTTAAGTCGCACAAATTCTTGCTATAGACCGTGTATAGCATAGACGGGTAAATATAGACTAGCCCATTTGTTAAATGAGTAACTGAATAGTCATGTCAGTCATTGGGCTAGGCTATTGAGAGAGTCGTCTATGCCAGACCTTCCATTTAAGCTCATTAGAAGCTAACTTTACACCACTCAACCCATAAACACAAAACTTTTCAAAAAAAAAAAGCCATAAAGACAAAAGTCCTATAATTAAAGTTGAATTAATTTTAGAACATTCAAAAACATACATTTATAAATCAAAAAAACATTTATACATCTAGAATAAGGAAAAAAACATGAATATTAAAAGACTTTAACTAACTTGGATGATACAAGTTCAAATATTGGTTAATAGCCTTTAACCAACCAAAACCTACAACCAAAAGTTGGCACAACTTGTATTTTTTCCCAGACAAAAAACAAAGCCAAATTCAAATTTACCAGACAAATTTCCAAAAATTAAGCTGATTCAACAACTGATTTTAGGGGCTTTCGATATTAAGCTTTACCTCGTGTGTCGCTTTCGCCTCAAAGATTCCTCGGCTTTGTTTTGCCATACACTACAATTGTGCGAGAAGGGTCGAACTTCTGCAAATGCACAGCCACACGGAGAGATAGATGTAAGTTAGTTAGCAACTAATAACTGAAGTCCGGACCGTGATTTGTGCGGAATATTGATTGATGACTCTGACTAATAACTAATAAGTCTGAACCCTAACTTGTGCAGGATATTGGCATTACTAATAAGTAATCACTAGTAAATAAGATGCACATAGACTCGGGATTGCCAAGACTATATAGCGGATTTATTGTCATTTCGAGGAGCTAAGAAAAAGACTAATGATCAAATTTTTGTACTCCGTTCATTTCGGGTTTTTTTTGTCTCAACCAGTAAGTCTAAATACAATGCAAAATGGAACAAATTAGGTGAATAAGATTTTGGGTTTACCTTCTGCCAAGTCCTTGATCTCGGAAGCACGCATATATCAGGACTTGTTGGTCGAGCTGCTATATAAATTTCCTGATCACCCGCTATTGGCGCAAGAAATTTGGGAACCCGGGCTTCCAATTTGTGAGTGCATAGACGATTCTGCCTTTCCATCCGAGTAATAACCAATGCCCGTCTTCATCGATAGAGAAATCTTTGTGATAAACAGACTTCACCCTCTTTTTTGCCATAGCCACTATCTCGGGTTTCAATGGAAGTTGATTGAACCCGACCCTCTCGTTTCGTACTTGCCATTGCTTGTATGTCTCTGGTCTTTCTATCCTCTCCAAACCCTCACAAGCAATTACGTTCATTGCTTGTCGACCAAATATCTCTCGCTCAATCAGAATCCTTTCTGGAATATCCCGAGGAAGATTAGTATCGATCATATCAAAGAGAGTTGAAAAGTGGAAGAGAGCCTCACGGAATCTAGTGATGAAAAACGGGGAATTGAATGCTCCGTTAACAGCACCTTGTATGAAGATAGCGGGTTTTATCTGCCTTACGAGGTTAAGAAGCATATCTCTCGGGCAATCCACCATTGCCGTTTCCTCGGGTATATACTTAAACCTAAACAAACAGTTCACAACAAGCAACTCATCGGTATCAAGCTTGAGGTCTTCGACAGTGACCGTTTCCCACTTCTTTGCCACGGCATTGAACTCAAATGGGATATTAAAAGACTCCGCATAGTTTTTCAAACGACGCCCTGTCTCCTCTAGCCGTTTGGATGGTCGAAACCCAGGTTGTGGAAGATCAACACCAGTAATACGAATATTCGGGGGCCCACCAGGTCTTGACGAAAGACGCTGAAATAGACAAGGCCATTGGAAACCGTAGACCATACCGATATCAATTATATGGAGTCGTGTCGCTTTCTCTGCCACTTCCGTAATCGTTCTATTAGAGAAGAAATTTCCAATTTTCTTAAAGGGACATACAGCTAAAAACATGTGGTATGCTCTTAAGATATCGACAGCACAGGCAGGGCCGGTAAGGAGACATTTATATATTGGGGTTCCTACACCCGCAAGACGTGCCTCTAGACCATCGGCAAAATAGTGCGCCATTCGTTGATTTCCATCTCCCGTAGGAGAAGAATGTTGTCGTATTTGTTGAAGCAAGTCATTCGCACTCCTTTGATCGTTCGACCCGACAGCTTGAGCACATAAGCTTAAGAGCGATCTTAAATCAATTACTTCCCTCTTGCCTTTTCTCCTACCACGACCTTTCCCGCTATTAGACCCTTTTGCTTGATTGATTTGCGCGTTTTTGTTTAGTTCACTCTGTAAAGCTTCCCGAAGAACAGCATCGTGTTTACCTCCACTACACAATAACACCCTATCCCACATTTCCGACCTCTTAACCGCCTCATCGGGAATGAACGAATTGGCCGACTGCTTACTATCCCTCTTTTCTTCGGACACCACTTCATCACGATTTCGATTTTTCTTTCCGCCAAACACCCGAGCTAAACCCTCATTTTCACCTCTGTTCTCCAAATCAACTCCCGATTCCTTAGACACCACATTATCTAAATTCGGAAAGGACCCATCAATTATCAAACCCGTATACAACGGATCCTTGGGAAGAAACTTCCTAGCTTCCTCTACCCCTTTCTGAAACTGCAAAATCGACTGACCCTCATTGAATATCTTAGACACATTAAGGGCACTCACCGGAGATTCTACCGATGTATCCACATAACCACCAACACTACTACCCGAACTCATCGATTTCTCAAAATTGAATTCCAACACACCATATTGCCTTCTCGAGTTACTCGGTGAAATATACGACTTTTGCAAAGGCGAGTTTGAGGAAGGCACGGAAAAATCAAGTATCGATGGAGGGTTATATTCAAAAGGGCTCACAGAACATGTCGGGTCCATAAATATGCTGCTACTACTGCTACTACCTCGACTATAACTATCACTAATACAACTACCAATACTACTATTAGTATTTGCTCTATCATTCTCGACAAGGGGCAAATTATACTGATGATCTTGTACAGAAGGATATTGCTTCCCTATAACCTCATACAATGTTCTTTCTGCAGCTGCAAGAGCTGAAGGCTCGTGATTCACCCGAGCTTTTTCTTCCTCGTCTTCTTCCATAAGAACTTGATTAATATACTTAAGAACAACATCACTAAAATCATAATCTTCATGTAAAGATGTATCAAATTCTTGACCTACTGATGGCACAACTAAATTAAAATTAGGGTTTTGGGAATTTATGGGATTTGATTCTTGTAATTTCACCGTATTTACAAAATTTGGGTGTAAATTGGGATCTTGCAGAGTATTAGGGTAAAATGGTACCTTCTGATCATTGAACTTGAATCGATGGAGAGTCCCATATAATTCTTCTAATTGGGGATCCATTTGCACAAAAACTAAGAAAAATAAACAATCATTAAGTAAAAAATTCAAATAATTGTAGAAAAAAAGGAACATATAAAAATTTTAAGCAGAAAAATGGAGAATTAACTATTAGGTATTTCAACATCAAAGCAAAAATCACCCATAAAACAATTGAATCCAACTTAAACAAAGATTATTATCAAAACCCAGTTCATAAATTCAACTATTTCATACAGATTTTAGTCCAAAACCCAGAAAAATTAATTGAAATTTAAATTTATATACTGTAAAAAGGCAAAAGAAATAGTCATTAAAAGAAGAAAGATGCATACCTGAGCATAAATACAGCAAAAGGAAAGAGAATTAAAAGGGAGCTGAAAAGGGTCAACTCTTCAAGTTAAAAACTAGAAAGAAAAATTAGTACATGAGAGAAAAAATATATATAGAGGGATCTAAAAAAACCCTATTAAGAAACATATGATAGAATTTGTTGATAAAGATATAAAATTATTTTAAATAAATTTATTATAGTTATTAGTTAGAATTAATTCAATGATTTGTTGATATAAAATAGTCACAACAATAACGGTTAAAGTCTCAATTATAAAAGATTATGCGATAAAGAGTTATATTCAAACAGTGGTTCTCTTGAGAAACCGTCTCTCAAAGAGACGTCCCTTAGGTCCAACCCATTAAAACTTATTTTTACTCTTACTCTATATTTTTTTATGGGTTGATCTAATTAGAAATGGTCTCTCAAAGAAATGATCTCTTACAAGAATTTGTGTTGTGATAAAACTAAATTAATAGTCATTTCAAAAAAAAAAATTAATTTAATAATATTTTTATTTAGCGAGAATTGAACTCATATCACAAATGTAAAAGAAAAAAGCACTCGGTCTAGCTAATGATTCAAGCTAATAATTATATTTTTTTATTATAGGATAAACTAGAGAATTCATACGAGTAAAGGAAAAAATTAATTAGGTGGTGAAATTCAAACTCCGATAAAAGGTAAAAGACAATCCTAAACTAACCCATAATTCTTAACAAAGAATTATTTGAATATCACAAATTCTTGTGAAAGACGGTCTTTTTGAGAGATTATCTCTAATTGGGTTGGCCCATTAAGAAAAATATATAGTAAAATGTCTTTTAAAAAGACAATCTCTCAGGAGACTTGGCTGTTTAGAATTGTCTTTTACCTTTTACGGAGTTTGAATTTCACCACCTAATTAATTTTCACAAATTCTTGTGAAAGACGGTCTCTTTGAGAGACTATTTCTAATTGAGTTGGCCCATTAGAAAAAATATATAATAAAATATCTTTTAAAAGACAATCTCTCAGGAGAGTTGTCCGTTTAAGATATGCAAAAGAAGAAAAAACAGTTGATATTAATCAGAGAATTGGGAATTGGAATACTTGGAAATCTAATGAGTAATGACTCACACAGTAACCAAAAAAAAGGGTTGATTATGGAGTACTAATCATATTAAATTAAGGAAAATGACTCGAATTTTTAAGCAAACCCACTATCCTAAGTGCACTTTGTTGTGTGTGCTTAAGCACTAACGTTGTCCTTAATGGTTTTATTTAATGTAGGACTTGCTATGTGCTGGCTAATTTTGATTGGTTCATTACTTCTTACTCACTTTTAACCAGAGACGGTTTTACTGAGAGATCATCTTTAATTGGACTGACCCATAAAAAAAATAGTGAGAGATCATCTTTAATTGGGCTGACCCATAAAAAAAATAGTATAGAGTAAGAGTATGCATTAAGTTTTAATGGGCTGGACCTAAAATGCGTCTATCAGAAAGACGGTCTCTCAAGAAACCGATTGACTACTTAATTTTTACTCTATCTATTTTCACTTTGAATTGTCACGCTCGATTTAAATTATTTTTTATTTGTAAATGTATCTTACCGTCTTTTTTTAATTTCAAGCACGCATTTAAACTTGTTTTTAATATCATTTATACTATTATTTTTCATTTAATATATCATTTTTACAATTATTTATAATTTTTTTTACCATAAGAATGATAAAAAATTAAGGTAGTCTAAGTAAATAATAATGATATGTAATATTGATAGATCACTATTATATGGAAGAATTTGATAGAGTGGGATATTTAAAATTTTAATTTATAGTATTATTTACTTTATTGATATTTATTTTTTGTTTTTATGATGAATTACAATATCATTAATTAGGAATTTCTAAAAAGAATCCATCATCATGTGTAAAGTATAGTAGGAATATAGAATGATATGATATAATTGGCTGATTGTTTATGTGTCAAACTTAAATAATTCAATAATTCTTCGCTTTGACTTTACTAGTGGTTAATATAATAGTTCACATATTCAATAAAAACAATAGAATTTGTGCTAAAGTTAAGGTGGTGTTTGGCAATTAGCTGTTGACGGTTGGTCTTTTTAGTTGGCTTGTTTAACCAGCTGGAAATGTTGGCTGTTTTGTTGGCTTTTAAACTAGCTGTTTGTGGAGATGTTTGCTAAATTTGAATATTGGTTGTTGGCTGTTTATTAGAGAAAAAGTGGGCCAACAAGCAAAAAGCCAACCCAAAAAGCTAGCTGGAGCAGTTTTTTCATTTTAAAAGCCAGCTTTTCAGCTGCTTTAAAAGCCATTTACCAAATATTTTTTTGGAAAAAATACCTACAATAATCCAAACTATTCATGATTTTCCTACAATAATCCCAACTTTGAGGGGCATTTTCCAAGAGTAAACCCGGTGACTGGATGACTTGATATAGCAAGTTTTATTTTTTTTAGAAAAAGATAAATTAAAATAAAATGTCGAAAAAAATGTTAAAAAAATATTCATAAAAAATTTATGATTTTTTTTATTATTTAGAATTTTTTATGTTAATTTTCAAAAATATTTTCTAATTTTAAATTAATATATAATTTACTTTTTTGGTGAATTACCTATTATAGCAGGTCATCGGGTTACCCAAATTTAATCTAGGAAAATACCCCTCAAAGTTGGGATTATTCATGGTTAACCAATAGATGGGATTATTGTAGGAAAATCATGAATAGTTTGGATTATTCTAGGTAATTTTTCCTTTTTTTTTTTGCTGTTTAACCAACCAACAAGCCAAAAGCTAAAAGCCAACCAAAAAGCTAAGCCAAAAGTCAATTGCCAAACACCCCCAAGGTTTAAGAAAAAAATCCAATTTTTTTTAAATTAAGTCAAATATATTAGGAATAGTAAAAATAATCATTTTTTATGTCCTTAAATAGTAAATCCCGTATGAGATAGCCGCATGCATGCGACCGACCCAACTCATTAAAAATTTACATACTAATTTTAAGCTTTAAAACACTCATTCGAAAACCCATACTCAAAGTCTTAACCTGCATTCTCAAAAGGCTTAACTTTATTTTATGATTAACAACTCCAATCGTTAAAATGTTCATTCAAAAACTTAAAACCCTTACGCCAAGGCTTAAAGTCTCTACTCCAAGCTTGAACCTTACCTCACAGAGTTTGAATAACTACTCCAAGTCTTCAAGGCTTAAAATGTCTACTCTAGCGAATACTGCGACATTGTCTTTTTAACAGTGAACAAATTTTTTTTTTCTATTGTTCGTTGTTAGTAACAACGAACAAATGACCTTAGGCTCAACACGAAGACTCTTATTTTGGATTTATATTTTCCGAAAAAGTTTTTTTTATATAAAACTTATTTTGTTCAATCTTTCTCAGAAGGAAACCATTAAAACCCAAAAGTACATAACCTTCGGCAAAGAGACCCAAAAGTGTATGGTCAGAGAAAGGAAAAATTGAAATGAATAAGCAAAAAAATTAGAAAAATTAAAAAAATAGAAATTTTTTGAAATTTTTTTTTCAAGATAAGCAGTTTTGCTCCTGACCTTGGGTTTAGTACCTGTTCGCTGTAGATAACAGCGAACAAAGGCAAATGTTTCAAAAAAGACAAAGGGGGTGTTCGCTGTTACTAACAGCGAACAACCACTTGAGTCAAAAAATAGTGTTGATGTTTGTTCGCTGTTAATAACAGCGAACTGACTCTTTGACTATTTTTGACTTTTAGTCTCTGTTCGCTGTTAGTAACAGCGAACATATCCAAACCAGGCAACGAGTAAAACTGCTTATCTTAGGAAAAAATTTCAAAAAGTTTCTATTTTTTGAATTTTTTTATTTTTTTGCTTATTCATTTCAATTTTTCAGAGAAAGACCCAAAGTGGAAACTAATTGGGCTTTTGGCATTGTACGGTAGGAAATGGGCCTCTTTTGGGCTGTGTTGGTCCTATTAATGGAACACCACACTTCTTCTACATTACCCTTGATTTCCAATTTCCAATTTCCAATTTCCACTCCTTTTTTGGGATTAATTTCCATTCATAAGGTCTCATGAGAGACCGTCTATGGCATGGACGGCACTCTCAGCAGCCTAGTCCATAAACAAATTCAGTTTTCTATTTTTGGAAACTGTAAAAAAAAATAAAAAAAAATAAAAGATGAGTAACTGCTATTCATGCGTTGGAAATTGTCAAATTCTTTGTTTTGAGTTATGGGCTGGCCCGTTTACGCCCATGATTTCCATTTTATAATGAGATCTACCTATTTAAATATATATGAATTCTTAAATGAGACGTTATTATGGTTAAATCATTTTTATTAAGCTAGCTCATGTACATTTAGTGTGTTAAAATGATTCATAAAAATGTACTAATTATATTGGCTCGTCTCATGGTGAGAGTATGAGACTTTCATGCAATATGAGCTACAAAATATATAAAAAAAAAATCAGTAATTTAACCTAATTTTTTTCTTCCAAGACATCCATGCAACCCTTATAGGAAATTTCACAACCTTTCGAGTACTAATTTTCAACTCAACCAAAAATTTAAGTTGATGATTAAGCGCCTGATATATGTTATAGGAGCATACTCGAGCCGGTGGACTTCCTTGGGCCGTGCTCTCCTTTATGGGTATGAGTTGCCGCCGTCCTTGTCTCCCCAAACCGTGTCCATAGATTTTCTATGACCAAAATACACTGATTAGGATGATGATGATGACTCTTTCACAGCTTCTCACAAGGAAGTCCTTTGGGCTTGTAGTGTGGACACATATCAATCGAAAGAAAGAATGAATGAGGTTTGATCCCGTGGAGTAATGGATTAAACTTCTGATATCATATTAAGAAAATAAACGCAATTAAAATTTTAAGTTAATGATGACAAAAATAAAAAAGAAAAATAAAACTTCTTAAAAAAGTAATTGCATTTAATCATAAAATACAGAAAACAGATCTAGATTTGGTTTAATGATGGGTCCAATCCACACTCTTCCTATGAGCAAACTTTATAAACTCGTTGGAAATGGAAGTGCCAGACTGGTACATAACCAATTTTAGCTAGTTTGGCTGATTAGCTTTCTTCTAAATTAAACAACATTTTACTCATCATTTATATATATTTTTTAGTTACAGAATAGACTGAAAAAAGAAAAAGATCACTAATTTATTTTTATTCATCGATAAAATATGTACGATCTAACGAGTAAGATTTAAATCTATATTTTTGGCTCGCGCATGTGCAATATACGTTACAAAATAATTTGGAAAAAAAAACTTTGCAATTGAGAGTGTAATATGTTGAAATGTAAACTATCCCGTTTCGATACAAATATACAAAGATGTTAATTTAAACAAAGGAAAAATAAATTCTAATAATTTCAACTTTTAATTAGATAATAGAATAATTTGTGAATTACAGGCTGAAAGTTTAACACTTTTGCGAATTACAGCTTTAATGTTTATTTTTTGCGAATTACAACCACTAAAGTATCAAAGTTTACAAATTCACGCTAAAAACACATATCTCCAACCACTTAGCCTAAAATTTCGACCACCAAAATAGTTGGAATTCTGTGTTTTAGCTTGAGCCTGCAAAGTTTGATACTTTGATGGCTGTATTTCGCAAAAAGTAAACATTGAGATTGTAATTCGCAAAAGTGCTAAACTTTAAGGCCGTAATTAACAAATTATTCTAGATAATAATATAACAAATTAATATACATTTATACCATTACTCTCACTTATAAACAGTTTATGTTTTTAACCAGGGTATAGAGCATCATCAAAGATAAAACTAGTATAAAATAATTAATAAATGAAAATGGTAAAAGATACTAAAGAATATTAAATTTCCTAAATTAAGAAAGTTTAACATTAATTTCATTTCCCAAGAAACCTTAAAGTTGCCTACTTGGTCCCCTCTTCTCCATTGTAGAGAACAATCTTAGATGTTCAAGATAACATGATATGTCTCCTTTAAAATGAAATAAAAACAAAAAAATAAAGAAGGGTTTTGATTCAAATTTCCAATTGTAATTTAGCAGTCGGTATTAAATAGTTAGAATGACGATGAATATTTAATGTAATTTTTGTGTGAAATCTCTTGGCAAATTTAATTGTTGTTGTCTGTTCCACACTTCCACTTTAATTATCTCTTTTTTTTCACAAAATATATAATGAAATATTACCACTTAGAAACATCCTATGGTAATGAAAAATGGTGTAAAAAATGTTGTTATGATCATAGTGTAGTTTTATTAATTATTAAGGAAATGATCTTCAAAAGAAAAATTATCATGGAAATGACATGATAAATCTCATAAAAACTTACACTACGAAGTATTCTCGTTATCATCCTTAGATCAAAATTAGTGTAGTTTTATAGATCAAAATTAGTGTATGACGGATCCTAGAAAAAAAAATTACGTCAAAGTTTCTTTAAGTAAAATTCACTTCATGGGTTTCGGACCATGGCCGCATTCATGTGGAAAATAATAAAGAAACAAACTCATCTAGGATATATATACATATACTGTTTGATTTTATTTGGGATTTAAGTGATGTCAGTTGACCTTAATAACTACACACTAAAACTGCCATGTAAAGGGATATTAATTAGAAATATATAACATATCATGATGAGCATCAACCATCCGCTTAGCTTCAGTTTTAAAATGAGTTTGTTTTTTTACGAAAAAACATAATTAATACAGTTTTTTATTTTATATATGTTCACTATAATGATTTATTAGTCAAGTAAAGACAATAAAATAAAAAGAAATATAAAGAGGAAAAATGGAGAAAATTCAATTAAAATAGAGAAAATCACATGGCGTAACATGGTAAGAAAGAGACAGAATTTAAAAGAATAAACAATAAAAAATAGCCAAACAGAGAGCGGTGATCTCATATTAATGGCAAATACCGACTCCGACTATTAACGGATTATCAAACTTTTTATTTTGATATAAATATATCTATTTAATTTATAAGAAAAAATTATTTAGAATAATTCAATTTTATCATAATTTTCCTACAAGAATTTCACTTATTGATTAATTATATATAAACTCAACTTTAGGGGTATTTTTCTAGGGTAAATTCAGACATTCAGTAATTAGATGACTCGTTAATGCAAGTTTATATTTTAGGGAAATTCCACATGGTAGTATCCCGTTTTTATGAAAGGTCAGTGGTAGCATTGTTTTAAGAAAATTTCACATGGTAGCGTCCAGTTTATGCACTATCTAATTTCCGTAGCATTTTCCGTTAAGTTCTTGTTAAATTCCGTTTAATTTATCATTTTGTAAGTTTTTTCTACATGTTAGCATCATTTTTTGTACTCAAAATGTTTAATTTACCATTTTAACGTTTAATTCATTAAGGCCCACTAAAAAAAATTGATGCCATTATAAAGTTCAAAACTGGATGCTACATGTGGAAAAAACTTTAAAAAATGATGAATTAAATCAAATTAAACAAGACCTTAGCGGAAAATGCTACGACAATTATATAGTGCATAAACTGGATGTTACCATGTGGAATTTTCTTAGAAAGGTGCTCCCATTGGTATTTCATCATGTGAAATGTCCCTTTATTTTATTAAAAATAAAAATTAAATGTCAAAAAAAGGAAAGAAAAGTATACTCCATCCGTTCTTTTATGTTTTTCCACCTTATTATAACGGGTAGTTTCAAATGTTTGTCCACTTTATAATACTTTTCATTTTTGGAAATCTTTTTTTCTCAAATATACCCTCATAATCTCTTCCATTTCTCCAAATATACTCTCTCTATATTAATGACAATAATAATTTCCTTTTATTTCTTCATTTTATTTATAATTTAAATTTTTTTCGCTCATAATATCAATACAATCATTACTTCAAGCTAATATTTAATTAAAAAAATACCCACTTACTACAAAGATTCTAGTTTTCTTAATTTTGTGAAAAACTCATAGTGGACAATTTTTTTTTTTGAATATCACCTTTTAAATAAAACTAGCTCAAATCGAGCTCTAGGGCGAAGGATCATAGTGGACAATTTTTAAGAACGGAGGGAGTAATATTTTAATTTTAGTTCACAGACGGTTTACAATTTTTGCCATACAATCTAATAATTTCTATAATTTTTTAATTTTAATGTGAATTATTAATATTAGAGTCTCTCATAAAAAAAGGGCTATAGCTAAGATGCTTAGCTTACCAGCTAATTCATCACCTACTACCGTGTTTGGCGTTCATACCTTTGCTGCTGTTTTTTTTACTGTTTAAAAAGTTGGTGAGCCAAACATACCAACTGTGAAACAACAATTACTTCATATTAGGAGTACCGGGTACTCATTAATTTTGCTACATGCCTACAATATATATCTAGAAAGTAAAGGTCATTATCATCATCAACTAATATTCCGCTCAAAAACAGGGTTTGGGAGAGAGAATGTGACGGACAATTTATATCCGTACTTCTTTGGGAGAGAATATTAGAGGAAAACGTCAATTTTACCCCCAGAAAGAGAGAGCCCCGCATAAAGAGGACAAGTTACATAGAATAATCTAATCTATTTGTGTTTTTCTACAATAATCTCACTTGTTGACTAACTATGAATAATCCCAACTTTAAGGGCTATTTGTCTAGAGTAAACTTGGGTAATTCACCAAAAAAAACAAACTGAAAATTAATTTAAAATTAGAGAAAATTTTTGAAATTTAACATAAAATTTTCTGAACAGTAAAAAAAGTTATAAATTTTTTTGAACAATTTTTTAATATTTTTTTTGACATTTTATTTTAATTTATCCTTTTTTTTTAAAAAAATAAAACTTACTATAGCAAGTCATCCGGTGACTAGGTTTACTCTAGGAAAATATTTCTCAAAATTGGAATTATTCATAATTAATCAATAAGTGGGATTATTGTAGAAAAATCACGAATAGATTGAATTATTCTAGGTAAATTTTCCATTATTCTATACTTCTATAAAAATAATATCCATTTATCTATATTGTAAGTAAAATAAAATGATTTATAAAAAAATTAAGTGTACGTTTTGAATTAGAAATGGGTAAATATTAAGAGAGATAAACACTATTTTTGGGTCAACTAAATTCATACTTACTCATTTAGAAAAAACTAGTTTGTCGTATTATGAAGTGATTTAGCAGTCAAGAGATTAATGTAAAAATAAAAATTATGTGAATAATATAAAATAAAAAATAAAAATTAGGAGTATGTGGGTAAAAATATTCTAAGTGATGGAAGGTGGCGAAACTTGATTAACTTTTCAGTGGCGGCTAGTTTTTCAATTTAAATAATAAATTTATCTTTTATCATACAAAGTTTTTCAATCACTATATAAATCATTAAATAATAATTGAAATTGTCAAGTTTCAATTAGAATACATTAAATTGATTAGGCACAATATAAATTAATGTATAGGTATTATTAAAAAAAAAGTAATGTATATTGTGCTTGATAAATTATATTTGACTTTTTTTGGTTTAATTGTTTACAATTTATTTTATAAGAGGATTCAAACACACAAAAATTTTAGAACTCTACAAAAATTATAAAAAATTGATAAGACGGTCTAAGTATATATATGGTTTATAATCCATTAAAAAAATATTAAGCACAACAAAATAATTTTAACTGGATTTTAAAAAATTTATTGGACTTAATAAGCTTATAATTGGCTTAATGAGACTTTTGAGTCACCTTGCTTTATTTGGTAAAAAAAGGTAGAGTTGAATGATATACTCCAGGGAGAAAAAGTAATCGTCATAAACATTAAAAAATTATATACCATATAATTAGGGTGCATAAAGCTAATCATGTCAAAAAAAAAAATTATCAATGGTATTTCTTTGTTTAATTTGGCACTCTATCAATGATAAATTTTTTTATTATTAATGGTACCCTCATATTATTGAGCGTTTTACAACCGTAACCTTTTAAAACTTTTTCAGTCAAAAATCGTCCAAAACTGTTAACGTTATTTATTTTTCTTTTATTTTTCAATTCAAAATATAAACACAAATTCTTGTGAGAGACCAATTCTAATTGGGTTGGTCCATAAAGGAAAATATAGAATTAGACTCTAATGGACTGGACCTGAGAGACGTCTCTCAAAAAGACGGTCTCTCATGAGACTTAAGAAAGTTAACGGTTTTGGACGGAAAAAGTTAAAAAGGATTACGGTTCTAAAACGCTCAATAGTACAAGGATACCATTGATAATAAAGAAAACTTAGGGGTACCATTGATAAAGTGCAAAAAGTCAGCGGTACTATTAATAATTTCAAAAAAAATAATGTAAATAGAAAGATTTCTTAGAAAAAAAAAAAAAACTATTCAAAAACGAAAATGAAAAGGTACATCAAATAGCAACAAAGAGATGAATTTAATCTTTTTTTAAAAAAATCTATCAATACTTCCTCTGTTCCGAAATACTTGCTACATTTTGTTTTTGGGTACTATTCATCGTTTAAGCTTATTTTATATATTGCGGCTGATATGTAAGTAATAATATAGTCAAGTGGGATCTTTTTTGAATCGTTTAATCGCATACTTTCATAATTTAAACTTTTTATAATTTTTAAATGTGTATAATTCGACATATAAATGAACAAAATAGTTCATTGGATTGCATAAAAAAGTTAAATGTAGCAAGTGTTATGGAACGGAGGAAGTATTATTTTATGTGAGATCTAAATTTGTCAAGATTCACTTGGAAAATAATTGTCTAATCAAATCAATTTTCACAATTTTCAACTAATTCAAATCAAAACCGAGTAAAAATAGGAGTATTATTTTTAAAAGTTATAATGATACGGGTCTGAATTTAACACCTACAAGAATTTGAGTATTAAACAACCTTCTAATCTCGGTTAACTTATGCAGTACTTCACGCAGTTGACCATTAAATTAAGATAAACCCACATGCTAAAATAAGATTACGTTCTTTAAAAAAAAAAAAAAAGATTACGTCAACTCTAAATTTCCTTTTCAACATTACTCCTATAAATAATTGAACAAAGAATCAGCATCTTCCTGAATCCCTATCTTAAAGGATAAAAAGCAATAATATTAAATATAATAATATTAAATATAATAATAATGATAATTGCCGTTTGTAGCTTCCCTTTCTTGTTTGAGAAGCGTTTTTCCATTTATACCTTTTTTTTTTTGAAATTAATCTGTCAAAAAATAATAATAGTAGAACAATTCAATGCTATAATAAAATACTGAAATAATAACCAATACAATTATTTGAAATGTTCAATTTCATTAATTTTTAATTACCCTATAAATAGTATATAGTCTTTACAAAAAATAAAATAAAGGGGTTTTCCAATTTGGAAAATACCCTCTTATTATGTTACAAATGATTTACACAGGGGCCAAAGCTTCTACACTAATTGTGAGGCATTGGCAATGAATATAACAAATGTCAAAGCCGTATTCCCAATAATATACGGTCATTGGCAATGAATAATAGTACACAAGGGGTCGCTTGAATTGAGAATAAATATTTAAGGGGATAAAAAAGTCAAACTAACGTAACAAATACACTTAGAGACATAAATGAAGTTATTGAAATAATTGTTATAGAGGTGGAATGAGAATTAATTAAAAAAGATGAATAATTGAAGGTAAAAAGTTCCCCAATTCTCCCCTAGGGTAAATTTATACCCAAAATAAGGGAACTAGTTGCTATTTTCTTCATTTTTCATTATCTTCACCTCTCTAACAATCAAATTTCTTTAATCATCAATCTAACTAACTTTGTTTTCCTAGTTTGACTTTTATCTACCCCTTTAAACATTTACTCACAATTCAAGCGATCCATAAAAGAAATTACTACATGAATGTTTCGTAAAATTCTACAACAATATTCTCCCCCTGTAAGTTGTATGTTATCTGTAAGTTGTATGTATCGCTTTTGTTTTCTACAACACAAAGGTTAGAAATCTACAAAGTAAAGATGAATTCGCGATTAATTTAGGCGACGGAGTTTGTAAGTTTAGGTATGATACCCTGTGGATGATGATGATGTTGTTTTCCATGTTGTTTGGCTTGATGCTCAGACCAGTAAGACTGAGCAGATAAAACTCTGTCCAAAAGTTCTTGTGGAACAGGCTCTCCTCTTCTTTGCTGGGGTGAGATTCTTGCCGTGTGAACCAATGTTTTCCATTTATCCTAAAGAAAAAGGGAAAAAAAGGGAAGAAAATTAATATTAATAATTAATAATTAATAAAATTAGGAAATGCCAACTAAGATCATGTGATAATGAAGGATAAGCATATGCAGTTCATGAAACACAAATCATAGGTTGGCTTAAGTACAAGAAAACAAAACCATGTGGTGCACAGGCTTTTCATCCCCACAAGGGTTTTGGAGCTACGCTTAGATTCATGTCTCGTTAACAACTCGCATGTAGTTATACGTCCTAGCCAGATTGTTATATTTTCACTAAAAAACTCTCAGATGCGATAGACAAACGTAGTAATTCATTAGAATTGAGTAGGAATCATAACTAGTGTCACATGATTTGCTAATCGTCCATCGAATCGCGAATCGAAAAAACGAACTATGGTCGGTTTTAGACTATTTTTGAATCATTGTTAGCGAATCACATATCTAAAAGGTGAACTAGCGAATTATGTTTCACTGGCCATAACTTAATGAGCAAAGGAGTTTTTATTTTATTTATTTTGATTTGGGGTAACGCAATTCAATATCCAACTAGCAAGGAAGAAATTGATTTTTACTATAGGTGATGAGAATCGAACCCTTGTCATAGGATGGACATGATTACCTTCAACAAATAGGCTAACCCATGATTCTCAAAAAAGAGGAATTTTAAAATATAATATTGATGCATAAATTATATACCAGGAATATTATATTGTGAGTGAGAAGTTAGCCAATCACTGTCAAGAAAGTTATGTGCAAGTGAAGTTAAGGTTGCTTGAGTCTCTCAAATATGGAAGGAACAATGAGTGCCAACAGAAAGAATCATAACAGTGAAAGCAATGCAAGGACCAGAGAACAATAATTCAGGCCCCCAATTGAAAAGGGCACAGCTCATGTCTCTGTCTTTCATAATCACTTATTAGCTTTTTAATCAAAATTATAAGACATTAGCTTCTCAAATTGTTCAAGAATATAACATTAGGAAGATAATTGTAGTGTGTTAGTAAACTAATACTAAAAGTATACAGCAAAAGGGTCTTTTACCTTCAAATCAACATAGGTTCGATGCTTAGCATTCTCAAACGCGCACAATTTGACATCACGCCATCTGTGAGATAAGAAAATCAATACATAAGGAAATGGTCTGAATTTTAATCCATGCATATTTAGTAAAGAAAAAAAATACATGACCCCATAGCATCTGCAAGAGGATGGAAGGGCATAAAAATCATGTACCTTCCGGTTCCGAGTTTCTCTACTGCTCGAACAAGTGCTTCTACCTCAGAAACAGAGAAGGGTCGCCTAGTACGTCGTTGTCCAATATCAGCTTGTTTGGATCTATGTCTCACAGGCACCACTGCTAGAGCTTCAATTCTATCTTCTGGAACAGGCACTATTGCCTTGGAATTGAAAACAGTTTTGGCAGTCCGTTCAGTAGTGAGAGATGGAACAAACCCCTTGATACTTTCTGTAGGTCTGTTTGAGTCAGTGATAGAAGGTTTATTTTGTGTATCGACAATAGTGTTAACTTGAGACCTGACAGAAATGCCCGAATACTTATTAGTCACACGCAATACACGATATTAGAATCAAAGTAAGAATTAACAGAAGTGCAATAACAACAAAACAACAGCAATGTCATGGCCTTTATACCAAAAGATTGGGGTTGACAACGTGAACCAATAAATCAGTTCCAGTAGTCGTCCATATGAAAGAATAACAGAAGTGCAAAAACTGAAATAGTCGAGTACCTAATCGCAAACTTGGGTGAGTCACATGGAAGTGAAGTAGGAGGTTCTGAAAGGCCTACAGGTGGAGAAGGTTGGGTTGGGCTGTTTGGCTCTAACATAAATCCAACAGTATTGATATCATCACTTTGAGATATACCAGACTGGAGTAAGGTTCTGTTGTCATCTTGAATCTTCTTTCCATGGAGAAGTACACCAACACGCAATCCATTACCAAGTATGGCATTCACAGCCTCTAAAACAGTCCTCTGGAAAAGTCATACTTGAATGATCATTACCAAATATCAATCATAAACACTGAGAAGAACATAGTGAAAGAACTACACGTTTGAAGATCATAAGATGTCACTATTACAACTTCAAACATGAAAACAGAAGAAAAACAAACTGGATATAACTAAAACTGTCCGGCAGTACAAATCCATTTGCAACACCAGAACACGGCTGCACGTTAAAAAAGGTATTTCAAAACATTAACTCAGAACATAAAAATTGAGGCTGCTTACCTTTAGTGAACCAACAGTTGTACTCTCTGGAACCTCAATAAAAAGCTCCGGGATTTTGAAGGACCTGATGTTAAGCCGCACTGCATGAAAAACAAATTTTAATGTAAGATAATTTAACAGTGCAACAAAACTAACACTCATTAAGGTGACAAAAACCCCCATTAGTACCATGAGAGTTTCTTGAATTAGAATATTTTTGGCCGCAAAACCCTGAAGAGGGTGTCCCTTTTTCTGCACGGAGAACCAGAAATACATCCAGTCAAATTCTGATCTTAGCTAACTGGTATAACGGAAGGCTATTCAATGACAAAAATAATACAAAAACAAACCTTCATGTAGTTTCGCAGCCGAGGCATTCTTCTCATCAATTATGCCTTTCTCAGGTGAGTTAGTAACACTCTCACTACTGAAACCTCCATCATAAGTCACCACTGAGCTAGGATGAAACATTATTCGTTTTTTTAACGGACGCTGAGACTTTTCTATTTCATTATAGGTTCTCTGGCTAGGCTGGGTGCGCTTTGCTATACCATCTGAAGATGCCAAAAAAAACAAACTTAATTAGTTTGGTTTCTCTTCTCATTTGATCACAGCCAAAGTTCAGTCGCAAAGCAGTTAGCGCACCTGTGTCAGACTCTTCATAATCCTTCAGTTTAGGAGCTGTCTTCCAGTATTTAGATGTCGACAGTTTAAAATCTCTTACACTTGTTGGCGATCTAAATGCCTTCTCCATGTTGTTAGGGTGAGAGCACTGAGAAATTATTTCGTCGGTGTCTTTACAGTTTACTTTTACATTGTTCCCATGTTTCAAAAAGGAAGTATTAGGATTAGAACCCCTGCAGAGGGTTAACTCAACATCTTCCTCAGTGTTAGTTGGCGCATTAGACTTGTTAGCCACAGTGGTATCTCCAGATTCACCCAAGTTTGTATCTAGTTGCCTAAGGAGCCTGTTTTTTATGTTAGTATCATCAGTCTCCCCACATTTTGGGGAACCCCCCTCTAATTTACTAGAATGATTTACAAATGACTCGTTGCTTTTTCCAGTGATCAATTTCAAATCAGAATCAACTTTCTCAGAACACACAGAACTAGCAAAAGGCGAAGCAAGCTCACCACTCAATTCATTCACCGTCTCAAGCTTCCCAATACAAACATCCTTTTGAAGACCAGAGAAAAACACACTACCTTCAGAGCTACCCTGATCATCATGATCCCCTTCCTTATCAACATCTCGAGGCTCATTCTTAATCACAAATTTATCAATTCCACACCGATCAAATCCCACAGCCGCACTACTCGAAGCAGAAGAGCATTCACTTTCTTCTAGCAACTTTCCAGCAATCGTAGCCAGCAAATCAAATGCACTTAGTCCGCAACCTATAGGTATTTGATGTGGAAACTTCCGTTTCTGGAACCATTGCATCAGATATATCAAAATTACGCAACGAAAGCAAACAATGAGCTAGAATGCAATCAAATAAACTTACTCTTGTGGATCTCGCGGATCTAGGTGCTCTCGGTATTGTAGGAGAATGGTAGCTTTTAGCTCCGTGATCCAATGTCTTCTTCGAAATCGACATATTTCAATTATACATTCCAGAAACAGCCGCAACCAAATGCACAGATTCTACAATAAAGGAGTGAAGGACATTCTAAGTTATATAATTACTATAGTACTATACTATGTTGAATGAATTGTACAATATAATTGCAGATCATAATTATATCCAAATTCTAAATCTGGAATAATTCACAAACAAATAATTACTACAATCATTTAAAGCATTAAAAGCTCACATTTCACAACCTTTATAAATAAAAAGGAAAGAAAATCCATTAAAATTTGCATCATAATTCACAATTAGGTCTGATTTCATCCAAATAAATCAAAATTAGCAAACATCTGAAAGATATCAACAGAATTTTAACAAACAAATTCTCAGAAACTAAAACATTAAACCCTTTCTCTCTCTTAAAACCACATGAAAGAATTCTAACATTTTTCTTCATTTGCTTTTAAAAGAAGCTACATAAAAAAAGTAGATGAGAGGTTTAAGCAACCAAGTCTGCAAATCAACATCAAATTCCAAATCATGGAAACTTGATCATCAGAATCAATGAAGATCCTTTGATCACCGAACCAATTCATGAACAAAACCCTTAATTTTTCGATCACTTGAAATAAACAAGTCAAAATTCGCAATATCTCACCATGTGAGATCAAATTCAAGCACATTTACCAAAAAAATTTGCAGAATTCAACAAAAATACAACCAAAGCTTAATAACATTAATTGAGAATTACGTACCTCAAACTCAAGCAAAAACGATCTTCGTTCACTAATCTGATAATCAACTTCTATGATTCTACCTAATCATCTACAACTCTCACAAATAATCATTATAATTATGTCATGTTCATTTGCAAATTCAGATAAATAAATAAAATTGTCAATAAGAATTTCGGAAATTCAAATTCAGTTGGATAATTGTTTTGATGATCATTTCAGTTAACGAATGCAAGAAGAAAAATCAGTTTTTATATGGTAAACACCCAAAAGGCCCAAAAAAACATCAGTTTTTTTTTTTTTTTTTTTTGGTTTAATTTCTCTCTCTAGAAAAATAGAAAGATTTTCTCTCTAAAATATAGGGGTTTGATGCGGGGACAACGGGAATGGGAATGGGAATATCAAAAACCCCGGGATTATAAATACCACCAAAAAACCATGCTTAAACCCCAACCAAATCTCTCAACCACTAATTTATTTACGGTGGTAATTTTTTAAAATTATCAAAAAATAATAATATTATTTACCGTTCATTTTGTATGACGCCGTCTTATTAGAAGATGAATTCGTATAAATAGCTTTTATGTAATTGTAATTATCACTTTAAAATTCTAATTGATCACTGTGATATACTGATAGAATTTAGAAAATGGACCCAGGCAACCCAAACAAGGAGGAGAAGAAGTAGTCCACTCATAAGCCCAAAGAAGTTTCACTACTAAAACCAATTGGTAATAGTAGGAGTTACTCCTAGAATATATAAAGTGATGCATACTTTTCTCTTTCTCCGATGTGGGACAACTCACATGTGGGTAACACATGAACACTTCAACATATACTAAATGTATGCGTCAGCCCAATAGAGAAGTCTAATTTAAGAATTGTAATTTATTTAATAGTTTTCACAGTTTCCTATGAAAACTTTAAAATCAAATAAGTTTAATTGTGAGATGAATCTAACTAGATTTAACATAGATATGTTTTTTCTTATAGATCGATGAAGAATCGTAATCAAATTTTAACACTAAACATCGTAAATTCCTATTTTAAGAAAAACATATAAGAAACGAGAGAGTATTATTTTTGATTAATTTAAACGATCTATTCAATATTATTCTTGAAAATAAACTTTACTATCTTTACTATTAATTGCTTAAGTACTCTTTTGTCATAAAAAAAACTAATAAAATTAGATGTATTTTGCTAATATATACTTTCTCCGTTCCATAATACTTGTTATATTTCACTTTTTTACGCAAACCAATGCACAATTTCGATCATTAATATCTTAAACTAGACTTAGCTAAAAACTATAAAAATTAAATATTATGAAAGTATGCAATTAGACGATTCAAACAAGATCTCACTTGACATATTTCTTCTTACACTTCAGCCGCAATATATAAAATAAACTTGAACGATGAATGGTGTCGATAATACAAATATATATAGCGAGTATCTTAGAACGGAGGAAGTATATAAAATTTCATTTCAAAGACACATTTTAATAATCTCTTTGAATATTTACCGCTCGTGTCTAATTTTCAATTATAGAAAAATTTTAATTTGTTGAACAAATTTAGTTAGCTTATTTAAGAATAAATATATTTTTGGTAAATTAGAAATGGTCAAGTAAATTGATATATAATTCGTAAATCAACCATTTCAAGCTAATCAATTTCTTTTTTCCCAAATTTCCTATCGCAAAATTAAAAATTAAAAATTAAAAATTAGGGGAAAATAAATAATGTTTTTAAAATTTTCATTGTTTAACCCTAAATTATCTCTAACGCACTACCCACTCTATCTAAAAAACTACAAGATTCCATAAAAATGTCTAAAACAAGTTTATATTTAATTAATTAGTAATTAGAAAAGATTAGAAAATTTAGGGGAATAGTAAAGTGGTTTTAACATATTTCTTGCGGACTAATATTATTTTTCTTGATTTCTTCAAAAAAAAAACGTATTATTTTTATTGATAAGGTATTAAATTTAACTATGACTTAGTCAGGGCCGGCCCTAAATGTTTTGGGGCCCTAGGTGAAATGACACGTTAAGACCTTTTCCTTTGCAATTTATAACCTATATCGGTCTTCTACAATTATTAATTTTGCTTTTTAGACATAGGGCTCTGGCGCAACAGCCCCTCTTGCCCACTCTTAGTGTCAGCCCTGAACTTAGTCTTCTGTTTTTTTTTTTTTTTCAATTTCTCATGTAATATAAACCCATGTATTGAGGTATTAAAAACTAAAAAGTATAATACATTACAAAATATTAATCGTCAAATTTTAAATTTGAGGCATCGTTTGTTGAACAAATGCAACAACGAATTAAAAGTTCGTTGCTTCGCTTGTTCAACAAGCAACGTAATAAGCAATCGTAAATCGTTGCATCTCTAGGTTTATTAATTTTTGCAAACACCATTTTTAAAAGCAAACAATCTATAACATTGACATTATTTGTAAAAGAGGATCACAAATTAATTTAGTGGTTGAGATATTTTTTTTACCCGTGTTATAGGAGATTCTTTCTAAACACCACCTAAATTCAGAATCTTTTTTGATATTTTAAAGACTTAGAGTAAAATGTAAATTATGAACCTCTAAAATTTAAATTACGTTCTAATACATTTTTGGTATTTGCGAATTTGATTATTAATACTTTAATTAGTATAATTATTTCTTATTGATATATTAAAATAAATAAAAAAATATAACTCGCTAAATATATATTTTTATCTATATTAATAGTGTTGATCAAAACATTAATCTAGCTCATGTATCACCTACTATAAGTGTAATTTAAATCATGATAAATTTTAATTTTTTTTGGAGAATGAAAGATATTCATTGCCACAAACAAAATCATACAAGCTACAAAAACAAAGGAATTCACCCTAGTGTAAAAGACTGTATCAGTATGGAACAAGAGCCCACCTTTTAGGCAGGGTTGTTCAAGCCCACTCTTCACGTACAAACAAAGGGGCGAGAGCCTCAGAGAGGGAAAAAATCTACTGCCTAGAGATCTCTAAACCACAAGTCGGTTTGAGAGTTTACAGGGTATAAAGCAGTAAAATAAAATAAATATATAAAATTAATACTTTTAAAAATGATATTGATATATAAAATTAATATTGATATTATTAAACTTATTGATAAAAGCTAAATATATAAAATTAATATTATTAACCATGTCCATATTATTAACCATCTGACTAGTTTGCATGGATAAAAGCTATACTGAATTTTTAAAACTATTGATATTGATATTTAAAACTCGTGGATGAGTTTTATTATATATAAATATATAAAATTAATATTTTTAAAAATGATGGATGCTTTTTTATCATCACAAAATAAATAGACAAATTAAATATGTCAACCTTAAATTAATTAAAAATATTAATACCATTCATTATTGGAAACTTTTTATTGAAATTAGTAAATCACCTTTTTTAGCAAAACAATAAAAGCCCAAGTGATAGAATCGTACAAATAGGGAAAGGAAAAATCTAGAGCTTTCTTATAATTCTTTTTGGTACAAGTACTTGTTTGCCTCATCAGATTGATTTTTGGGTTAAATATTTTAGTTGGTGCAATATCAGATTTTATGGGCACGATTAATTTTAGATAATTTCATATTCAGTTTTGAAGTTGAGTTTAAACTTAAAATCTAGTTCAATTACAAAATAAAAGTAAATATTAAATCATTAGATCTATTTTAATACCTTATAAATATTTAAAAATAATATTAAATATATTGAAGATGTGTGGTAAAGAAAGTGGTGAAATGTGATGACAAAAGTGACTATAATTGCACCTATCTTATGGGTTGTTGGTTGCAATCAAGTTTTGGTATGGACCATCACTTTTGTAGAGATGGAATCCTTTAGTATATGCTTTTATTTCTAAAGGGTCAAACACTATCCACTTTGGCACATTCTTCTCTACCTTAGAGCAATTAATTGCATCCTTAGAAATTTTTTTGACAATAATATGATACGATACTTCCTTCGTTTTATAGTACTTGTTACCGAGTGTGACATGTTATGTGGAAAAATGTTACAACTAGTAGCAAGTATTATGAAACGGAGGAAGTATTTCCCTTTCTGTTTTGGAAATTTTTTATTACAAATCATTGTATGAGACAATTTTTTCGAGAAATAGGTGTTATATTACATGGGTTAAATAACTCATCTTATATACTATCTCCGAACCAATTTAGTTGTCACATTTCCTTATTTGGTAAATTCATATCAATTGTTACATTTCCTTTTTTGTCAAGTTTTTTTTACTTAAATACCCCATGCTCATACAAGTAAAAACCAAAAAACCCCACTTTTACTACTTACAATATTCCAACTACCACTTTTACAATTAATTTAATTAATTAAAATACTCCAACTATCACCTTTTTAATGGACCCCACACCATAATAACCGTGCCCAAGCAAATGGGACAACTAAATTGGTTCGGAGGGAGTATATTATAATAATATAGATTCCTTATTTGAGATCGTCTCACTGAGAGACTATCTCTCACAAAAGTAGGTCAATTTTATTGAGATGTAGGTTTGAGAATTCCAATAGACAAAGACAAGGTAAAAAAAGAATTAATATATTTGTAAGCGGTAAGAACCAAATCTTCGTTATAAGGGTGGAAAAGTAAGTCTCAAACTACCGGGTTAATTCATAGTTCTCTATATTGACTAATTTTTATTTCGGCTTTTTCTTTAACTTTAGTACACTTATATTGTTATATAGATTTCACGTTTTTCTTTACTTATGTCTCATTCATTTGCAACATTTTAGTTGAGAAGCTCTCACTTCAAAATTTAAAAATGTTGCTAATAAAATTCTTTTGGTCCATTAATTAAACAAAATTAAACAAAATTAAAGGGATAAAAAATAATTATCAATAATTAAATTCTTTAATGGATTCATAATACAGTCTAGTAGGATCAGTTTAGAGTAGATTCTTAAATGGTAACCCTAGGTTAGGTTAATATTTTTTCATGAAGTTATTGGGGGAGTTTCGCAAAATCAATAGTTTATGAGACAATTTTAACTTATTTTGATCTAAATAGAGAGTTTGGTAGTTAAATTATCTATTGCTTATATTTGGTAAATTAGCTGGTTGAAAAAATTTATTGTTATGAATAAATTGTTTTTTAATAAGCTGCTCTTACCAGCGGGTTCAAAAATCAATTAATCAAACTAGTTAATAAAATCAACTGGTCAAATCAGACATTGTAATCAATTACTCCATCTTATTCATCTAAAAAGGCTCATTTACTTTATGCACTTATTCGATCTTTAATATATCGAGTTATGTATAACTAGAAATTATAAAAAATTGATATTAATAATCTTTACATCAAAACGAATCAAATAAGATCCCACGTGACTATATTTTAACTTATAGATTAATAATAAAATGCAATTTAAGAGTGATAGATAAATAGTGTCCCAAAAGTAAATGGGACATTTTAGATGAATAGGAGGTAATATTATTTACCAACTATCAGCCGTTTGTCAAACCCTACATCATTTTTGTAACTCTAGATTAGGTTAATGTATTCGCAAGTATATACATACTCCTTTTATTTTGAAATATTATTCTAGCCCAATATTTTCAATAATCATGTGTAAATGTATTACTATATTAAATCTTTTTATATATTATACATTCAAAATTATAACATTTAAAAGAAAAATATAATTCAAAAAAAAAAAATAAAAAATTGAGAGTATAATATTCGAATCGATAAAGCTGAGTGTCAAAAGACATTGTGTATTGTAATTACCTACAACTACAAACGTGCTAGACAACTAAGAATAAGTGATATGAGGTGGTGCATGTGAATTAGGAAGCTATTGAAATATACAAATAATAATAATAATATTGAAAAATTAACGTGAATAATACAAATTTTTGTTAATTTCCCAGTAATAATACGAATTATTGATAAAGGGGTGTTTTTTTAGAAAATCTCTAATGTGTTAAAAACAAACTATTGGTGATTATAAGACAAAAAATTTTGGTAAATTAGTTAATAAACTAAAGTTGGTATTATATATGATTAATCAAAAATTAATATTATTGTAAAAAAATTAACAAAAAATTATATTATTCACGGTAATTTTTCCTAATAATAATAATCATCATCAAAAATAATAGAGTAAAAGTCACGGAAAGAATGCTGGATTCAATTGAAAATAATGAGAAATTGTGGTCTAAATATGTGGGCATAATCCGACTCACCCCGAACCTAAAATAAAATATTGCTTGTATCATCTATTTTGAAAATGTCGTAGATGTCACATTAATTTTCAAACACCTAGTTTCATGAGAGATCGTCTTTCTGAAAGACGTCTTTCAGGCTCAGCCCATTAAAGTTTAATATCTACGTTTACTCTATATTTTCCTTTATGGGCCAGTTCAATTAGAGATGGTCTCTCATAAAGACCGTCTCTCACAAAAATTTATGATTTTCAAATTGATATAATGATGTTATATTGAGTTTTTATTGTATATAAATTAATACATTTTATATTTATATAAAAAATATTTAATAAATACACTGCTTACATCATCTACCTTCAAAATAACATAAGTGCCACAGGCCCACATTATTGTTTATAACTTTTTCTTTCAAATTGATATAAATCAATATTATTTTATTAAAAAACTAAAAATCACAATACATTACAAAAACCACCATTTTATTACATCAATAATTTTAAAATACAGTATGCTTTAAGCCGTCTCACAATGAGATGATCTTAATAAAAAATTTGTCCAAATTCCTAACTACCTTCTCAAATTTAGAAAATTTGAAATGAATAAGATTATTTATCAATAAAAGCATACAATAAGATCATAATCAAACTTAGTCCAAAACTAAGCGTGTAATTCCCAAACCTGAGGTTCGGGCTGTTCACACTTAGTAAGTACGAAAAGATTGAAAAACTGAAACAGACTGTTAATACTTAGTAAGTGCTAACAACCTGTTTCAGTTTTTCAACCTGTTCGCACTTACTAAGTGCAAACAACTTATTGTCTTAAAATCAGCATGTTGACCCTATTTGACCTGTTCGCAGTTACTAAGTACGAATAAACACTTGATTTTTTTGACCAGCTAGCTTCTGTTCGCACTTAAAAACTGCGAACTGACCTGAACCTGTGCTCTGGAGTATTAGGCGCTTATATTTGAAATAAGTTTAATTATAATTTTATTATATGCTTTTTTTTATAAGTAATCTTATTCATTTCAAATTTTCTCAAATTTATCACCATGGGCTTAAAATCACCAAACATGGGCTTGTATTACCATGGGCTTAGTATTCATTACAATTGCGAAAGTACTACTCTCAAATCTCAATCATAAAAAGATACTAGATAACATTTTTCAAATTTTTAACTGTTTTATCTGAGACGACTTAATATCGGTTGCGCTAAAAGCTAAAGTGATGGTTATCTTTTCAAACTTATTGATTTTGTCTCTAAAATTACAGCAGTTTAATGTTTTGGGTTATTTGTATGGGCCTGTCCATGTGGTAAAGGTTTTGGATTATTCACACGGTAACCCTGAGGTTTACCAAATTGTTCTACCGTAATTATTCACACGGTAACCCTGAGGTTTACCAAATTGTTCTACCGTGACCTTTTGTACATAAAACATTAGTAAACATTAATTTCGAAGCTTTAAGGCTACTGTATATCTAATTATACGACTCATCATTTCAAATGCCATCGGTTTGAACTTTTACCTCCAAAACATAAACCCTAACTCTACCGTATTTCAATTCGAGGGAAAAAATATAATCTGGATTAAAGATGGTAGAGTTAGGATTTATTTTTTGGGAAAAAGTTGAAACTGGTGGCATTTAAAATGGTAAATCGCTTAAATATGCGTACAACAATCTTAAAGCTTCGAAATTAACAATTGCTAACGTTTTATATACAAAAGGTTTATGATGAAACATTCGTCAGAGTTACTGTATTAATTTTTTAAAATTTTAATTAACAACATGAAAAATACAAAACCTCATACTTACCCTATCATAATACCCAAACTTATTTAATTCAAAAATTTACATTCCTATAGAGCCAATTTCGCACAAGTTCGAAGCACACAAAGCTACCGCCAATCTCTAACAGCGCCATATCCTGCATGGCCGTCCAATTAGACTTTGATCGAGCCATCAGCAAACATAATGCGGCGTGCCGCATGCCGCATGCCGCATGCCGCAGGCCGCGTGCAATCGGCAAACTTCAATGGCGTTTCCGGACGTTGCATCGCTGGTTAGTTTTTAAATACCCTAATTCTTTCTTCTGTTTTTGCACTTGATCAATTTCCTGTGTGTATAATGATAGTATTAATTTAACCGTAATGCCCTAAATTGTTGATTTGGTACCAGTATATACTCTTAGTTTTGACCTAAACTGTATTGCTTGAACGTGGTTTTGTCGTGTTATTCTGCAAACTCTTGATTTATTTTGTTTCCAAGACCATTGAGAACTGGCTTGTTAGACTGAACACTTTATCGGGTTTTCTCTTTTCAGGATGGAAATCGTTTTTCTTTTGAATTTCCCAGTTTTGGTTATTGTTGGTTGGTGAATGGTGGCCATTGATAAATTCTCACGTCGGTGTGAGTGATGAACTTGTACGCGTATTAGATGATGACATGTTAAATGAATGTGGGTTGAAGTTAATCATGTCATCGCCAAATATTCAAGGAACCAAAATTTGAGAGCGAGATTGAAACCCAAAATATGAAGATTTATGAAGTAAAGCCAATCATCAATTGCCCAAGATCATTTGGAATTTTCCCTTGATTTGGGAGTTTAAACTTTAAATACAGATAATTAGGATTTTCAATTTAAGAACAAGCACATCAATGTAAACAATCAATACAAGGTTATTGAGATCAACTCGTCTTGCATGAGACCGTCTCACTAAAACAACCCAATAGAGATGGTCACCTTGAGACCGTCTCATTTAAGAATTTGTGTTTTGCGACTCACCTTGTGTGTGCTACATTCTTAGTAATCTGGATTGTACTATCAATTGATGAAGTCAGTGGAATTCTCCAAGAAGGCAAGAACTCATAAGTGGAATTATAATGGAAATTGACAAGAATGGTGTTGTGAATGGGCTAAGCCTATGATGAAGAAACAAGAACAAACTAAGTGCAAAGAAAACCAACAAAAACAGAGTATGCAACAAAGAAAGCAAACACAACAATATAATGAGGTATCTATGGATACCTCCCCTCAAAACAAGTATCTTGTCATTTATATAATCAACATTACAAAATGACTCACCTTACAATGCTCTAGAACAAGTCTCCAAAGCAAAGATTGAAGCTTTACTTCAATCTCCCACACAAAACCCAAATACAATGAATAATACTCTCTTGGTGTAAAACCCTAGTAAAACCCTTGTATTTTGGTTCTCACATAAACCCTAAATGACTCCTAAGACTCCTTATATAGTCTTATTACATATAGGGACTCAAGGACAAAAGGCTTAATAAAGCCCACAAATCGCAAACCAAAACAGAAAACACGTCAGAATGTTTGGCCTACACCGCTCGACCCGAGCGTGAGTGCCTCGACCAGTCGAGCGGGTACCTGCTGCTCCTGGAATGCTACTGTCTTGCCTGCTGCACTTGCTCGACTCGAGCATCATGAGCTCGGTTGGTCGAGCTCCTTCCAAGCATGCTGCTGGTGCTCCCTTGCACCCTTCACATGTGCATACCTCTTCAATTCATCATCATCAATCATCACATGGTCAAATGACCCAAACTTTACCACTCCATAACTCACGACACTCTCCGCACCACTCTCAAGCGTGCAAGACAACGCGTGAGCTACGAGATGCTCGAAGTCGTCATCGACGTCACGGGAATTGGTTCTTGATACAGCAAGTGGGGAATTTATTTAAGTGTGTTCAGCTTGAAGTTTTAGATCTATTAATTGAGGAGAATGCAATTCAATACTAATGGTGCCATGCATTTTGGGTATTGGGGGGTATTTTTAAGTTAAGCCTGATACGCAATAGGATAATCGCCAACGTACAGAGCAGGTCACTTAGGCTCCAGACTCAAGCGACAAGTCATCTCTAGATGGCTAGTCTTGGCGACAGGTCAACGGTAGTCATTGCTTTTAAATGCAATTTTTTACTCATTTTCTCAAATTGCTTCTTTTGGCTCTTTCAGGATTCACCTCATACATATTCATCACATTTCACAACACACCTTGGATCCTTGCCCTCACATGAATCGTACGACGACTCATGCCACATATATTAGATAATGTAATATATGATAAATTTCATTCATTTTTCTAGTACTACAAATAATAACTTTGCTTTGATTCATATTGAATCAAAGTTTCAATACCTCATTAAAATTCCAATTCATTAGTCTCAGGATTAATTTTTTTGTTTCCGTAAAAAAACAGGTTGTACAATGGACTAATTAGTCTATTAAAATATGTGTTGCAAGGTGTGGAAAAGGTGAAATTTAATATCTGGAGGCCATTAAAACATCTTCCAAAACAAAGCAGAAGAAGAGGGTTTTGGATCATAGAGATCTGTTAGCTTCAGAATTTGTTAAGACATAAGCAAAGAATTCTAATGTAGTATTACAATCATCAGTATCCTTATTCTATTAAAGTTCTCTTCTACCATTTGACTAACAACATACAGATCACAGTAATTTTTCTTGGCCTAGCTAGAACCTTGCATTAGTTTAGTTTAGATATAGCCTCCTCCTTCAGTAGTTCGAGCTTCTGGGTATTTTGTTTGCTCTAACTTGTATTAGTTGGTTTTGATATTCAATGCTTGAGTTGAGAACACTAAATTGTTGTTTCAACAATATGGGAATCTGTTGCATAGATAATGGTAAACAATGAACCCTTAAAATCTGAAAAGTTGCACAATTAAACTAAACTTGACAAAAACAGCATCTGTCATTGTCTAATTGACACCAAGGTATTACGCCCCATCTTAGTCAACATGTTTTCAAGAGCTCACTACAAATATTATTCGTTAGTTCAAACTATAAATCTGGCATGTCAACACAACTTCAAGGCATTCTACATTGTTAGAAAAGAATGTGAAAAATCTCTGAAATGAATAAACTACATGCGCTAGAATTGTCTAATAAGTAGGCATTTGATATAAAATAACTAGCTGGCTTACTAGAAGCCTAAGTATATCTAGAAGTGCCCTACTCTAAAAAAACGGAGAACTTGGTCACGAACTTATTGGAAGTCTAAACCTAGATATATCTAGAAGTGCACGACTCTAGAAAATTAGAAAATAATATAGGAAACACAGATACACAAGTGGTAAACCAATCTAAAAGGGCTTATCTCATAAAATTGCTTGAGGAGGTGAAACATGAGCACACCATACACAAAATATTATTGTAAAATTTATGATACTATCAATTTTTAGTGATCAGTATAATGTAATACAATATTATTCAAGTTCATTTCGATTTTTGGGTGCGTCCAACTTTCTATCATATTTGTATTGAGATTATACCTATTCTTTTCTCTGCTTGTAGTGACTAACTGGCAACCAGATCTATCTCAAGTACAACCAGTAAACAAGATTAAATGGTTTTCAACAGTAATCAGGAACGTTATATCAACAAGGCTACAAGTCTACAACAATCAGGTGTGCGTCTTTTTTTATGTATTTAAGTTGTAAAAGGTGTCGAATACGTATTACTAACAAGAACACAACTGTCACTTGGTCAAATAAATTATTATACTAAATTGGCACAAGCATCAAAATCTGGAAATCAAAACTATTACACCCACACAACACAAGGAAATTAAAATATAGTGTGTGTTTGGTGAGTGACTTTTTGATTGACTTTTGTCTTTTGACTTTTTGGTTAGTTATACAATCTAAAAAATGTTTGATAAATGGCTTTTAAGCCAAAAGTTGGTTGCTAAGCCAAAACTAAAAAGCTAATATGAGTAGCTTTTTCATTGGTATTTGGCTTTTCGACCCATGTTTTCTTTAATAAATAACTAACTAACAATAAATTTTACCAAATTGTTGACTTAACATGTAATAAATTGGCCACTACATCGAGTTGGTTGAACCAGGTTCAGCCAACAACTTCAAATGTTAGCCATTTGTAAAGGAGCAAGATTGTACCAACGATTAAATGTATTTTAAAAGTCACTAAATTGAGTGGATATGGGGCTATTTTTTGTAGTCATGATGGGATACTTAAATCCTAACTCAGTCCTAGTCTTTTTAATTGATATTTGTTTCGAACTAGCTCTTGATTGAACATTAGGACCATAATAACCTTGATCCTTTAAAAGCGTCCCATATTCATGTGCTTGTGGAATTTCAGTAAGATAATTGAAAACTCAAACAATGAGAGAGTTTAGACTTCAGACTCTAGCTTGACCATGCCATTAGCATGTATAAATGCTAGTATATCAGTGATGCATGTAATCATATAGTAGGCACAACTCAGTAAAGAAGATATCGAAATTTACCAGAAATGAGTTTGAATGATACACAAGATTCCAAGCTATATTTGATATCGTGTTCATGCACTTACTACTTGGTTATTCTCTGTAGTTGATAGAAGATAAGTTAAGTAAAGTTAGAGACAAAATAATTGAATAAAATTGCAAGTAGAAATTAGAATGTTGTGTACAAATAAGGAAGTGAAATCAAGGATTATCATCTTGAGCATAAATTGAACAGCTCAAGTCGTGATTTCTTTTCAAACAAAGCATAAATACTTCGATAGAATACTAAATTTTAGTTATAATCCCAGAAAACTTTTCAGAACAATAAACATAATAAAGCTTATAAAAAACAACGAAGTTTGCAAGATGAAGATGAGGTTTATGCATATTTTCTTACCCTGTCTGTAATATGTTGAATTTTGAGCCAATCTTCTCCGTTGGGTTCTTTGCATCTTTCATATAGCTCCAAACAATTCGAGATCCTAATGCTTTTGAGGGACGTGAGATCACTCATTGCTTTTGGAAGTGAATTGATTGCAGGGCAACTTTGTATGGTGAGGGAATATAGAGATGATAAACAATTAATCCATTCAGGTAGGTTTCCCATATTCACACAATTCCAAATACAAAGAGTTTGGAGGGAGGTCAGGTATTGCATCCCTTTAGGCAAACTTGTCATTTTTGGAAGAGAAATGAATTCTAGGGAGCGAATTGTTTGAAAACAGGATCTCCAAGGCTCATCTTCATCTTCGGATATGCTCAATTGTTCATTATTCAGCAAGCGGATCTCTTCCAAGGCTGTGAAATGATGGTACAACCCATAAAGTGTCCTCAGATTCTTTAAGGACTTCAAATGAAGAATCTGAAGGGAAGAAGCACAACTCTGAAATGCGTCCCAAAGTTGTGATAAACACTCCACCTCCTCATCTTTATAAATAATAAGTGAAATCAGACCATACATCGACAATGATTTGAGGTAACACACTCTATCTATTACAACCTCCTTTAATTCGAAATCATCTTGTGAACTTCCAGCGATGCCATCTTCTTGACCTGGTTCTTTTATTATTTGCAATCTTTTACTGTTGTTATATAAAGTCAATTTTTCCAAACGAGGACAACAGAGAATCGACATTAAGTTGAGGCAACGTTCTATATTTAAATCAAAAAGACAAGGAAATCTTAATGCCCGCCTAACGATATGATCATCATCATTATCATCCATCAACCTTTCTTCCTTCCCCCATCCTTGAAACTTTTTCAGATTCCATAATGAAAGAGATTCAAGTGAAGGGAAGAATATTGGTAATTGTACTGATTTTGAGCCATTACCACTATTACTACCTCTATTGATCTCCATGCACTTCAAGTTCTCCAACTTTGAAAGTCTGAGCGATTTCAAATTAGGAAGTTCACTCAACAATGGCACCTCCTCCAAGTTGTTACATTCGTAAAGTACGATGTGGACAAGATGTGGGAGGGAGATAGCCCAATTATCCTCCACTTTTCCCCACTTTTGTATTGTTTTACCCTTGTATTTTTCTAAATAAAACATCTTTAGATTTGTAGGAGGCTCTAGGTTTTTCAATACAACTTCATGTTTAACGCATTTAGCGTTATCTTCCTGAGGGGTTCGAAATTTGATTTCTAGTCGAGTGAGATATTCCATACTCTTCAAATGTCCTCCTTCCCTATTCATGCCTTCCACGTGTCCTTCATATTCAACTATTCTGATACAAATGTGACCTTTTACTTTGTTGAGAGCTTTTAGGTCTTCGAGCGGGTCGTCACTCTTCTTGTCATTTGAAGGTCTCTTACCAACTACAAAGAGTGGTAGCACTCTAAGATTTGTAAGCTTATCTATGCTTGAAGGCATACAAGTTAATTTATAACAACCTTCTAAATCCAAGTGCCTAAGTTGAACTAATTTGCAAATATAGTTTGGCAACTCTCTCAAATTTTCACAATGAGTTAAAATAAGTGTTTGCAAATTATGTAGTTTTTTGATCTGATAAGAAAGCTCCTCTAAATGAGTATTGTAAGAGAGATTAAAATACCTTAAATGTATCAGCTCACCTATTGAATCGGGCAATCTTTTCACACTCGACAAACAAGACAAGTCCAACACCCTTAGGCACTTCCAATTACCTATTTGTCTACACAACAAAGACTCTTTGGTTCCGGGAAAATAATATAAAAATGAACGAATCTTATCGCTATATAAATAACTTTCAAATTTGTCATCTCTAATGTAACACACATGACGAGTTCTATCTACTGAGGTGTTTGAGATGGAAGGCGCAACACAAAATTCTTCCTTCACCATCTTTTGTGCAACATCATGCATCAAGTCATGAATTTTAAAGGAAACAACATCACCAAAGATATCTTTCTTCAAATCTTGAAAGAAACATCTCCGCATCAAAATTAAAAAATATTCCTCTGCAGCATCTTCTATACTTTGTCCTCCATGCAATGGCACAACATAACCTTGTGCCATCCAAAGACTAAGTAATATATGCTTTTCAATCTTAAAATCCTTGGAAACAATGCACAATAACAAAAGCAACTTTTCAATGAGGGTGTAAGATTGTGATAACTAAACTCTAATATATAAAAAATCCTATTTTCCCCTTTAGAAATGTCAGCCAACCTAATCTCTTCAAATGTCTTCCATTTACTTACATCTTGACCAAATAAAAGACTTCCTACAACCTTAATTGCAAGAGGTAGATTGTAACACTTTTTCACTATCTTCTTCCCAATCTCAACAAGTTCTTGATAATTTTCACAATCACTTCTATTGCCAAATGCTGACCTTTCAAATAAATACCATGAATCCTCCTTGGATAACCCTTCTAACGTGTAGGCATGCTTAACCCCTATGATAGTTGCAGTCCTCTCTGAACGCGTGGTCACCACAATCCTACTTCCCCGTTGCCCGATCCTTAAGTATTTTTCCAAGTCATCCCATCTTTCATGAACCTCGTTCCATACATCATCAAGAACAAGAAAACACTTTTTTCCTCTCAAACACTCTTGAAACAAGTTTACGACTATTTCCATTGAAGAGCTACTATGGGGTTTATTCTTGGTAACTAATTCGACAATTTCCAAAAGGATCTTTTTTACATCAAGTTCTACTCCTTGGTCTGATATACAAACCCATAACCTAAATTCAGGAAACGCTCTCATAATCTTTTCATCATTAAATATAAGTTGAGCAAGAGCAGTTTTTCCACAACCTCCCATACCCACTATAGTCACGACACGAAAATCTTCATCACCATTGGAACCCAACAACATCTTTATAATTTTCTTCTTATCCTCATCTCTTCCAATTATATCCTCCACATTAACATAAGAACATGTTTCCTCCCTTCTCTTACTTATAGGATCAACATCAAACTCTAATTTGGTATGGTGCTCAACATTAAACTTAAATTTTTTACGGTTTTCAGCAATTGCATCCAACCTCTTTTTTATTTCTTTGACTTGGCTAGACATCCTACAAGTTTCACCCACTTTTTTAAAAGAAAAGATGCAAAATACCTTTGCAAAGAACTTTTCTACCTTGCTTAGGGTCTTAATCTGCTTAAGCTCAGCAAGAGTAAGAAACTCATCAAAACTATCATCAGCATCGTACACAACATCCTTTAGATTTTGAATGTAGCCTCGTTCTTGGTCAGTGAGCCCTCGCCTTGCAGCCTCATGATCAGCATCAAGGAGCACGTCTCTGATGGTAGAGACAGTTTCCTTGAGATCTTTGAGTTCAGATTCATAGCCCCATGTGTCACAAATCTGTTTGATGATCTCGTTTCCGATCACTTCAATGAGTTTTCCAGCAATTGATATTGCAAGATCAGTCATTGGGTTTTCAGAGAGATAAGAATACGAACAAGAACAAGAAGGAATAACCAAGTTTAGTGAATAATTAATGATAATTAGTAGGTTCCAATCAAATGTTAAGTATTAATAGTGAGCTTAATAGAGTTATGGTCAAAATAATTAGGCAATTACTGTTCATTAGGATCGAGATATTCTTTCCCTTTGCTTGTGAAAGTGTAAATTCTTTGCTTTATCTCTGAAAAATGTATATTCTTGGAGTTAACTGGATGATGGATGATGGAGTTATCATTGTGTTATAAGCTATGAAGCTATTGTTACCAAGTTGAAGGATGGATCTTATTCGAAATTTCCCAATATTAAAGAAAGAAAATGTTGCTAAATAGGAAAAAAGAAGATATTAGTACCAAATACTTCCTCCGTTCCATTATACTTGCATTTAATTTATCACCTTTTTTAGCTGTTTTGCAATTCTTGCGCTCTTTCTTTCTTTGGCAAAAAGCAACTCAACAATTTTCCATTTTACTCCTACTTTATTCTCATTTATCGTATAATTATTTTTCACCTACCATTCAAAAGGGGTAAAATAGACAAAAATGCATTGAAAGTGACTTTTCTTAATTCTTGTGCCACCATCGTTCAAGTAATTCAGAATAAAGGAAGTACTAATTTGTTATTTTTTTCTTTAAACTAATAATAAGGTGTTTTCCATGTCTATGATGATTCAGCTGGAGGAAAGAAGTAAGGCGTGACATGTTTAATGTAGGTTCACAACAAGTTTAAGATTGGCTCAATAATTATTTGTTTTTATAATAATTTTCGATCACCACCTAATGTTACTTTTTAAAGTGGTAACGATTGATAATAAGTTTTGTGAAGAAAAAATCGAGTAGAAAAGAACAAGTATGATAGTAGAATTTGTCAAGTAGTTTTCTAAGTGAAATATTCTAAATATGCGTTAGCATTTCTAGTTTTAATACCAAAAGCCATAGGAGCCGTAAGGGATTTAAAGGGAAAAGTGTCAAAAAGTACCTAATAAAAATTTTTTTTTCAAAAAAGTACCTAATAAAAAAATATTTTCAAAAAAATACCTAACAAAAATTTTTCTTTTCAAAAGAGTACCAAAAACAAAACATAATTATCCAAAAAAATAATACAATCACAATATAATATATAACTCTAAAAACATCATCCATAAACAAGTGCACACATCACCCAATACAAACACAACATAAGAACATCATCCAACACAAACCTAGAGTACCAAGTAATCGATTGGTGTTAAGTTGACCGCTTATTAAAAAAATTTATTAGGTACTTATGTTTTTAGAGTTATATATTATATTGTGTTTGTATTGGATAATTATGTTGTGTTATTGGTACTTTTTTGAAAAGAAAAATTTTTATTAGGTATTTTTTTGAAAATATTTTTTTATTAGGTACTTTTTTGAAAAAAAAAATTTTATTAGGTACTTTTTGACACTTTTCCCGGATTTAAAAGTGAGTGCTGAATTTAAATTAGCATAAACATACAAGTATGTGCATTATTAATGTGAGATATCCCTATTGGGTTAAGCCTTACATGTAAAGGTAAATCAATTTCTTCTTACTACCATCTTTTGAAAGGAGTTAAAAAGTGAGTACTGTTGATCTCACTATGGATGTACCTTCAAGTACTACTACTTATTACTCTATGCTTCCATGATAAGATATTAAGAGTAATTCTCTATGTTTCTAATTTGTTTTCTTTTCCTCTTCTTTTTCATGATTAATTTGTAGCTAGCTTGGGCAAACTTTGACTTCTATTATTTTAGATGTGATTAGTGGAAATGCAAACTTTGACTTCTATTATTTTAGATGTGATTAGTGGAAATGCAAACTTTGACTTCTATTATTTTAGATGTGATTAGTGGAAATGCAAACTTTGACTTCTATTATTTTAGATGTGATTAGTGGAAATGTTAATCTTTTGATGGATGAATGAGCATTCCTTGGGAGAGAATTTGAACCGAAGATATAAAGAAATGGTTAGGAGTTGTAAATATTGAGAAGAAGATAAAAGGAATCGTTTAAGATGATTTGGACATGTGCAAAGACAAGGTATTAGCAAATTGGTTAGAACGATAGAAAGTTCGTGCTCGTGAGACTTAAAAAGAAGGCGAGGAAAACCGAAGATGACTTGGAGGACATGATTGGAATAGGATATAAATGACCTTTGATATATTGGTTCATGTAGTCGATCCCAATCTTTTGGAATTAACCTTTGACATTGTGACCCAAAAAAAAATCTTTTTATCCTTCTTATTTTAAAGTTTTTTTATTTGATCCTATATATATGATTGCAATTTGCAAGTGTAAGATTTTTAGAAGATGACAATTTTTTTAAAAAAATATCTTTATTATAATTTATGATCTATAAAATTGTTGGGTGGACCAATGAGTGTATCCATCCATGGGGATAAAGTTGTCAAAAAAAATCTCAAGATTTGATTCTGTAATCGCTTGCTTAACAAAATTAGAACCAATTCTATTAATTTGTACCTTTGGGATTGCGTGAACCTATGATGTAGTGTAAACTGTGGGATTGAGAAAGGGAGAAACATGCTTCTTTTTTAGTCATGGTCCCTTTTGTTTTGCTGAAAAATTGAAGCTTTGTAAAAATTAATATTCACTCTAACCCATGAATTTGTACAAATATTAAGGTAATTTGGTAAGGAAGGGACCACAACAAAAAGGTGTTAAATGTACAAAAATAGAAAAGCACAAGAAGGTGCGTGTATTAATTAAGGAGAAGACGCAATAAAAAGTATCCATGTGTTAAATCACTACCAAAAATAGAAATGAGACAATTAAGGTGAATCGACCTAAAAAGTAATACATGGGTCTTTTTTTATTCGTGGGATAAGCCGAAGAATCCCTATAAGTAAGGGGAAAAGAAATTATCCGTTTCTATAAGTGGTGTGAATCGAATTTCTGTCACAAGAGTGAAAGGAAAAGCCTTTGATCATTAGGTTAACCCACAATACTCATAGTTAGGTCCTAATAAAGCTTTTTATATGTCTATTCAATAAATCTTAAGAATAAAAAAACACCTTTATGATGAAAATTATAGGTTTTTCTATGTGAAAAAGTATTGTGGAAGTTAACATATAATAAAGCCTTTATAATGTTGTCCTCTCTTCTCCAATCCTTCATTTCATTTACCATTATTTCATTAATTAAAAATAGTTCAATGATCATAGCATAGTATATACACTACATAAATCTTATGTTGCGTACAAGTCTAGCATTACTAATTTACTAGCTTACTTGATGATGCCATTATACAATTACACAAGTATACTTCATGTCATAATATAACAAGAACTGTGAACAATGAACATGTATTATGTTTTCCTTATCATTATTCATAATAATTAACTGTTAATAATGACATTGGCCCGTTTGGTTTGGTTGTCGGTATTAACTAGTGCGAATGATGATGAAAAGTTAGTTTAATTTTAATCGGAAAATCTCTCAATAAAGTATTATCATAATAAATGATTAAGTGTTGGTAATCCATGATGATGGTGTTATCGCATTATTATTTAGTGAGGTAATATTAGGTGGTAATTGAAAATTGTGAGCAAAACAATTTTATTTTTTTTATGATCAAAGTTTCATTACATAACTCATAACAATGATATTGTGCATTTAATTAAAATTTATACTCCAGATTTTTATGATCACTATTTTTAACTAATACCCTCTCCGCTCTTTTATGTTTGTCCACCTTACTATAAGGGGTCTTTCAAATGTTTGTCCATTTTAGAATACTTTTCATTTTGGAAATTTTTTTTCCCAAATATACTCTCATAATCCCTTCCATTTTCTCCAAATATGCTCTCTCTCTATATTAATGACAATGATAATTTTCTTTTTTTCTTTAGTTTATAAATTTATATGTCTTTTCTCTCTCATAATACTAATACAATCATTATTTCACACTGTTATATAATTAAAATAATATCCACTAACTACAAATCTAGTTTTCTTAATTTAAAGGGAGTAATGATCAAGAATTGTCCTTCCAATGCAATGCATTGCAACTAATTTTTCTTTATTTGAGTTATTTTTTATTGTACACTAATGCTATTTGGTTTTATAAATTTGTTTGACAAAAAAACACTAAGAGCAATAATGATTACAATAAATAAAAACATTGTGAGTAAGTTTATTAACATTTAGGTATGAAACTTTTCAAAGATTATCTTTAATCTTTAACTATAGTCAACCTACTTATTGACAATGGAGTCCAAATAAAATACAATAGACCAAATAATTTTATTTAATCACCAAATCTCAATAGGCAGTTAGCTAACAAATTAGAAAGTCATGGACATTAATATTTTTGGGAGGAAATTAGTGGGAATGAAAATTTGATTGGAGAATAAGATAAAAGGTAAATAAATGATAAATATAAGTGGTTAAAATAGAGAGAAAGAATGAGTTTGCGGAGAGGAAGAACTGGATCATTACTAACAAAGAAAATAGTGCAAAATCAGTAGGACGGATTAAAATAAAAAATTGTGCTAATTAAGAGCCCATAGAAAGCAATAAAGGGTAGTTATTAACTAATTAGGAATAACTAAACACACATTTTTGAAACCCAAGACAAAAATGCCTACTTTCTGATAGTTATGTTTTTTTTTTATATATATTTTTTTTATCTCATTAAGAACTAAAAAAATTGAGAAGTCCATTGGTTGACTTTAAAAAACATAAAAGACAAACAAAATAGGATGGAAATTGAGTTAAATTAATTTTTTTGTTTTCAAATTTGCTATTTGTTATTGCTTGATAATTACTACTCCATATATGTCTTTTCAAGGGCTTATTTGCTTCTTGCTATATTTCAGTGGTCAATACCTTTTTCATTATTGATTTTGGGTTGTAATAGGTTTGTTCTTTGTGAGAATAGTTGATTTTGTGTTACTATATAAATATAATTGATAGCTATATTTTTTTTCTCCATTAATATTGAATTAATTGAAAATTTAAAGTTTTATCTCATTATGAAAATAAGTATTTTGTGAATCGGTTACATATTGGTTTCTTAAATGTTAATATTTGAATTTTTAGAGCCTCTCTAAAATATTTGAAAAGACACTGATAATCTACGAGAAAGTCTTATATTAACTTGGTCTATACTATTTTAGTGCCTACTAACCTTAAAACGTTTAAAAATAATTATGTTTTTCCACTTGACAAGTATAGTTATATGAAATTGGTCAGTATTATTATAGTGCCTACTAATCTTAAAATATTTAAAAATAAATATGTTTTTTCTCGGGCAGATACTAAAATAGTGTGAACTACAAATACATCTCATCGGAATGACTGATTTGAGCCAATGGGGGCAAAAAGGAGATCATATAAATGTTGAATGTGAAATTCACATGTAATATGGAAGAAAACGAGTAAATATTAAATAAAAGTTAAGAGGCTTGCAATTTGTAGTTGAAATACCAACATTAATTAGCAAATAACCAAAAAAAGTTTTGTTTCTCCTATTATGGAGTATTTTTTTTTCTATACTTCTATGATCTGTTTGTAGATTTGGTTGATGGGATACAATTTGACACTTGGCTTGTTCTTGGTTTTTCCCTCTATACATGAAATTTGTAGAGATATACAAATCCTTTAGTTTCAACTGTTTTCATCCCTCCCAAATTAATTCTCTTGCCACCTCTTAACTTTTTTCTCTCAAAAAAATAAAATTGCTAGCTCCTAAAAAAACTTCTAAGGGACAAAATTTAGTAGTAATTCTTGTATGAAGTCGTCTGATGGTTAGATCGATTTAAAGTGAATATTTTGAATATTTAAGTGTCTATTTAAACATTTAAATTAAAATGTTAAAGATAAAGCACACTTTCAGTATCCCACACAAGGTAGGGTTCGAGTGGAGGTTTTTTTTCTGAAAGATGCGGACAAATCACATATGTTCCCCTCAATGAGAGTAAAGAGGGTGCAGTTAAGAAATTAAACATTTATTGAAATAAATAATAATCATTGTTGCTTGAAATGGTAAAAAGTTGTAAGAGGGGTTTAGTAGAAAGATATAATTGTTGTAATGAAGAAGCGATACCCTTAGTATGAAAGAATTATGTAAATTTTTGAGATTAAAAATGTAGATATATAATGTCTTTTAGTAAAATATGTAAGACAATTGAGATTATTTTTGTCTAAATATGGAAAAATTCATGATGGAAAAACCTAGTGAAATTTCTATTTGGAGAAAATGAAAAGAACTATAAGAATAAAAAACCCTTAAAGTTCGAAAATAAATGTTTTAATTAATTTAATTGAACTGTTTTGTTAATTAAGATTGTTTCAACTCTCACGATGAGACAATTTGTGAAAAATATAAACTATAAACTTTAATGAAAAATAAAAAGGTACGGTAAAAGTTTAAACTTTTATCCTCTTAGTCATAATTCAAAAAAAAATATTAAATTTTTACTACTAAACCAATATTACTATTACTATATAATTTGTGATGGCAGCATTATTAGATTTCAGATAAGAGTTCACTTAAATCTTTATTTTAGGTGAAATAATACACTACCCTTGAAAATTAGGATTTATCAAGATTATATTTTTAAATAAGATTTTAGGTTTTTCACCTGTTTTTCTTCACTATCTTATAATTTTAAAAAAATAAAAAAATGAAAATTATAGAAAACATCCTACCTAAGTACCTATTCACTATTAGGGCAATTAAAATAATGAGATATTGACATAAACCTACCATTAACAACCTAATCAATAAATAACGATTTCTTAGTCCATTCTTGATTTTGACAACTAATATATATTTTTTAAATTTACCGTTAATAGTGATTTATTTCTGTTAGCAATAAACTCATAAAAGAGTCAATATTTTTAATGTTATTAAGTGATTCTTATGAAATTTAAATAAAAAGGTCAAATATGTAACATTTATATGATGTAAAATAAACTCATAAAAATAGAATGAGCATTAAAATTTTTTCGAGTTATCGACAAATATGTAAAATAAGATAGAAATAAGGTAAAAAATATGTTAGTAAAGGAAGAAAGAAGATAGAAAATGTGAAAAGTCAAGTAAAGATTACCATTCATGGCACAACTTGTAAGTGAAGCAAAGCTTATTCACATTAGCCCATTTGGGGCCAAATCTCTTTCAATTTTGGTACTAAATTGCTATTCATAATTTCATACTATTTCCTAAAATTTTCCGTAGACTCTGTCGTCTCTTTAAATTTGCTATTCCATCTTATTCTACCTATTAATCCAATTAATTTTTTTTACTATTTACTTATCACTCTTAATTTGTATTTTATTCTTAATCTATAAGTTCAAATATAGTCATGTGGGATCTTGTTTGATTCGTCTCAATATAAAGATTATTAATATCTACTTTTTATAATTTTTAATTAAAAACAATTAGAGATATTAAGGATTAAAATGTTGTCTCGACAAGTGTGAAAAACCAAATGAAACTGATGAGTTGAATGGGAGGTAGTATTAAATATGACATGTTAGTTGAATGGGACTAATGAGTTGAATGGATGGAATAAATCTCTCTCAATTTTCATACCTACCCTTTGTTTTTGATAGTAGCCAAATAGAATCCTAAAAGAAAAATGACTCCAAACCTAAAATGGAACTTTGGAGAAATGCATAGTACTTGAATTGATTCTTTATATATGGTTGGAGCAGTTAACTTGAGCTTGATTGATATTGTACACCAACTACTTGCATATTTGTATTTTTAGCTTGAGTTGGGGATTGTTCAACTTGACTCGTAATTCATTAACGTAACTATTTTGGATACATAGCTTAGTATGTGTTCGGGGTTGCAAAATTGTGTGAAAGTCGAAAGATAAGTCAACTGAGGAAGGTTACGGAAACTTATCCTTTGGATTAAGTCGATAAAGCAAAAATGCTAGTTGCGGTGGGGGTCGCATAAGAAAATTTGCACGCTAAATGAAGTAAAGTCGAGTAGAGTGAAAAGTATGAATTAGTCAACTAAAGTGCGAGAACTGATGCACAGTAAAATAACACCGATTTATGTTAGACTTTGATGTAATTTTAGAATAAAAAATGAAAGTAGAACACAACCCACAAGCAAGAAAATATACGTCTCCATTGGCAAACAGACAGCCCCAATTCATATACTGTATGAATACTGATTGATAAAATCAGCCATAATTTACGTTCCCAAATTTTTAAAAAGTCAAAAAAATATCCAAAAAAGCAAATGAATAAAGAAAAAAAACTAATAGTCCTAATTACACACTACACAAATACATAAATAAAGTGACCAACCAGCATTAATTACGGAAGAAAATCAACTATGTTGCCCCTATATAAGTATTCTGTCTCCACTACATACTTCACTTACTATCAAGCATATTATTATTGTATAAGTATATCAATATACTCCAATACTCATTCTTTAGGGTATCAATGGCTTCCATAATCCTCCATTTATTCTTGTTAGTTTCTTCTCTTCTTTCTGTTAGTCAGGCTAGAATCCCCGGAATATACTCGGGTGGCGGTTGGCAAACCGCCCATGCTACCTTCTATGGTGGCTCGGACGCCTCCGGAACCATGGGTTAGTTCCTTTTTATATTACATTATTCTCCATTTTTGCCTTACATTGGTAGAATATCTCATGTGCTCATTTGTTTATACTAGAGAATTCATTGGCATTTCAGAGTAAAACATGGAACATAAGGGACACCCGGTGCAACATAATTTGCTAGTTAATTTGCTTTTTGAATTCACAATTCGCTTAAATTTGCCTAAGAATAGCCCAAAATCGACCAAAATTCTTTTTTTTGATTCGCAGATCATGAGGAAATTAGAGAATCGTGTGTTACTGTAGTCACCATTTTTTCTTTTTAGTACAGAGTGGGATGAGAGAAAGGAAGGCTAGGAAAGACGGCAAAAACAAACCTAAAATCTTGAAAAAAAGTAGTACATTACTACATTCTTCACCCAAAAAACACTCAATTCTCAAGGAACACTAAAATTGTTAATATAAATAAGGTGATTATAAGCATGTGTAAGATGTCGATCTATAGAGATATCTTAATATAAGGACTATTGATTTATTTATTATGTATTGGTTGGAAATATAGGCATGAAGCTAGATTTTTGATTAAAACCCTCTAAAATATTAAATTGTATAATATATTACGCATAAGAATGACATCCAAATTGATACAAAACAAATGCAGAGACGAGTGTTCAGCTAATCCATATTGATACAAAACACATGTAGATACGAGTGCTCAACCAATCCTATGCTAACATCATAGGCTCACCCTTATTCTTAGGCCTAAAACATTTTTTGTTATGATTGTTTTTGTAGGGGGAGCTTGTGGGTATGGAAACTTGTATAGTCAAGGCTATGGAGTAAATACAGCCGCACTTAGTACAGCTCTATTCAACAATGGCCAAAGTTGTGGGTCATGTTATGAGCTCAAATGTGCTAATGACCCAAGATGGTGCCACCCAGGAAGCCCATCCATATTCATCACAGCCACTAACTTTTGCCCACCAAATTATGCATTGCCCAGTGATAATGGCGGATGGTGCAATCCGCCCCGCCCTCATTTCGATCTCGCCATGCCTATGTTTCTTAAGATTGCTGAGTACCGGGCTGGCATTGTTCCTGTTGCTTTCCGCAGGTAAAATCTATTTTCTTCCCCTGTTTTTGCTCTGTTTTAACACTTTTTTTATAAGTATGTTTCTCTGTTTTGCCTAGTGTCTTTTTGTGTATTGAAATCATTAACCAATTAACATTTAACTGTTGGGAAAGTTGCGTACTTTATATACAATGGCACACTGCCAAAGAATTAGCCGCTTTGTTTTTAGTTTGCCCATTAAATTTGTCTTTTTTTATACTTCTTCCGTTCCGAAATACTTGCTACATTTCGATTTTGTGCACTATTTATCGTTCAAGCTTATTTTACATATTGCGACTAATGTGTAAGTAAAAATATAGTCAAGTGGGATCTTGTTTGAATCGACTAATCACATACTTTCATAATATTAAATTTTTATAATTTTTTGATAAGTGTAGTTTAAGATATTAATGATCAAAATTGTGTATTGGATTGCGTAAAAAAGTAAAATGTAGCAAGTATTATGGAACGGAGGAAGTATATTTTTTCTTTAATTCTCGTCTACATAGGTAGATATTTCTTTCTATTTTCTCATAAATTTTATTTTTTACTTCCTCCAATTCACTTTCTTTGGACACGCATATTAAGGGTATTGTAGATACCATCTAAAAGAGAATAGTTGGGTATTTTAAGTGATTATATTAATTGTTAAGGTAATAATTAGAGTATTTTAAGTAGTGTAAGTGAGAGTATTTATGATTTTTAAAAGTATTTAGGTAAAAAAATTCATGGCAAAAAATGAAAGTGGGCAAATAAGGTGAATAGTACCATTTGTACTAACTTTTCTTGATTTAACTATAATTTTATAGTTGATGTTAAAATGACACAATCAACTAATACAATTTTTTATTATTATTACAGAGTGCCATGCAGAAAGCGTGGAGGAATCAGGTACACAATCAACGGTTTCCGTTACTTTAATTTGGTGTTGATCACCAACGTCGCGGGTGCAGGTGATATCGTGAGTGCTAGTGTTAAAGGATCAAGAACAGGCTGGATGAGTATGAGTCGTAATTGGGGCCAAAATTGGCAATCAAATGCTGTTTTGGTTGGACAATCTCTATCATTTCGTGTCACTGCTAGTGATCGTAGAACCGCCACTTCCTTTAACATTGCTCCTTCTAATTGGCAATTTGGTCAAACTTTTATCGGCAAAAACTTTAGAGCTTAACTCAAAAATCTTATAATCATCGCAAATTCTCATTGAAGACCATCTCATTGTGAAACTATTAAACCTTTCTTATAATGAGACGGTTTTATACCAAATCTGCTTTTCGATCATTTTTCCCTCGTTTCTTATGAAGATAATACTTTTTCTTTTGAATGATTTAAACCCATCTTGCTATACGTCTAAATTTCATAACGACTTACTTTCTACTTTTTAACTTCATCAACGTCGTCTTATTTCTCTCATCTCATCCAAAAGCTTTATTCACTCACTTGTTCTATCATTTATTTTTCCTTTTTCCTTCAATGCGACGTCGTAAAATTTTAAATGAATGAAGTAAGAAATTGATGATGATACGAGAGTACATAGCAACAAATGTACTCTATTTCTTCTATTTATCTTCCCTTGGGATAATGGAAATTAGGAGTGTTTTTTGGCTATTGTATTTTGTACTATTTTGTATTTTGAATTTTGATATTTATCTTTGATTGCATATAGATATAGATATACTCAGAAAACAAAAGCCGAAGTGGCCAAGGAATAAAAAAAATATTTTAGCCCGCGACTTTGAATATAGTACTTAGGTCCTTCTATTTGCTATATATATATTGATCAACATATACAATACATGTATTTCTATTTACCTTGTTTTGTTAACTAGATATTTTTATTAATATATAATGATTAATGGGTACCCTTAAGGCTTAATTGTATGTTGAGATTTGAGAATCGGAAATTGTTTTAATTGGACTTTTATCACTTATTTCAAACAAGGTACCCTTAAGGCTTAACTCTTTCATTTTTATTCGGTCTATTATAGTTTTTTTAATTAAAAAAAAAAGCTTAATTACATGCTTAATTTCAAGTTCAAATTTTAATTTTTCTTTCCATGATACGTTCTGTAATAATAAAATAAATTCGTTTCATATCTTCGAAAATGAAATAAGAATGTGTTTGAAATGTCATTTTTCAACTTTAATTATTTTTAAAACAAGGGTAAAATTGACTAAAATTCAAATTTAACATAAGTGATTGATAGGAAAATTATCCAACTATGCATATTTTAGTCCAAAAGTTTGTACCTAAAGTAACTTAAACTTTCTCTATTGGTGCAAACTTGATCTTATAGAAGTAGAATTTAATTGCTTTAGTGGCAATGAGGTGTTATCATAATCAGCTTGAAACCTAATGTCTCTATTATTGGTAATTTTATTTTATTGAGTGCTTTTGTATCTAATTACTATTTATAAATAAGAATATTATCAAAAAGACTATAGGAATGATATATCAATACTCAACGCAATAAATGACACATGAAAAGTATTTATTTTGACATCAAAATTATTAACGAGCAGACTTAAACAACTGAGAAAAAAATGCAAAAATATGTAGAAAAAAAATAATAAAAAACACAACTTAAAAATAATTGTAACAAAGTTATTTGTTGGAAACAAGGATATCATTACACATCAACAAAAAGTATTATGAAGTGAAGGGAGTTATTTAGCTATTGGTAGCAATCATCATCATCATACTCAGTGTATCCCACACATAGACTATATCCAGTAGCAGATAGATCATCCACTAAATTAACTAAGTTTTTCCTAAATTATATACCGTCCTATTTAATCTAATAGTCCCCTTTAAAATTTTCACACATGCCGAGACAATATTTTCAATTTAACTCTTAATTTCTTTAGTTATGCTTAGTTAAAAATTAGGAAAAATTAACATTCATAATGCTTACATTGAGACGAATCTAATAAAATCTCATTTAACTATGTTTTAACTTAACATTAATATAGCTAAGAATAAAATACAAATTAACTTCTGTAAGCAATTGTAGCATTAAGCAAGCCTATAACAGAAGCTATAGATAATCCCTTCTAACATTCAAAAGTACAATGCTCTCATTGTTGGAGGTTCAAATATGGGGCGGCTTCGTCGCTCATCGGTAAACACATCACTACGCGACTTAAGGAAGCTCTTGCAGCGTTTGGTATCCACTTTGCGGTTTACTGAGATAAAACTGCGCATAAATGTTTAAAGGTCGATCAAACTATAAGACGATTGAAAAGCAAGAAAAACAAATAAAAGCAATGCTTGCTTACCTTCGGGCTTTTTTAGAAAGACTAGCTATTGTCAATCAAATCTGATTTTCTTCGGAGCAGGCAGGTTAGCACCCTCCTACAAAATAGAAAACGTATCATGATAAAATAAGAATGAAAATAACGAGTAACCTAATACATCAGCATACGAGAAGAATTGCACAAGCACCAATTTATTCGTACTAATGTCAAGATTACCACATAATACACCAATTTATTGGTACTAATGTCAAGATTACCACATAATACACCAATTTGATCTCAACATCAGGATTTCAAGCTCGTTAATTATCATACCACAGCCCGATACAACAAAGACATCCAGCGATGAAATTAAACCGGATAGGATATTGAGAGACGGCATGATCTTATCTATGGGACCTCATTGTCAGCAACAATGTCCAAAATAAAATCAAAAATACAACCTTCGTAATGCAAGATTACTATCCCTTTCAATATGCAAGTTGAGCGGAAAACAGTTGTGACTTGTGCCTATACCTGCACTAAAATTTTATGGCATGTTATCAAGTAACCTAGCTTCAGCAGGGCTCTAATCACAACCCACGTCACATGACTCGCTAATCGCCTTGCGAATCGCGAATCGGAAAAGGCGAACTATGATCAGCTTTAGACTACTTTTAACTATTTTGAGCGAAGTGCGAATTAAAAAGGCGAACTAACTAGCGAATTATGTTTCACTGATCACAACTGCAAGGTAAGGCACTAACAGGGCTAAAAGTAATAGAAAAAAGTCTCTATTTTAAACCATATGCAAAAGGGAAGTCACTCAATGTAGTAGCGTCATAAAAACAGGGTCAAAAGGTAAGGCATTGTTAGAGTCTTAGAGATTAAGGAGGGTCGGTTCTACAAAACAGGGCCGATTGCCAGCATTTTCCCTTGTGACACCAACCCTTCTCTCTGTTTCTTCTCTTTGTTTACCAAAGTTCTGTTATCTAGTGTAGTAGTATAGTGTACATAGAAAGGTAAAAGAATCTCAATAAAGAGAGAACGGAGAAAAGGGAGGAAGGTTATGAAAACGAAGAGGGGGGAAGATTTTATGACAAATATCTTCTAAGAAATGAACGTAAATAGCCTCTTTGATGTATCCATAAGCCTCGTTTTGCATATGTGAACGTAACAGGAGGTCTAGGATGGTGTGGTGGGAATAGCAAACTCACCCACAAACATAGATAGGCTCTCGTTTCCAATGTACAATTAGAGCCATTATAGAAACATAAATCCCATACTGAAATAGGGGTTGAAAGATCTTACAATTTCAGGACATTCATAATCAATTCCAGCAGCCTCTATTTTACTTTTTCGCTTTTTGTCTCGCTTCAGGATTGCTTTAAGCAATTTTTTGTGCTCATCCAGCGTCCTATCCTGAACGGCCTTATATTAATAAGACTAACAAACAGATTTTAAATTGAAATATGGCACTTTGATTTTAAATATACCTTGTTATGCTTAAACCTTTCTATTTGAACAAAATCAACTGGCTGCTTTTGCTTACGATTTAAACCTTTCCACCTATAATAACAACATAGGTACAAAAGTATGTCAGCAGCTGCATTAATGTAAAATGAACCAAAATCTAATGAGAAAAATTTAACCAGCTAAACGTAGAAGCAAACAATTCAGGAATAGCTCTTTAGGACCATAATGTAGGAAAAATTATCAAAGTTGATCCTACAAAGAAATGGTCACAGAACTCGTGAGCAATAGAGCATAAATGATTATAAGAGTGAATTAATATGCAGTAGAAAACAACCATGACATTGACATGTAGATAAACAAGTTGCATGAAACTATAATATATACAATTTGGCAGGTGGTAAACAAGTTCCAATTTAATATAGTTGTCAGCAATGGACATTTGATCTCAAAAAATGAAAGTCTAACTAGTTAATTAAATAATAGTATATAGCTAAAATATGAACTTTTAAAACAGCCCAAAGTATGAGAAAATAACTAGGATTGGCGAGGTGAATCCTTAATGTGAGTGCCTCACAGTACATTTTACGAGCACCTAGAGGAGCATTTGATCTTGGCAAAACCCACTTAAAATGGGCAGCCACAATGTATATTTACTCCCGTTCTTCATTTCACTTCCCTTGATTTCTCTTCTGGATTTATTTTTGAGGAGTTAATTGTTTTTCTGGTTTCTAAGGCTCCTTCACCAGGTGCCCACTCTAGTTTCAGTCCGAAAGACCATCAATATCTTTGCCAACCCAAATAACACTCAATAAAGTTAGCAGCCAACACCAACCAAACTACGACCAACAATCACACCCAACTCCAGGTCTGCATCAATCCAGCACCAACGAAACTTCCAACCAACCTTTCCTACTTTAATAGTCTCCAATCACCAAGAAAACCAATGACCAATGGACAGCTAACCCTCACCCCAATGCCTATTTTGAACATCTCTTCCCCATAATTGCACAAAGCATCGACCCACCAGTTGATCCCCCACAAACAATTACAGTCAACAAATTGAAAGTCAGCACTCAATGAAATCTCACAACCAAGCTCTATTACTATACTAGTCTCCAATCACTAAGAAAACCAATGACCAATGGCCACCTAACCCATAGTTACATGGAACGTGGAACATAGCCACGTTCCGCGATCCGGGAACGTTCATCCCCAATCAACACGAAACGCGTTCCAAATCGCTAAAGTTGACGTCCCGGTGTAGAAGACCTTTTTCAGAAGGTATTTTGGCCTTCATTTACAAATTAAAGAAAAAGAGAGAAAAAAACGAGACGAAACCTAGGAATCTGAAAAAATTCAACTTGAAAATGATTTCTTAAACCAGAATAATCATTTTTATTTAATTTTGTTTTCAAATATATATTTTATACATACTGTATCTCATACCCAATCGTTCCCGAGTCAATCTAGGTTGCGTTCCGTGTTCCCGTTCCTGTTCCCCGTTCCAAACCGAATGTCGTCCCAGGTAATAATGACCTAACCTTCACCCCAATGCCTATTTTGAACATCTCATCCCCATAATTGCACTTACCATCTACCCACCATCCAATCCCCCACAAACACTTGAGTCAACAAATAGGAAGTCAGCACTTTACGGAACCTCACAACTTAACCACCACCGAACTAAGAGAGACAAAAAAGAAACACCCACTATGATATTTTTCAAGACACAACCAAAACCTTATTAGCTACGAAGCTTTTTGTATACTTCCTTTAGTACTCATTTGACCAATGTTCTTCAATAACCTAATGGTTGAATGTAGGCATGCAACATGACTGGACTGAAATGATCGTGATTATTAAAAGCCACTTATGGCAATCCATTACAACAGAGGAACACATGAAGGATTTTGGGGGCATAGTGCAAAATATCACCCACCTCAAAGTATCACAAATTCACAATCATATGAACATGATTATTCGCATTGATTGTGAACGTTGTTTAGCAAGTGAGGCCATAGCAGTAAGCTCATTTCAATACTATGTTTGGGATTCTGACAAGATGATGCTTTTGTTAGCCAAAACATACAAGAGGGAACAATTTCAATTCCTGAAATGAACATTTCATTTAATTTATCTTGATTTCTTTCCATTTTCCTGATTGGACAAAAGGCTTCCCTCACAATCTGCATAATAGCACTCATCGATGATACTAAATTCTACCCAACTCTCAAATAAATAAATATGGTAAAAAAAACACGATAGCTCATTCAAATGAGACTACCACAGCTATAAATAGGAGCATTATGCTTCATGTACACACAAAATAACAATCAAGTTCCAACTAGTCTTGGGGATTTCTTATCTTTTTTGTGGGAGGACAACAAAACTACAGACCCAGTCACCCAGCAGTCCTTAACTTTTATATCTAAAATAATTGTAAGACTTACAATCTAGGATGTACATGCTCTGGAGGAATTAAGTGTACTTGCAGCATGTGCTCAAGCAGCAAATAATTGTGCATACATTCTGAAACTATTTTTGCAACCTGTAAACAGAAGCAAAAGTTAGAGAAGGTAATAGAGTCCAAATATTAATTCGCGTCTGAGAAATGAGACCACCTCTGGATACTCAAATTCGATGAAACCATAGTGCTTAGATTTTCCAGTCTGTAAAACAATCAAAGCACATAACATATATCAAAAAAGGGTTCAAATCATAAAACTGGCTCAAGAGTAATGGGATACAATACACAATACTAGATGTACAAAGATCATTTTCTCGAAAATAAAAACGAGATCAGTTCAGATCAGTGTCACATGATTCACTAATTTCCTCGCCAATCGTAATTCGAAAAGAGCGAATTAAGTAACATTGGTTCATATATAATTGAATGTATTTTACCTTCCTATTTCGTGCAATTTTTAATCTCTTAATGGTTCCAAATTGTTGAAAGAAACCTGAAAAAAGTTGAAACAATTTAATCAACCAAAAATATCGGCAAAAAAACTCAGAAACATAATAAAAGGCGAAAGACAAGACACACACCCTCCATTTCATCCTCATAGAAGCCATGTGGAATCCTTCCGATATAAACCACAGTAGCTTTGTTATCTAAATCTTCACCTTTGGGAAGCTTACGAGCCGGACCACCTTCTAATGGCTATGGTTGGAAATTAATAATCATTAATTAACTAAGAATTTAGAAAACCCATCAAAATATGAATTGATATGGACAAACTTACCAAGAAATCTGCATTACTTTCCATGGGTTTATCCTTTCCTTTCTTTGTCATTGTTTGTTTTCTACTTAACAGAATTCCTTCAAGAACCCAAATCTACTGGGGAAAAAAAGTGAATTACTCTTCAAAACCAAAACAATAAAAAAACCTAGAAACCAAATTCCAAAGTATTCAAAAAGCTAAAATAATTTTAAAAATGCCAAAATAAATTTGAAAAACAAACAAAAAAGGGGTAAAATATTAAAAAGGGCTCATATCAAGTGTACTTGGAGAAAATCCATCATCGTAGGGAGGATGGCAAAATAGCCATTGATGCATAATTCGATTAAACAAGGAAAGTTTTAAAAAGAAATATGTAGATAAAGCAAAAACGCCATAAAAATTACTGAAAGCTCAACCTTCAAATCTCAAAGGGAGCGGCATTTTTGGCAAAATCAATTTCTTCAAAAAACAACCCATGAAAAATAGAATTAACCTCCCTACTCTACCCTCTCTCTTTATAATCATAGCCATAAATCTGTACGATAAACAGGTTCTAACGATCCGAAAGGTCGTGGGTTCGAATCCGGTTCCATACATACAAACACATACACACACAAAGGAAAAGAAAAAAAAAGCTGTGAGACCGTCTCTTACAAGAATTTGTGAAAATTGACAGAAATAGGGAAACAAAATAGTATAATCATCGCCCATTAATTTTTACCCCGAATTTTTGGAAAATAATGGATTTGGGGAAGAAAAAGGAATAGAGAAAATACCTTGTACAGAAGAAAATGGAGGAACTGGAAGAGGGAAGGAAAATAGGAGGGTTTTGGAAGAAGTGTTATTGCTAGGGTTTTATGATGTCTTGGGTTGGGCTTGTAATCTTAATTTATACGGTAAAAATAACAGATAAAGAGCCCAGCCCATATCTTCCTTTTAACTTATAAAACCATCAATCAGTTTTTTTTTAAATTTATTAATTGGGTCCGCCCTAAAACTTGATACGTCTATTGTATAGACTGTCTCAAGTAAGAATTTGTGTAAAAATAATGATTAATAATTCTAATTTTATGGGGTATTTGCTTAGGGTAAATTTAGTATCTAGATCACCTGTTATAGTATTAGTAGGTAACTAGATAATACCCGTGTGATGCACAGTTTTATTAATTTTTCTGACTTATTTGTATAAATTAGAAAATAAAAAATTTACGATTTTATGTTTTACCGATTTAAAAATATCCTATATTTATTTTTTTTGAAAACAATATCCTATATTCATTTAGTAAATAAATTATAAATATTTTATAAATAATTGAAAAAATATTATTTTTTTAATACATTAAATGAATAATATTATATTCATAATTTAAAAGTAGAAAAGTCAAACAATGACATCATCATTTTATTAAGAGCGTGACATGTAAGCAATTTTTAAAAGTGAGGACATCAGTCGTGTTTTGTTTTAATAATAGTTATAGATTTATAAAAATCACACCCTGACTCGACCTGCAACATATTAGGTCGACTTGATTTCATCTTACTTAACCTATTGATAGTTTTTGTTTTCATTTTAAGGTTTTAACATTCATTACATCGAACTCTGTAGGCCATAATTTTAAATTTATGTTTTTATTGTTTATTTTGTATATAATATACTACGAAAAATAAGAAATTATTAATAGTTTCATACTATATGTGATTACTCAATTGGGCGGACCCAAAAAGAAAAATGTAGAGTTTCTTTTTTGGTGGCATTAAGAATATTATATAAGTATGCATCTAGAATATTGTAAGTATTTAAGTAATTACCCGGTAGGGATTAAGTATATTGTAAGTAGACATTAATAAATTATAAGTAGCATTAAAGATATGGTAAGTATACTAGTAGACTAAGTTTCTCGGGGGACAATTAAAAACATTGTAAGTAGACATTTTAAGTAACTTATCAATGCACATTAAATATATCGTAAGTAAACATTAAATTAAAAATAATACTCCATCCGTTTCTTTTTTATTGTCCACTTTCCTTATTTGATTAGTTCACTCTAATTGTCCACTTTCTATTTTTGACAAAGATTTTTACCTAAATACCCCAACTACCCCAACTTATATTATTTAAAATACCCCACCTACCACATTTTCAATTATTATAATCATTTAAATACCCCAACTACATTTTTACAATTATTATAATCACTTCAAATACCCCACTATCATTTTTTTTAAGTTGCGTGCCAATTATAAAATGGACAATAAGAAAGTGGTGGAGGAAGTATATAAAGACATTATTATATTTTATTGCAGGACAATAGACTATTTTTATTGCGGGACACGGAATAAAAATCCCTGTAAATTTTAGGGTTCATATTCAGTTCATTCGCCTATAAACATTCTCTAATCTCCATCCTCTCAATTTCACAGTTGCTTCATAACACACTGAAATGGTGCGATTCTCTTCCAATTTGGATTTAAATTAGGGTTTTAAATTTTTAATTTTTAATCCATCACCGAATGAAATTCTTTGAATATCATTTCAATAATCTATTTCATTTCGACTTTCCCTAATATTATTATTTAATTTCTTTGGATACTACAAATGCAGGCGCCGGAGAAGAAATTAAGCAACCCCATGCGAGACATTAAGGTCCAGAAATTGGTTCTCAACATTTCAGTTGGTGAAAGTGGTGATCGTTTGACCAGGGCTGCTAAAGTAATATTTCTCAATTTCTAGCCTTTTTTTTTTCGAATTATGAATCTTAGGGATATTAATTCTTTTTCTGGGTATTTAATCTTGTAGGTGTTGGAGCAACTCAGTGGACAGACACCTGTTTATTCTAAAGGTAACGAACTTATTTTTTTCTGCGTTTAATGTGTATTTTTTCTATTGTTTGTATAGTTTAAGTAATGGCATTGTCTTTCATGATCTGGAGAGATAAATTCTAATGATTGTTTTGTGTTGGAAATTTTGGTTTGTTGATTTATGTGGTTTTCAGCTTCCCATGAATTGTATCTTAGTGGAAAAAGACAATCCCGCTCAAGAGTAGGGTCTGGGTGAGGGAGGGTGACGATTTAGTTAATATCATATGTCTTAGTGCTGAAAATATTGCTGTTCTATAAATAATGGAAGTGAATGCTGTACTTGAGTGGAATTGATGCGTAAGCTTTCTTTTCTGATTGATTGTTGTGTTTGTGAATGAAATTGGTGTGATTTTGTTGATTAAATGATTAGACTATGGACGGGTTCAATTTGTTTAACTGGTTTATTTATGATCAACAACCAGGTAGCGTTCTTGAGTGTAAATTGTGTAATCAATGCCTTTTGACGCTTTTCTTCATCCGTGCTATTATTAGTCTATCCTATACCGTATCATCTATGTGGTTGAATGCTGTGTTTGTGGATGAAATTGGTGTGTATGATTTGTGAGTGTAAATTGTGTAATCAATGCCTTTTGACGCTTTTCTTCATCCGTGCTATTATTAGTCTATCCTATACTGTATCATCTATGTGCTTGAATGCTGTGTTTGTGGATGAAATTGGTGTGTATGATCTGTCAAGAATGTTTAGATAATGGACTTGGTTCAGTTTGCTTACATTGGTGCGTTTATGATCAACAGCCAGGTATACTGTACGTTCTTTTGGCATCCGTCGTAATGAAAAGATTGCTTGTTATGTGACTGTGCGTGGCGAAAAGGCCATGCAACTACTGGAGAGTGGCTTGAAAGTAAAGGAATATGAGTTGCTGAGGAGGAACTTCAGTGACACTGGCTGTTTTGGCTTCGGTATACAGGAGCACATTGATCTTGGTATCAAGTGAGTTTTTTTTTATTTTGCATAGTGGTTATTTAACCTATTTGACTGCACATATTATTACTTGGTTGATTAATTATATGATTGTGCTTTTATTAGCTATAGCCTACACACGTAAGCTCAGTAAAACAGTGAAATTTGATGGCGACGTTGGAGATGCATCATGTAATGACGTTGGTTGTTTTTTATCTTGTTTTTAACTAGTTGAGCTTAAGTAGAGGTACTAATCAGTGGTGGCGAACATGGGGGCCAACGGGGGCTCGGCTTTCGCAGCCCACTCTTGCGGCTCACTTTTGCGGCTTATTTTTAAAGTTAGGTCCCTGCTGATTTTCAGTTGTATAATGCTGGTAATGTTACGAGTAGTACAAAGAAAACTTTGATTTATATGGCCATTTTTACTTTTATTTTTTTGCCTTCGCCATTGTGATTAATTGAACATTGGAGAATGCTCATAGTAGTCAATGGCTTCAAGATTGTTATCATGTTTCCGATACTTTTTGTTGATACGCATTTAGTCCTTGATTTCTTTTTTCTTTTTCCCCTTGATCAGATATGATCCATCAACGGGTATTTACGGCATGGATTTCTATGTTGTCCTTGAGCGCCCTGGCTACCGTGTTGCTCGTCGTAGAAGGTGCAAGTCCCGTGTTGGAATCCAGCACAGGGTCACCAAGGAGGATGCCATGAAGTGGTTTCAGGTCAAATACGAGGGTGTCATCCTCAACAAGGCCCAAAACATTGGTGCTTGAGTTTTTGTTACCTTTCTATGTGTCATCCCAATTGATGCGTACTAGACGATTTTGTAGTTTTTTTGAGAGTAATGTTTAGATAAGTTCGTACTACAGATTTCTTTCTATGTTATGTTGCTCTTATACAGTTATCTTACTCGCGTTTTGTTATTTGACGACATTGACAATCCCTGGATCTAGTATTAGATTTTCGACTTGACCCTTATCTCAGTGAGATTTGTTATGGCCTCAATGTTGCTTCTCCTATCCAACTTTACTGGTTTTGTAGCTATGTCCGTCAGGACCGTCACTATAGATACGATCTGTGGTGCATTCAGTCTTCACGTTGTGGTCTTTGGCTTACTTATCACTAAAATAACATTATATTCTTTCGCAAACAATCAATGTATTTATGCATACCAATAACATCTTTGATTTATAATATCTTAAATTTTGCACAACAAAATTTATGAAAATTTGATATTTAGAAAGTTAGCATTAAAATGAATCAAGTAAAATCTTATTAGCCTTTTTTTTCTTACGTAAAAAGAACAATAAAATAAGTTACTTAATGAATAGTGATGATTGTAATAAATAGCAATGTTGCGATTAAAAAAAGAAAAATAGTTAAATGCTTTATTCAAGGGTTTGTTCTTTTGAATTTTCTGTCATCTCAAGGGGATAAAAAGACAGTCATTGAAGAAAAACAATTTCTGTACACGCACAATCCCTATTAGATGGTTGACATAGTTCTACATATAACCTCGAGTTAAGCACGAGTTACTCTGGTATGTCATCGAGCCACACTAGGTCTCGTGGCAGAATGACTGCGACAAACTGATTGGAAAGCTCAAAATCCGTACAAAAGAGGCTCCCTATTTTTCGTCTCGTGGTAAAATGAGGACAAATTGATTGGAAAACTCAAAATCCGCACAAAAGAGGCTCCCTATTTTTTCAATATAGAATCGCAATCATTTATTTAAGATCTAATCGTGTAGATATGTTCTCTGAGTGATGCAACACGAGCCTCAAAAATGACGTGAGCCCGATATTTTCATAGTTCAAAATACTACACTTCCTCCAATTTTCAATCGCACTATTTCACCCAAAAAACTCCCATGCAGAAAGGAGAAACAATGCGATTGAACGAGTGGGGAAAACGCAGGTAGTACTTGCTCTTCTTTGTGACGGGCGAGAACTGATATTTAGGGCGCAAAAGTTCATGAGCATTGTGCAGTAACAATGCTCATATTTTTTATTACTTCCTTCTTTTTTTCTTCGTTTTGAAATGAAGTATGCAAATATGAGTTCAGAAATGCGTGCTTAGAAATGTCGTACATTCATACGAAGTTACGAACCCAGAATACCTACATAAATGTAACTCCTAGTGCATCCACATCCAAGCAGCCACGAGTTTTTTCTGAATAAGTAATATTACACGAAGGACGGTTCTACCTGTGCAGATTGTGTGTTCTGGTTCTGCATTACACAAACCGAAAGTATCAGCATAGGATAGTTAGAGGACATGATTGAATACGAGATTTCACGCAATTATACGATTAAAAAGACACATGCTCGATGAATTTATCGAGTATATGAAGTGCCAAACTTATTGAGTGTTTCCTATCTGTTGACATCAAAGAGAAGTAAGCAACATATGCAACATATCAATATCTAGGATCAAAGAATATATTGCCATACAGCCATATATCAGCCTAAATCATAAAAACAACCTAAAACATAGTTTTCTACACCTTTAACAATGTACGTAAATACACCTTCAGTAAATTTGGAAAAGTTTACGACACGACTGATACGATACGGTGCAACCTTGTTTTTGCACTATGGTCTCATGGGTTTGCGCCGTTTTCCTTTTTAGTTCGTCTCATGATTTTTTCTCCATTTCTATTTTTGCCCATGACCCGAACTCTTTCTTTGTTTCTTATCCATATTTAACTTACTTTTTCTTCGCGTCCACACGTTTCCCCCACATTCCCATAAAGTATCCCTATACCACTTTTTCTCCCTTTTCCTTCATATGCACAAGATTTGTACTTTGGGCAAACCACATGGGACCATAGTGTAAAAATGTGGTAACGGTCACGGTTGCAGTAACAGACATAGTAATACGTTATATGGGGTGATGCGGTCATCATACCACTAAATACCGGTCTAAACCATGACGTATCCCTTCTAAATAATAAGGGATTGAAATGTACAACACGAAATCTGTACCTGTTATCGTTTGCGCTTCATGGACTTGGTTGTCAATCTCTGTATAAGAAACTCTATCGCCTCTTTGAGACTAGCCTTCCTTCCCTCTTTGTAGTTCCAAAGTTCGGAAACAACAAACCTACCACTAGGATTGTAGTCGTTCAGCTCCAATAATGCATCGGCCACCACTTTATATACTTCCTCACCCCATCGACCTTTCAATTCTTTCAACTTGCTGTCCTCTTCGTCTATAACTTCCTAAATTTACACGTGACAATTTAACGTTAGCATTATATCAATGTTTAAAAGGCATCACAAGTGCACAACAAGTCCTAGAAAATTCAAAGTTTCTAACATTTAGATGATGAACATAAGAAATTAAGAACCAATAAAACCAGTCAAGGAAGAAAAGGACAACCACATTAGAGGAGCATATATGGGTGTTTGGGTGGGTTTTGGGTCGGACAATTTATGTTCTTATGTGTACGTAAATATCTTGACAATCTTATTTGGTTTTTATATGTGGGTTATTTCGGGTCGAGTCGAGACATGTGGGTTATTTCGGGTCAAGTTGAGACATTCGATTATAGTTAGTCGGGTTAAATTGGAAAAATGTAACCACAAAGGATGAAAGCAAACAGAAACAACTTCCTTTATTGATCAAATTTCATTTCTTGTTCTCTTTTCCCAAGACTATTTGTGAAAAAATACATGGCATTAACTTAACATTGTCGAGAATCATGTGTTGACCTAGTGGTTAAGGCTTTCTCTTTAACCCCCTCTACCTCGCATGTGGGGGATTCTTTAGCCTTACCACGAATCAAACATGTCAAAGTAATTGTAAAGAAAGTATTAACGATACCTGTAGCCTTCCATTAACAACACTATGTTTAAAAGGATGCCAACTAGGATCACCGAGAATTTCTTGCCATGATGAGCACATCTCAGACGCTTTCATTTCCCAATCCCCCGAAGGGCCCTTTTTCAAGCAGGCATCTCGAAAAGGCTTAACTTGAAGTTCTCCCATTCTTTTAATTCCGATGTTAGCGTCAACATCGGGTAGCCTTCGCAAAGTCTACATCATAATTCATAAATGAGCGCTTTACCTATCATTCTCAATGGAGATGCAATGAGTTCTACGGGTATCTTACATGAATCAACGCTTTGCGAGCTTCCTGAAGCTCTGCATTAGCTATACGTTCCTTGCTGATGAGTGTCTGGTTAAGGGTTTCTAAGCATTGCATCTCATCTCCACCATCTTCCATATCTCTCATCAAAGATTCGAGCTAGCAGTCAAGGAAATAAAACATAGAAATTTAGCTAGTACACTCTACCAAGAAACTAATGACACAAAATAATAAATTTCCTCTACAAGAAAATATAATGGAAAGAAAATTAAGATGGGGAAACTTGAATGTACGAGCTCAAAATTAACAACCATTAGAACGGAGCATAATATAGATTTAGGTGATAATCAAAGGAACTCTCCCAGGCCCATTTGGTTGTAGGTATTATTGGTGGGAATTGGTAATGAAAAGTAAGTGTAATTTTGGCAGAAATCTCTTGACAATTTTAGTGGTCAAACTTATTCTACTTCAATCATGTCATTTTCTTCACAAAATTCATTCTAATGAATTACCATTTGGAGAGGTGGTATTAGGTGGTAATGGAAAATTATGAACAAAAAAGTTTTAATGATCAAATTTTCATCACCATGGAAATGACCTGGTACATTTCATGAATATATTTACACTATAAATCATTGCTTCTAAATGAAGTGCCTCTTTCCACAGAGAAATTTTTCGTACAAAGAGATGGATATCAATCATCTTAATGAACTAAGAAGTTGTTAGTGAAGTACCCTTTCCTGTTCAGATATCAGTTGAATCTCACGTTTATCAACTTCCTCGGCTTTTTGCTCAACTTGGTTTCTTTGGTATTCCAACTCGGATCTTACTTTCTCACTTTCGGACAAACTAGATTGCAATCTTCCGATTTCTGAAAGAAACAACTGAAACAAAATCATCAATTTGATTGCTAAAGCTTGATGCACAAGTACACTGTACAAAGTGTGAGCTTTCATAATTCAGACATCAACAAGACCTCAAGAAACCTTCAAAAGAAGAGAATGTATGGTGTTGAGACTGCTTAGCACAATCGCAACCATGATCGCCATAGCAGCAAATAGAAAGAGAACGTTTGATTTTATTCTCCACGATATAATTACAAGAATAAAACTCGTCTATTACGTTAAGCAATGGCCACTATTAACCTATTTGAGAGTTGTCGCGACATTAAATCTCGTTATATAATGGTACATGAATTTTCGCGGTTAAAACACTGCATTGACCGTTGTAGCGGCCGGTATTTCACCATTAAAACGTTATTTTTCAAGAACAGGTTACAAAAATATTTTTTCTTGACATCTTCCTAAATTGTAGAAAAAAATCTTATAACATATCTCCATCAAAATTTCATTAATAGCCATTAACTTTAATTATACAAGTGTACAACAAATCACTTAAATTATAGTTATTTATAGTTTAATTGTTAAACAAAATAATTAACTAATAAGTTTATTAATTATCCACTAAATGTACCTCATATAGTGCCATTATAATAGCTAGAGGCATATTATTGCATAATAATAATGATTCAACAACAAAAATGAAATTATAAGTTCAAAACTCCCCATAAGTAATTTCAAAAATTCACATCGCGTCTGTCGCGACTCTTGTGATTACTTGGTTATAGCCGTTTTCCGCGATAGTGCAACCGTTTTCGCAAATGCATCTGTGACCACTTTTTTTCAATGATTACAAACCGGCAAACAATTACAGAATTGGGCACTCCAAGTTTAGGGTCATCATACAAGTGCAACACACATCATGTAAAAATCAGAAGTTTGATTCATGATTTTTCATTATTGGAAAATGTCGAGGAAGGCAAAGCAGTATATACCTTCAGCATGATCTTGCTGCAGCTTCTGTTTTGCAATAACCATATTCTTGACGGTTGTAGCCAGCTGCTCATACTTCTCCTCCAAGTGAAACAGCCTCATGTTTTTAGCATCAATTTCCATTGCAAGCTTTGCTACAAGCTTACGTAGCTGTTGTAACTCTTTACTGTTATGGTCTTCATCTTCCATTACACCCACTAAAATGAATCTGTAAATTCGAACAAACCCAAAAATACAATGATCTTCTTATACGTGGGAGACACGGCAAATCCTAGTCACAACTATATGATGGCATATTAATAGAGTATATAACATATATTGGAGCCTCAACGGCTCAACCATCAGCTTAACCTTTTCGTTAAGATAATTCCCTAACTTATCAAAAGCTCTGGTCATTCGAATGTGTTATATACTCTATCAATAATGTGATAATCATAGTCCTCATGATGGGAACTACACGCAAAAACAACACTAGCTAAACTAGGGCAAAGCCAATAGAAAAATATGTTAAGTACATGGAAAGAGCAAAGAATGGGCTAAAAAGACAACAAAAAGAAAATAGAAACTAGGATAGGAAGATGAAACTAAGGGTAACATCAATAGTCTAAGACATGTATCTGATGACTACTTCGTATCCCTAGTAAGGTCTCAAGACAGGTGCCACTCACTCAAGTCTTTTTTAATTTGCTCATCCCACATTTCTTAGTTCTTCTTCGACTTCTTACCCTCTACTATGATGTTTTCTATCCTTCTCACGGGTGCATCGATAACCTTTCTTTTGCGGATAAAAGAGCAACCCCTAGCCTCTCTCTAAACTCTCAATTCCTGATTCTATCCATCATTGTGCAGCTACACATCCAACTCAGCATTCATATTCTTGTACTTCCATCTTTTGTTCGTAAATCTTCTTAACAAACCAACACTTTGTACCTTACCTAATGACAACTCGATAGAATTTGTCTTTTAGTCTAATCAACAACATCCTAACTTGATTTGAATAGAAATTTGCATCACACAACAAATATTACAAATTCAAGAGAAACCCAAAATTCCAACTTCTAATCATATTCTTAAGCAACACGAACTATAAACTTTGTATTATTACCCTTGAGCAAGGTACATTAAATTTTTTTATAAATTGGAAAACCACTAGGAAATTGGAATTCTGATAGAAGAATGAACTTGCAACCAAAGATAGTAAACCAATCATACATATTAAAAACACAAAATGAAGTTCTATCATATAAGATTTCCAAACAAATGACTAGAAAAAACTTAGAATTATGGAATTGGGAAGGAAAAAAAAAATTAAAAACCAACCCAAAAAAATAATCACTTAATTCTTTTGGTAAATCACACTTTGAATCAAGTTCATGATTCTAAATTACTCATATGGAGACAAAAACATACAGCAGCAATCCATAAGCATTGCATGAACCCACCCTAATAAATCCACATCTTTTAACTTAAAAAAAAATTCTTTTTAAGCAGTTGTAAGTTCATAGGATTACTACCCAAGATCAAAACTTGAAATGATACATGAAATTAAAGGCAAAATTGAATCTTTTCGCAAAACCCCACAAATTTTTTTTCCTGGGAAGAACAAGAATTGCAGAAAATTGAGATTTATAAAGCTGTAAACTCTTTCTTCATGAACTAAAATCACAATTAAAGAGGATCAATCCTATCATCAATGGAGAAACAAACGAAATGAAATCAGCTGTTGAATACTTACTTGGGACAGGAGGAGCAGGAAAATTGGGATGTAAATAGAGTAGTATGAAACCAAAATAAAATGAGCAACAAAAAGGTGAGATCATATTTGATTCACAAATTTTTGAGAGAGACGGAATTTTTGCTAGATTATTTTTAATTAGATTGACCTAAAAAGATTATTTTTAATTAGATTGACCTAAAAAGTAAATATAGAGTTAGTTTCTCGATACATATTTAAAATATTGTAAGTAAGCATTTCGAATATTATAGGGTCGTTCACTAAGTAGTTGATGGATTATTATTGTTTGATTAAATGGACGAATAGAAAAGTTTCAATTTAATCTGAAAATACAAGAGTACATACACATTATGAAATAACACTTGGAATAAATGCTTATATGAAGTGACAAATGACACAAATGGTTATGAAAGTAACACTTGGAATAAATACTACTATAGAGTGATAAATGACATAAATGTTTATGAACTAATATATTTATGTATGTATGATGTGAGTTTTTAGTTGATCAAACAATTAATTTTTTAATACAATATTTCATGTAGGCCAAAAAGTATGAGTAGCTTTCTTATTAGCTTTTAATTAATAATTCGTACACAAATATATTTAAACATTATAATGTCATAACAAATTCTTCTATTAGGCTGATTAATATACACTTATTTTCAGTTTTAAAGTAATCATTTTTTATAAACTTAGAGTGTATCACTTACAACCTCAAAGTAATAACTTACAATCTTAAAATGATCAAAAAACCAATCATATACTCATGGTGAAACAGTCTCATACAGGAGTTGTTGTAATGTCATCAAGATTCATCAAGCATCATTATCATAATAGCTTGATGATAAAGACATAATATTATAGAAATATGTTTAGACATGCACAAAAGCACAACTTAATAGGAATATAGACTAATTTTCCTATGGTTAGTCATTTTTCTGCTATGCCTTGTTACTAATCATATTACTGCATTAGCTGCAACACTACAATTAATTCATCCTGAAAAATCTTCAAATACATTCCTTAGTTTTAATATCCAAAGATTAACACAAATTGAAGAGAAGAGCCACAAGAAAAGTCTAGATGTTAACTTCTCAACACGAATCATTAGGATTTACGCGAAGAACTTCCTTTTCTTGTGAGTTCGCCATTGCTTGATAACGTATTTTATCACCTCGTCTAGACTCGCCTTTCTGTTTTCTTTATAGTTCCAAAGCTCAGCAACCGGGTAACGCCCGCTTGCATTGTTCTCATTCACTTGAAGCAATGCCTCGACTACTGCTGTATACGTTTCATTACCCCATTCTTCCTTCAACTCTTTCAATCTTTGATCGTTTTCATCGATCACTTCCTGCAGAAATTGGGGAGGAATCCGAGTGAGAAAAACTTTAATCTTATGAAACGTTACAGTTGACTAAACAGCTAGCAAATCAGCCAATACTTCAAACTGGTCAGACAAGCCAACAACTCCAGCTAACGATCATTTGCCAAACACCCTAATTCGAATATTTTAGACAGTCATGTGCCACTCTAAGCCACGGCCCAAAAATTGTTGGTTTGACATGTTGAGGGTGGATTAGGGAACTACACTTTGATCAGATCTAATTTTCAAGGTGCAATTCCTTATTCGTATTAAAAAAGGAAGATAATACGACTTACAGTTAGTTTTTCATCGATGATCTCTCTTTTGAAAGGTTGCCACTCGGGATCACTTATATTATTTTGCCATGTTGCGCACAGTTCCACGGATTTTTCTTCCCATCCCCCGAATTTCATATCCCACTTCCCACTACGAAGCCTTTTAGAACAAGCATCTCGAAAAGATTTGCGTTTGATCTCTCCCATTATTTTGATCCCAACACTCATCTTCAAACTTTGCATTGCTAGCAAACCCTGCAAATTAAGGTGGAATATCATAGAATACAAATACATCAAATGGTCTGTTTGGCAAATGGTTGTTGGCCGAGTCACTTGCCAAACACACCCTACGAAATTAGTCAAGTCTAGTAAGACCGTCAATGAAAATTCAAGATAATCGGTAGTACTTCAATAGCAGCTTTCCGAGCAGCTTGTAGCTCATGGTTACTTTTAATCTCTTTCACCGTCAGAAATTGATTGTTCATTTCCAAGTTTTCGAGTAGCTCTGCGCTTTCTCGCACTTCTTTTCTTAGATTGTTGATCTCGGTTCTCAAATCTTCCACATTTTCTAGTTTCAACTGCTAGAACAAGAAACATAAAAATAAACATCTTAGGAGCATAAATCAATGAATGATAAAAACATGCAATTTGACTCTTTGCCAAGGCCGCCCCCTGAGATTTGTGAGGCCCGGGGCGAAACATTAATCATGGGCCCCAACTATCAACTATTAACTAATGTTTTTGGATGGGCCCGAGGCGTAGACCCCTCTTGCCCCCTTATAGGTATAGCCTTGCTCTTTCCTAGACTTCGACTCCTACGACACAACGATCTTTCTCAATTCGAACCTTTGAATCCTTGAGTTCCTGACATTGAACACCCATTTCAGGCTCAAAGCAGCATTCGACCACCATCTGAATTCCAGTACTGTTCTCCATTTCTTGAACTAATTGAACCCGGTCTTTCATCAACCTTTCTAGTTTTTCCTTTTGAGATTCCATTGGATGCTTCATCTTCTCTATTTCTTGCTTCATATTTCTAGTCTGTGTTGATCCTACAAGTACACCAGGATTTGCATCATTAGTATCAATTTTAAGACCCGACTAGGCGAAAATAACCGTGCCAAAGTCTCAAATCCCAACAAACTTTAGGACCATTCCATTCCACTATCCCAAAGCCATTAAATGGCTCCCGACTATGGAGTATAGGGGGTTGGATGTACATAACATTAGCAATAACAAATAGATTGTTTTCGGTTGACCCTTGGTAGCAATTTGCTACAACAAACTTTAGGAAATAGTAGAAAAATATAAAAAGGTGCATGAAGACAGTACCAGGATGTAGTTGTTTATACTGAAGTAGCCTAGAAAAACTGAAAATTTCACTCTGAAGGCTAATTGAGCTGGAAAAAACTACTCCCTATGTCTCTTTGAATTTTCTACAACAAGTACGTAAAGCTATCACTTCGATTATTGAGCTGTAGCAATTTCAATGCTAGGTAAAACTACAATCATGTTATTCCTTCCTAACAATTGGAAAATATTTCTCTATGCTTGGTAAAACTACAATCATGAACATAATGCAAAAACAAAAACAAGGCCATAAAGTATCATATCGATCGGTTCGTAAAGGTTTTGAATTGCCGATATTTGGAGATACAAAAACCGCATTACTCTAGTTACCACATCACCATGTCTGTTACTACATTTTTTCACTAGGATCTTCAAACTAAAAAACTATTTTCAAAATGATGGAAACAGGATATCCAGTTTACCTGGACATAAACTATCAAAAAAAACAGCCATGTACCTTTCTCAAAAGCTTCAAGCGACTGATCCTTCTCTGCCATCAACTTGCTAATGGCCAAAGATTTATCCTCCATAGTCATCTTGTTTTCTTCCTTCAATTCCATCAAAGTGCTGATTACTGCAGCTTTTTCATTAACAAGACTTTCCCTTTCAACCTTCCATGCATTCATACATGTTAAGCTCTCGTTAAGCAGCCATTCTTTCTCTTTGCGCAGCCTAATAATAACATATGAAGAAGATAAGCAGATTTTTTTGGAAATACGTTACATGTGAAAAAGATCCCACATCGCTAAATTAGTGGGTTGTGGACTTGTATATAATGCTTGATGGGTAATCCTCCTAAAACCATATGGCTTTGGAAAAAAGTGAACCTCATCAAGTGTGTATGCAAGTCAACACTCGTTACCCGTGGGTTCTTGGGCCCAACCCTACAGATGCCCCGTGGGTGTGCCCACATGAGTGGGCCAACAAGGTGATTGTGTGATGAACAATGACTTTTCACGGCTTAACAAATTTCTCGTTCACCAACCTCTCATTCTCTTCCTTCAATGCGTTCATATTTCCGGAAGTCTTGAAAAGCATCTGTTCTTTCTCTCGTTTAAGGGAACCGATTTGAGCAGACATCTGATCCAGCAATATTTCTTTGTCTACATTCTCGGATACCAATACACTAATTGCTGCAGATCGTTCAGAACGACACTTTTCTTTGTGTTTCATACAGTTTTGTAATTCTAAGGCATTTTTTTGTTCCAATTCAATCAGCTTGAAGTTTTTGTAATCAAGCTCCTTTGCAAGTTTAACCACTAGACTCCGTAACCTTCTAAGCTCATCTTCATGAATGCAGTTCTCCATCTGTATATCTGATTTCCGAGTCTAACAGACCAGCTGCTGCAATTATGATGACACAAAAAAACAGAGGAAAACAAATGTAAGCTATCAACTCAACAAACATCAAAGAAAAGAATGATCCTCTGAAAAACTGCTGAAACAATATAAAAGTAATACTACATGATCATAGTCATAGTCATCAACCCAGCATCCCTTACAAGTCGGGATCTGAGAGGGAGGAAGGTGGCGGACAGACCATACATGTACCCCCTCCAAGGAGAGGGCAAAGAGGAATGTGCGCACTGAGATACTCCCCAAAAAGATGGGCCCAACAAAGAAGAAAGGTGAGTGGCATACAGCTCGCCAGAGGAGATACAAGCAACTAAACAAACCACATTAGAATTGTTACTGTGCCATAATAAAGTAAATGCGTCACACAAGGGAACTAAATACTGTAAAAAAAAAAACTCTACAGGAAAAAATATCATAAGAATGTCTTCAGTCCCATTCTAAAGGAAAAAAAGCCAACAGCAGTACAAGGGTTGAAATGTTGGAATTTACAGGACAAAAGCATATATATAGTGTGACGTACTACAAGAAGTCACTAGTACAAGTGTATATGGTGTGCCTTATACTGTCCTTTTACTGCTTCTGTACTGAACAGCCTAGCCGCTACATTTGTAGCCTTTAGAATATTCATGGTGACAAACTATTAAAAATCTCATTAATGTTATACATTCAATTCCCAAAAATAAAGCCAATTTAGAAAAAAAAAAAAAACATTAAAGTGGGTATTGGGTAATAAACTTATATTGTATAAAAAACATACTTCTGACGTTTCATAAGTCAATTTGGGACCTTGGGTTGCATTCTCTTATTAAACCATTAGCAACCAATAAATCGGATGAGTGCAAAACCCAAAATAGCCTCTTCTTATGTATTCCTAGTTCCATAGCCAAAACCTCCATAAACGTTTTCATAGCCACTGGGACATACCCCTACGTGCCCATTCAAATCACCTTTGATATCGAATTACCCCTTCATTGGTTTTTTGCTCCATATCATCGAGATCCTTCCAAACCTTCCTTTTAATTCATTCCTCTATCCTGACTTGCTCATAGGAACTTATGACATTCCAAATCTCTTTTATACAATTTTCGCTCTTATAATCTTATCGTTCTTCCTGCATGCCTCTATTACATCCTTAGGTTTTCGCTCATCCATAATAACACCAACTCCATTCCGATTTCTATCTTGTTCCAAGCACAACTTATATTCGTGCCCTTCACCTACTATCGTTTTGGTCTATCTGTAACCCATTTTATCTATTGTAAACATAAAATGTTAATTTATTTCCATGATATCTACCAGCTCTATGTTTCATGATCCAACTATTATAAAAATATATCAGTATTTATAACGTTTATTGAACCTAGTGCCCTCATGTGCGGACATCGGAGGGCACCTGGGTCTACCCCTGGTTTTTAGGTTACAACAACCACAACAAAGACTGCGACAACACAAAATCAATTGAATCGACCAAGAAAGTGGTTTTGCAACTATTACCAAGTATCCGACATTTTTTTACTCTGGTCAAAAGGGTATGAAATAGGGATGAAAATAATAAGATAAGAAATTAAAATTTGAGGCAAGTATGATGAGAAACATCAATGGAAAACCAGAACAAAAATCTCTGATTGATTGGGAATTAAATTTAAGGGAAGTTTTGATCAATTCATAGTGTACAATAAATCTATAAACAGCCTGCTGGAGAACTATAATAGCTTTAGTGAAATTTGTAGAAACCATAACCTCATTCTGAATTCTGCAGCAAACAAAATATGAATTTTTTTTTTTTCTGATTTGGGGTATGCTAGAGGAGGGGGGAATCAATCCTCGAGTCTGAACTCTGTCGCAAGGATGAAAGGAAAAGCCCTCACCGCTAGGCTAACCGGGGATTCTCGATTTATCACAAAATTTAAGTAATATATTTTAAGTTGATAACCATAAAACACCATTAACTAGAATTTGACGATACTCTTGTTCAATTTTCAAATGTTTTTGGAATCTCTGTGATCACCGACAAAAGCAAACTCTAAACCTTACTCAGCTTCAGGTGTCGAAATGTCTAAAGATAGATTGTTGCTTGATATTACTGCTGCACAGACAGATTCCATGTGATTTCTCTAATGCTCTTTTCTCTGAATTATTCTTCCTCATCTTCTAATTTCTTCGAGAGCTGAAAAAGTGCAACCATTAAATAAGGATCAATAACATACTTAACAAGAGTTATAGACAAACTTTGAGTGCAAACTTACATTTTTATAGGACTATTGAGTGTTGTAATGGAGAGGAAGTTGCAGCTTCGAGTTTAGTTGTTCCAGAGACTTCTGATGCATTCAGTCTCTTATATAATAGCCCTTCAAGATTGTCAAGCTCAGCTTTAGGATGCTGTAGTTTTTCTCTCGTCTTTTTGCCTTGGAACTTAATTAATACAAAAGGGGGGAAAGATAAGTTTTTCATTTCATACACAAAACAATTGAACAAGAACTAAGAACAGAAACTTGGTTAAACTAAATTAGAGAAATCTGCTGCTGCAGAGATACTGTTATCATAAGCCAATTTGCACCCGACAAATATGCGCATCACATTACCACATAAATAAAATTCGCGCAGGATAGAACCGGCACTTTAAATCTCAATACTGATGGTGCACAATTTGACCAATAACACCAATAGATGATATCTTAATCTATCTATCAATCATCTGCATTCTCAGGTAGTGCTCTATGAACATGTAGCTTTCAATTGTAACATCGGCTAATACGTAGCCTCATATTTTGTTGGTTTGGTAAAACATAAAGGGAGTAGGAAAATGATCAAGTTAAAAGGGTTAGCCCAATGCACAAAGCGTCCCCACAAAGCGAGGATCTGGGGAAGGGTCCCACCACAAAGGTGTAATGTAGGGAAGCCGTAAGCTGCATTTCTGACAGAGGCTGCGTCCAAGGCTCGAACCCGTGTTCTTTCAAATTTCAATAACACAGTGACACATGAACAGACATAATGATGTCAAAATGAATATATGTGCAAGATATACAGGTCATAAAACAACATCACCCATTACCAAGTAAACAATAACTCAAACACAAGGCCGTCCCTGAGATTTGTGAGTCCCGGTGCAAAATATTAATTATAGGCTCCTAACTACTTAATATACTTTTATGGGCCCTAACTACTAACTATTAAAGCGTCGGTTTTCTAATATATTGGATGGGCCCGGGGCACAGGCCCCTCTTGTCCCCTTATAGAGCCAGCCCAGCTCAAACATACAACATAACATGAACATTAGAACTCAGCATCTCTACTTCGTTAAAAGTAATAAACTTCACGTAATATGAACCGTAAAGATCTCGATTATAAGGTAGATAGGTTACCTTTATGATTTCTGATGTTGAGCCAATTTTCTCAATGGTATCATGAACTTCAAAGTCATTTACTTTCGGTCCCACTAGATTTGTCAAAGAATCTAGATGCCAGTCCATACTTTCCTCCTTGATTACTAAGCTTTTTTCACCCTCAAAATTGTGGCCCTGTGTCTCCTTGTCCTTCTCAGTTTGTGCTGCCAGCTCCTTTTGAGATTGCAGTTCATGCTTTAACTTTCCAAGGTCTTCTTTCATAACTTGCATATTTCTTTTTTCTACAAGAAATGAGGATATCAAAAACAACAAAATTAACAACACACCAATCCTCTCATCAGCCCCTAAACCAAAACAAGTCATAATACTGACAATGGACAAAAAAGAACAATAATGTGGTCAAGGATAGAGCCATATAAAAAATTGTGGATGTCGACCGGATCGCGGTTGCGGTCGCGTAAGCAACACGTTGCGGTGTTGTGACTCGTTTTGCGAACATTGTGATGTGAATTGTTAAGCTGAAAAATATCCGGTTTATCATAGTAATTCAAGTTCACTGGAAGATATATTTAGATTAAAGTGTCTGATAAATCTTTTAGACCTATAAAAATTAATAACGGCTAATATATTAGAATAAGAACTTAACGGTTGTTACTCCAAGATTTTGAATTACACATATGTGATTACACAACATGCTAAGCTCAAATTCCGTTATAACGGGCTCATATTTGTTCCATAAGTAGAGCTCAAAAAATTCATAAAAGTATCGGGGCGACACACCTGCATTAACTATTTCTCTATAGTTAATGGGCTGATAGTTGCTGACATTTTCTGAAGCACTGAATCCTTCTTCATATCCCACGCCAATCGAACTTCTCACCTTCGCATATTTCTCTTTTAGAAGTTTATCCTTTGCCTCCATTATAACATTCGTACTTGCCAATTTCTCTAGTAAACTTTTGTTTTCTTCCATCAGATTAATGATAACTCCAGACTGTTCACTGTCTTTGTTTCTATGAAATTCCAACTGATGGATCATGCACTCAAGTGCTTCTTTCAAATATGCTCTTCTTCCCTCTTCAAAGTTCCAAAGTTCGGGTATACAAGACCTCGTACTGGGGTTGTACATTTTTAGTTCCAGTAGCGCATTAACAACTGCTTTGTGGGATTCTTCGCCCCATTCATCTCTTAACGCCGCCAGATTCTCGTCATTTTCGTTAACAACCTCCTGTATTTTTAAAGTCGATCAGATGTCAAAAGGGTCTCAGAGGCATGAACAAAGTAGCCACTGGCCTTGGCCACATATTTTTTTCATATATATTCATATATCACTATTTTTCATTAGAACTCAAATGATATTTTGAAAATATGCAATCGAGAATTTTTTTTATGATTTTGTAAGACCTGTGTTCGAGGCAGGGCGCCACAAACTACAATATGTCTATTGAATGGTAGACATTTTAGAAAATATTTCATATAATGCGAGCACATTTAATTACGTAAATAGTCAAGAGCAACATCTAGGGTGATAAGGTGACAAACTTTTAAATGGGCACAAAGTTAATATTTGATAATCAAGACTCAAGAGAGTTCTAAAGACAAAACATACTCTCGGTACTCCATTCTTGACGACTTTCTGGAAGGGATTCCAGCTTGGATCATTAACTTTTTCTTGCCATAAATGATATAATTCATTAGATTTTTCCTCCCAGCTACTACTGCAAAATCTCTTGGAACATACATCTCGAAAAGATAATGTATCAATCTCTCCTATTCTTTTCAGTCCAACTTTTGTTCCGTTGACCTCCACAGTATAGAAGCACTGTTTGGGTAGGGGGAAAGTAAAAAACAAAACATGAAGTATAACAAAATATTGTAAGTTTGAGCTTATACAAAGGAAGAAGTTGTCTTGTAAGAGGTAAAAGAATGAAACATTTTACAACATACATTAATAACTTCCAGTCTTGCAGCTTTCAGCTCTTCGGTGCTTGAAGATTCATTCAATCTTAGAGACTGATTGAAGCTTTCAAGCTCACATAATGCTTCTCGTTTCTCATCAAGTTCTTTCCTCAATTTTTTAAGCTGACTTTTCAAATCTTCATTTTGTGCCTTCAAGTGTTGCAGCTGAGACATATGCACAAACAAGTATGCTAATCAGCCATATCATATCATACATGATTTATCAAAACTTCATAAAAAACAAAGATAAGACAATTGAAAGACATGAATATTAGCATGTATATTTGCCCATCCATTGTAGCATATACATCTCAACTATTCCTATCTTATGCGTCTTATCTTAATCAATATCTTATATCTTTGTATCCCTTAAAACATTGACTCCAAAATACATGAAACATACACTCAATTTTAATTCCTTATCCCTCAATATTACCATACCTCTACTTGTCCTTCTTGCTAAAATGGCACCCCATATGCCCCCCCTTGCTTCAACTTGGTCTAAATCCCCTTGATGTTCAACACACACACACAATATTTTATTCTTTAGTGATGATCACCAATACAATATCATCAAAAAATAGCATACACCACGCCAATTCCTCCTAAATCAAGTGTATTATCTTGTTTGAGACAGTTGCAAATAGGATATGATTCAAAGTATTATCTAAATGTAAACCATCAGTAATATGAAAATCCTTCGTTGCTCCTTTCCAAGTCACATCGATATATGTCACTATACTTATGAAGTATTCTCCTCTTTGTCAAAACCCACCAAATTATATTAAACAAAATCTCCTTAATCTTGTAGATCAGTATTAGTGTGCTCCTTCTCCATTTTTTAGGCAACTTGTTGTCCTTTAATTTTGTTGAATAAATTTGTTAACCAATTTACACCAACTTTTCCTAAAATCTCTACACCTCAATATGTATATGATTTAGACTCACAACTTTCTTCAAGGGAAACACCTCGGTCATGGATCACAAGAGAAACACATTAATGAATTTTCAGTTCTAATACTAAAAACAGGATCAATGGCTAGCAATTCCCCTCGTTTCCAATCTAAGGCATGAGCAAAATTACCTAAAATCTCTAACCCTCAATAGGTATACCACATGCACCCATTGCATTCTTCAAGAGAAACACCTTAGTCATAAAACACAAGAGAAAACTTTGGTCATGAAACTCATGTGAAATACTTAATGAATTTGAGTAGTAGTCCCTCTCGGTTCTAATACTAAAAACAGGATCAATGGCTAGCAATTCCCCTCATTTCCAATCTAAGGCATGAGCAAAATTACCTAAAATCTCTAACCCTCAATAGGTATACCACATGCACCCATTGCATTCTTCAAGAGAAACACCTTAGTCATAAAACACAAGAGAAAACTTTGGTCATGAAACTCATGTGAAATACTTAATGAATTTGAGTAGTAGTCCCTCTCGTCCCTTACGTAGTGATGATTTAATGTGTCTAATAATTGCGTGCAACTTTCTACATCAATATTATCTTCACACATACAATATAAGAGTAAATTTACAAAAGCTTTACCTTCTCCAGACTCATTTGCAGCTCCAGCTCGTCATGCTTTTTAAAGGAGATATGCGATTGATTTGTTGGAACATTCAGATCAATCTTCAGCGATTCAAAACACCCATTAGCATTTGTATGTTTGGTAGTCACAGTCTTGGGTCTTTGATCATTTAAGGCCTGAAGTACCTCCAGCTTCTTGTTTTTAGCATCAAGTTCTTGTAGTTGAACATTTAATTCATGCCTGACATTCTTCATATCTTGTTTCATAAGAGCACTTTTTCGCTTCTCTGAAAATAAAATATTGAAAAGAAAATTAAAACTAATCGTTATCATACAAATAAGCATCATTTTCAAGCCATAATATACTTTCTGATAATTTAAGATATAAGCATTTTTTGTGCAAGAAAACATCATACCTAACCATCTTATTGAGTTCAAACATTCATCAACTCGTTATAGTTTTAATGTTTCCTTTCGAACAAATCACTCAAGTTAGTTTAGATTTTAGCTGGCCAAAAAATGTAAATAAAGCCACAGTTCTAGCAACAAATTGTTCGAAAGATAATCCTTATTCTCTTCACCATAACTTTTCGCAACTGAAAGTATTTTTACAAATCAAATGTTTAAGATTGTATAAACTAAATACTCCCAATGTCCTTAAAATTTGCTACATTTGAAAATCAAAGTAAGAGCTTTATACACTTACTATAGCATATTCAAATAGACATAGGGTATTTGCAATTTTAAGTTTAAGAATTTCATCGAATGAGAATTTGGAAAAATGTTTAATAGTTCATAGTACAAACTCATGATCACCACATATATTAGCCATTTAGAAGTGTAAATTGTAGAGAAATAAAAAAATTTGCTAATTTGATCACCTTCGACAAACGCTTCATGTAGTCTATGCTTTTGAGCCATCAATGAACCAATTACTTCGGATCTCTCCCCAAGAAGCCTATCTTTCTCTTCAATCAAAGAGCTCATGGTAGCAAATTTTTCAAGACTTAGACCCTCATTCTCCATCAAACGATGGTTTTTGTAATCTATCTCATTCGCAAGTCTCACTACAAGACCATGCAGATTGGTTAACTCCTTACAATTGTGACCTGCCATCGTGATTCAGTGCAAGACTCGAAGTCTATCTATTGAAGGAAAAAACATAATTGGTTATAACACTCGTATTCTAGCAGTAACATTAAATTTGAAATGAAAAATTTATAGTTCCTTGTTTTCGGATTATAATGGACAATATTCCATTTTCTCAAATCTCAGTGTCAATAATAGGATCCCACCTAGACAAGGTTTTGGTGTTAGGGGTCAGATGTACACAACCTTATCCTTGTAACAATGAGATTGTTGACAACTGACCCTCAATACCAAACATTATTTGTAAATTTTAACTATAAATAGAAGGAAACATTGAATCCAACCTTTCATTAATCTACATTTAACTATACCGGGTACCCGTTTATGAACACCCCTAGACTGATTAGAATATTGTATTCGAGTTAGGCAAATTTTTTGCTCACGGGATTGATTTGGGGGTTGCAGTTTAGTTGGAAGTTGTGACATCACATGCATTTGTTAACTTTAAAAGTAGTAAATCAGATTCAGGCTACAAGTTTATAGATTTGTCAACTTCTTTTCACATTTCTTTTCATGAAACATGTAGTAAATCAGATATTTACATGTAAAATAAGAAGATCAACAAAATTTTCAATGCATGACATGAATTTATATGAACTTAGTACAATCAATCATGAATTTAACTTGACACAAGTGACCAGAATCTAAAACTTTTGAACTCAAACTTAATCCGAATATGATATAATAAAAACTTAAAGTCTACCTGAAACCAAAATAATACAAGCCATAGTCTAATCAAAGTCGATTTACCCTGAAGTACAATCGACTTGGATCCTAAACATATTGACCTGACTCAACATAAACCCGAACCGTATTTGACCCCATCCAAAAATGAATATGATTCAATGTGGCAATGACCAAACATAGATACGCACCTTGAAATGAAAGCTAATATGAGGTTTACAAATGAAAAAGAAGGTGATAACAACAAGAAACAATGGAAGATGAACCCAATGATATATGAGGTATCTTGGATAACTCCCCCTCAACAATGGTTTTATTTATGTTTTGGATTCAACAATACAAATATAAATAACCCTCCCTATCTTAAGAAGAACCTCTTAAAATCATAAATACTAACTCAAAGAAAAAACACCCTTTGGGTTAACACACCCTAGCTTCTTTAAATATGAATTAGCCCTCTCAACAATTGCGTGTGTGTGTAATGTGTTGTGGTGTTGTTCTGATTCCATGAATGAAGTATCGCATACATCATTCTAAAACCCTCACATTAAAGCTCCATCGGTACAATTAACTCCATACAATAAAAATAGCAATACACAAGAACAAATGCACCCTTTCAAGTTTCAATGCCTTCAACGTAGCAAAAACTAACCGTATAAGAATCTTAGGCAGGCTGCTCGTTCAAGCCACCCCATTGCTGTTCAAGCAGCCCCTTTTCTGACCTTTACTGAATGGGATATTGTTAGAATCAATTTTTCCTAAATATAAAGTGCATTGATTTTATAAGGTTATTTATATATTCCATTATAATTCAAAATCAAAACAATTCAAAATTCAAAATAATGTGAGTATAAAGTATAAATCATAGGCCCATTGAAAATGAAAAAGAGCAGCATATAAAAATTCAAAATAAGCCAATAAAAACATAAAATTGAAAAATGGGTGATAGGTCTCACTGACCTTGTTAACAAACCTTTTAGGGTTTACCTGTTCAAGATAGAAAGAAAGAACAATTAGCAATTTAGCATATAATCAAAGGAATTAATCAAAATGATTAAGAAATAATTGAAGAATTAACAAAATGTTGAATAATTGAGATTGCTACATTACCTAGTAATTAGTAAACCATAGAAACAAGCTAATGTTTGTTCATTTGAGGAGACAGAAAGAGAAAGAGAAAGAGAAAGAGAAATACAGCAGACAGTATGAGGAGAATGAGATTCGTGTGTTACACTGTTACTATATGAATTTTGATCATACCTTAACTATATATGCCACTTGTGATTTGTTAGAAGCTTTAATGTATTCTACTAGTACCGTAGCATTATATCGCCTACATTTCACTTTTTTAAGGCATTGTGTTATTTTGTTTATTTATATGTTTATACAAATTTAAAAATAATAAAAAGTTAATATTATGAAAGTATACGATTAGACGATTCAAATAAGATACCATTAGACTATATTTTATCTTACACATTAATCGCAATATATAAAATAAGCTTGAACGATGAATAATGCAAAAATCGAAATGTAGCGAATATTTCATAACGGATGAACCGAGGAAGTATTATATTATATAGGTTCAAAAATGACCAACGATTTGGTATTCACCAACTCTGTAATCGGATTCGATTTAATCTGAATTACAAATAATTTTACAATTATGTAAAAATTAATACGGACAAAAAATCCGATTTTGAACTGATCCATACGTGTTTAAATAGCCAGGATTAGAAGAAAATAAAGACCCATACTAACATACGTACGTTTGAGTATAATCTCTTTAAACCTGTTTGCTTGTACTAATTCATTTTGATCACCAAGGTTAATTTCATTTCACCAACAAATCTCTTTAAATCAAATAATAGCTTTATTAGGTCTAACTTAAAGAATTGTCATAATTTTACCAAAAATTAAATATTTCAAATGACAACCTCATGCTCCCTCCTATTCGGCCTAAATGTCTCATTTAGTTTTTCCATACTTGTCGAGGTAACATTTTAATCCTTACCATCTCAAATTATTCTTAATTAAAAATATAAAAATTTGATATTAATAATCTTTGTATCGAGACGAATCAAACAAGATCTCACATGACTATGTTTTAACTTATAGATTAAGAATAAAATATAAATTATGAGTGATGAGTGAATAGTGCCAAAAACTAAATGAGACATTTAGGTTCAATAATATAATTTACCATATGAAACACAATTATTGACCAAATCAAAATTACTAATTCATGATGAATACTTCCTTCATTCCATTAGTCCTTATATCATACATTATATTAATTTTAATTTATAGTGAAGAAAAATGTGAGTGAAGGGTAGAGTACCATTTGTAATTATTCTATTGGCCAATATTTATGGCAAGAGTGTTTATGGCAGGAATTTATGGGCAGGAGTGCAGTATAGTAATTCTTTTAATATATGACAATAATAACAATGATATTAGTGATTTTGACCAGTAATTATTTTATTTATGGCAATAATAGTATAGTGATTATTTTATTTATATTTATGATCAGGGATTTTGACAACTGAGACAAAATTTCTACAATTTTAAAACAGCAGGATTACTTAAAACGGCACGATTATTATATGGCATAAAATCAGCAGAATTATTTAAAACAACATGATTATTATATGGTAGAGATTTTCCATGATTTTCGTGAATACTAAATAATATACTAAATATCATCATACACTATATTAATTTTGATGTATAGTATAGAAAATTAGAGTGAATATGAGAGTGTCATTTGTAATTATTTTATTGGCCAACATTATAAGAGTATTTATGGCAAGAGTATTAATTAAATGATTTACAATTCAATGGATTTTTTTCTTTTTCAAAAAAAAAAGTTTGATTCATATAAATGGCAAGAATAATTGGCTAGGGATTTTTAAATACGGTTTGCTTCATATTAATGGCAAGCATTGCATGAATTTCAATACAAATTTTATTTTAATAAATGCAGGAATAAAAGGCATAAATATAAATGACAAGAAATTCAATTCAATTCTATTACAAATATAAAACGCTGGTTTCAAAATAGCATAGCAAGAATAATAATTGCATAAATTTCAATTCTAACAATTTTATTCTTTACAAAAATCATACACTATATTAATTTTGTTGTATAGTAAAGAAGATTAGATTGAATAAGAGAGTGTCATATGTAATTTTTTTATTGGCCAACATTATCAATATTTATATGGGATATTAATTGCATGATTTTCAATTCAATTTTGAATCATTTACTGAAATAAAATGTTGCATTCATATTAATGCGTGAATAATCAGTAAATTTTTTTTTTATTTGTCTCGAAGCAAAGATTTTTAATATCAAAATTTTATAATTTTTAATTATTTAAAATAAAAGATATTAAGAATTGAAATTGTGTTTTTGATTACGTGAAAAAGCAAATATTGCATGTAATTTGGAATGGAGTACTTCATCATCAACATTATCAACAACCCAATATCCCACTCGAAAACAAGATCTGAGTGAGGGAATGTGACGGACAATTCATACCCGTACTCCCTTGAAAGGAAATACTAAAAAAAGCCGTCAATTTACCTAGAAGATGAGAGCGAAATTGATTAACACTGTTACTTGGATATCATTAACTAACGGAGTACTTCATCTACTAAAAAAATAATACTCCCTCCGAATCAATTTAGTTGTCCCATTTGTTTGTGCACACTTGACGAGCTAACATTTTGACTTTTAATATCTCTAATTATGCTTCAATAAAAATTATGAAAAGTTGATAAAAATAATCTTGCGTTGAGACGAATCAAATAAGATCTCACGTCACTATGTTTTAACTTATAGATTAAGAATAAAATACAAATTATACAAATTAAACGAGATGGATGAATACTAATAGTGTAAATCTAAATTGGTTGGGAGGGAGTACTTCCTCCGGTAACTTTATAAACATTTAGTTACCTTTTCCACCATTTTTGGTCTGTGTGATGCTGTATCATCGTCTTTCTTCGTTTCCATACTTTTTCGCCCTTTTCATTCATCGGAAGCGCACTATCAATTTCAAGAACCCTAGAAAACCACTGATAAATCTAAATTAGGGAGAAATGTTCCCGCAATTCGGAGCAACAGCAGAATCACTCAGCAAAGCATCAACAATGGTGTTTCGGATCGGAACTGATGCTCATCTCTATGACGATCCTGAGGATGTCAGTATTGCTCCTCTTCTCGATAGCAAGTTTGACTCAGAGAAATGCGAAGCTCTTAAACGTCTTCTGGCTCTCATTGCTCAAGGATTTGATGTCTCCAATTTCTTCCCTCAGGTGCTTAGTTTATGAAGTTGACTGATTTTTTTGTTAATTTTTATGTAAGAATTGTGTGTATATGAGGTTGATTTTTAGTAATCTCCGACTTAAGCTCAATCTAATACTAAAGGAGAAAAAAATACGATTTGCAGATCATTCTGGTCAAGTTTTGTTTTTCGGGATAAACTATTTTTTTAATGCCGGAAGAAGAATTGGCTTGAATGCAGATCACTATACATTATTCTATGCTTAGGTTTTAAATTATGGCGGATAAATTGTTCTGCATTGCTATAGTAGCATGGTGGACTATTACTTCTTTTCAAATTGGATTTTGAATGAAATTCAGTCAGAATTGTGGTTGCTTACTCAAGCGTAAGTAATCAGTTAATGGAACATTTTACAAGAAGATAGTGTGATAGACTGATAGAGTTACATTGATATTGCACTTGATTGGGTTAAACTTCAATTGTAATGATTCATGTTGGAATAGTTTATATCGTACTTGTGTTCCTCCATGTGTTCTCTTCTGGAAACGCATTGATTTTCAGTTATACTCATTAGGACATGCTTGTATTTGTTTTGTGTACAGGTTGTCAAGAATGTGGCATCACATTCCTTGGAAGTCAAGAAGCTGGTGTACGTATACCTGCTGCATTATGCCGAAAAGTATGCTTCATAAATCTTAAGTAATGACCAAGTATTGTATTACTTTTGACAGACTCCCCATATGTGTTGTTTATTTATATAGTCCATATAAGCTTGTGATCCCTTCACTGTTGATCTTGGAATTACTTACTGTGGAATATAAATTGGTAATCTGACTCCCTGCAACCAATTTTTTAATGTTACTAAAAGGCTAAGCTTATTTAAGAAAAGCTCTACTTGACTTCTTTTTGGGAAGGTTGATTGCTCCTCAATACTTAAAGCATCCTTATACACGAATAATGAAAAAGTTGCCTGAAGAAGGAAGATTTCTCAGGGCTGAGGTTAAGCTGTAAAAATTGTTGGAGAAACTTTTTTGTCCTTCTCCAAGTAGTAGGTGAAATTGGACTTACCATTTCTCTGTAAGATCTTGTCGGAATTTTTTTTTGGCTTGAAATGATTACAAAAAGGCACATGAGAAGTCAAAAAGTGAAAATCCTTAATTTTTAAGGCAAAACAAATTTCTGGAATAAAAAAAGCTTTTCAGTTCTTCGTCGGTCATGTCCCCCAACGTTGGTCTTCTAGAGTTGATATAATAGATAGGTGGACCGTTTTTAATTCCATCATCTAGAACTTCTGTAGTTATGACTTCACTTAGACTCCCATTCTTTCTATTTACAAAGTTTTACAGTTTGTACCATTAATTTAAATTTGGTTGAGGTTGCAACAATGATAATAGCGACGGAACCACTTTGAGAGCAATACAGATCGTTTGCTGCTCTTACTGCTTGGCTACAATTGTGGAAAATACTCGAGGCTGTGATGTGGCTGAGGTTTAGTACTTGGGTGTGTTTTCAACTTTCAAATTTGTAGTCACTAGTTAGGAAACACAACTGCATTTTTTATCTACAAACACTGTAACTAATAGATTACCCTCTCCTTGTTAATGATTTAGGGAACTTAAAGTATTGCTCAAAAACTAATAGGACTATTAGTCTATCACCTATTTGATGGTTCATGTCCTATAGTTAACTTTCAATATCTACTAGTCCAATCAACACAAATATTCAAATTTTCGTAATTGTGATTTGCACTGGTATTTGACATGATATAGTTCAGTAAAGGGCCGTTTTTGATACATTGTAACAATCTTCTTTAATTCTCTTTTGGTGCACCATTGAAACAAAACAATTGCTCATGATTGTTCAAAGCTCAAAGGGTTAGAGAGTGAGGCTGTACATCAGAGCTTTTATTTGCAAGCTATTGGTAGGATTTATCCTAGATTTTTAATAAAAAATGTCTCGTGCTCTGTGTAGACTTGGTTTAGACTACAATTTATAGTAGTTTCATGGAAGATCAGAGTACTTATATTACACCTCGTTTTCCTAGTTTATTTGGGCATTTTTCTTTGTTTGACTATCCTAATTATTTGTGTCTGCACCTTTTCTAGGAAACATCTAAAGAGTAGAATTACTCGCTGATTTAGGGTTTAATGGGTTTAATTGTATTGCTTAAAGAATAATTACAGAGCAGGCAGCTATATATAGCTACATTGTTACTATATTTACATATATTCAGAATCCTAAATTATCTCCTAATATGCTATAACTGAAAAATATACAAAGAATATTGTGTGATTATTCTAAGAATATTTCGCCTAATATTCTGTTCTTCACTCCCCCTCAAGTTGGGTCGTGGGATCCTGAACGCCCAACTTGCATAAAGTGTCTTGAAATTGTTCAGCTCCAACAAACTTTGTCAGAATGTCTGCAAGTTGCTCCTTTGAACGAACGAAAGGAATATGAACGATTTCTCCCTCGAGTTTCTCCTTTATGAAATGTCGATCAACTTCAACATGTTTGGTTCTATCATGTTGAATCGGATTCTCTGAGATGCTTATTGCTGCTTTGTTATCACAATTCAGTTCACTGCTCTGTCTCTGCGGAAATCCAATCTCTTCCAACAGCTTCCGGATCCAAAGAATCTCTGTGACTCCTTTTGCTATACCCCGAAACTCTGGATAATGCGACCACTTTCTGTTTCTTACTCTTCCATGTTACCAGATTTCCTCCAACTAGGGTAAAGTACCCTGATGTTGATTTTCCTACTATCTCTGTCTCCAGCCCAATCAGCATCTGTGAAAGCATGTATGTCAAGATGACCATGTCGTCCGAACATTATTCCCTTCCCTAGTGTTCCCTTCAAATATCTAAGAATCCTCAAGGCCGCTTCCATGTGTTGTGCTTGGGGTTGGTGCATGAACCGACTTATTACCCCTAAGGCATAAGCAATGTCAGGACGAGTATGTGATAAGTAGATCAATTTTCCCACTAATGTCTGATATTATTCTCGATCAGCTGCTTCTCCTCCTTCAATTGTCTGTAGGCCATGGTTAACCACTATTGGTGTATCTGCTGGTTTACACCCTAGCATTCTGGTTTCGACTAGAAGGTCTAGGATGTACTTCTTCTGACAAATGAATATTCCCCTCCTCGACCTTAACACTTCGATCCCAAGGAAATACTTCAACTGTCCAAGATCCTTCATCTCGAATTCCCCAAACAATTTCCCCTTCAGATTCTGAATCTCTTCCTTATCGCTTCCTGTAATAATCATGTCGTCAACATAAATAATCAAGCAAGTTACCAAGGTTCCTCTCCTCTTGAGGAATAAGGTGTGGTCGGAGTTACTCTGGTGATATCCAAATCTCCTCATTGCAAGGGTAAACCTTCCGAACCAAGCTCTGGGGGACTGTTTTAAACCATATAGAGCTTTCCGTAGTCTACATTCTTCATCTTCTCTGAAGTTACTTCTGAAGCCAGGTGGTGCTTGCATGAATACTTCCTCTTTGAGTTCCCCATGTAGGAAAGCATTCTTGACGTCAAACTGGTGCAGGGGCCAGTCTTTATTAGCAGCAATGGAAAAAATGATTCTGATTGTGTCGATCTTTGCTACCGGGGAAAAAGTTTCAGAGTAGTCTATTCCGTATGTCTGTGTATATCCTTTCGCAACCAACCTAGCTTTATATCTTTCGATCGTTCCATCGCTCCTGTATTTGATGGTGAACACCCATTTGCATCCAACCACTTTCTTCCCTTTTGGAATCGTGCACTTCTCCCAAGTATCATTTTTAAGTAGTGCATCAATCTCAGTCTGCATGGTTGTCCTCCATTCTTTGCTTTTGAGTGCTTCATCCACTGTTCTAGGAATCCAATTAGAATAGAGGGCTGTGTTAAAGGCAACAGCTGACTCTGACATTGTTCCTGGATTGTCAACATTAACCGGATATCTTGATCTCTGATCTTCATAATCTGGATCGTACCTCTTTGGGGGAACTCCTCTGGTTCTCCTAGGAGGCAACACATATTCAGCAGGTTCCTCCCTTATACCGGGACTGCCCCTTTCTTCTTCCTGCGATACTCCAGACACAGGGCTAGTACAATCAATGAAATCACAAGGTCCAGTAGGATTAGTTACCTCAGTTACCTCAGTAGGATCCGAAGACAGGGATGGTTGTGGTTGAGGAAATGGTTGCACAATTGCTTCGGAGGCAGTCTCATCGGAATAGCCAACTTGCTCATTTTGACCCGTAGGAGATATGAGCCAGCTTAGATCGTCTTTAATAGTGTTGCTCTCCCCCTGACATCTAAGCTGGTGGTAATAGTAGGAGTCCTCATGAAAGTCACAGTCCATAGTAACATACATATGTTTGGTAAGAGGATCATAACATCGATATCCCTTTTGGTGAGTTCAGTATCCCAAGAATACACATTTGACTGCTCGGGGTTGAAGTTTGGTTCGGTTTTGTTGTGGTAAGTGGACATAGGCTATACATCCAAAGATTTTTGGTGGAAGGGAATGAAGAGAAAGGTTGGTGGTGTATAAAGCTAGTGTGTCTAAGGGTGTTTTGTGTTTGAGGCTTTTTGTGGGTAGTCTGTTTGTAACATAGTTGGCTGTGGCAATGGCTTCGGGCCAAAATTTTAGGGGGACAGATGATTCAATCATGATAGATCTAGCCATGTTCAGGAGAGTTCCGTTTTTTCTTTCAGCGATCCCATTCTGTTGAGGGATATGGGCACAAGAGGTCTGATGTATGAGTCCATTGCTAGAACAAAAAACTTTCATTTTATTATTGATGTATTCTCCCCCATTATCAGATCGAAGGATACGAATATGTTTTTGAAATTGGGTGAGAATTAATTTATGGAATTTCACAGACATCATACACCTCAGATTTGTGTTTAATAAAATATACCCAACTCATTCTCGTGCAATCATCAATGAATAAAACATAATAAGAAAACACAGAAGTTCCTCCATCAGGAGCAGGACCCCAAACATCAGAATGTATAAGCAAAAAAGGTTCACTGAACTGACTCGAACTAGGATAATACGAATGTTTATGACTCTTTGCCAAAATACATGACTCACAATTAAATCTAAGCTTAGATCCACGAAGAGGGGGAAATAATGTTCTAAATACTCTAGTGATGGATGTCCAAGTCGACGATGCCATCTCCAAAGCTGCTGTTCTACGGAATCGCGAGCAAGCGTTGCACAACCTTTTTGAGACACCTCCTCCACATAGTACAAGCCATTTTCCTCAGTACCACGCCCAATAGTGTTCCCTGTCCGCAACTCCTGTATCTCACAACACCGAGATTCCATAAGAACAGCACAATTTAATTGTTTAGTCAATTGACTAACAGAAAGAAGCTTGTGAGATAATTAGGGCACAAAGAGACAATTTTCCAGTTGAACATTTGGTAAAATTTTAATTGTTCCTGCACCCTCGACTTTGATATATTCCCCATTGGTTGTCTGAATAAATTTTTTATGTGTCGTACTGATCGAAATAAAATCATCGCGATCGTACGTCATTGTATCGGTAGCAGCACAATCAAGGATCCATTTAAATTTATTAAGACACATTTTATCACCACTTTTTAGACATGTAAGGACAAAATTATTGATGGGACCATTCAAAACTTTATTTGAAGAGTAGAAGAAAGGAAATGAGGGGTCATTTCCCTCAAAACCTGCGACGGCTCCTTGTGGGTCTCTCCTTCCTCCTTCATCATTTTGCTTTCTGTCCTCCATAGCCATTTCTTCACCCTTTTTCTGAGCTGGGTCTATACTCATGTAAGCATGGGATCCTCTGATTTTCCGGTCATCATACCGTCGGTGCTCTGATTTTCCTCCTTCTTTTCTCCGGCGAGCTTGATGTTCTTCCCACCAATCTGGGAATCTGACGAGCTTAAAGCAATTATCTTTGGTGTGTTTGTTGCCTCCACAGTGAGTACAATGGAGATGAGATCGGTCTTCTTCCTCTCGTTTTGTCGGCCCTCTGTGTGATTTATATTTTGTGACAAATCCACCCCCATATCCTGAGGAGTTTTGAAACTCTGGTGATGGTTTTTCATCCGGTTGCTTGTGTTTACTGACGAGACCACTTTCGATCTCTGAGGGCTCAAAGCCCGATGATGTTTTTCCGGTAAGAATTTCTCTCCTTGAGATCTCCCTTCTGATCTGGGCGTATGCCTCCTCCACTGATGGTAGAGGATTTTTGTTGAGTATGTCCCTTCGATCCTTGTCGTATGTTTCGTTGATTCCGGCAAGAAATTGATACAATTTCTGCCTTTGTGCAATTTCATTGTATGTGGTTATGTCCTCCGGATGTTTCATAGGGTTTGGAACCCGTCGATCGATCTCCTTCCAGATCGTGATCATCTTCCCATAAAAGACTTCAATGGAGTCTTCGTTCTGTTTTATGGAATTTGCTTTGACCGTTTGATCATAAATTTGTAGACCATCTTGTCCACTACTGTAGATGGACTCGATTCCTAGCCACAATTCTCTTGCAGTAGGATTAGTTACCTCAGTTACCTCAGTAGGATCCGATGTTATATTAGGCTAGACTTATTGTCAATGCCAGCACATTGATGGGGAGACACGAGGTGCACACACTTCATAAGCCAATGAGGTATATAACATCCCAAAACCATATGGCAATGGGAAGAAGGTCTCCAATAGCTTATAAAGTGTGTACACCATCTTTCTTTTGTCGATGTGGGATAACTCATCCCAACACCCCCCTCACATGCGAACCCCCGTCAAGTTCGCATGTGGGAGTAATCAATTAGGGTAGAAACGTCATTCTTTTCGAACCTACCATTTTTTAAATTTTTGATCGAACCATCGGCTCGGATACCATGTAGAGTAGAATTACTCTTTGATTTAGGGTTTAATTGTATTGCTTAAAGAAGAATTACAGAGCACGCAGCTATATATAGCTACATTGTTACTATATTTACATGTATTCAGAATCCTAAATTATCTCTTAATATTGAGCTATAACTGAAAAATATACAAAGAATATTGTGTGATTATTCTAAGAATATTTCGCCTAATATTCTGTTCTTCAACATCTCTTACTTTTTCTCACACCAATGCCAACTCATTACCATGGTGTAAGTGTGTAATGTGCAAATTGAATGTCAGATTTTTTTGAATCTATTCTCTAACGGTTTGAACTTTGAAGGATGGAGCTACCAGCTATGGTTCAGATTCTACAGTTGTTTCTATTTTTCTTATTTGTGGTCCTTTTCCTCTTATTCAGCTTGGACTTCTGCAGTTTTTAGAGTCTTATTTCTATTTGCCTTAGTGTCCCAAATGAAATAGGTCCGCAAATATTGCTTCATGCTTGGAAGTCCATAGTGCAAAAATAAGCCCGCTTCATATCGTATCGGCAGCATTGTTAAGTTTTTCAAATTTACCAAGCCGGTATTGGTCGCATCGTAAAAGAGTGAAAAATCGTGTTTTAGGCCGTTTCAAGCGTTATTTCATGGTTTGGTTTAGGCTGATATTTGGCGGTACGACAACCACATCATCCATGTTACCGCATCCACGTGTCTGTTACCATTACTGTGAGTCCGTGACCGTTGCCTCCTTTTGCACTATGCTGGGAACATCTAATGAATGCGAATCTTAAGAGTTTGGATGATAGATGAATCTTGAAGAATTTTCTTTTGTCAAAAATAAAAATGCATCTCATATATCAGACACGCCGTATGCTGAAGTGCATATGGCTATGAGTAATTGTTTGTGGAGGGAATCAAGAAATTCAAATATTTAAGTTTTTATTAGCTGGAGTCAAGATTAGTGTCTTTGGTGTAGATGTAGAGCTTGACTACGTGATTGTAGAAACATATTTGATTTATTAGTTTATAAATAGTCTCTATGATGTGCCGATGATCTAAATATACTTCAAAACTCATGGTTTTCCTTCCTTTTAGAAAAGGGATTTCCACTTTACTCATGTGAATGTGGTGTGCTTTGTTCGTGCTCGCGTTGTTTTATTGTTTGCTCTTTTATTTCTTTGTAGTTTGAATACAATCTTTTTATGTATAGTCTAGGATATGTTCTGTAGCAATGGAGACATACATGTAGAGGTCATGAAGGTTATGTGGTTAGTTGCTTCCTTATTGTTATGTTCTACTGCTCTTAGTCTAGTACTTATCAATGTACCCTACATTTGGCTTTAGGCGACCAAATGAAGCATTATTATCAATCAATTGTTTTCAAAAGGATCTAGGAGACACCAACCCTTTGGTGCGTGCATGGGCTCTACGTACTATGGCGGGTATTCGCCTACATGAAATAGCACCCCTTGTTCTAGCTGCTGTCAATAAATGTGCCAGAGATCCATCTGTCTATGTTAGAAAATGTGCTGCCAATGCTCTTCCTAAACTGAATGATTTGCGGCTAGATGAAAATGCATCTGCAATTGAAGAGGTATATTATCTCTGAGCTGTAATTTGATGTGTGGATAATCATATAAGGTAATCTGGATCCATGCTACAACACATTTCAAGCATGTTTGTGGATAGAGATATGCAAAACAGATGTTGTCTAACATTAAAACAATTTGACTTCAAACTTGACACCGTATTGACGCATCAATCTTGTGAACATAAGACCCAATTTGTGAGCCAACCGACATCGTACACAACCTGAACCCTAAAAGAGACCAAGATGCACACCTCCACTTGTGGGGCAAGGCCTAGGTAATATAATTTTGAGTACTTCATGTGAATTTATAAAACCAGAAATTGCGTCATGCGCTTCATTTAACGCATCAAAATGGTTCTTTCTTTATTTCTGCCACCATCACTTGGCAAAGCTAATTCTTATTTTGCATGAATATTAACTGATCAAGGAGAATTCAAAGTTGAAAGAAAATAGTGAGGATAAGTTTACTAAAAGGTAATATTAATGTGACACCCAAAAGATGGAAGATGCTTACTTTATTGAGGGACAATAAGTATTTCTTTTCCTTTTTTTGGTGTAGAGGATTCACTCTTAATGTGTCAAATAAAATGTTGCCAGTCCATCACACCATTTAATTATTTATTTAATTACTGGTAACATCAAGTTTTTTGTTTGTCTATCAACAAATTTGTAACAAGAGCTTCTTCTGCAGGTTATTGGTATACTACTAAATGATCATTCACCTGGAGTTGTTGGAGCTGCTGCTGCTGCTTTTAACTCAATTTGTCCAAAAAACTTGCCTTTGATTGCAAAAAATTACAGAAAGCTTTGTGAAGTTCTCCCTGATATAGAAGAATGGGGTCAAGTTATTCTGATTGGTATTCTATTGCGTTATGTGATTGCAAGGCATGGCCTCGCAAAGGAATCAGTGTTATTTTCTCCCCGTGTTACTGAGGCTAAGTGTTGTGAGAAGGATGATGTAAACCCTGACATTCACTTCCAGGGCAGTGGTGACTTGGGCCTTGGAAGCACTCAGCCAGAGTTAGTGGGTTTGGTTGCGAGGTCATACACTGAAGGATCTGATGAGTACCTATCACGTTCAACTTTTGAGAAAAAGATATTTCTTGACCTGGATGATGCATCCTTAACTTCTGTTACCAATGATGACTTGATGATGCTTCTGAAGTGTACATCACCTCTACTATGGAGTCAAAATAGCGCTGTAGTACTTGCAGCTGCTGGAGTGCACTGGATAATGGCACCGAAGAATGATGTAAACAGAATTGTGAAGCCATTGTTGTTTCTCTTAAGATCATCACGCGCCTCAAAATATGTGGTTTGTTTTCTTGTCTTTTACCTTCTCATGTTCTTTTTATTGTACATGCTTAGAGTCGCTTTTGTAATTGTCACCTTTTGTGAAAATATTCCGATTAGCTAGTGTTGCCTATTTGTATCGACATTTTCATTTTTGAAGCACAATACAACACCAACAATACCAGAGCCTTAATACTAAAAGATTGAGGTTGATTACATGAACTAATATATCAATTTCAATTATCGTCTACTTGGATTCTTCTTCTCGATTCATGATTTTCCACCATCTTATTTTGTAAATCTAGATTCTTCATATCCTTTTTCATTCTTGTCCTCCAAATCATCTTCGGTCTCGCTCACCCTCGTTTTAAGTCTCCCGGATTTTAACTTTCTATCTACCGTACGATTTGTTAATACCCTGTTTTTGCACATGCACAAACCGTTTCAAACGATTCTCTTTCCTTTTTTCCTCTATCTTTGCAACTCCTAATCCCTTATATCTTCGTTTTGAATTCTAATACTCAAGGTATGTCCACTCATCTATCTAAGCATTTGCGTTTTGCTACTTCCATCTTCTTACTGTGATCATGTCTAAAATCCCAGCATTCGGATCCATGTAATAGCGCCTAATGGTTGTTTGATAAGACTTGCACTTTAGCTTTAAGGGTCATATCTTATTGGATGTCTCCACTATTCTGAAATATGGACACATGGTAATTGAAGCATACACTTGGAGTGATTTCTATCTCTTCTAGCATTATAGTGCATCTCATATTCTCATTATCTTGTTTGTGTTGAAGTTACACTCTTATGTACTTTCTCATGCTCCAACTTCATGACTCCAACTCTTGTCTTCATCGTTCTAACTTAGCATTTACCCTTTTCTCGTCTTATCCACCAAAACAATGTCATCAGCAAACAACATGCACCAAGACACGTCTCCTTGTATCGATCGAGTTATCTCATCTGTATCGCTGCAAAAAAAAGGGTTTAGGGCCGAGCCTTGATAAAGACTAGTTATGACTGGAAAATCGTTTGTTTTCCCTCTACGTGTCCTAACAATCTTCTTTATTTCTCGGTACGTATTTTGTGCTATATTAATGTATTTTTGGGAATACCCTACTTTGTCATTGTCTACCAAAGTACTTATCTTGGTACCTTGCCGTATGCTTTTTCCGAGTTAATGAAGACCATGTGCAAGTCTCTTTTTCTAGCCTTATAGTACTTCATTATTTGTCACATAAGAGAATTGCTTCCATTGTAGATTTCCCTGCATAAATCTAAATTGGTTCTCTGATATGTAGGTACATCTCCTCATACGTATCTCTATCACTCTATCCCATAACTTCATAGTTTGACTCATGAGTTATATTTCTAGATTATTGGAACAATCTTGGACATCTCCTTTGTTCTTGTAAATGGGCGCTAGAGTGCTTCTTCAGTCATTCAACATCTTATTTGTCTTGTAGATCTTGTTGAGTAAAATTAGTTAGCCAAGTCTTGTTGTGGTCTCAGTGTAACAATTGTGATTGAAGTACAATGAGTTACAAAAAAGAACCCTTTTGCTAACTAATTGTTTAGTTGTTGTAACTTGAGCATAAATGTTCACCGTGTTGTGGTCTTGAGCCTCTTGGCTCTATTTGGATTCTTTTTAATCCATTAAGAACTTCTAGATTAGATATATAGACCTGTTTGGCAAATGTTTAGCAATTTGTTGTTAGCTGGAGGTGCTGGTTGTTTGACCAGCTGAAAGCATTGGCTGATAAGCCAGTTGTAAAGGTTATGTTTAGATTAAATTTATGGGTTTTTTGTCAAATGTGTGGCAAATGGTTGGTTGTTGACGGTTTGGCTGATAAACCAGTAGCTGTTTGTTGTTAAGGAGATATTTGATAAAAATTATTTACTGGTTGTAGGTTGTTTATTAGAGAAAAAGCCAAAATCCAATGAAAATAGCTACTATGAGTAGTTTTTTGGTTTTGGCTTGAAAGCCATTTACCACACATTTTTTGGTTGTTTGACCAACCAAAAACCCAAAACCCAAAACCCAAAAGCCAATAAAGAGCTAATTACCAAACACCTTCTAAATGTGTTAGAGTTTGTTACTATAAGTAACTTTTTTATGTGATCTACGTAATCTTGGTTTTGCAAGTTCAAACTAATTACTAGCTGTACTTTAATATGGTGCTCTGAGAATTGGGATAAAACCATTTATTTGTCATTTGCTTGTTTAGGTGCTCTGCAACATTCAAGTTCTTTCTAAAGTCATGCCTTCTCTTTTTGCCGATTTCTATGAAGATTTTTTTGTATCAACTTCAGAAACATATCAGATAAAAGCTCTGAAGCTTGAAATTCTGTCTTTAATTGCTACAGATTCTTCAATTTCTAGCATTTTTCAGGAATTCCAGGTAATTATGAAGATGACCTGCTTTTCCCTACATTCAATCATTTTGAATTATTGTTCTTCATTACTTTCTATTGATAATTCTTACTTGAGGTGATAATGACATTTCAGTTGCCTGTTACAAGGTTTTACGTAATAGGGTAAAGTAGGTTGTTGATTGATTCTTTATCCTTTTCCAAAAATATTTCTCAGGATTTTTTATTATATATAATGAGAGGGCAGTGTGGTACTGCTTCAAACTATAATCAATAGGGATTAAAACCTGGGTTAATTTTTTCTTTAAGATAAAGATCTTTATTAAACTGTGATGTCCTATCTGATGCTATTTTAACCTTTATTTTGTTGTTGGCAGGATTATGTTAAAGATCCAGATAGAAGATTTGCTGCTGATACGGTAGCTGCCATTGGTCTATGTGCTCAACGTCTACCGAAACTTGCTAATATGTGCTTGGAAGGGCTTTTATTGCTTACCAAAAAGGGTAGACATTTTGAAGCTTTTTAATAAAATTTCCTTCTCTGGAATGAGATCACTGCATTTATCAAACAGGGCAATATTGCAGAATTTTCATCTATTGAGAAAGATGCTTCAAATGGAGAAGCAGGAATACTGATTCAAGCCGTAATGTCAATGAAAGCTATCATAAGTCAAGATCCACAAAGTCATGACAGGGTATATTCTCCTAAATTTCATTTCCAGTCAAACTGCCATTTCTCTTTCTTTTTTTTTTTAATGATGAGAGGCTTAAGAAAATAGAACCGGCAAATTGTTATTATGTTGTGTGAAAATATGGTGATCACTCACAGCGTGCGAATCCTATGCCATACAGCTCGCTTCTGCTTGTAGGAATTTGTTTGGATTTTTTTCTCCTAGTATTACCTGAAGGCAATATTAATTGAAACTTGGGGCTATTGTCCATCCTGGGGTGGGTTGGGATCTATCAAATCAAATGGTGGCCATCCTAAAGGACATTTTCTATTATCCAACTTACCATTCCCAAAAGGCTGTTTGTAACATGCATAAAATCAGATTTTGACATCAATTGTAGATTGATATGTAACCCATTAGCCATTTTAATGTAGTATGTTATTTATCCTATTCAAGTTTACAAATATTAAAACTTCTAATCTCATATTTTAGTCATTTCAAACATTCAGAATCTTCTATTTGTTTTACTTAAAAATTGATTAGATGCTTCGTAGTAATTATGTTGCACAAAATGTTTCAAAACTGTTGAATACTATGATACATGTGCTAAAAATCACATTGCGAAATCTTTTATAAATTAATATAATACTCCATTTGCCATTGTATGTTGTAACATGTTATTGATCCAATTCAAATTCTCAGATATTGGAACTTTTTAGCTCATATTGTAGTCATTTCAAACATTTAGAATCCCTTTTTTGTTTTTGTTTGAAGAAGAATTAGGTGCTAAAAAGTAACTACGTTAGACAAAATGTTTCTGTACTGTTGAATACTATGATAAAGTATTCCAAATCGCAAATTACACTATGATGTCATAAAATGAACCGTTGCTGCAACTGAATTGCAGACATAGCCTTTTTTCTATAATATGAAATGTATTAGGAGTAGTTTGTAATTAGCCTCAAATAAATCACAATTTCACGTTACCTGTGATATTATTATCATGATTTTGGCTGTATTCAAGATTTAAAAGCGTGCATTTTTTCCAGAAAGTGCTCTACAGATCTAGGAAGTCTTCTCTTCAAAAAAATAAAAAACGAAGTCGTAGTGAGTACTATTAAGGTTAAGCATATAATGGCCGTGTGTCGTATCTCAAATCTTTTAATCTTATTTTGACTTTCCGTTACAAGTTACGACAATGATGTTACCCTTCATGACAGGTCTGAGGAGCCATTTGAGTGACTGCAAATTGATGTTTCCCTAATGTATTTCCGAATAGTGTGATTTCGTTCTATCTTATTATACCAATATCTATCTTATATAATGTTAATGGATATGCATTTACCATAATTCAGAACATCCAAATTTTTTTATGCTAGAAGTGTAAAGAACTGACTGAAGTACTAAATCTATGAACATGAGGAAAGTATGCTTGATAGTACTGTATCTTGATGTAAGGTGGAAATTTGGTTCAATGTTCAAAATAAACACTTCAATGAAAACCTTTGATAAATCTTTTGATTAGTTTGAAGTTCCGTGGCGCTTTTTTGGTCCTTTTTTAAATATGTTTCAATTGCTGCACGTCCTAAGAGAAGCTCTATGAGGATGTGTCAAGCGACGTGAAAAAGTTAAGCTTCTCTCTTGATGGTTCTCGTGATTGTTATAACAGAAGATTTAGAAGTTATATCCTGTTGTTTTTAACAGAAGATTTAGAAGATTTAGAAAGTTATGACCGTGTTTCACGACTAAAGTGGATGTTCTTTAATGCTTTTTAAAATCCATTTCACTACTGGGCTGTTTCTGGTGTTTTTTATTTGTTAATCTTTGACAATTTTAAGGTAATTATTCAACTGGTTCGGAGTATGGATTCTATCAAGGTGCCTGCAGCCCGAGCAATAATTGTGTGGATGGTTGGAGAATACAATTCTTTAGGAGACAGAATTCCTTTGATGTTAACTTCAGTGCTCAAGTATCTTGCTCATTGTTTCACTTCAGAAGCCGCTGAAACAAAACTTCAGATACTTAATACTGCTACTAAGGTAAGAAAAATAAGGTTTATTGGATGGTTCTTATTTTACCACACCCATTCATCAGTTGTTACTGCTTATTATTACTGATTTAATGCAAAACTAAAATATCTTATGGACTTAGCTTTGGATGTTGTTAGATGGACGATGGGGTATAATGTCAGAGTCCCATAGGATCAAGTATATTGATGACCCAGATAGCATTAAGGACATGTAAATAGTGTGCCTGTGTAATAGGAAAGTTTTTCATGTTTAAAGCGATGTTAAGTCTGGTATGTTTATTCTTTTCTATTCTATGCTGTCATTCTATAATAGTTCTTACACTTCTTTTGGGCCCATATAGTGTTTCGTTATAGGTTTTATGGTGGTTAGTCAACTTTTATTCTACTAATAGGAGGTACTACAACACAAAAATAATGCCTAAGCCTTAATCCCGCTATATGAGGTTGGCTTTATGAAACAATTTAAATCAGCCTGATGATTCATTGGTAACGATGTTCATTCGTCTCTATCAGCTACTAATAATAAATGTATAATACTACCTCTGTCCCTCTCACTTATTATTATTTTTCACTTTGGGTTGTCTATTTCATTTTGCATCCTTTTTATTTTAGAATTTGGATCCACCACTTTCTTTTAATTTCATCCATATATTATAACTCTATTTTAATATTATCCACATAATTCAATCTTTCTCTTCATTTGTTACCAAATATCCACTTTTTCTTAAAAACACCCTACTTTCTTGTTGATGCTAAATCTTAGGGACAGATGAGTAATCTACAATTAATAATATCAAATCCAATGATCACCTACATATATTCTCCTCCTCCATTCATTATTATATCTAAAAGTGAGTAGATAAGATCGGGGCTTGAAGGGGAGCACTTGGAGAGAGAGTTGGGCTCAAAGGAATAAGATGTTGTAAAGAATTGGTGGTACTTGAACAAAGAATGACTTAAAATTAATCATGATAAACTGAAAAGTAAAATGTTGAATTTCTATGGGATTATTGTGATACTTATGATGGTCGTTCTTCATTCTTGGTGGACTGGTGGTTGATAAGCTTGTTGTTAAAGTTCTTGATGTTGTCAGTAAGCTTGTAAATCATTCCTGAACTGTATTCTTTCATTGGATTCAGGTGTTGTGTTCCAAAAGTGAAGATCATTTGACAATTAGAAAACTTGTTAGTTATGTGCTTGAACTGGCAAGAAATGACACGAATTATGATGTCCGAGACCGAGCTCGTGCTTTTTCAAAAATATTGTCGACATTTTTAGAATCTCTTGATGATAATGTAAATCATGCCTCGCCAAAAGAGGGGGCTGCACATTTTATTGCAGAAAAAATGCTCGGCCCATCCAAAGGGTTGCCATTGTCTCAACCCCTCAATTCCCGCTTTTATCTTCCTGGATCTCTTTCACAAATAGTTTTGCATGCTGCGCCTGGCTATGAACCTCTCCCTAAACCTTGTAGTTTGCTTCTTGCCGATGTTGACCAAGACTCAAATATTATCAAAGGAAAAGAGAGCTTTGGGGACTATGCAACAGATGATTCTGAGACATTATCTGGTTCTCTGGATGAGGAAAGCGTGTCTGGTTATAGTTCTCAGCATTCAGATAGCGGGTCAAGTTTTGATGATGGCAGTGAGGAGAATGAATATCCTAATGAAGCTCATAAGAGTGCAGATCCATTGATCCAGATTTCAGATGCTGATAACGCTTTTGAGGGGCAAAGTTGTGCTGAAACTAGTCATGCCCAATCTGGATCTGGTGGAGTAGAGGAAATATTTTCTAGAAGGAACTTAGAGTCATGGTTGGGTGAGCAACCTGTTCTGTCGGACCTGAAACCATCTGGTATCGATACCATCCAAAGATCTGCCAGAATTTCCATTGACGATATTGGCAATCGAGTCAGGCCTAAATCATATACTCTTTTGGATACTGTGACTGGCCAGGGTTTGAAGGTGGACTATTCATTTTCTTGTCAGGTGTCTGATGTCTCACCGTTGCTTGTCTGTGTGGAGGTTACTTTTCATAGTTGCTCTAACGAACCTTTCTCAGAAGTGATACTGGTAGATGAGGGGGCTAACAAAGGTCCAGATTCAACAGAGCAAGGATTGATGAAATCAGAAAGGTATTGAGTGAAATGCCCTCAATCACTTATGTCCTTTTGCAGTTGGAACATGAAAGTTGATATCATAAATCCTTATTGATAAATTTTATTGGAGTGTTTACTTTTCTGGTAAACAATTCCATCCCTTCTTACTCAAGGAGGAATGCATTTATAATTCCGTCTTTCTTGTAAAATACTTTACGTGCTCTAATTTTTCAGTTGCAGCAATTTGACTTGAGCACTATTTATATATGCCATTTGACCATATTTTTTTTTACTAACATATGAAAACAAATGTTATGTAAAATTTTGCTGGATATGCCGTATGTATATTTTCTAAATACTTTTTTTTAGTTTTCACAAATAGATAAAGATATTATGCTTGAAATGTGAGCATTCGCATGTGGAAAAGCCAAAGTGTAGCAATTGAAAAATATATGGTTTACTGGTTGCTATTTCTAAAAGAATATACAAAGATTCCCAGTGGGTGTATATGTTATGGTGGAACTACTTATTCCCCCTTTTTATCTGTCTTTTTGTTGCCGAGTTGATTCTCCGAAGTTTCCTTATTGATTTCTGAGATGAGGGGGCTAACAAAGGTGATTTCTCAGGTCCTCTGCAGTTCACGATGATGTCCCAACTTTGGTTCCCATGGAAGCTATTAGTTCTCTTGGACCTGGTGAAATAATGAAACGAGTCCTTCATGTTCGGTTCCATCACCATCTTCTACCCTTAAAGCTGTCTTTACAGTGCAATGGTGAGAAGTACCCTGTAAAGTTGCGCCCTGATATTGGATACTTTATAAAACCCCTTAAGATGGATGTTCTAGATTTTAGAAATAAGGAATCACAGCTACCAGGCATGTTTGAGTATGTGAGAAGGTATGGCTTCATTGGTTTTGTTCATGGCTTTAAAACTTTGCTCAACCTCACCTAATTAATATGAACTTTGAATTTTCCCTTGATAGTAACATTTACCCTCACAATGTGTCGCTATCAGGGGCAAACTCATGCTAACAAAAAGAGTTTGGCTCGTGTCTATTTTAAGTTGAAAATCTTTTGGTATTAAGTTCTTTGAAGAAAATCATAGTAGAATCATATAATATTCGGTGATTATGTTTTGTTCCGGTCCTATTATTATCTCATTCTCCAGTAGTGGAACTTTCTTTCACCTTGTTTAAAAACTTTCGTTGATCGACAACCAATTTGCAATTGATATGTGATCACCTATTAGAGCCATGATACAGATTGATAGAGAGTAAGCCAAATCATGCTCTATCTTCAACTCTGAGATCTCTAGCTCATCTTACTACTATTGCAACTCTATAAGAATACCCCTCTTTCAATAAAAATTCTAAGGCCTTATTTCCAAAGAATTTGTGTCGGCTACATGTACTACATGAAACCGTATATTAGTTCTAAGGATTGTCTAAGTTTATTCTTTATCTACATGTACACATTTACGCAATGTTGCTTTTGTACATTGCCTTTTGGGTCACTATTTCATCTGATGTGAGTGTATAATTCTGTTTTGCTCCCTTCTTGATTTAGCTTAGTGCTTTTGTCATGATTTTTGGGTTTGATGTATATCTCCTGCAAACTATGTTTCAGGTGTACCTTTTCTGATCACGTTGTTGAGCTGAGCAAGGACAATAGTGAGAACTCCTTGTCAAAAGACGCATATCTTATAATCTGTGAGAGCATAGCTTTAAAGATGCTAAGTAATGCAAACCTTTTTCTTGTTTCTGTGGATTTACCTCTGGCATCTAAACTTGATGATGCATCAGGTTTGTGCTTACGGTTCAGTGCTGAAATATTAAGCACCTCTGTTCCTTGCTTGATTACCATTACAGTTGAAGGTGCTTGTTCAGAACCACTGAATATGTTGGTGAAAGTCAACTGTGAAGAAACTGTTTTTGGCTTAAATCTGTTAAACAGGGTTGTAAATTTTTTAGCTGAACCCTTGTCTAGCTGCTCTTAAGGAAAGAATAAAAATTCCTGTCTTTATGTACTTGTCAAACTTGAGAATTATTAAAAGTGGTTGTGGTTCTTCCTTGTCTTACTAGTTTACATTTCTATACTTCAAACAGTTTCTCTTCTATTTTTTCTACTTCATGTTATTTTCATTATCTGTACTTATTTTATCAAGGAAAACTGATTAGTGAATTTGTAAAAGCTCCATTAGAACTGAGAAGCAAGATTTTATTTTATGATATCACTTTGTGTACTGTTCTCTCCAAAACCATGATGCTAATTAAAGCTAACCAGTTGTGTGTTGGCTGGATTCTCATTGGTAATGCATTTGTGCTACTAATAACCTGTCTTTGATATGGCAGCTTGTATATAATCCTTCACCCAAACTGGGGGCTGGAGTTGTGACAATTCTACACACCCTTGAACTTTTCTTTTTGTAGAGTGCGGTGAAGACAGGTTTTAAATCCTTGACCTCTCAGGTTGGTAAAGCCCTAGTGATGCTTATGGTTGTGTCGCTCACCCTCTTGCCATCGTTGATTTATTTGAAGGAGAAAAGTAAAGATTTTTTATGTCTCGTGAACCTGTTGTTTTATGTATTTTGGATGGGAAATGGGCCCTCTGATTGTGTGTTTTGAGATTGAATATGCACCTTCTAAGGCTGTGCATTTACCTTCTACGACAATCCAAAATAAATACACACCAAGGTAATGCTTAGTAGCCCAAAGCATACAGCATTATTTCGCCAACATTTAGCACAGCCTGGTTCAAAAGTGTGCATTATTTTTTCCCTATCATATGATTCAAGTATTTATAATTTGTTTTCTTGTTCTAGTTTAACTTTATCCATGCTTCCTATCTATGTTGCTTAAGCCTGCAAAGTATGAAGATTATATACCTTGTTCTAAAGCGTCAGCATTTTGGACTTGGCGTAGGCTTGTTCCAGAACACAAAAGACTTGTGTAAGTGCCACAGATTTTGTTCTTTATTGGACTTGGTGTGTTGCATGTCGTACCGAGTTACAGTACACGCGCATTATGGAGGCATTACAGATGTTAATTAGTTTCCATTAACATGACAGCTTATTTTTATTTTTCTATATACATGATAAGTACATATACTGAGGAATATACAAAATTACCCAAGATTTCTGGTTGAAGGATAAGAATCCAAAAGTTGAGCTTCTTCAGTGCATTTGTTGTGATTTGGATGAAGTTTTTGAAGGGGCCAAGATCAATTTCTGCACTATTAGAAACTTATGGAATTCCGTCATCCTTATCGATACATCATTTTGCTTTACAACTGAGTGGCTCTCGTGATTCTATTTGATTCTCACTGCTCATTATCTGTGATATGATTTGGTTTATATCTTATTATTCTCAGGAAGTTCTTGGCAGTTTGTTCTGCTTTCAGTCTTTCACCGATGGAATTGACTATGTAAGTGATCCAACACTCATCTCTTGAATTATTCTTTTTTGTGTGCTAGTTTGATTCTTTAACTGCTCATGATAAGTTTCTGGATTGTAGAATATGGAATTCAAAATTTTTAACTTGAACAAATTTTCAACCTTACCAGAATAGCAAGTTTCGTTGGAGACAGACAGGTGTTTATGGGTTGCTTTAACTGACAATCTTTGTTCAGCTGCACCTCAGTGTAAAGATTCTTTTAAGCTTTCAACGCCGTGTTCCGACCAAGTAATTTCTTTCTATATCACTGCTAATTCAGTTTGAAGCACCTGCATCTGCACCAGCAGCACTGAATTAAACTGAGTTGAAATATGTTGTAAAAATATTAATCCATATATAGCTCATTGAATGTTCACGTTAAGTGTCTAGTTTCTTTGGAGTATTAGTCGGAATGAAGCATATTGCTGAAAAAAGGGCCGCGCCACCATAAAACCATATGCATTCACAAAATTCGTTTTGCAATCGATACTTAAACCGTGTTTTTGAATTGTGGCATGATGTATGACCTGTATCCAATTCGACTGATCATATGTACATGTCCTCAAATAAAAGGCTATATTTTGATTTTAAGAGAATTTTTTTAAGGCCATGTAACAAATTTAATAGTTGAGATTTAGTACTTGTTGGGAAGTTAGAGACTCGGAGAACAAATATAGCAAATTGAATGTTTTTCGTGCTAAAATCATATCATGCACAAACTCCATTACTGTTCTGATATATTGCCTGTAACAAATGGTCCAACTTATGTTCATCATTTCGATGGAGCCAAAGCTTTATCGTTCTTTGGTTTCTGATTATAATGGACTAAGTAAAATGCCTCATTAAATCATATGCGCTTCTTATTTATGTGAAGTTGAACATGACGTTTGCTACCAATGGTCAATTGAAAACAACCTCTTTGTTAGTTTTAACATCAACAAGGATTAGAAAGGCTATCTATAAGGGTTTAAAAAGCTATGTATAAAGGTTTAAATTGGAAACTCTTAACATTAATTATTTCATTTGTTGGATAATTTGATTATAAAATTTTCAGCATAGCAATTAACATCATATATTGTGATTAAATTATTGGTGTATAATTTCTTAAGATTTTTAAGTATTTTCTTGATTCTTAATTTTTAATGTTTAGTTGTGCAATTATTGTGAAAGTGACATTCTCCACTACATTGTTTTATTATCTTTGATGTATTTCAGCTGTTCTTTGATATCATTTACATATTTTCTCTGATATCATTCACATTTCAAATGTACCACTATTTTCTAAATTTTTGTGCTATATACAATGTGACAACTTCTTAGGCATGGATGTATTATTTGTTTTTGCAAGTAAATGTTTATTTATTTTGTTTGATCAATGGAGTAGTATGTACGTATTAAAACTATATCTACTTTTATATCTTCTCATGACTTAATACTTTAATAATTTAGTTATTTTTGTCCCCTTTATGCTTTTATTAAAGACATTTAAATGCGGATAAAACTATATAAATAAAACAAGAATTACGTAATAAGTTTATGGTTGAAACTAATAGATGTTACACTTGAATATTTAAATTTATACAATTAATTTTTAAAATATCGCCGTCTGTGGGGATCGAACCCACGACCACGTGGTTAAAAGCCACGCGCTCTACCACTGAGCTAAGACGGCAACTATATAAATAATTTAATATTTAAACAATATCATAAGGTTACAAATAAGGCATGATACATATAATTTTATTTGTTATTTGTTATTTATTAATTATAACAAAGTATAGTTTTTATTGACACAGCTGTAAATTTCATGTACAAACCACAGATTCATATAAAAGAAGTGTATATAATTTAATAGTCCAAATAAATTAAACAACTTATTGACCGATCACTTTTGATAGTTTTTCTACGTACGACCGCATTTTTCAAGCAAAAGTTTGAGATTTTAACATGAACAATCTGTCATTCATGAACTTTATCAATGATATGAACTAAAATTTAAATATTTTTTTTTATAATTGCATAAGCCGAGAGAAGGGTAGGACAAATTGAGATCCTATCTTAAATCCTTACCTGAAAAAGACGTTACTTACTCCAACTTAGATAAAACCCGATTCTTTTGAAATTTAACTTATTAGAAAACTATAATGAAGATTTACGTGAGCTAATGAATTAAGTTGATAAAATCAAAATCGCCTAAATGCTTGTCCTGATGTGATAGTCTAAATTTAGTAAAAGAAAAAAATGGACGAAAAAAAATACATATAAGATACAGTCAGAAAAATTGGTAGGGATAGAGAGTTAAAGACCAATGCTAATATTAATACAGCCAAGTTTAACAAACAAACGAGTGTGTTAAATTTTTTTACACAAATTCTTACTTGAGACCGTCTTTTGTAAAGACGGCTCTTAAAAGCCCAGTCCAATTCTAAATATATATTGTTACAACTCTAAATATAGATTTGGACTGGACTTTTGAGAGTCGTCTTTACAAAAGACGGTCTCTTAAGAGAGACCCTGATTTTTTTAAAGAGCATTCGATAAATTGGGTACAATAGAGCATTCGATAAGTTGGCTTAACACGAAGCATTCATATTAGAAAACATGCAAATTCTAAACCGTTCTGGACATCAAATGCAAACTGAATTAAACACAAATCATTTATTTCTTTGTCACGCCATCCGTTTATCTACTTTGCGCTGGTGAAGCATCTGCTGATCGAGATCTTGAGCCAGACGGTGATCTTGAAACACGCCTTTGAGAATCTATGAGACCTTCCTCGGCTTCATATTTCGCTTTCCTGCAACAGTAGAGTAGCACAGGAACCCAGTAAGCCTAAATATGCCGGCTAATACCTCAGTGGCTCAGTCGATTCCTTATCATATTTTAAAAAAATCGATATTAATAATTCAACCTTTTACCCATTCGCTATGAATAATTTCAAACTTTGGATTATTTTTAATAAACCAACATTTACCTTTAATTTGTTGTATGTTGATAGCAAACTAAGGGTAATGGTTGAATTATTATAAGATAAAAAGGTTATGCTGATAACAAATTAAAAGGCAAAAGCTAGTTATTAAAAAATAATCTTAAAAAATAGAACAATTCACAGCGGATGAGTGAATGGGTGTCAATTAAACCAAGAAAATAGCAACAAAAAAGTTTATCATACCCATTATCATGATCAGGAGTATACGATCTACGGACATCTCCACGAGGAGAGTCCCAGGGTGACCCCGATTTATCAACAGGTCTTCGAGTGGGGGAAGCTGAATACTCCTCTCGTCTTCTTGGAGAAGGAGAATAAGACCTGAAAAGTAAAGACATTAGCATCCAGATGAACCATCTTGCTTCAGTAAAGATCAGTAAGAAATGATTCAAATGAACAGCATTTACAATGTACCTCGAGTGATGACCCCCTCTAGAAACAGAATGATAGGGAGGCGAACGTGAACGAGAAACTGATCGCGAATGAGAACGTCCTGGCAAGAGAACAAAAATATGATATCTGTCAAAGGTTGAGCATGAACGTAAAACAGAAACATCTCAACTAAAGACTCGGTATCTCAGCAGATAGAAAAATTCATGACTTATGACCCAACCGACCCTTGTATACAATAGCAGATAGCCTTCCATACATGATAGATTGCAATGTAGCCTACCCAGGAAAAAATTGTTCATATTCAGCTAGATCAAGGAATGAAACAAGTCCAACAAAATTTTAGAAATTCTCATCCCAATGAAACAGAAAAATCGTCAAACTTTAATAACATTTGGACATAATCAAATACTATGCTAGGATTTAGCAGCACATATATCAGGGTACACAAACAATGCAGTTTTCCACATTGTAAGAGTAATATCATGCAGAAAATTAATTAAACATAGATTAAACAAGATCATAAAGGCCATCACTGCAGAGAAAGCCAAGAGTTTGACCTCAACCCTTAGTTCAATAGCCACCTCACTTGTGAGAAGCAAGATAAAATTCCCAACCTGCCTGAATATGGACCTTTTGATGACGAGCTATACTTGACAATCTTGGCCCAGAAAACATTCTAACAAAGAATCTAAAAGAAAGACAACCCCGACCAAATTCGCAACATTTAATAGTGGATAAAGTATGACATTAAATGTATACTTATCAAGAATTATATGAAGTCATAAGGTTCACTCAGCAAAGGAACAGAATGAAATTTACACCATGGATAGCATTAAACAGCCAAATAGAGGATACCAAGTAACGTCATACAATCGACCCAGACGGGCAACACCATCAAAACCACATTGGCACAAAGCAGTACACTGTCATATTAACCAATCATATAGATCCAATACCAGGGAAATTATAACTAAATCTTAAAGACCAATATGAAGTAGAAATTCACCACTTCATGAAAACACATGAGCAATCCAAGGAGCCTAATAAATAAAAAATCAAGAGACCAAAATACGCATTAGTAAACAGGAAAACGAACTCTGGCATAGGACCAAAAAACTTACTGTAAGCAGGTGACCTTCGTGCACCGTATCTAGGACCACCGCTTCTGTACAAGATGCAAGAAATAAGAACTATGATCATAGAAGAAAAATAAGTATAATAAAGGATTCATACAGCAGGAAATCAGGGCTGAATGGGATAGGTGTGCCTACCTCTGCCTGGTTCTCCTGCGCATTTCTTCAGGCCGTTTTCTTGATTCTGAAGCAACAACTACGGTTATCTCCCGTCCAGCAAAAACCTGCCTGTTCATGTGATATTGAGCTTCTGAAGCATCGTACGCGTCCACAAACTGCACAAAGGCAAAGCCACGAGGTTCCCTGTGTGCCGGTGTATAGATGAAGTTAACCAAAGCAGCTCATAGAATTCAAGAAAATGTTAAGACACGCTCCAGTGAGTGATGCATGACCATAATGTAATTACATATACCTCTTTTTCGATTATCAAGGTTCTTCCTTAACATTAAGCCACTACCAATTTTCCATTCGCAATCAAAACAAATGAGAATAGCAACTTCAAATGAATGGAACTTGAAATTCTTCATATGGGCGTATAAAAAAGAAGCACTTGATTACAAAAGAAATTCTTGTACTCTGAATAACACTAATTTTCTTGGCATCTTGTCTTCATTTCATCAAAAATCAATCATCTTCTTCATCAAGCTTCTTTAAAATGAATCATCACATAATTTTCTTCTTATAGGAAGATTCTTCTTTTAAAATTACTCCTAAAATCTTGGCAGGCAATATGTTAACAATCATATACAGTAGGTCTTCATCAAAAGTGGGGCTTGGGCTTGTTTGGCTTCAAACCAATACACCCCCTGACAAACCAGTTCAAATAAACATTTTACTAAGATTTAAAGAGGAAAGCCCAGAAACATTTGAAGAATGCCTAATCAGTGCTCAAAGAGTACTGCCTAGAAAGATTATGATTACTTTACCTAAGCAGTTAATCAAATATCCAAAGCAATGTCACAATGATCCATCAAATAAATCTAACCACAAGAAGACACATTATACACTCATCCCAATAATGTTAATTTCAGGAAAATAACACAAGACTATGCCACATACATGACAACTATCATCAGCAAAATAAAATCCTTCACATAAACATGATTTACAGCATCAGAATTACAAACCCAAAGACAAGTACGACCATAGACTCTTGAGCATAATAAGTTTACATATACACAACAAAAAGGAAAAAAAAACAAAACTCACCCTGTATAATAATCTTTTGGAATATATACATCACGAACAGGCCCAAATCTTTCAAAAGGAACTCGAAGTTCCTCAGGTCTGCAATAGAAACACAACTATAAGTCATCCATTTGCAGTACAGAAGCGAGCAATGTATAACTATATCAGAAAAAAATGAATAAGACGAGAAGAAAATGACAATGCAAAACTTAAAAACTTTACAGTAGTTTACCTGCAGTCCAAAGGAATGTTGCGAACCAACAAACTTCCATTATTTGAGTCCTTGCGTCTTCCAAAACCACCACCACCACCGCCACCATATCCTCTTCTTGGAGGACTATAACCCCGCCTCGGCGGGCTATATCCACCTCTTGGTGGACTCCTTCCACGACTACTATATCCCCTTCTTGGGGGACTGTAATAACCCGGGCTGTACCTCCTCATGATGTGCCCTGAAATAGTATACTACCATCAATTATAATTCCAGATCAACAATGAATTTTGTGTTCCCAACTAAAGTATACTAAAGTCTCAACAACCAATCAACAAAAATATGGGTTAATAAGAAACATTGATTTGCATATTGAAAATAAGACCGAGTATAAACTGCTAAACTCAAACAACAGCTTCAGCGTTTTCACTGTCCGCGTATCTTATCCACTTCCGAAAACAGGAAAACCATTCCATAAAAATCCATACATCTATAAGGTAAAATTTCTCAAATAAAATTGATTTCATACACAAATAATAGAAGAAGTCTATTCATAAGAGCTATTAATTTGAAATCAATAACAAGACACATTAAACCAACAGCTAACTGTTTAGCTGATTGATATATACACAATAATGATTATTCAATCAACTCCTACTAATCTAGAGTTCTCTAAATAACAGTCAATCAAAAAATTAAAATGTTACTCCCTCCGTTCTTAAAAAAATTTGTCCACTTTGGGTTTTTCACGCAAAACATAGGCGGGTATTACTAATAATCGAAAACGGAAAATAGGAGGGATTATAAGGGTATATTTAGAAAAAATAATTTCCAAAAATGAAAAGTATCTTAAGGTTGACTAACATTTGAAACTATAAAGGTGAACAAATATAAAAGAACCGGAGTATCCTTTTATTATAGAAAAATTTACTTTTAAAATCCGACTTTTGCTCGTTCTCTTTTTAAAAATCTTAACTTTTTTATTATTTTTTAAAAATTCGACTTTATCCCTAACTTGCCTGAACAGTTGGTTAATGAATTTTTTAAAAAAGAGAATAAGAAAATTTACTTGAATGTCTTAAAACGCGCAACAAATTTCGTATCGAAAAAGGCTCAATATCATACCATCGATCTCTAATCAACAATCATAACAGATAAATCACCACCCTGATCACAATCTAGATGATACAGACAGTATATTCAATAAAAAAGTGAGTAAAATTTGTAAATTTTCTAACCGAAAAAAGGAGGAAAAAAACGCCAATTAGGGTTTCGTAATCGAAAAATTAGTGATAAAAGGAGACTGAAAATTTGTAGTATATATGATTCTTTAAAAGAAGAAAGCGAAATAATTTGTAAATTGTTACCTTACCTGAAATTGGATTGAACTTTAAAAACTGAGTAGCTCCGTTACTCCGTAGAGAGAGAAAGCGATAGGAGAGAAAAATTAAACGAATGATTTCACAAAGGGGAACAAAGGGAGAGACGGTGACTTATAAGAAGCGAACGATAATTTATTTAAAACAAGTTTCAAGTTAACTAAATGTCTCATAAAATTACTCCCTTTTATTGGCGTTTAAAATAGATTTGTCGATTTGATATATATCTGATTTTTGAACTGAATTCGACTTGACTTAACTTTAAATGGATTCAAAATATATATAAACCAATGTTATATAAACACAAGATTTGAATTTGAACCGACCCAAACATCTAATTCGAAATTAACCTGATGACTCAAATAAACAATCTCGGACCCTCTAGTTTTTTGATTGATATACTTTTGCTTTTTACGCTATTAAATGTATATTTTAATTTCGTTAATAATTCTAAAAAGTCGATATTATGGAAATATGTATTAAGACGAATTAAACTAATATCACTCGACTATTACATTATACATAAAGAAATATTGCAAAATAACATTAATTGATAAACAATAGTTGTATAGTAACCAGAGTAACTAAAAAAATTATGCGAAAATATTCGGTTAAACTGAGAATAGAAAAAGAAATTGATGAGAATAAAACCCAAGACATTATTTAGAGAAGAGGTATTTGTTTTAAGTGAGATATAAGACTTAATTTTCAACACTCCATTACTCCCTCTAATTTTAATTTAAACTTGTCATAAATTGACTCAAATTTACTTCAATATAACCAAATTTAAAGTCAATTTAAATTAATGTATAACTAACAGAAATAGAACTATATTGACTAGATTCCAATATTTCTACAACTTAATATTAATTTAACGTAAATTCAAACTCGAGATAACTTCAATCTCAAACAAATTGAATAGCAAATCGAGAACTTTTTTGAAAGTTTTACCAATTGTGTTAAAAGTTAAAAGCATTTGATGGATAGAGGATTAATTGAAAAATCAAGCTACAATAATAATTCCAAAAAATAAGGGTAAGATACATAAAACTATTCAAAATGCCCCATATGAACTTTTCAATATTGAAAGTTGAAGCTCCATATCATTACACCCCAAAATGAAAATGATATTCATAATCATAATAGACCAAAAATAAAATAAATAAGAACATGCGAAAACTATATTCTCTCTGTTTCTTTGAGATTGCTGTTGATAACGACATTTTATGTGGAAAAACGTCATAATTAGCAGCATTCCAAAAGGGACAAATGAATATTATTACACGTTACAAAACCATAGTCAAATTCAAGATGACAATAAACAAAATTCATAGACTTGTCTTTTAACCAATTAGTTTAGAATATAGATAGATTATTCTATGCTTACTATTACACAAGTGTATAGTGTACAAAACCATCAAAATTCAACCTTAGCTTTCTCAAGGGATCATGTTATGGTCCGTAAGTCCATCTGCAGTAGGTCTTTGAGCTCGGTTTCACCATCGAGGTTTACTTTATCGTGATCAATAATATCAACATTTATAGAACTCGCCCTCGGAACAATTCCACAATCGAAAATTGCCAAGATGGGAAGCTGAAGCCCGAAATGCGCAACATTATAGGGCTTCGACTGTTGCAAACGGGCTTTCGTGTCCTTTGTTTCTATAGCGGAAGTGTAATAATGAATCTAATATATTTCATCAACAAGCAAGAGCAACATCTCGAGATTGCTCGATTTCTTTGTCTCTAAGCAAAGGTGTCTTTTGGAACTCATTCCTCAGCTGTCCGCAAGCTGCACTTGCATCGAGACCCCTAGTCTGGCGTACACTTGTGGTTATTTTGCGGGACTCTAGAGCAGCGGAAAAGGCATGGACCTAAAAGGAGTAGAAAACATAAGTGCAATCTAGTCGATATTGGTGTTCAAGTAACGTAAGAAAGGGACTTGCAGCTGCTTCCTACAGTTGTATGATCGACTCCTCAAACGGCCCCTCCCCAAGTCAAGATATCCCGTTCTCATATGGAAAATATATCCGATTTCAAAGGGTTTTCTTCCGAAAATACCTTTATTAAGAAAAACGCAATATAACCCAATTATATAGAAGCATCAAAAAGATGTTCGATGATCCGTTCCTACTCCGTTAATTTTTATTGTCTAACCTAGTTACCAGTGGCGGACTTACAAAGGGACATGGAGATGCCATTGTACTACCAAAACTAAAGTAGTTAAAATTCTTAAAGGAAAATAGGAAAACAGGTGAAGTAAGAGGACCCCGCCAAAAGAGATTAAAAACATACCGCCTTTCGGTGAGGCCGTTTGTACTCAGAGCCTTCAATCGGATTGAAAGGTATGAGGTTAACATGATGACCTCGTCCCCATTGATGCAGTAGGTCGGCAAGTTCTATTGCTTGCTCGACCGAGTCATTTACACCAGCTGAAACAGATATCGGTTAGTCGAATTTTTCTCGCACTCAAGTGCCAAGTTAAGGTAATAAATGCAGTACCTAAGAGAGTATACTCAAAAGACACTCGTCGATTAGTTTCAAGGAAGTAATCCCGGCAATCTTGCATCAATGCTTCCAGGGGGTATGCTTTTGCACTTGGCACGATCTTTTCTCTAAGTTTCTGGTTTGGTGCATGCAAGCTGTGGCACAAGTTACAGTGAAAAGTCAGTTAGAAAACATCAAATCTTCTAGACGTCGGTTCTGCCCCATCAGGGGCAAGGATAGTAAAAGATACTCAAACTTAATCCTAATCAATTAAGCCCGCCCGAAAACAAGCCATGAAAAAAACACTCTGGGAAATTGGGACATAAAAATAGTGTAGATATAAAAATTTAGTAAAAACATGGGAGTTATGAATTAGCACTCTTTTCCATTTCAGTTTGTCCAATTTGCACCATTTCCTTTTTTGGCAATGATTCCCACACAATTTCTTTTAGTCCCATTCACATACTTATTTTCTCTCTCCATCTTAACCACTTATTTCTACCATCCGCTAGAATTTTATCTTATTCCCCATCTCAATTCACTTATCACCTAAAAATATAACAATTTCATTTGGATGCTTTCTCGTTGAAACAATGGAGTAATTCAAGGGAAAAAACATTTTTTTGTCTATCTCTAAGATATGAATTTACTATTCTTCAGCAACACACCACAAAAGAGATAATGGGAGGGGAATCATACATTGCCTAGAGCAATTAGAAGTTTGAACTGGAAGAAGGTTAATAATTTTAGTCCATGGCCTCAGTCCTCACTATACAATGGCCGTTGGTATTAAAGATCAAACCTTGCTGAAGGAAAGATCATAAAAATAAATGCTTTTGATGGATGTTTGGTGCAAATCCTCGAAATGTAAAAATGTCAAAGACACATGACCGATTACACATCAATACCCTATATCACTCGATGCATGTAAAAACATAGTGCAAAAATAAGGTTTCAATAACAATCACGAAAAGGATTCGCGGTCAATGCGGCCTTTATTTTGGACTTTGACTTGTTAGGACTTTCCAAGGACGTGAGGGAATAAGCAATAACTTGCAAGGAACCCTTGGACCACTCAACAAAAGATTAGGCTTTAGTAAAGTGTAAAGATCAAAAGTCACATACAATAGAGGCGATCAACAATACAACAATGTCAGAGCTTTAATCCCAAAAGACTGGAGTTGACTTCGTGAATGAATGTATTAGTTTCAATGGTTGTCCTCATGAATTCTTCTCCATTCATTTTGATTTTTGAACATCTCAATCTGTAATTCTAGATTCTCCATATCCTTTTTCAATCATGTCCTCCAAGTAATCTTCAGTCTTCCTCACCCTGATAGTTTCTCGAGTTTCAAGTTCCATATTTCTAACTATCTTACCGGTTCGTTAATACCCCGTCTTTGCACATCCCTAAACCATCTTAAACGATTATCTTCCATCTTTTCCTCAATATTTGCAACTCCTAAACTCTTTCTTATATCTTCGTTTTGAATTTATTCCTCAAGGTATGTCCACTCATCCATCAAAGAATACGTATTTCCACTACTCTCATCTTCCTACAATGATTCTTTCTAAAAGTAAACATTTTACAAGTCCTAAAAAGAACTGTAGGGAAGTCTTTTAGCCTTTAAAGCACTCTCACGAGGGTGTTTGCAATCTACATCAACATGTCTAAAGGGTTGAACTGTTCCATAAAAACTCAAATTCTGGTCAACAAACTTCATTACGCCTAAATAAGTTTACGAGTATTTAACAGTCCCAGCTCCTGTATTAGTGGCATAACAGGATCCACATTAGGTGAAAATTGACTTATTGTTTATGAAATTAGCTTCAGTGTACCACGTGAAGAAGGTGCTACTATTCCTAGTGCATTCAAGACAATTAATAAGTAAGCACAAGAGAAGATAAACATGTAACTACGTAAGTCAAAGTTTAAAGTACAACAGATTAATATAATAAAACACAAAATATTCCCAAATAAAATTTACAGGCATTCTCATGGTAAATTGGTGGTAAACCTGATGGCTAACGTGGATTGAAGTTTGTAGGAAGCCAATTTCTTGATTGTATTGGGAACGCCCACAGTCGATATAGTGATCATTCTTTGCCCAATTTCGATGTCCTGAAATATTAAAACATAGTCAAAATTGGCTTTTTACCGAATCATAGAGTTTTACAGAATAGTTAGCGAAGTCCCCACAAAAGAAGAACATATCAACCATCTGTTTAGCAATGTTATGCAATTTTCTGTTGAACATGTATCTTTGGAAATTCTAAGAAAAACACTAGAAATGGTGTAATTGATCCCTCTATATATGTCTTAAGATACATGTGGGTCTGTTATGAATTGGATGGGCCATGAGAAGAAATCACTAAAGATCGTATATGAATGTATCAATTTGTATGTAAAATGTGATTGTATAACGAAGAACGATTGTAAACAAAGAACAATTACAATGGATAGTGTACAAGCATTCGAGAGGCTTGTTCTCTCCTAAGAGTATTACACTCACTAAAACTATTACACTTCTTGAATGACTAATTCCCTCCCCTTCCCCTCTATTTATACTAATCCCTACATTTTATTCCCCCAACTAACTAATTACTAAAATATTATTTATTACTAAATTCCCACATTACCCCTTCCTACCAATTCCTAACAGGGTCATTGATTCTGATTTCAGACTAAACAAGGGTAAATTGCTCTTGGCTTAAAGTGCAATTAGGTGATGTATATTGATAAACTGACTGTTATTGCCACAAAAATAACTAATTTTCATTAACTTTTGAGCCAATCACGTATTTACACAAGGGAGGTTTTGAGCATGTTTAACATGCTTGACCACACAGGGCCCCGAAAATGTGGGGCCTCAATAATAAATTATGTAGTATATTTTTAGTTTTTAAAGATACAATAATGTTAGAAAAATATCTTTATTTTTAAGCTGCACAGGGCTTTTAACAAAATTTGTCAATTTTTGTTCCGCCCCTGTATTTACATGTGGCTCGGAGATACATTCAAATGAAAACATGATGAGACACTACTTACCTTATTCAAACATCGATGTGCTTCAACAACAGATTTCAAGTTGAGCATTGGCTCACCCATTCCCATGAAAACAACATTTGTGACACGATGGCCAAAAACATCCTCTATAGCCAAGACCTGAAAGGCAAAAGGGCAAGTCATAAGCTTATTAAAGGTAAACTAACTCATCGCATCTTATAATAACCAAATATACCTTCAGGCTTCAAGAGTTTCTGATTTCAGGCATGAGTATGACAAGGAACACTAAAAACAACTTTAATAAAACACATATAAAAACGCCAAAGATAGATCTATTGAGAAGCTCTAGCGAGTTGCGACTTTAATTTTATAAGAAAAATTCCTCCTTAATAATATGACAATGCTTTATAGTAAAAGTATAGATTTTCAATAAAATGGAAACATGTTGAACAAACCTGTTCGACAATTTCATGTTTCTTAAGGTTTCGTGAGAAACCTCCCTTTCCAGTAGCACAAAACGAGCATCGTAATGGGCAACCAACCTAATCCAATAATCCAACAACATGAAAGGTGTAAGATCTTAGTAGCATCACACAAAGAAGATCATAGGCACAAACAAGTGACATTTATTGATGCACATGAAGGAGATTTTAAAGTGACACAAAAAAATCATTCGAAAAAGGGATATTTCAGAAAATGACCTGTGATGAAACACAAGCCGTAAGACGCATTGAACCCTTCTCATCATCTTTCACTGGTATGCCAACTGTTTCAACCAACCTGTTATCTTCCAGCTTTAAAAGTAACTGCAGGGATATAAAAAGATGATTTGAAACCAAATCAAATCTATAAAACAAGTACCAATTGGTCCAATCATTATTACTTCTCATCAACATCACCCAAAGCAGAATTTTTCCTCGCCATTCATCAATCACCAATATGAGTATGTGTCAGCAGGCAATACGAATCACATCACAGTAAGTGCCGCCCATAACAATTGTACATGATCACACATGACACAACATTACAACAATGTCAAGCTTGAATATCAACAATATGGGGTCGGCTACATAACAAATCAAAATATGCTAACGTGGGAAATTGTCGCTAACAAAGATTATACTTTAATTGGCTTTATTTAATACTAATCTACAAATAATAAAATCAATTTTAATGATCATCAACCTATTATCTCCTCCACCTTTCATCTTTATTTATTGGCATACCCTCCAACAAACTCTAAATCTTCACGTTATTCTTCATTCATGTCATCCAAGTCATCTTCTAACCACGTCTCTCTCTCTCCCTCTCTCTCTTGGAGGGAGAAGACAAACACTATAATATGTTATGGGACACACTTTTTGGCACTCCTACGCACACTGACTAGCTCACACACCTAAAAAGACATTGGCTTTTGTTTATGGAGCTCACACACCTTCGCCCATAATTCCTATTCTACGAAAATTATCAAACTAAACAGCAGTAGATGTTGAAAATATTTCCCTAATACCAAATAACCCAAGCAGTTTATAAGGAATAAATTCCAATTCCCATCAAGATATGCATTGCAACCTATAACTCAAAATTCTAACATGCATCAATTTATTCAAAATTAATCCAACTAAACATAAAAATCCAAAAGGGTAAAAATAGCACAACATATTACAACTAAAAACACCAAGAAACAAGCAATTCACAAGATAACCTAAATGAACTGATAGAGTATATAACGTATATTGGCCTTTAACCATTAGCTTGATAAATAAAAATAACATTTTCCGAAGCTTCAACCAAAAGATTACGTTGATGGTTCAAGCCACAAGATATGTTATATACTCTTATCACGATTCACGGGTATTAAAGTGTTAAACGCAAACCTTGATTGTGCCATCAGCAGCAGTGACCGTATGATGCACAGGAGATCGACCCACCTTCCACCCTGCTTCTTGCATCTCAGTCCTCAATACCTGCGGCACTTCCTCCATATACAATCAAATATTCTAATTAGGAACAGCTGATTAATACAAATACCTTAATAATTTTACTTGAATAACTAAATTAACACCAACATTTCTATTAATAAAAAACATGAAATCCAACATACATTGGGTGAATTCTTCAATCTCTTTCACTTTCCTCTTGTAAATAAGATGATAAATCTGCTTCCCTCGATAACTTTGCTAAATACCCACAAAATTCCAAACCATAAATACATCAAAACACGAAAATAATTCAAGGATTTCCAAAAAAATATTCAATTTTACAAAACTTACCTGGCCAAAATCGAGGGCAAGTTGTTGAAGTTCTTGCTCAGACATACCCAGAAGAATTCGAGAATCAGTTTGTGACACAGTTGTAGGAGATGTTTGTGAAATTTGAGATGAAACTTTAAAGATATTTGAGTTATTGATTGTAGTAGCAGTTGGAATAGTAGAGAAAGCAGAGGAAGAAGAAGAAGAAAGAAAAGAACGAGAACAAATTGTGAAGGCCAAAGCGTGTGAGCGGATGGAGGTACGTGTGAATGGGATTGAATAAACTTGTATTAAAAACGCCATTGTTGTTCACTTTTGAGTTTTTTCTCTGCCTCTTTAGCAGAAACAATACTTGCAGAAAAAAAACCCCAAAACCTCAGCTTAATTATCTGGGGTTTTTCCTTTTTTTCGTGAAAAATAGGTACAAGTGGGCACGAAGCATGGGCCGGATCTTTTTCATTAAAAAAAGCATGGGCCGGATCAGCACGTGTTTGGTGAAAAATTGAAAAGGATAAGAGTTTCAATCAAAAAAAAGCATCCTTTAAGAGTGAAATTAAAGTTTTTCCAAAAGTAAGCGTCTAGTATTCCAGAGCAAAGGTTTGGTTCAGTTCGCAGTTACTAAGTGCGAACAGAAGTTAGTTTTTTAAAAAAACAAAGGGGGTTGTTCGCACTTAGTAACTGCGAACAGGTCAAAGTGGTCAACATGTTGTTCGCAGTTAATAAGTGCGAACAACCCCCTTTGTTTTTTCCACTTGTACGCAGTTACTAAGTGCGAACAGTTTTGACTTTTCAAAGTAGCCGTTGTATGGTCAAACTAGCCGTTAATTCAATTCCTCTATAAATACCTAAACCTTATAACTCGATTCATCTTACATATTCACCAAACTATCATTCTTTTGTTTAGGTAAGTTTATATAATTTAGTTTCATTGTTATTGATTTAAAGTTTCTATTCATTTTATTAATGTTATTATTAATTTATGTTGATGTTTTTAACTTTTGTGTTTGTGTTTTGTCATTAACATATCTAAAAGATTCATTACCTATGGATGAGCATTGTCATTGTGGCTATGAAGTCGAATTTGGTCGTGATTGGAGCGATTTTGATCCCGGACGTCAATATGTTGCTTGTCCACTATTCGAAGATGAAAATTTGAGATGCACGTACTTTAGGTGGGTTGATCCGGATGGCACCGATTGGCAAAAAGCAATCATTATTAAGCTAGATAAGGAGAATGAAAAGCTTAGAAATGAGATACATAACTTGAAAAGAGAAGCAATGGATAAGGCGCATAGAAGTGAAGAAACCGAGAGGATATTGAAAAAGTTTATTAAGCCTACTTAAGTTGTAATGGTTATATGTAATGAATGAACGTTGTATTGGTAATCATTATTAATGAAACTATGTTGAATTTTCTTGCATCATTTCGAGATCATGATAAACTAAATAAAACCAACAACTAAATATATACATACATATGTTTAAAACATACAACTAAATATATATATAAGTTTAAAACATTCGTAGTCAATCAAATGCTCATCATCCTCACTCATCTACCCTATCCAACTGAGTTGGTCTACTACGCCTCCTACGGTAGACAGAGCGGGTCGGGTGTAGATTCGGTCGGGGAGGGGACTGATAAAGGGATGACTGAGATGGCTGAGATGGCTGAGTTGGTTGATGGCCCCGCATCGTCAGCTGTGTATGGCAAGTCCATCTCCTCTAGATGAACTTCACGCGCAGGAGATGATGACCCCGCAGCAACTTCCGGTATGAAGTGCTGGAACTACGTGCCCAGGAGCACGCCTTGTGCGATCTCTCAAACCGTCTCCTCGTGAGTTGTCCGGATAACGGCCGCAACACCTTGTGCCTGCAAACAATAGTTAGTTAATGCGGTATTGCATTTTGAAATCGACAACTTAATAAATCAAATACAAATGAAGACTCACAAATTGAGTCATCGTAGGCGCAGCAGGAGTGTATTGTGCCGCCTCAGTGATGCCACGTGGTGTCATCCATCGGCGTGTGATAGAGAGGAACCACTACATGTATTCAGGTGTGGTCAATGTGCCGACATAATCAATTGGCGCACCTTGGGCTATTAGCTCTAGTCTACGATCCCAACGAGCGATGTGGCGCCCGTTGATCTCCGTCCAATTAGCCGTACCCTGATTCTTCCGAGAGATAAGGTGCAGCTCGGGCTCGGTGTCATAAGGCGGTGGAATGTTTTGTACCAACCCATATTGGCGCAGAACGCGCTCCGGTAGATGTACTTTGACAATGTCGAAGCATATGAGTGGTACAGAAGCCCTCCACGCTCCCGACTGAATACCCGAGTGATCAGGGACAGCTGCATAGGCTTCGGCTGGGTACGGGTCCCATAAAAACTACAACATTTGTACATTAAAGATTAAATAAACATCATAGCTTTGTAATAACGTTATTGATTAGTGAAATGTTTACCTGATTCGGTCGCAGCAGGTCTAACTGATCACGGTAGAATCCTAGACCGGTACCCGTATGTTTGCGCGTTCGGCGCGCAAAATTCCGGCGCGAACCATGGGCAGCATCTGGTGAGGGTTGCTGCGGAGGAGCAAACTCACCTCGAACAACCGCTCTGTAAGGCTGGTCGATCAAAATATGCTCCCACGCCCACAGCTGTAAATAGAAGTTGTACTTGTACATGTTAGTGTGTAATGTGAGATATAAATTATAAATAAAAGTTATTATAATTACCTGTAATATGGCCAGCGGTCCTGCGATCTCCCGGACGTCCTTCTTGGCAGCACCACATAGCCTCCTGTACAAGTATCCCAGGGCCGCGGAGCCCCAGCTGTACTCGGCAATGCGCTCCCAGGGGTCGTCCAGTAACGTCAAATATAGGAGCTGAACTTGGTTGTTTGTTTTGTCAGCAAACAAGACAGCTCCTATGAAATATAAGATGTACATTTAAAATCATTCAAATCCATGTTCGATTTGCACGCAAACAACTTACGTCTACCACCAACATAATCAACATTCCCACTACTTTCTCGAATAGAACCATTTCAAAAACACACTATAGTCACACGAAATGATGCCATTTCTACATATACAAACAAAATCAACATCATCATCAATTCCTAACAACATCCTAATTTCTAATAATATATAATGTACATAAAATTCAAATTATTAAGTAATTAATAAGTTTATAAATTATATTTCTAATAACACCATCAAATTTCCTAATAATATATAATGTAGAAAAAAAATCATATTATACAACATGCTCATTATCACCGATACTTCAACAACCAACAAAATAAGCTATTAAAACAATTAAACATTACCTTGATCAGTAAAGGATGCTTTAAAAGAGTGTAGATTGAGGAATTAGTAACCTACATTTGAGTTAATAACAAAATTCATTATAATGACCAAACGAAGTATAAAGTAAAAAAAAAAACGCAAAAAAACTTACCTTCGTGCAAGCTAGAGTACCCCAGACTAAATTTGAAGTGTTGAATTCTATTAGGAATGAAAGAATTGATGGAGGCAAGGTAGTTTAAGAGAGGTTTGAAGGAGAGAAATGTCGATTTTTTTGGCTTAGGGTTTTTCGAATTGGGGGAAATGGGGTTCTGGGGAAGAAGCTGTTGTTTTTAAGAGAAGCATCCTGTTCGCAGTTACTAAGTGCGAACAGGTCAAAAATAGTCAACCTAGCTGTTCGCACTTAGTAACTGCGAACAGCTCCAGACCTCAGCTTTGGGAGTTTGACGCTTATTTTTGGAAAAAGTTTGATTTCAATCTTAAACCATGATTTTTTTTTATTTATCCTCTTATCCATTTCAAATTTTCCGTGTTTGGTATGATACGTCAGCGGGAGAGACCGTTTTTTCGTGAGACGGTGTCAAAATTAATAGTTTAATCTACACATGGGGTGCGTCTCATAGAAATCTCTTAGACAACAATTTGTGACTTTCTATGCCTCGTGACTGTGAATTTTGTGTTCACGAATTTGAAGAAAAAAGTTGGGTTTGGCACACTATTTTTCACCTTAAAAAATAAACGTAAGAGAAAACAGTTGGCAATCTCGCAACACGGGCTAATGCTATATGATTTCATCGTGTCGTGCCTTGCCAAGGGTTTGAATTTGTTGTTTACATAAATCTTACTTCAATTTACAAACTCTAGCTAATACTCAAAGAACTTATTAAATATAAACTTCAACAAGTTTTGTATCCGTATGAAATCGCTTCACCATAAAACAAACTCATAAAATAACTTCATTTTTCTAATTGGTTATTTAAAGATCGTAAGTAATCACTTTAAGATTATTAGTGATTACTCATATGCTATTAAAAGTGATAACTTAAATATAAGTAATCCATTTAAGTTATAAATGATCAAATTTAAAATAGTAAATTTACATTAATCGAGCCCATCAGCCCAATTTATATAATTTCACCGTTAAACCGTCTCATTTGAAAATATATGAAAGAATATAAACCAAAATCAATCAACTTGAGATACTATGTAAAGAGGCAAAGCAAATCTATTACTACATCCTTGAGAAATACATTAAGAAGGAAAAAATAATTACTTGACTTTCCTAATCTCAATACATAAAGTTAATAGCTACAACAACAAACTTACTGTACAATCATCAGCCAAATCATGGGAATATATAAACCCATTTACCCAAGTTCTCCAATTTACATTGGAAAAACCATATTATGCATCCTAACTAATAGACATGTTTTCCTTGGCCATAACAAATGTTTCTATAAAAGAAATCTACAGTGGTTGACTTTTAAAGCCAAACTAAACTGGCAAACGGCATAAGATATGCATAAACTCTCCAAACACGTATCCTCCCTACTCCCTCGACTGAAAGATGGGAAAAAATGAAGAGACGTTCTTTTGTTTCTGTCAACAACGAATAGGTGCAATAGGAGATCTATAATCGGGTGAAGTTGTACCACCACCCCTACACATATCGTTACCAATTGCATTTCTTTTCCGAGTTCTTTGTCCTTGGCCGGCTTTTTGATGATTTGCATTTCGTTTTACTTCGGTTTTTATAGGGTATAAGTCACGGTCAATAGGGTATAAATCGACAGTTTGTTTGCACTCATGTAGTTGCTCTAGTGTCGAGACGACCTCGGTCATGTTAGGCCTAAATCTCGGGTCTACCGACAGGCATTGGATGACAAGGTTGCCTATGACCTTTGCCGACCTTGAGGAGTACTGGCCTTGGATTCTTGTATCCATAATTCGTCGTATCTTTTCTTTACGAAGGTAAGGCATTGCCCATCTGACCAAATCCTTTTCCTTAGGAGCCGCATTTTCATCTAGCACTCGTCTTCCGGTCATTATTTCAAGGAGAACGACTCCGAAACTGTAAATGTCGTTCTTTGGTGTGAGGTGACCTACAAAACAAGCAGCAATTCAAGGTTAGTATAACACATTAGTTCTTAACTACTGTCAAACGTTGTCGGGATAGCAAGATCAAAATATTCAATCAGCAACTAACTCGAGGTCCGGGGTGAATACGGGCATGTGTAAGGTGCCCGACAGGCGACAACACAAGTCCCTGAAATTAAGGAGAAAGCTTTGTATGGACTTGATCTACACTATTTTAGTATGCACCAACCTTAAAAGTATTAAAATAGTACAATCTTCAGGAAATACTTGCTATTATTAGGTTGGTGCAGACTAAAATAGCATAAACCTATACAAGACTTTTCCAAAATTAACAGCCTCAAATATTAGTTAAAGACAAACTAACTAGCGAATTATGTTTCACTGGGCAAGAATAACGAGTTTAGAAAAGAGTTTTTATGTTAACATAAACCTACATATGTAAAAGAGAAATTAGAGGACTCTTACCAGTGGCCATATATTCAGGAGCTGCATATCCATGGGTACCCATGACTCTTGTAGATACATAACCTTGATCATCACACGGCCCATCTTTTGCCAAACCGAAATCCGAAAGCTTTGCATTAAAATCCTGTATTACACATAATAAGGATGTCAAGCAATGCAAGAGATGGTTCGGAAGCTTTTAATAGCTAATTCCGGAGCTAAACTTACTGAATCAAGGAGTATGTTGGAAGGTTTATAATCTCGATAAATGACTTTTATGTTCGGACTGTGGAGGAAAGCTAGACCCTTTGCTGCACCAAGAATGACCTTCATCCGGAGATTCCATGATAGAGGTTCAAAATACGACGATCCTGATTAAGTACAATACATATCCATATTTTAGAGGACGGAAGAAACTAGAATGATTTACCGAAATGATTATAGGCTATAAAACTTACTCCTGAACAGATGATTCTCTAAGCTACCACGCGTCATGAACTCATACACCAAAAGGCGGTGTTCGTTCTCTAAGCAGTATCCGATCAAGTTCACAAGATTTGGGTGCCGCAATTGCCCCAAGTAATTGATTTCTGTCTGTTCCAAATTAACAGAAGATATGTTTAGGTGAATGCAACAAAAAAAGGAAATTTGAAGGTATATATCTGAATCATTGCAGGATAAATAATTAGATGACCCGTTATGGTTTTATGGTTAATGGGTATGAGTTGCCACCCTTCTTTCTTTCCCCAGACCAGATCATAGTTTTCTATGGGCTGGATACACTAATCTAAAGTTTGCTACTCAATTGTAGTATGAATGGAGCAACCAAGTCAAATTATCTCATACAATTATTTCATTATGTTACCCCAATACAATTAATGGCTTCCAGGTCCCACGAGCACAAGAGAATCTTGTATGGCCCAGGTTAATTAATAAACAACCCTATTAAATTCAGTGATGGATTCAGAAAAATACAAGATATGTCAATATAAGTGAAACGTGCTTATTGGGTTTTGATCCCTAGTGGCATATGTGGAAGGCGAACACATTAAATAACTCATTAAGGGTATATTTACATGTAACATTTACTTTCATTTTGAATTTGAGTGATGTCAACCGACCTCAGTGACATCATGTTGGATCTGCCACTGCTATTAATAGTGAATTATAGTATAACATTAAGCACTAGAGACTACCAATTAATAGGTTCAATACACATGCATGAGGAGTGTTTTGATCACCCTATACTTGTATACTATACTAAATTCGCCACTAGTTGAGGTCAGATCAAATGTATGCAACCATTAACCATACCCTAATAAGGAGGTTATTTCCGATTGACCGTTGGTAGCAAACATCATCTGCAACTTCATGTAAATAAGAAATGTACATAATTCTTTCAAACAATGACACAAAGTAGAATATACATTGATGAAATGCTTACCAGCCATTCTCTGTGACCCTGGAATCCTTCTTGATTGAGTCTTTTGACAGCAATTACAATTCCAGAACCAGGCTTTGTAGGTGCATATGTCTGCTCATCAATCCAACCCTTGTACACACAACCAAAACCACCTTCACCCAACACACTATCGGGCCGAAAATTTCGAGTTGCTGTCGAAAGATCATTGTAGGAGAAGTTCTTCAAGTTTGAAGATTGCAAAATCTCTCCCTCTGATCTTAGATTCAGTCTTTCAGATGGAGCTTTCTCAGTTCCACCACCTTCAAAATGAACACAACAATGTTAAAAAGTTGGAAAAGGGAACTTTTTTAACTAATCAAAATCAAAATTTAGCATGTGATTGTTCATGATCATTGATAGCCCCCTTTTCAAGAATCCCAACAATAATTTAGTATACTGTCACATGATTCACTAATCTTCTTACGAATGGCGAATCGAAATGAGGGAATTATGATCAGTTTTGAGCTATTTTAGGGTATTTTAAGTGAATAGCGAATTAAAAAGCGAATTAAGCTTTAGTAGGTAAGAACTAGGAAGGATTATTGCATTTGGAATCAAATCCCCAAAAAATCAACTTTTTCAAAATATAATTAAAATATCTAGGGTTGAATGTTGAAATTTCAAAGTTTCCATTTTTTTTCCTTTTTTTAGAAAAAGCAAACTCTTCCAAACCATGCAGATAATGCAAATCATGTCTAGAAGAACAAGAAAAGTCAATTACCAACAATAACCAAACTTCAACTGATATGACTAACAAATATCACAAATGGATAATATCTTTAGTATGAAATCAAACACAAAATATTCCTATTATGGAATTCAGTTCTTAATTTACAACAAACCCACATATAATCCTGTCTTATTTAATGTTTATTTATTACACCATAGAGTAAAAATGCAGTAATGCAGTAACGGTCGCGATCGCAGTTTCGGAATGCTCGATCGCAGTTTCGGAATGCTAATATGATAAGGGGAGGGGGGAGTGATGCACTTATCATAATTACTAAATTCAAACCCATAAAATATTCCTTAATACAGTTCAAAATGCGGTTTTTACACTTTTACAATCCGGGAAGCATCAGTTCGTTCATTTTGAAAATCTCTATAATGCGGTCGCACAGAAAACATCGGTTCATTTATTTTGAAAAAACCTTTATAATGCGTTCGATGTGATGAGCTTGTTTATAATCTATGCTTGAAACCCAATATTAATTATTAAGATGATTTTAGGTTGACCAATTAAAATTCAATGATCAACCAACATAATCATAATCAATCAAGATTTACACATTCAAACAATAACCCAATATTAAAACCCAAAAACCCAACATTCTACAATTCAAAAACCAATCAACATAGTCAAAACCAATCATGATTCACACATTTAAACAAAAACCCAAAAATTGAAACCCAAAACCCAACATTCTCCAATTCAAAACCAACCAACATAATCAAAAATCAATAATCATACAACATGATAAACCCAAAAAAATCAAAACCCAGATGTAAACAACCATATATCATTATAAAATACTAAAAAAAACACAAAATATTTGGTGGGTACTTACTAGTATGGTAAAGAGGACTTGCATCAGCCTTAATTTGTACACTAAAACAGCACCCCATGAATAAAATTTAGCAATACTACAAGTAGTAAGAGTTTCTTTTTTGGGATAACTCAGAAATGAAATCAGCTTTCTGAGAAACAGGGAGGATTATATTTATGTAAATGAATAGATGAAAAAACAAGGAAGTTGCAAAAAAGAGATTGGGGGAAAAATATAAGATTTTAAAATTTATAAATGTTTGAATAAGACAGAAAAAATGAAGATGGGATGGTGTGAAGAAGAAGGGAGGAAAGTGGATGTGAAAACAGAGAAATTTCAACGTTTTGGTACAGAATTTTGAGCTGGCAAGCCTGGTATGCAGTAGAAAAAGAAAGGTTATTTATTCACTACATTTTGTATAAAATCGTATTATAATGTGGGTCCATATAAAAGCTAATAATGTTAAATTTTTTATTAATAGACTATTTAATTTAAATATGAGGCATGTATTATGGTGAGATTGTGTCATACTAGAATTTGAGTTATTTAATTCTGCAAAAAAAGAAGGTACTCTCTATGCCGCTACTATTCGGCTTACGAGTCTCATTTACCTTTTCGCATTTTGTGAACAAACATTTTAACGATTAATATTTCTGATTGTATAATCAATGAAAATTTAATATTAATAATTTTTGTATTGAGACGAATTAAACTTGATCACACGTGACAATGTTTTCAACTTTAAGAATAAATAAACACTTCAAATCAATAATGATAGGTGAATAGTGACTAAAAAGTAAATGATTCTAGTAGGAAAAAATATGAAAGAGTATTTTGTAAATTGATTTTTTATGAAAGGCAGAGGGAAAAGTCAAACCGGCAAGGCGAATCATAACTCAAGATATTTTCTGAAAAGTGATATTTACTTTCTAATCGAGACAATACACAATTCTCCATAAATGATTATTTAGTTGTTATTTTGAATTATTTATAGCTTTTGGCAAAAATTAGGCTTGATAACTGGCTCTTTATACGCCGAAACAAAAGTTTAAATTTTATTAGAGTTTTTATTGACATGTAAATTGATCATTTATTATTTTTTAACCGAGAATGAACAATTAAAATTTAAGTTAAACCATATTAACTTATCTAATTGGATTATAAAAAAAAAATAATCTCGATTGGTCAAACAAACCAACTAGAAAACAAAAGCAAGCCAGACCTTTTAGTCTTTGATTAAAAAATATAAAAAACTTGATCCAGTAGTAGACTTTTTGAGTGAGTTGACTAAGTTGGTGGTGGTTCTTTATCTAATTACTGTTTAAAAGGAGGTTGATTTGGTGACATAATTGCTAGTGTAATCATGTTTTTAATAATTTATAATAATAAAAATAATGACGTTAACGAAGAATAATTTACACTTATGTGAAATTGCTAAATTAGTCAATGTGAAACGTGAAGCCTTTATAATAATTTTTTGAGTTGTCTCAAAGTTAGATTTAGAGTACCCTACGATTTGTTTGGTAAATAGGAGTCAGTAATATAAAAATTCGTGCAATGCACAAATTTATTAGTATAAAAAAAATAAAATTATAACTTTAAATAAAAATGTAAGTGTATATTATCATGATTAAATCTATCGAATACATGATTTTTGTAAAGAAACAATTAATTTTAAAAATTATATATTGAACACTTTTTCATTCAATTAAATATGTCAAATTTTAGATTAGTTAAATAGAATGACAGTAATAAATTATAATTCATATATTGCCTAATTTAGCTCTAATTTTAAAAATAATCAAATTCTAAAATATGTATATATTGTCATGTAATCAACTATCATTCACTAAAATAATTACATTTGTCTTATCTCCTTAGGGGGGTGACATTTGAAATTTTCCAACATTTTTATAGTATTGTAGGATAGGATGTAGGATAGAATAGGATAGGATGTAGGATTGTAGGATTGTAGGATTCAATTAGTTATTTATAAAGACTGAAAAATAAATATACCGACACACAAGGCCGGCTATTAGGGGGAGCACCATGAGCTCCCGCTCAGGGCCCCGATTTATGAAGGGCCTCATATTTTTGCTATATGGTTAAAATTAAAATAAGGACTTTTGTATCTTCAAAAAAAAACGGACTTTTGTGTATTGTGTAGCAAAACTAAATGCATAGGGAGAGTGTTAAAATTTAATGTATTCAAATAAAATCTATTTTTAAAAGATAATTATATAAATTGGCTAATAAATTTGTATTAATCAGCTTGTATTAAATGATTAGGATATACTAGAATAAATTATTCTAGGTGAGCAATATGATCTCTCTTGATAATTTTTAATTTACTACTTTTATTATTAGTTCAATTAAGATAAGTGATAATAGTGGTTTAAAGTTTAAACTTAAAAGGAATGGCTATTTAATTTGAATTTGTGATTGCTAGTTATTGGTTCCATGAAATTATAAAATTTAGCAATGTTTTAATATATTTATAAAAAATAATTGTACTAGTTAAAGTATTGATAAATAAATTTACAATTACCAAAATGTAATAAAACGTAATTTTAGATTTTAGGGGCCCATAATGTATATTTTGCTCAGGGTCTTTGAAATGTCGGAGACGGCCCTGCCACACATAACTTTTTAAAAAACATAATTGTAAAGAGTTTAATGGGGCGATTTAGGTATTAAAAGTGTAGATCCGAACTCAAACTCTTAGTTCATGTACGCAAATCCGACTCAAATTCATAAGAAATAAAAATAGACGATGAATTTAGAATCTTAAATTAGTGTCAAGATTAAATTTAGACCCTTAAAATCCATACTCGTGTTCATCTTTAGGGGTCACACGCTTGATATAGTGATACATGTGTTCAACAACATATCTTCACGTAATCACACGTGACATGTTCACATCAAGTAGATGTTATTGGAGTTATTTCTGTGTCCAGTGTCCAGTGTCCTTATGAAATTGTTATGGATCTGGGTCTTAACAAATTGGACTCGCAAATTTGGGTCTCCATCCGGATTCTCCCATAAAAAACGGATATGAATACAAGTGTACTTGGATTCGATTCAAATCTGACCCATAAATATCCCAGCGGTGTATAATTTAGTCGAGTGTGAAATTAGTTCATGTGAAAGTGAAACATTTAAAGTCTATATTCTACACAAAATTTTGTGTGAAACGGTCCCACCGTAAGACGTGAGATGTTCTCATACACGGGTTAAATAACTCAATTAACACTTTTATTATTAACATGTAAATTTCTTGTTTTGAGGTCGTCTCATAGAAAGACAGTCTCTCACAAAAAAAACACTATATTCTAACGTTTTGAGTTGTCTTATGAGCCATGGCGGCTAGACTCAAGTGCACTTCAATTTGATTGCGCTGAAAATATAAATCATACAAATTTTTGTATGTAACCCGTAAGACGCACTTTATATCTAGATTAATAGATTAATTAATATAAATTATTAGCATATGACTTTTAGATTTAAGACGTTTCGTCGAGACATATTCACTTATAAAAGTATCTCAATAAAGTAAGGGTATATTCTTTTCAAGTATATATGAGTGTACGACAATACTCTTATTCTTCTTTCCATCTTTATGAAATTGACACATATATAGTAATTTTTAAAAAAAATTAGCAGTTGAAGAATGATAAAAAATGAATGAAAAAAATAAATTATATTTTGTAAATCACTTTTGGTTGTTGATAGTTGAATTTTTAATAATCTTTAAATAAATTATTATTAGTTTTTATTTTATTGATGCACATTATTGTAATGGATAATTTTTATATGAAAGATTATATTGATTTAAATACTCATCTATTCTATTAAACTATAATATTCGTGTTTTAATCTAAAAGTATTTTATATTTAATATAGCATATTAAATGGGACATAAGTTAGTATTTTATATTTAATATAGCATATTAAATGGGACATAAGTGAGTATCCACACAGAATCCTGTGAACCATCGAGTTTTTGAATGCAAGTTGCGTCTGAAGCCTTTGGACAGGACACATCTGTCTGGGCGTCACGCACTGCATCTCAAAAAAAAAAAAAATTGAGTATCCACAAGGGACAAGGACAATGACTTAAAGTTGAAGCACTTTTTTTCTATATGGCTTTCTTTCTAGTTTCTAGTAGTAGACTTACCTTTTCCAAATGGCTAACAAGTCAATATCGCTAGATTCATATTTAAGAGGCGGAGTAAAATTTAAAAATTTTTTTAAAGGTTATACGTAATTTTTAAATACTATGCTATTTTTCAAACAACTTAACATATATTACTTAGATTAATATTGAGGTCTTCAATTTTTTAGACCCTATGCGATCGAACATGTTGAACATGCTCAGAACCTCCCCTATCATACTCCATACTTTAGATTTTTGTGTCGTGTATTTAATACTTTATATACATATAAGATATTGTAAATTTGATATTAAGATCATGTAGTTTTTATAAAGTTTATAAAGTATATTTTTAAATATTAAAACTCGAATTATATTTGAAAATATTTGCATCAAATAAAATGTAATCAATATTGTATATATGAAGGATATTTTGCTATTAATTGTTTTAAAAAATCTACTCCATAAACAAAATACTATTACTATATATATTATTTTTCAAATATTATTTTTGAATTCTAAAGAGCAATTAACAATTCACACAATAGATTTAAACCATCCAAAAATATTTTTCCAAATTCCAATTACGCAAGTTATATATTATAAAAAAAAAGCAACATGATATAATATATAATGAAAGCTTAAACTAATGGTTGATTTTTGAAATATTTCGAAATATGTTATATATTTTAACACATTTATAATTCTTCTATCCAAACTTCCAAACAAATTTTCTCTACGTTTAAACTCTTTATCCGACTTAAGCATTAATTAGAAAGTTTTTCTCATGTTTCAACTTTCACCTTTTGGCCAAGTCAAGTTTAGAGGTGTTAAAAACAGATGCAGTGATTCGACATTTATCAGATCTTATATAACAGTACTCGATTTGCCTGACATAAAAATGGATTAATAATTACGTTAAAACCACATTGATATAAGACTCAATTTTAAACCGACTCAAAACATCTAATTTCAAATCAGCCCGATGATCAAATAAACACCTCCACCCAAGTTAGTAGCTTATTTATTTTATATTGAAGATTTTCAACCATTTTCATCCATGATCAACTTGCATCAACATCAAAGAATTAATTGCTTGAAAAAATGTAAACATTGACAACTTGACATAAAAAAATATATAATACTATAATTATAATTATATTGTGATATAATTATTACTACCTCTTATTCAGCCTAAATGTCCCATATTTTTTTTGGCACTATTTACTCATCACTCTTAATTTGTATTTTACTCTTAATCTATAAGTTAAAACATAGTCATGTGGATCTTGTTAGATTCGTCTCAATACAAGAATTATTAATATCAAATTTTTATAATTTTTAATAAAGAATAATTTGAGATATTAAGGGTTAAAATATTATCTCGGTAAATGTAAAAAATTAAATGAGACATTTAGGCTGAATAGGAGGGAGTACTATTTATGCATTCAAAAAAAAGCCATAATGCTTTTATATTATAAAAGAGGAAACGAGAATAATTTAATTTTATATTAGAACCCCATGTTCATAGAATATAAGGAAAGCTACTACTTGATCAATTCAACCAAACCGCGGTTTGCACACGCCTTCAATAATAAATGCTTTTTCTGTCTCGCAAAATTTATTCAGACTTATCTTTTCTGTTTATCTATTAAATTTATCACATTTTTATTTTTATATATAAATTATATTTTATCTTTAATTCTTATCCACAAATTTTACTTTAACTTTTATCTCATTTACACATTAAACTTATGTTTTTAGGTCATTTATATATGTGTCCAACTATCCCCATTATATTTAATACTAACCTTCAAGATTGAGGGGTATATAGTAGTTGACCCAACAACATAATTTAGGTATTTTAATCAAATATTATTAGATAGTTCTATAATTAGGTTGTGATATGTTTTAATTTTTTAATTTAAGAATAGATTAGAGAATTTCTATGAATAAAGGGCGAGTAGAGGCGAAACTAGGGGTGCTAGGGTCGGTAATTGTCCTTCCTTAGATTTTCAAATTTCACGTTTAATTATGATAATAAGGTCTATAAGGAATTTTATGAATTTTGGCCTTGTCAAAGAGAATCATTCTTTTCTAGCCAGTAGGTGGTGAAAATCGAACTTCTATAACATAACACGGTAATAGAAAAACTCTCAGCTTATAACACCCATCAAATATGCTTAACTTTGAAATTCTTATCAATAATGAGATCTCTTAAAAAGAAGATACACCTTATTAATATGAATAATTTATCAATCCTTTTTAAAATTCAAATTGAAATGTCACACGGCCAGGCGAATGCATAATTATCTAATTGTTATAAAACTAATATTGTTTTCCTAAAAAGGTATGTAAGACATTTGACATTGAAAAACTAAATTAACAATTTAAATAGTCAAAGGGAAGAAAATGTCAAATGAGAATAAATATGTATGTGGTTTGACAAATTACTCATACAATAGATAGAAGTCAAACTCCTCACCCTTTATTTTCTTTTAGTTTGCTCCTTTAAGTGAACTCACAATTCTAAACCTAAACAACAAAATTTCAATCTATTTTAAACATTGAAAAAGTAAAAACAAAATAGGTCAATCTCAAGATGCAATGGTAAGAGTTTAAGAAATTGTCTTAATAAAAAATTTATATGGATAATTTATAATATGTTATATATTCTAATATGTTTTTCACATAAAAATTCTTGTCATATCGATTAGGGATGGTAAAATAGGTGGGTGGATGCAGTATATTATCTCCCATATCCATACCTATATCCACCTAAAATTTTCATACTCACACATGTCCATCTGGGTATACATTCAAACTTAATTCCACCAATTATAGTCAACTGAGTAATCCATCTTGGGTATCTTATACCCGCCTAACATTCACTCCAAGTCTACTTTATATACTTCGTAAATCCTTAAAAATTCAATTTTACATTTAGTTTTGTTTAAATGATATAGTTTAATAAAATAAAATTAATATTCTTAATTTTTTATCAATAATTTTTAATAAAAATATACAAGATTGATATAAATTAGTACATTGTAGACATCAGGTGGGAGGCTATGGGGTGAGGTGAGGCAGGTGGGTGTTGGGAGTGGGACGGGGTGGCTAAGACCTCATACGGTCATACCTACCACCTACCCTTTATCCGTGGCGGATATGACTTTTCATACCCATACTCACCCACTGCCCATTAAAATCATACCCATACCTGTTTCACAAATGCAATACAAAACATGTATAATTTTACCCGTCTGTCATCCTTAATATTATCTTCTGATACCATGTAAGAATATTTTGCTCTAATAGTCTGATTACATGTCATAGTAATATCAAGTCATTCTAAGTACCAAGTTACATGAAATATAAAAAAAATGACATGATATACTTGCTTTTTAAGTATTGATATTGATATGATGAAAAGTTTAATCCTATCAAAGAATTAAATTTGTTTACTTATGAAGTTATGATTGTTATGTGTTTTAATTTTGAAATTTTTTTTTTGAAAAAAATTAAATTTTATTAAATCAAATAAGCAATACAAAAGCTACTTAAAAGGCCAAGTCTTTAAGGAGAGAAAAAACTCAAAACAAACTCCAAAGAGCTAACATATTAATTTTGAAACATTTTGAAGTATTTATTTTGTTTAAATATATTTATAAATGTGGGCTTTAAATATTTATTTTCAAAATATAATAATTAGCCTCATCTTGTTTAAAATGTGGGCTTTAAAGAATATTTATAAATGATTTAAAAAATATAATTTGATATATTTATCTTTTAGGCCATCTCTTGAGAGACCGTCTATAATATAGACGTCTCTCAAAAGTCCAACCTATATCCCCTTTTAACTTACAAAACCACCAATCAGTTTTTCTTTTTAAATTTATAAATTGGGCCAGCCCAAAACTTGAGACATTTATTATATAGACGGTCTCAAGTAAGAATTTGTGTTTATCTTTAAATGTTTTGACCATTTCTTATACTAGTAAACAACTTGGGCCATTTAAAGAAACAATAATGTCCACAAAAATTAAAACAAAAATACCAAATACTTCTAATATTTTGAACTATAAAAAATCCCTTGCCAAAGACAAGAACTAAAAAACTCTAATTGGTCATAACTTGTATCTAGTGAGAGTGTGACACCTAGTATTCAATAATTGACATCATTTTTCATGAAAAAACATAAAGAAAAAAAATAAAAAATAACCAAAATTAATTTTCTTATGAGTAATTTATTATTTTTTATTATATTAATACTCGGTACATCTCATAATTCAGTTAATAAAAATTATGAAACACTTTTAAAAAATAATGAAAGACGCAATTAATTCTCTAACAGTAAACGATAAGATTGTAGGGCGTGGCTAAAAAAACTCTCAATTCGAATTCATTGTCCTTTTGATCTAATATTCAATTAAATTATTGAATTTCGCAAATTATTGTGAGAGACGGTCTTTTCGGAAGATGCGTTAGATATATGGGCTAAATAACTCAATTAAAACAAATTAAAGAGAAACTAAGACTGTGGACTTCTTATTTTGAGATCGTCACTTTAAAAGACGGTCTCTTACGAGAGTAACTGATAAATTTTCTTCATAGCCCTACCATGTTGGATAACCCTAATCATAAGGACCACAATCCATCCCATCACTATTGAGCTTTACATCAACATGAATTAAACTTTCTTGCAATGGTCCTGAAATTCCAATTAGGATAAAGTGAACAATATATCTGAACCACATGATTTATTGCAATTAATTATTTTCTTTATACATTTGTTTGAATATTTAAATATTTATTAATGGCCAATTCATTAATTTTCTTTGATTTCACATCACTTAATTAGTTAAAAATGTCTTAATCAAACAAGAGTGCCTTTAATTAATGATAGGGCTTATTGGACCGACAATATTTTACAAGGCCCCATTGTATTACAAAAATTGAACAAAGCTTTAAAAATCTATAAATTCTCTATTAAGACCGTATCACCGTAAGATGATTTCAATTCTGCCAGCTCAAACTATTTTTTAAAAATAATTACAGTTATTTGTTTTTTTGTTATAATAATCACTTTTTATACATGGGAGTTTACAACAATACTACAGCCCTAATCTCAAAAATTGAGGTCAACTACATGAACTGATATTTTAGTTCTATTTGTAATCTATATGGATTTTTCTCCATTCATTTTGATTTTTTACCGTCACAATTTGTAAGTTTAAAATAAGGATATAATCTATTGCAAGTACATCCTAGACCTATTATCATTCCTACTATCAACCAAAAGAGTGGTCATCATCGTCATATCCAATGTGTCGCTTATAGAAACTATGACCAAGGTCTAGAAAGGGAAGAAAGGCGACAATTCATTTTCATAAAGAAAAGCGCAAACATTGAGTCTCTCTACTCAAGAAAGATTCTCAAAAAGAGGGGTTCTCGCAATGAATAGAGTCATTAAGTGAAATTGAAGCTAATTCCGCAAATCTGGAACTTTATAGTATATAATCTGCATGCATTACTAACTAGTCGATCATCACTACTCACTAGTAAAACAGTTTCAAGAGCCAACAAAGTGGTGAGAATAATGTTAGAAGACAGAAGACTTGAAATAAAGCCAAAGCTTAACATTGGGAGAAAAATCTCAAAACCCTTGCAAATTATGAGACTCAATAAAATCAATAAAATGTAGGGATGTTCAAAAATACCCGTCGCGCTTGATCCGATCCATCGACCCAAAGCATTAATGGCAGGTCAATTTTAAGGAGAAAAATAAAATTTTGGATCGAGTACCCGACCCGCCTAAAACAAGTCAAATTATGGGCCACATGTTAACTTTTTCAGGTACCCGTTAGACCCGTTCAAAATATGTTGGGATTTTTTTAGCATTTTTTAATATAAAATCAGTAGACTTAACACTTATTCGTGAAGTTGTAATGATTAATCAATTGCTACAAAAAGATGATTCGATTGCTAAGTGATATTTAATGTAACACAAATTCTTACTTGAGACCGTCTTTTTTAAAGACGGCTTTCAAAAGCCCAATTCAATTCTAAATATATATTGTTACAACCCTAAATATAAATTAAACTGAACTTTTGAGAGTAAAGACTTTTGAGAGTCGTCTTTACTCTGAACAAACAAATATAGATGATGATGATGATACATAAGAGTACAAAAGAAACTGAGAACAATTTCTTTTCAATGACATTACCATACCAAGTTTATAGCATACGAACTTTTGGCACATATGATTATTCCTTCAAACAGCTACTTAACTAACCGGGTACCCGGTATTCCAACATGAATTATCTGGGTACCCAAATAAATTGGGCCGGGACACGGGCCGTTAAAATAGGTACCCGAAATACCGGGTACCTGATTACGAACACCCCTAGTAAAATGTCATACAGTAAAGAAGAGGAGTTAACATCAACTCAAATTATTTTACAATAGGATAGCCAAAAAACTATCGGTAAACAGATTCAGAATCTAGCTTATTCTCTTACAAAATAGCTCCGTAGAAGCTTCTTAATTATATTGTTTCGGAGTTCAGGTGCTCTTGACACTTGACAGTGGCAGAGTTGATGATGTCAATGAATTCCGGCTGGATGAAAAAAAAAACTTGAACATTACGAATCGGAAGCTAAAAAAGGGGGTGACGACAATTTTATGAACTATGAAGCAGGCTTTGGTAAGGACTAAAGAAAGAGAACCAGAAAGAGAAACAAGGCAAGGACAAATGAGTGATGTACCTTTAGAGAGGCTCCTCCAACTAAAAAGCCATCAACATCAGGCTTAGCAGCGAGCTCCTTACAGTTTGCGCCATTAACAGAACCTGCAGCAATAGCCACCATCGTCAACCAAGAGAAATCAAAACAGCACTCTAGAATTTAGATTCGATGAATTACTAGTTTTACAATCAAAATGGGGAAAAGTCGCATCAGAAAAATGTGCCTAAAATGAACAATGCTTTTTAAAAATGGTGATAGTAATGTTGCATCCTTGCAAATATCCATACAGATCATAAAAATGAGAACATCCTAGGACACTTGAGAACAAAAATTGATTCTGGATTCTCGGAACCGAAGGTCATAAAGTAATGGGCAATCTTTCCCCTCGAAAGAGTTATAATAGCTAACTCTCTGGGTAACATTTCCCCCCTTGTTATCAGTTATCGTTCTCTTCTCCATTTCTCGATATCCTTCCTGTGACTCTTTAGTTTCTAGCAACAAAATCAATGACCAAATTTTCCCTGTCTTCCATCATTGTCGAGATTTTCCCAAATTAAAGCCCTTCCTTCCACCATTGCATCTTAGATGTGACAGAAGATCCAATCAATCTTTTGCAATTATTAACTCCAAATTTAATTCCAATTTAAGATTTTTTGTATAATTCAAATATTAAACCGACCCAAGCAGGCTGATTTATTTTCCAGGTCTAAAGCAACCTAGACATATATCAGGTATTCAAATGGACTTCAATGACAAGAAGTCGAGAACAAGTCCGGAGATACAAAGCTATAAGCAAGTACCTCCATAAATAATTCTTGTGCTGGAAGCTACTTCAGGACTGACATTAGCCTCGAGCCACTTTCTCAATTCAGAGTGAACCTGCAAGAAACAAAAAAACGCACATAAATGTTATAACTGAAATAGAGTTAAAATCCCAAGGTACTGATATTGGCAATGAAATGGCATGTTTCATATAAAAAAGAGATAGTATTTCATAAAAAGGTTGAGTTTGAACTGAAACTAATTTTACTATCAAGGGTCAATTGGAACATCTTTGTTGCTTGCCAATGTCAGGTCACTTCTCCAATTTGGAACATGTCATTATAGGCGGGATTTACTAAAAAAGCAAACAAATGCTTGCATATTTCAAGTTTCAAATTAAACCAAGCAAAAGAGATCAAAGGTTATGGTGATTGTAAAGTGTTACAATAACCACCCAATATTAAAACGTCTTGGGCAAGTCCTATCTTCGAAAAGGTCTGAGGACTAAGATGCGTACCAGCTCACCCCAAAGACAATGGACAAGATAAAAGCATAAAAATTAAAATATCATTTGTTGGAAAAAGATGGTTTTAAATACATTATACACACATACTTTGATAAGAAAAATAATGCCACAAGAAAACAAATATTTACAAGCACAAATTTAGAAGAAACGTACCTCCTGTGCCTGATCTGGACTTGCAACTTTCCCAGTTCCAATAGCCCAAACAGGTTCATAAGCAATAACAATATTTGTCCAATCACTTACTCGTTCTGTGGAAAGAATAAACATACTGGGTTAACTCTACAAAGAGCAGGGTCAGGAAGTATATAGATAGCTACAAGACTACTAACAAATCTTGCTCAGTCACAAAATATATAGGTATGCAGTGTAATTGGACTTCTTAAACAAAGAAGAAAACTTCATCAAGAAAACTATAGTGCTCGATAATTGAATGCAAGGCTACCCTCTTCCAGTCCAAGGTTTAACAAGAACCAGATAGCATGTATGAAGAAGTCCGGACCAATCAATATGAATTGAAATTATGCTACCAAAATTATGCATGGCTATACTTTTACCAATATTTATCCACTATCTTTCAGAGAAATGAGCTTAATGTGGTAACTGGTAAGTATCAAGATTCAGAAATCAGGGGCAAACCTGGCTAATGAATGTTCAGCAATGTAACTAATTATTAATAGATATTTACTAAGGACAGATCAAACTAATTAACACAATTAGCTTCCAAACAAAATGGAAACAATCTCATCTTGCCTTAGAGTGAAACTGGACTATGCATATTCAACAAGTCAAGCTCAATGAATACTTCTATTTTAAATGGTTAATAACGCTTGCACAACAGACTTAAAGATATCACTGTTTACCTGCAATTGCTTTTATTTGGGCAGCAACTACTTCCATTGTGGTGCCAGCTTCTCGTTGTTCAAGGGTCTCCCCAACACAAGCTATGACCTTCAGACCCTTCGAGAGAGCGTATGCAACTTTGTCCCCAATAAACTTCAAAACAAAGGCAGAGAAAGCATGAAATGACAAGTTTTAACAAGCAAACTCCAGATATTCCACTACATATACGGGTAAGTATTACAAGAATAAGGAACAATGTAGAACTGGCAGAATAACTCGAATGAAAATGCAAATCCATACCTCATTATCCTCTTTCAGCAAAGCCCTTCTTTCTGAGTGACCTAGGATGACCCATGGAATGTCCAGATCAGCAAGCATCTCCGCACTAAAAATAGCAAAATATCAATATTTGTATAAATATATTAACATATGAAAACCAATATCTAAATATTTGACCCTCCAAACCCCACCCTAGGTGAGAGCCACTTAATGGCATTGGGGTAATGGATGTTGTGTTGTTGATCAAAATATCTGATAACCCCAGAGAAGCAGCGAGTATCAAATCTGTAAGTGGTAATGACAGGTCCATGACAACCAGAACAATGTCGTTGAAAAATGAATTCTCCATAAAAAAATATAGGAAGTGGATGTATGTATATTCCTGACCAGTTGCTCAAGGGACAAAAAACAACCAATCATTCAGAACACAATTTTATTTACCTCAAGCAGGTGAATAGGTGACTGCTTCACATAACACAAGTTACACAACCATCAACAGATACACGATAGCATATTATCACCGTTTTATCTACCCCGTACCCAAAAAGCCCAAAATTGATGCTTCGCTCGTGAATTGTTTGTAACGATTAGTAAAAATGTGGTTGGGATAAAGACTGTGGTTATATTATTTTTGATCAATAGAAATGTGGTCATTTGCATTGTTTATCGTGAAAGGTTAACATTATACCTTCTATACAAAAGACAAAGGCAGGGTTCTAGTGACTAGTCAACCTAATAATGCCATTGCACTATATGATACATTGGCAGTTTGTAACATCTCCAATAGGTGGGAAACAAAAATCAACGCACTATATCATACTCTATCAAAGCCATCCAGCAAAGAGAAGTACTAAAAACAACAAACTGGGATAATGACAAATGTAGAGCAAAATTATTCATTCTGATGAAAAGCTTCCTAATTCTGAATGGTTCTTAATCCACATGACTAGTAATGTATCAATCAGAGACAAAAAAAATGAATTGTTTCAACGAGAAAAGTGCAAACAAGACAACCAGATAATCCAGAATTTGTTAAAGCAACCAAGAAAACAAAACAAGAAAAACTTCATCATACCTAACCTCACCGGTGTATGCACCTCCTTTCTTAACCCAACAATTTTGGGCCGCAACTTGAAATTCGGGCCTCAATGAACTTTTCACGATGGGTAGGTAAACATATGGAGGGCTGACCACAACCTCTGAAAACACCAAAACATAGCAGGTGTACATTCACTGTCAACAATAAATGTAAGGTAAAAACTCATAAACTACTTAAATGATTCACATGCACTCACCCACAACATCAGTTGATGGAACTGCTCCAGCATTGAGAGTTTCTACTATCTTCTTCACCTCAGCAGTAGTTCCATTCTAAAACAGAAATTAAGAATCTCATCAAAACACTCAACCCACTTTTAATTGAAAAAGTCAATGGCCCTGATCAAAAAACTAACTTAGAAGTGATATCAATGAATTTTTTGATTGAAACGATATAACTTAAGAAAGACCTTATATGAATGAATTTTTTGTAAGGTGATGCATTATTTAAACATTGAAGAGGGAGTCGATTTACGATATACGCAGCACATAAAACGCATCCACCCCAAAACTGTGGGGGGACGTGAGATTGAAAATACAAAGCACGAGCAGTTTCTAAAAGATGCTTGTGTTTACGTTCGACGACCCCGTTTTGTTGTGGGCTATCTCTACAACTGCGTTGGTGTTGAATGCCGAGTTTTTGGAATAAAATCAACATATTTCTTTCACATAATTCCTTGGCGTTATCACTACGTACAACTTTAACTTGTGCATTAAACTGAATACATATATAAGCAAAAAAATGTTTAAGCATATCAACACAATCGGATTTATGTTTGAGAAAATACAACCAAGTTATTCTACTGAAATCATCCACGATTGTTAAGAAAAAATTACAACCATTATGTGTATTGTGAGGATCAAACACATTACTAGTTTTTATAAAACTATCATGAAATGAAAGTCTATGTTTTCTGGATGCTGGGCAAATAGTACAAATCAAAGAATCTTTAATGGCCTTGGCATTAATTTCAGGAAAAAGAGCTTGGAGCTTTGAGAAAGGTGCATGGCCTAATGTCAAATGCCATAGCTTGACATTAATTTCTTTGAGGAGAAAAATGAAGCAGTAGGCTGACATTCATGTGTCTTGGAGGGAGAAAAAGTGCTTTGGACCAATGTGTAATACAAGTCTTGGTGTATGTTACCAAGATGCAAAGAGGTTTTCATTAAAGGATCTTGGAGAAAGCAACTTTGTTGAGAAAAAGAAATAGTAACACCTATATCAAAACAAATCTTACATACAAATAAAAGATTGAATTTAAACTCAGGGACATAAAAGAACATCCTTAAGTAATATACCATTGGATATTTCAATATTCCCTTTTTTGATGACTTTGTGTTGAGTACCATTAAGTGTTGTTATTTTGTGGTTAGCATTAGAGATATTGTTCATATTAGTAAACAAAAATAAGTCATTGCATATGTGATCATTAGAGCCACTATCTATAATCCATTTGGCGGTAGAAATATGAGAGATTAAAGAGTGAGGACCTGCAAGATCGGCGGAGCTGTCTGGTAGAGAAAAATCAGTAGCAACATGATTAGTTTTGTTAAGTAGAGATAGCAAATAGGTGTACTGATCAGGAGTTAATCCTAAGGGAGTACCATCAGGTGCACGGTCTGAATGATCTTCATGGTGTATAGATGTTGCATATTTCTCGTTTGGAGGGTATTTGTTGAGATTGGGGTACCCATGTAACTTGAAACATCGACTAATATTGTGGCCTACAATTTTAAAGTGGTCACAAAAGTAGGTCGGCTTTTTTCCAGTATTATTATTATTGTGGATGTGAGACGGTTCCATTTATCCGTGGCAAATTCCATGGGTTCAACTGAGATGTGTGGTTTACTAAGATCTTTATGACTCTCTTCTTATAATAAGATACAATAGACTTCAACAATATCAGGTAGGTCTTTATGCATTAAGAGACTAGATCGAAATTGATTAAATCGGGGGTCTACATTCATCAAGAACATCATGATTCTTTGATCCTGTTGAAGTATTAAAAAATTGGCGGTTGGGTTACAAGTACAAACAGGTAAAAGGCGAAGATCATCCCATAAAAATTTCACTCTAGTGAAGTATTCAGCAACACTCATATTGGGTTCTTGAAAAACATTAATAAGTTGTTCTTGTAATCTATAAACCTAAGAAGACGAGGGGTTTCCAAATCTTGCCTCAAGATCATTCCAAACATTGCGTAAAAATGCGGTAACGGTTGCGATCGCAGTAACGGAACGCTAATGTGGTAACTGGAGTGATACGGTTATCATATCGCCTAAATATCGGTCAAAACTATAAAATATCGCTTAATGCGGCCCAAAACGCGTTTTTTTTTACACCTTTACAACGCAGTAAATATCGGTTCGCTTGTTTTGAAAACCTTTACAACGCGACCGATGCGACCTTATTTTTATTCTATGATTCCAAACGTCAGAAGTTGTTTCAAAATACATGATGCTCTTGGCAATGTGTCTTTCTAAGGATGCAATAATCCAACCAGTGACCATATTATTGCACCTGTGCCATGCACTTTCATCACCGGGTCCTTCAGCGGGCTTACAGAGACTACCATTCATAGAAGAGATTTTATTTTTTGCGTCGAGACTTATGATCATCGACTTCTTCCAATCGCTATAACATGTTCCATCGAAGACTATAGACACCAATTTCGAGCTAGCTGAGTCTGATGATGCAAATAATAGACGCTATTTGGGTTTTGGGTGGGGTCACTAACTGTGTTGTTTTGTCTTGTATCAAGTTGTTGAGCCATGTTGTTTGATGGGAAGAACACGGAAAGATTGAATGAAAAGAAGAAGATAAGAAGAACCAAGAAAGATACAGGTTCTTGATGTAAGAAAAAAAAATGGCGGATGATGAAAAAAAATTAGGTATACATACCTGCTCTGATACAAATTAGAAAATTAGGAAAATGATAATATTTGATGAAAGAAGAAGAATGTTGTGTTATTCATTGATGATTATTAAAGTACAAGGCTTCTTATATATGAGCCTTAGGAACAAAACAAAAATGACTAAGGACTTAACTTAGGCAAATAAAAGACAAATTATAGTATGTATAAAAAACAAAACAAGGAGTCACAAGGCATTAGTATCTAACGGATATCTTGAGCATAATCCAAATCCTTATGTAATTCTCTAGAAGAATGAATCTTCGGTCGCCTATTGCGCACAAATGGACTCATTATCAACGTCATATCAGTGCAATCATTAATTAAAATTTAAACACCCTTATAACAGATATATTTTACCAAAATCGATCAATACTTCCAAAAAATTATTCGCTCCAATCCAAATTCTCCTATGCACATGAACTTTTATACTATCTTTGATTACTGATCAGTAAAAGTGCACATCAAAATTAATCTATTAAGCTCTCACTTAACTATAATTAATCTAATACGTAACTCCCCAAACACCTCAAAAGTTAATGAATTTGATCGAAGTCTTTACAACTAATGGACGACATACAACTTCGTTTGCACCAATTTATAATCAACTCAACAAATGATCAGTCCACTGCTCGTAAAAATCCAATAAACCATAGATTTGAATTTTGATCTACATATCATTCGATCGTCATTTTCTGCATATCTTAGACTACTAACTACCAAAGAAATAGACGAATAACTTCTATGTCTAGAAGTTCAACAAAAACTCAAATCAACAAATTAAGATGATATTCAACGATGATTTAACAAATTCATTACTAAAAAATCCGATCTCAAACAAGTTCAAAATCAACAGTTAAACAACAACAATAGGAACATATCCGGCCAAAAGTTACATCACAAATCACAATAATCCAACACAAAAACAACAGATCGATAGATAAGAGAGAAACTAACGCATTTCCAGTTGCCACCGACGAAGAATTTCCGGCTCATTGTTCTAGAGGATGATGGAAACTTTTTCTTTCTGTGCAAGATTTGTTTTCCGTGATTAGGATTTGAGAATTCTGGAAGTGCGATTAGATTTTAAATCAGTGGGTTGCGCTTTTGTATCGAAATTATGATTTTACCCTTGATGCTTTGTACAAGGACGGATTTTTATGTCTTGAGTATTGAGGATAAATTAGAGTTTTCTTTTTCTGAATTATATAGATGTGAGTTGACGTATTAGTTTCAAAACCAACTCGATAATACGCTCATTGTATAATTGATTCGACTTTAACTCAACCTTTAAAATAGATTTACAGTCATGCAAAAATCAACATAAACATAAGATTCGATATCGACCAGACCAAAACTCATACTCTAAAACGTGTTCATGACCTCTTTTGTAATGACTCAATGCAAAACTCAATGCAAAACGTCATGCTCTTGGATCTTGACGCACATATATGGGTAGAAAGACTCGACTAAGGTTCACATTATATTATGGGTCCGATTAATATTAGGCAGAGTTATTTTCAAATCGTATTAATTTTAGTTTGAATCTGCCTAAAAGGACAAGTTTTTTTTATGTATTTTTATCTTTGAATTATTTTTGAAAAATTTATGATAGGTGTTTTTTGATATGTTATAACCAACTAGGACTAACGTACCGATTTGAAGGCTACAACAAAAATGTTGACTCAATTACAAAATTCATTAGAAATATGGCGAGTCTCATCTAAAAATTATAATGACATAGAATTGAGATTGATATGTTAAAAATTGCAATTGGTATTGAAAACTTCAAAAATTACCTTAATAGTCCTGAAATTAGCCTTTTGAATGAAATTAATATGTTAGAATTTAAATTCCTTTAACAAAAATTGTTGTGAGAGAATTTCTCCGAGAAACGCATTAGATATAAGGGCTAAATAGCTCAATTAAAATAAATTAATGAAAAAAAATAAGATTTTTGTTTTGAGGTCGTCTTTTTAAAAAACATTCCTTCACAAGTAGGCCGTTTCACAAGAGACATTATTAAAGAAAAAATAAGAACATAAGATTGTTGTTTTGAGGTCGTCCCGTTTCACAAGAGACATTGAATCAAATAAGTGTTCAAAGGTGGGCTGAATTGGACCAAATGGACCCGTAATAACCTAGACCAGGCTGGGTCAAGGTTGATTAGTCATTATAAATACACAGTTTTGGAAATTCCACTCTCTTTTTGTAAATTGCAATACAATTTAAATTCCTTGTTGCTAATTTTCTAATCCAAAATCTAAACTTAAGAATCAACTTATTCAAAAGTTTACGCTAATGATTGAGAACTTAGGATATGTTATATACTCTAAAACACATCTTCACACGAGAGCTCTTTGAGATAGTAGTATGAATGCAACATAAACTGGGCCGGCCCTAGAGGTGGGCTAGAGGAGTTGCCGCCCACGGCCCCATGTCAAATAAACAAAATTGACGGTTGTAGAAGGGTCTATATAGGTATAAATTGCAAAGAAAATGGCCCCAATATGCTATTTCACCCAGGGCCCCTAAGCATAAACCCTCCTGATACCTGGTGCGAAATACTTCAATTGAATTTGAGGGGTAGTTAAGATTCGAACTCGTGACCTCTTGTTACAATGACTCTGATATAATGTCAAGAAATCAACTCAACCAAAAATTTAAACCGATAATAAATTAAGGTTCCAACATATGTTATATACTCTAACAGATATTTTGCCTCATTTTAGCAAACCACTACCATTCGCCAAAGCTAAGTAAAGTTTACATTAATGTTGTTAGACAGTATCGGGTAACAAGGTAAAAATGAATTCTCGTTCTCCATTTATATTGTTTTTCTATCATCTTTTGTGAATCTAAAGCTCTTGTTTTTTTTTCCACTCATTTCCTCCCAGTCATATTCGACATAGTGAAAAAATGCAGTAACAGTTGTAATCGCGGTAACGTACGATGATGCGGTAATTAGAGTGATGTTGTTATCATAACGCCTAAAACCGGTCGAATCATAAGATATCCCTTAATACGGCCCAAAATTCATTTCTTTTGCACCTTTACAACACAGAAAATATTAATTCTTTTACTTTGAAAACCTTTACGACGCAACCAATGCGATGCGATGCGACCTTGTTTTTACACTATGATTTTCTGTCTTCCTTGCTCTTTTCAAGTTCCTGACTTTCAATTATGTTTTTTTTACCGTTTACTAATACCTTGTTGTCACAAATGCCCAAACCTCAAGCCCCAAACCATTTCAAATAATTCTCTTTTATCTTCTTAATATTTACGACTTTTATACCTTTTCCTATATCTTTGTTTTAAATTCTTCTAATCCTACTTTTAAAAATCAGAGAGATGTTCACTAACATATATATTTGATGGGTTACTCCTCTTAACACGCACCAATTGTTTTTTCACAAATTCTTGTATGTGACAGTCTTACCTTGAGATGCACTTCATACATGGGTTAAATAGTCCAACTAATACAAATTATCTTTAAGCTTGTTTCATCGAGAGACGATCTCTCACAAGAGTAGCTCATTGGTTTTAGGATGGAACGTCATTGGATTTGTATGCAGTCAACTCTCTTCTTATACGGGTCTTATCGTATACAAGCCCAACAACAAATTTATCAGTTATAATCTGCTCATAAACTATGTAAGTTATTGAATGATTCTTCTTCTTTTGTTTATTCCATGTTTAGCATTATTTTGTTCTCTGATCATTGGTGGTTATGAACAGATGAACAATAAATTTTGATCAATAGTTTTGTTAATTGTTAAGTTTTTATATTACCTAACAACAGAATCTTTCCGTGTCGAGTGCCCAAATAGTTGGATGCTTAATAGAGGTGTTAAATGGGCCAGATACAAGTTATGCCGGATCGGGATCATACAAAAATAAACTGGGTGTGAAACAGTTAGGTCGACTTTGTTGGACCAAACCCATTTAAAACCCATTTTTATTTTGCAAGGCCCCATCCGAGCCCACTTATTCCTACTAGATCTCGACTTGACCCATATTTAACCCGTTGCATAGGCCTAGTTTACCGGGCAGAGATGAGACTTGTAACCTTATAGCTTTTAAGTATAAGGTCGTCATGTACATCCAATTTTTAAAATCCAGCAATTACGTAGTGACATTGAAACAGTACGACGATCTGTCATCAATTCGATTGTATTTTGAAAAAATTACCCATAATAATTCAAATTATTTATGATTTTCCTACAATAATCCCACCTATTGATTAACCATGAGTAATCCCAACTTTGAGGGGTATTTTCCTAGAGTAAACTTGTTACCTGATGATCTGCTATAGTAGGTAATTCACCAAAAAAATAAATTAAATATTAATTTAAAATTAGAAAATATTTTTGAAAATTTACATAAAAAATTCTAAATAATAAAAAAAAATCATTAACTTTTTATGAATATTTTTTTAGCATTTTTTTCGACATTTTATTTTAATTTATCTTTTTTTAAAAAAATAAAACTTGCTACAGCAACTCTTGGAAAATGCCCCTCAAAGTTGAGATTATTCATAGTTAATCAATAGGTGGGATTATTGTAGTAAAATTTTGAATAGTTTGAATTATTCTAGGTAATTTTTTCTTGTATTTTCTAATAATTTTGTCTTATACATGATTTCTATTTTAATTTGTCTTGTTAGGAAAATGGAGGATTGATAAATATGGCCGTTGATGTGTGTTATTTTAATAATTAGGGTACATTTGGACAAATATGAATCATACATTTTAAAGGTGGAAAATAATTTAAGAAAGTTTGATTGAAATTTGCCCATACAGATTTTAAATGAAAAATCTCAATTGAGATAATTGGTTTATTATTGACACTTTTCTAGATAGTATATGCCTTTATGGATACTAGATACTACTAGTATAAGGTACACCTACAATATAAAAGGACATTATTTCACCAATACTTACATTTAAGTTGTGGCTGAAATTTTTTTTCATAAATTTTAATTCACCTTATTGATCTAATATTCCTTTAAGGGGTCAACTATTTATTTTTAACTGTAAAAGTAGTGCCTGTATTTTGAATTAATGAATGAAATATAAATTTAATTTTTTTTATAGGATTCATGTTAAAATTAGTAAACCATCACCATCCATAAGTTATTAATAGATATTCTATTATACATCATTATTGATAGAGGAAGAGAAATTATAGGGAGATATAATTATATTTAGGATGCCTCACTTTATATATATATATATATATCTCAAAGTTTTTTATGAAATAGCAGAGTGTAATGTAATAGATAATTACATACATTGTAATAATAAAAGAGGTGCAGCAGCAGCTACATTGAATAAATATTTATCTTAATATAAAGGATTCATCTCCTTTATTTCTTTCATGGTATCAGAGCCAGGTTCTACAATGTAAAAAAAAATTATTAAAAAAAATAATGGCATCATCAAGTGTTACGAGTACTAATCCAATATTGCCTAAATTCTCTGGTAAGAATTATGAGCATTGGAATGTTCAAATATAATGATGTATGGGAAATTGTAGAAAAAGGTCATATAGAGCCAACCGAACAAGAAGAGGCAACCATGACGGATGCACAAAAGAAGGAATTAAATGAAACTAGAAAAAAAGATTTGAAAGCTTTATCATTTATCCATTCGGCCATGGATGGCCAAAATATGTTTGAAAAAATTGCAGCAGCAGAGACATCACACAAAGCTTGGGATATTCTTAACAAAGTATACCAAGGTAATACTCGTGTTAAAAATGTTAAGTTACAACATTTGAAATCAGATTTCGAGTCGCTAAAAATGAAACGTTCGGAAACAGCATCTGAATATGTTGATAATGTTACTTCTATCGTAAACAATATGAAAGCATTAGGTCATGATATTAAAGAATGTGATGTAGTTTCTAAAATTCTTCATTCCATGACATTTAAATATGAAACAATAGTATGTATGCTGGATGAGCGAAGCATCAAAGAAGATCTTTCCTTAGATGAAGTACTTGGTACTCTTATGGTTCATGAGAAAAGACAAAATTCATATGAACCTGAAGAGCAGGCATTACAAGCAAAAACACCCATATATAAACAAGGCAATTTTAGAGGTAGAGGCTTCAGTAGAGGCAGAGGATCTAGAGGTAGAGGTGGAGACAGATCCAACACAAATGAAGGTGATCGATATCATCGTGAATACAATGGCAATCAACGACAAGGAAATGTAAGAAGTCGAGGTCGCGTTGGAGGTCAAGTATCTAAAAATAATGGATTTTCAGATAAGTCTCGTGTTCAATGCTTTAATTGCACTAAATCTGGGCATTATAGTTCTGAGTGTCACTTTAAAAGTCCATTAGAAGAAAGAGTTAATCATGTTGAAAAATCTGAAAATGAATCAAATGAGACAATATTGATGGTATGCAATGTTGAAGAAGGTCAAGATAACATATGGTACTTGGACACTGGTTCAAGTAACCATATGTGTGGCAACAAAGAACTATTTTCTAAAATTGATGGTTCCTTCAATTCTTTTGCTCGATTTGGTGATAACACAAAAATTGACATCATTGGAAAAGGAAATGTTGCAATTCAGAAAAATGATGGTGATGTAGATTACATATCAAATGTTTACTATGCTCCAAACCTTAAAAATAATCTATTGAGTCTTGGACAACTTTTGGAGAAAGGTTATGAGATAAATATGAAAGATGGGTGTTGTAGCATCATAGATAAAAATAACTGTTTTATTGCTAAAGTTCCAATGACAAAGAATAGAATGTTTCCTCTGAAACTCAACAATGCAACACAATCTTGTTTTAGCACCACAGTTTATGATGACACATGGCTTTGGCATCTTAGATTGGGACACTTGCATTTTAATGGAATGAAATTACTACAACAGAAGAACATGGTAGTCGGCTTACCATTGCTAGAGCAACCAAAGACAGTTTGTGTAGATTGTGTTTTGGGAAAGCAACATAGAGATTCTTTTCCCATTAGGAAGTCTAAGAGAGCAAAGTATCCACTAGAGATCATTCATTCAGATATTTGTGGTCCTATCACTCCCGTATCTTTTGGAAAGAAAAGGTATTTTATTACTTTCATTGATGATTAATAGTCGAAAATCTTGGGTATATTTTCTTATTGAAAAGTCAGAAGCATTAGAAGTTTTTAAAAATTTCAAGGCTTTCGCTGAAAAGCAAAGTGGGTATTATATCAAGACGATCAGAACCGATCGAGGGGGTGAATATACCTCAAAAGCTTTTGAACAATTCATCCAGAAGCATGGAATTAGACACCAACTAACAACATCATACTCCCCTCAGCAAAATGGAGTTGCAAAAAGAAAAAAATAGAACAATCTTGAACACGGTAAGAAGCATGTTAAAAACTAAGTCACTGCCAAAAGAATTGTGGGCCGAAGCCGTAAACTGGAGTGTGTATCTCTTGAACATGTGTCCTACCAAGACTGTAAAAGATCTCACACCTGAAGAAGCATGGAGTAAGAAGAAACCAGATGTTAGATACTTGAAGGTTTTTGGTTGTGTTGCTTATGCTCATGTTCCAGACCAAAAGCGAAAGAAATTGGATGATAAAGGCGAAGTTGGAATCTTTGTCGGACAAAGTAATGTATCAAAAGCATATAGGATTTATAATCCAAAGACAGGAAAGATGATTATTAGTCGAGATGTTGTGTTTGATGAAGATCAATGTTACGAATGGACTAAAGATCAAGAGGCCATTGTTCCTTTAAGTTTTGAAAAACTAGAGAAGGATACAATAACACAAGTGCATCATGAACAACAACAACAACAACAACAAACTCGAGTAGCAGAAGAAGCTTATGATGACAATGAGAATGTAGTAGAAAGAACAGAATTACAAAGACCAAGGAGAAACACGTCTCAACCTTCATGGATGAAAGATTACAATATCAGTAGAGATGATGACAATGATGACTCCTTCATTCCATATGCTTTCTTCTCTCAAGGTGATCCTATATTTTTCGAAGAAGCTAATCAAGATAAAAAATGGAAAAATGCCATGCAAGAAGAAATTAGATCGATTGAAAAGAACAACACTTGGGAGCTTGTAGATCCACCAAAACAATGTAACCCTATTGGAGTAAAGTGGGTTTATAAGACAAAATTAAACGCTGAAGGGAACGTTGAAAAATATAAAGCGAGATTAGTCGCGAAAGGTTATAAGCAAAAGGAAGCAATTGACTACAATGAAGTATTTGCACCAGTAGCAAGACAAGAGACAATTCGATTAGTTCTCTCTTTGTCAGCTCAAAATGGTTGGACAGTTTTTCACCTTGATGTGAAGTCGGCTTTTCTATATGGAGAATTACAGGAAGAAGTGTACGTCAATCAACCACCCGAATTTGTGAGAAAAGGAAATGAAAATAAAATTTATCGACTTAAGAAAGCATTATACGGGTTGAAGCAAGCACCAAGAACTTGGTAAACGCGAATTGATTCAGTTTTTGCAAAACTAGGTTTTGAAAAATGTCCCTATGAGCATACTCTTTATGTGAAAAAGAATAACAATAAAATTCTTATTGTTTGTCTTTATGTGGATGATCTAATATACACTGGAAGTGATTCTCAAATGATCGAAGAGTTTAAGAAGCAGATGAAGCATGAATTTGACATGACAGATATTGGAAAGATGAACTATTATCTCGGTATTGAAGTTGATCAAACTAAAGATGGTATATTTGTTTCACAAAGAAAATATGTCCAAGATGTTTTGAAAAGATTTAAAATGGATCAATTAAAACCAATTAATACACCCATAGAAGTAGGAGTAAAACTGAGAAAGAATGATGAAAGTGAAAAAGTTGATAGCACCTACTACAAGCAAATAGTTGGAAGTTTGATGTATCTTACTACAACAAGACCAGACATCATGTATGCGGTTAGTCTTATCAGCAGATATATGGATAACCCAACACATGATCACTTGCAAACTGCGAAGCGTATACTACGCTATTTGAATGGCACTAGAGATTTAGGAATATTTTATGGAAGACAAAAATCATATCTTGTTGGTTTTACCAATAGTGATTATGCTGGGGATATTGATAATAGAAAAAGTACATCCGGATACGGTTTTTTCTTGGGAAATGGAGTAGTATCATGGTCCTCAAAGAAACAACCAATTGTGACCTTATCATCAACGGAAGCTGAGTATGTTGCTGCAACATCTTGTGCATGTCAAGGTATTTGGCTTCGAAATATACTCAAAATACTCGAATGCCCGCAAAATGGTCCAACAATAATCTACTGTGATAATAGATCTGCCATAGCACTCTCAAAGAATCCAGTCTATCATGGAAGAACGAAACACATAGATGTGAGATACCATTTTCTTCGTGATTTGGTCAATGATAAAGTGATAGATATAATATTCTGCAAGAGCTCTCAAAAAGTAGCAGACATATTTACAAAACCATTAAGAAATGAAATGCTTACAATGTTACGAGATAGTCTAGGTCTTTGCACCTACACACTACAACAAATTTAGCTTTTTGCGACATTGAATTTAGTGGCATTAAAAAAATGCCACTGATTCATATTTTTAGTGTAATAATTATTGGTTTTTATTTCAAATTTCACCATAAAGTGAATTAGCGACACTTAATTTGGTCTTTAGTGGCATATCTAATTGTCACTATAGTCTATAGTGACATTTGTGAAAAATGTCACTAGATCCTATGTCGCTAAAAGCTTTAGTGTGACTTTTTAATATCTCAAATAAAAAAAACCTATATACACTATAAGAAATTTAAATTAGTGACATTTAAATTAAATGTCGCTAAATATATCCCACTAAAAGCAAATTATGTTGTAGTGACAATAGTATGGTTTAAGGGGGTGTGTTAAAATTAGTAAACCATCACCATCCATAAGTTATTAATAGATATTCTATTATACATCATTATTGATAGAGGAAGAGAAATTATAGGAAGATATAATTATATTTACGATGTCTCACTTATATATATATATATATATATATATATATATATATATATATATATATATATATATATATATATATATATATATATATATATATATATATATATATATATATATATATCTCAAAGTTTTTTATGAAATAGCAGAGTGTAATGTAATAGATAATTACATACATTGTAATAATAAAAGAGATGCAGCAGCAGCTACATTGAATAAATATTTATCTTAATATAAAGAATTCATCTCCTTTATTTCTTTCGATTCAAACTTATAATCAGTTGATAGAAAATCGCTTGACCATTAAGCCATTAAGGAACACCAGGAGACCTGATATTCTCATTCGTGACCAATATGAGTTCAAAATTTCTTTTGTAAACTCTCGTTACTTCTTTTTAGTGGCTTCCTTCTATGCCTTATTTCACTTGCGAAACTTAACGTATCCATTCAAATTATGTACATAATATGTATTTAGTTTTTTTCCGTTGTATAATATATCTATTCTAAATATGTAAAATGTTATCTAATAGAGAAGAAAATATAGCAAATTTAATGAGATGAATATCAGAAATAAATGGGTTAGAAATTTTAATCTTGCACATTTTCATTATGAACGTATAACTATGTTTTATTTTATAATTAAGCTTGATAAGTATTAAATTAGTATTAAATATGTAATATTTAATTTTAACCTCTATTAATAGTGGATTAGGTGCTTTGAACTTCTTTTTCATCCCACTTGGGGTACTAGTGTTTAAGTTGGGTTTGGTAAAAAAATGGATTAGGAGTTTTTTGGCCTTTTAAACCCATATGTTAATTTGTAAACTTAGAGCACTAAGCATGCACCCAATGACCAAAGGTATATTCTTTTAGGAGTATACAAAATTCTGTTTTAAGTAGTGATTTCATACCCATATCTACCCTTTTCTAGAAGCAGTTAGTCTCTTCAGAGATCGTCCCTTTGAAAGATATATTTTAAGTCCAGCCTATTAAAGATTAATACCTACTTATCGTTTTTTAATGTCTACTTATATTATCTTGAATACTTATTTACTGTATCCTTAATGTTTACTTTCAATATCTTAAATGTCTACTTACATCATTCTTAATGCCTACTTACATTATTTTAAAAATATATAATAAGTCGGCCCAATTTGAAACGGTCGCTCACAAGAATTTGTGTTTTAGAAATATAGACATGATTAAATAAGTTATTTTTTACTACTCTTATAATCTGGAGTAATATATTAGATAAAAGAAACAAAAATTTATGTGTGATTAACCCCTTTTTTTCTTCCTATTGTTAATCAACTACTATGATAACCGTGTTTAGCACGGAATTAGAAATTATATTTTTTTATATTAGATAAATTACAAATTAATCATAAAAATTTTAAGTAAATTACTAAGTATTGCTAAACTATACTAAACTATTTAATATGTGAGAAATTTTTTGATCAAAAACCATTAAAATTAATTGGAAAAGAATAAAAGGAAGTCCAATTAGTGAATAGGTGTATGATTATTTAGTTTAAAAAAAATAGCAAGTCTCCTGAGAGACCGTCTTTTTGAGAGACGCCTCTCAGGCACAGTCCATTAGAGTTTAATTTTTACTCTTATTTTATATTTTTCTTTATGGGTCACCCAATTAGAGTTGGTCTCTCAAAGAGACCGTCTATCACAAGAATGTGTGTTAAAAAAAAGGTTAAAAACCCTGAGTAAATTGAAAGCCCAAAGCTAATGAATAAGTACGCAGTTTTATCACAAATTATTGTAAAAAACAGTCTCTACGAGAGACACATTAAGGAGGTGTTTGGCAAATTAGCTTATTGAACATTTTTAGCTTATTTGGATGTAAATAGAGGGTTGGGTGGTCAAACCAGCTAAAGATAGTGTTTGGTGAATTAGCTGGTTGAAACAGCTTATTGATACGAATAAGCTGTTTTGAACAAGCTGCTTATAGCAGCGGATTCAAAATCTGCTGGTCAAACCAGTTAATAAAATCAGCTGGTCAAATCAGCCACTATAATCAGCTATCAGCTATTTGCCAAACACCTTCTAAATATATAGGTCAAATAGCCTAATCAATACAAATTAAAGAGAAAATGAGAGTATGAAATTCTTCTTTTAAGGTCATTTATTAAAAAGACAATCTCTCATAAAAATAGATGAAATTTAATTTATAATGTTAGTATGTTACCATGTTGTATAAAAATTTATTCATTCAAATGAAGAAATCGTATCCAATACTCATAAGATATAGAATATGAACTTTATAGAGAACCCCATTAAATTCATCCTTTTCAGAAAGCTCATCTTTATAGGTGATTTCGATCAAAAATCCAAAATTTTAAAATAATTTTTCTCATACTTCCTCTGTTTCATAATAGTCGCTACATTTAACTTTTTTACGCAATCTAATACTCTTATTTTATTTATTTATATGTCGAATTATACACATTTAAAAATTTTAAATTTTATATTATGAAAGTATGCGATTAGACGATTCAAACAAGATCTCACTTAAATATATTATTACTTACATATTAGTCGCAATATATAAAATAAGCTTAAATAATGAATAGTGCCATAAAACAAAATCTAACAAGTATTTCGGAATATAAAAAATATTAATAAGTACAAGTTGCAAATTATGGTTGCAGCCTTCATCTTTCTTTTATTGTAAACATTAGACAACCCTTTTAAAGACATTTGCCAGCTGAGCAAGTAACGCTGACATTTTCCTAACTACAAGTGACAACCACCATTCACAAGATTTGGATGAACTTCATAAAATCAAATTCAAACCAAGAATCGATTTTTGTATTAGTTAGAATAGTGCCGTTTCTGATAGTTTTTGGGCCCTAGGCGAAAAATAAAAAGGCTCTTAAATCATTTTTTATCCAATTGAGAAACCTAATGTTGTAAGTTCCATTCATGCTAAAAACTACTTATGTAAATACTAATTTAACTATAAGGATTAACTCAAAAAGAGCCCTTTATGAACTGGGCCCTAAGTGGTTGCACCTGAAAACTACCCTCAGGAACGACCCTATTAGAGTGTGAATCACTTTTTTCAAAAATAATATGGATCCGATTCTGACCGCTCTTCCACTAGCCCTCCCATATAAAGTATAAAACACATTTTGGACATCAACCATCAAATTAAACTTTCAATTAAATTGATTTCTTGATATGGTATCAGAGCTAATAAAGGACACGAGTTTGAATCTCATTCACCCTTTATATTATGAGGAATATAATGTATAACATTATGGATGAGCAGGACATATGTTGCATCCAAACTTCTAACACAAATAACTCTTGTGTAATGGGGCATAATACAGTATAAAAACATATCTAAGCACTTCAATTATTAACATAAGCTTTTGATTATATTGGTTTTTATCACTTTCAACATACCATTTACACAAAAATTCACATTCAAAATTAATAAAATTTTAAAAATAATATTCCATATAATATTATTAAATCAGCTAGTCTTTTGAGAGACCGTCTCTCTGAGAGATATCTCTCAAGCTCAGTCTATCAAAGCTTATTTTCTACTCTTATTTTATATTTTTTTTGTGGGCCAACCTAATAAGAGATGGTCTCAGAGAGACCGTCTCTCATAAGAATTTGATTTATTAAATAAATTGGTAAAGATATATAAAAGCTTGATATATGTTGTAGGAGTAAGATTTAGATGTAAAGGTGGTCCAAGGAAAATACATAAAACGATGGAAGCCAAGTGTGAGTCTAATGGCCATAATAATATTTATTGGGTGCATAGAAATCCATGATGCTTTGATGGAACTAGGAATATGAGAGAGGGGACAGTGATATTTTTCTCTTTTTATTAATTGTTTTTGAAGTTTTTTATAAATTTTTTAGAATGATAAATTTTTTTATTTTTTCATTATGTGGTATGCAAGAAAAAGAAATCGATCTTTTAACACGTTGTGAAAATCTAACCTCAGTATCATATAATTTGCTTTTAGTGGAATATATTTAGCGATATGTAATTTAAATGTCGTTGTTTCAAATTGCTAATAGTATATATAAAGGATTTAGTAATATTTATTAGACTCTTTATCAGCATTTAAAAAAATCATATAAAAACTTTTTGCAACATAGAATCTAGTGACATTTCTCACAAATGTCACTATAGACTATAGTAATAATTACATATGCCAGTAAAGACCAAATAAAGTGTCGTTAAATCACTTTATGGTGAAACTTTAAATATAATTATTATATTAAAAATATGAATTAGTGGCATTTTTATAATGCCACTAAATTCAATATTCCAAAAAATTAAATTTATTCTAGTACCTTTATCATAAAAGTGAAATAGTAAGTTGTATTTTATAAGGTCAATTAATAATACTCCAAGAGAAAAAGAATTATAATTTTCAAATCTTGTATTAGGTGTTCATTTCTCAACACCTATCCTTAAAATGATTAATTTTCCCATCATCTCTTGCCCATAAAGAAATCCTCTAATTCTAAACCCCAAAAAAATTAATTTAATATTTATAAATGATATAAAAATCAACATATTCGATTTAAAATACCAAATAATTATAAATCAAATAAGAAAATATCATAAACAAAGCATAATAAGGTAGGGAGATGCCAAATAAGCTTATATACTCATGATTTTTAAATTGGTAGGCATGAAGAAGTACCTAAAACTATGAATACTCCAATTTGTGTTCCCTTTGTCCCCACCCTATAAAACCCTATCCTATAGTATAGAAGTATTTTTTAATTTTATACCATAAAAACTCACTTAAAGTTGTTATTGGTAGTGATCCAAGAACATGTGAGGAGTCCCATTCTTAAATTATTGTCCTTTTTTTTTCACTTTATTCTATTCTTTAAAGAAGTTTTTATTGCTGATTTAGCGTGTTTTATTAGTTGTTTACATAAAGAATCTTTTTATTTATGTCATAAATTTTAGACAAAAATAATCTTACTCATACTTATTTTAATATTTTAATAATGCTTATGTACCCCACAATCCATATATCCTCCTCTAACTTCAATTTAACATTTTAGTATTCCTTATTCATACTTATTAGGAAACAGAAGGGGTAGTACTTACGTGGGCTACGATTAGAATTGTTCATTTACTCTCCTTCTTTTTAAGAACACCTAATTTTTCATATATATTTTTTATTGAAATACCTAATTTTTCATATATAGTGATACCTAAACTTTTCAGCTATGACTTACTCAACCTAAATATATTTAAGTAACTATTATATTATGTATTTTCTTCAAACATATAGTATTATATATTAATGCAAATCCCAAAAGCTTTTCATTTAGGTGTAAATAGGATGCTAATATACTATGAAGTAGTTGACCCAACAAGTTAGCTACGAATTTAGTACTAAATAAATCCTTTTCGGATGGTTATGATTTTATAAAGAAATTTCTTAACAAGATAGGTAATTTGATTTGACTATGATTTATTATTTTAAACGTTAATAGTAATACTGCTATATTATATGTTTGGGAATGATGATTCATTTGAAAATCTAGAATTGACTTAAGTTTAGTATTTGACAAATTAATAAAAAACAAATTTGGATTTGTATAAATTTCACCATTGTACAAAAGTTAGTTAAAATTGAGAATTTGAGAATGACTTCCCAAGCCTTGGGGGTGTTTGGCAATTGGCTGTTGGCTGTTGGCGGTTGCCTTTTTTGGTTGGCTTGTTTGACCAGCTGGAAATGTTGGCTGTTTTTGTTGGCTTTTAAGCTAGCTTAAAAAGCTAGCTGTTAGTGGAGATGTTTGGTAAATTTGAATATTGGTTGTTGGTTGTTTATTAGAGAAAAAGTGGGTCAACAAGCCAAAAGCCAACCCAAAAAGCTAGCTGGAGCAGCTTTTTTATTTTGGCTTAAAAGCCAGCTTTCCAGCTGCTTTAAAAGCCATTTACCAAATATTTTTTTTGGCTATTTGACCAACCAACAAGCCAAAAGCCAAAAGCCAACCAAAAAACTAAACCAAAAGCCAATTGCCAAACACCCCTCTTGTCATTCTCAAATTCTTCATTTATGATTTCATAATTGAAATCTACAATTTGAAATGAATTACTTACTGCCAAACATAACCTACAATAGTTTGATTCTTATTTTAGTTGGATTAAATATCACTTTCTTAGGTGAAGGTTTTGGACTCAATTCTCGCCTAATCCTTCTATAGACTACAACATAATTCAAAAAATGATACTCATATATACTACATTCGGCTTTTGCGACATTTAAATTTAATACACTCTCCCTCAACCTATCCTGTAATTCAAAAAAAATTTAATACACTCTCCCTCTTAAACATACATATGCTCATGTTGTTATTAAAATGATACTCATATACTACATTCGGTTTATATACACTACAACATAATTTATTTAGTGGGATATATTTAGTGACATTTAATTTAAATGTCGCTATTGTGAATTTCTAATAGTGTAAATAAAGGATTTAGTGGCATTTATTAGACCCTTTAACAGCATAATAAAAAATCACACTAAAGTTTTTCGCGACATAGGATCTAGTGACATTTCTCATAAATGCCACTATAGGCTATAGTAACAATTACAAATGTCACTAAAGACCACATAAAGTGTCGCTAAATCACTTTATAATAGAACTTAAAATAAAAACCAATAATAATTACACTAAAAATATGATTCATTGGCATTTTTTTAATGCCACTAAATGCAATGTCGCAAAAAGTTATTATTGACCTTAGCTATTCACATCAATATAAATTATGAAGTAATAATTATACTTTACTATATTTATATAGAATTATAAAACTCAATTCAGTTCAGTTCAATTCAGTTACCGACCAATAAAGTTGTTATAGAAAATAAGACAACATTGACTTTAAAAAATTGACATTAAGGTCTAACATGCAACCTTAAAATAATAAGATGTGTTAATAATAATTCGTACTAATAATTAAAAGAAATTGCAATTAATTACATTAATCTTATCTCTATAATATAATTAACTATTTCCAGGTGTTAACCCATGCCAGCTATTTCATATTGGAAATCTTTAAAGTCCAATTATTCCCATGATCATAAGATCTAATCTATTGATTTATTTGAATGTTCTTATATTAATAATTTTTTTATTTATTATAGATAATCTTCAGTTAGGCTTAATATTTTTAAAGTAATGGAATCTTTTGTTAGTTGAAAGTCAGATACTATTTGATAAGAAGTTTTTATTTAATTATGGATTAATCTTATAATAATTATAAAAGTACTAGTACCTTATATAAAATTTGTAAAAATAATAAAAATTACAAAGGTGATTGTACCTAATATAAATATTTTACCTATAAATTATATGAATAATTAATTCTCTTAGAAATCCCACCAATTATTAATTGTTCACAAATTCTTATTTGAGACCGTCTATACAATAGACGTCTTAAGTTTTGGGGCTCGCCCAATTTATAAATTAAAAAAAAAAACTAATTGGTAGTTTTGTAAGTTAAAAGGGAGATATGGGTTGGGCTCTTAAGAGACGTCTATACTATATTTACAAATGGGTATTAGGAGACTAGGAGTACATTTTAATGTTATTGATTAGTAGTTGCAAAATTGCCTTGCAAATAATTGTTGAGTTAGGATAACAAAATACTCTTTATTTAGTAAGAAAAATAATGATAATATTAACAATAATCATTATAAAGAAAAAAGTAGCTAAAAAAATTCGGTTCAATTAAGTAAATTTAATTGGTTTAAATTGATAAAAATTTCTTCTTCAAAGATAACATAAATATTTCCGTTTTATTTAATTTTCCTTCTAATTATATTGTGCGTGTCATCCTTGCGCAAGGGCCATGCTAATCTTCTTTGTATCGTTCCAATTTTATCAGATGTCTCCGAAGAGACTTTCCTTCTAATTATATTAAAAACACATTACACATCAAATATGTGGGAGAACAGGTTGAGATGGTTTGGGCATGTCCAGAGAAAGACACATGACGCCCCAGTAAGAAGGATCGAATGTATCATAGTGGAGGGTAAGAGAAGTCGAGGATGACCTAAGAGAACGTGGGAGGAACAAATCAAAAGTGATATGCATGAACTTCACCTCTCCAAGGACCTGACCAGGGATAGGGCCAGTTGGCGGTGCCTTATCCAAGTCCTAGATTAGTAAACCTGTCCCTTTACCCCCTCGTTCGTCTTTATCCTTTACCTTTTTGTCGCTTTTTACCTGTTTCTTTGATCTCATCTTTGTTTTTGTGTGTGTACTTCTATTCTATTTGCCAACTACAAGTTCCTCTTGCTAGAAGACCGTTCTCGAGCCGGGGGACTCTTTGATCGCACTCTCCTTATGGGTATGAGCATGCCATCGTTCCTCCCTCCCTAGACCCTGATCATAGTTTTCTTTGAGCGGGATACACTGGGTATGATGATGACGACAACATTACACGTCAAATAGATATATACATTAAAAACACATGGTTATTATGTTCCTTCTAATTTATTATATTTCGACTAAATGATATTCAAAATCATTAACATTGCGAATAAATCATTCTAATGTTAAAGAATTGTATTGTATACACTACAACAAATTTAGCTTTTTGCGACATTGGATTTAGTGGCATTAAATAAATGCCACTAGTTTATATTTTTAGTGTAATAATTATTGGTTTTTATTTTTAGTTTCACCATAAAGTGATTTAACGACACTTAATTTGGTCTTTAGTGGCATATGTAATTGTCACTATAGTCTATAGTGACATTTTGTGAGAAATGTCACTAGATCCTATGTCGCTAAAAGCTTTAGTGTGATTTTTTAATATGTTGTAAAAGGGTCTAATAAATGTCACTAAATCCTTTATATACACTATAATAAATTTGAAATAGCGACATTTAAATTAAATGTCGCTAAATATATCCCACTAAAAGTAAATTATGTTGTAGTGATATTTTTATCCTGATTTTTCTTAATTTTTATATACATACATTTAAATAATCTTATTATTATTTCAATTATACACAAATATATATATATATTTCTTTCACTTTCTTATAAGTTGCCCTTTTATGCGCATCTTTATTAATTTTCTTAATTTGCTTAAATTTAATCGTTACAAATAGAGTATTTGGGATGAACTCTACGCATGACAAGACATCGAGATTGACCCGGAATATGCATTTAAAGAAATGAGAAATGCTTTGACTTTAAAATTCTAGCCATCAAAGGAAGGAAGTAGTATGAAAAGTTTGTGTATAATACTTTATAATTCGACATATAAATAAATAAAATAATACATTAGAATTATACATATTTAAAAATTATAAAAAGTTTGTATTATGAAAGTATGTGATTAGACAATTCAAACAAGATCCCATTCGACTATATTATTACGTACATATTAGTTGCAATATATAAAATAAGCTTAAACGATGAATAATGCCCAAAAACAAAATGTAGCAAGTATAATGGAACGGAGGAAGTATTTTTTTTTTCTTTTGGGATTATTTTACGTCTTTGGAAAACTTAAAACATTTTTCTAAAATACTTACAATTCAAGCTCTATTAGTTTGGTCTTTGTGTGAAAATCATAATAACTTTTGTGTTGAGAATATTATTATATAAACTTTGTCTTGTAAATTCTTCTAATTAAAATTACTTTAAATTTTCATTAACATAAAATATTTTATACTAACAACTAAATGAATCGTAAAATTATGTATAAGTTACTAAAATAACAATACACGATGTTTGTGTAAAAATCATAACAGTATTTGTAATAAAATCATGCGTTCACATATAAACTTTGTCGGTGTAAATCTTTTAGCTAAATTATATTAAAATTTTGTTATTATCCATTAATTTATACCAATAATCAAATAAATGAGCTGAAAATTATAATATAATTAAATGCTTTGTAATTTTGAACATTCGTCTGTGATTTACACTTTTTTCTTTGAATAGAGGGTAATCGAACCCGAAAACTATACGTAAAAAAATAATACTTACCCTAATTGATCAACATTCGCACTACAACATAATTTGCTAATATTGGGATATAGTTATTTCAAATTTTTTATAGTGTATATAGAGGATTTAGTGACATTTATTAGATCATTTAGCAGCATATTAAAAAGTCACACTAAAGCTTTTAGCGACATAGGATCTAGTGACATTTCTCACAAATGTCACAATAGACTATAGTGACAATTACATATGTCACGAAAGACCAAATTAAGTGTCGCTAAATCACTTTATGGTGAAACTTAAAATTAAAACCAATAATTATTATACTAAAAATATCAATCAGTGGCATTTTTTTAATGCCACTAAATTCAATGTCGCAAAAAGTTAAATTTGTTGTAGTGTCGATTGTACTCATCTAATTGTATGGTAAGCTTTGACTTTCAAGGTTGAAAACCTAGCTATAATTGTATTATTTGGAATACATAAACATGATTCATAATTATTTTAATTTTAATTCATTAAAAAAATAGTAAGCCAAAACAAAGATAAAAACGTACTCCTTAATCAACCATATATTGTTTATTAATTATTATAATTCATAAATATAATAGTCAATACATAGAGTTTTACGTAAATAAAATCAAGATTAAAATATTCGTAAAATTATCCAAGATCCAACTAATGAAATTTCTAGCTTATCCCATTTATTTTTGTAAGTCAATTGTTTATTTAGACGGCTGATTTACATAAGTCGTGATTATATCGTGAAAATTAAGTATTGGATAAGAATTTAGATGAAAAAATATTTGCCTACGTGGAATATTTTGATATAATTTAATGTGAGATAATTTATAATCCCTCCTATTCAGCCTAAATGTCTCATTTAGTTTTTCACACTTACCGAGACAACATTTTAACCCTTAATATCTCAAATTATTCTTAATTAAAAATTATAAAAATTTAATATTAATAATCCTTGTATTGAGACGAATCAAAAAAGATCCTACATGACTATGTTTTAACTTATAGATTAAGAGTAAAATACAAATTAAGAGTGATGAGTGAATAGTGTCAAAAAAATATGGGACATTTAGGCTGAATAGAAAGTAGTATTTATTAATTATGACATTATACTAATTTTGAGAAATTGGTTATGTAAATTATACGAAGAGTTTGAAAATTGGTTTTTGTTTACTTAAAGAACAAGTAAAAATATTATTTTTCTACGTATGATTTTGGGTTTGATTTTCAATTAGCTCTTTCCTTTTCTGAATTACCTACCGCATATGTCAGGAAAAAAAATGTTGTGAAAAGAGTTGAATTTTTACATATTTCACTAATCACTGCTTTGAACTTTTATATTTATTTTATGTTTAATTTGTACATAAATATATTAATACTAATTTTTTATTATTTTTAATTCAATCCCTCTTGTACGAGACGTGAAATGGGTTCATACAAAAGTCCCATTAGTTAAAAATATAAAAAAAAACAATAAAATTTGAATTCACACTTATACATGAAGCAATTTTTTAAAATAGTTTGAGCTAAATCAATCGATGTCATCTTACGATGAGACTGCTTCAATAAAGAATTAGTTTTTTAGCAAGTATATTATTTTGATATAAGGTAGGCTGATGAATGAGGAGAGGTTGGGGAATAACTAACGAAAATCAAATCCCAATATTTTACCTGATAATTAATTAAAATAAAACTTTATCAATCAAAGATATTTAAGATTTAATGGTACATTAAATAGCTTGCAAAAAAAGCAAATAATAAAATTAAGGTGAATAAAAAAAAGTTATATTTTCTTATAATAAACTTATATTTTGCTTATAATAGTTTCAAAATCATAATAATAACATACGAGATGCTCTCTTGAGAGACCGTCTTTTGTAAAGACGACTCTCAAAAGTCCAACCCAAATCTATATTTAGGGTTGTAGCAATATATATTTAGAATTATACTGAACTTTTAAAAGCCGTCTTTACAAAAAGCGGTATCAAGTTATAATTTTTTTTATAAATTTGTATCAAGTAAGAATTTGTGATAATATAAATATAAAAAATTTCACCAAGACACGAAAATATCAATGAAAAGAGTAGTTGGGTCCTACATTAAAAATGATGGTCCATGGAAAAAAGATGTCGTCATAGTGATACGTCCAAACCAAAACTCAAAGACCCAAGTTATCCCACCGCAAAACTCTATTTGATTTATACTATTATTATTATGTATTTATTTATTTTTTATTTACAAGTTTACACTCTTTTTATTTCTTAAATAAGTCTTTACAATAAATATTTAGAGGAGTTAAGAAAAATAGAATTTTTTAGATGATAAATATGTTACTCGTATTATATTGAATAATAAATTTGATGGAGAAAAATTTAGAATTATAAGCATTAAAAAAATATTAAAAGAAAGTTAGTTAAAGAATATGAGACTACAACTATTAAAAAAATATTTTTATAAAGTTGGTGAGAAATATGAAGGGATCATATCAACATAAAAATGTTAAAATGAAGTTAATGCATGATATAGGAGGACCATAAACATTAGTTAAACAATATAATGATGATGAACATGGTTGATTTGCGCAAAATTTGTAATATAAACAAAAAGATTCTTATGGGAACAATAAATGAAACAAACTCAAAATGACAAATGGAAACAACTTTAAAGAGCAGAGGAAGTACTTATCATTGGTATTCCACATAGTCATAATTTTTAACTCACATTTCTCGACATTGCGAGGGTTTTGGCAAAATAATTTATTGAGTAATTTTAGCTTGTTTTGATATAAATAGAAGGTTTAATAGTCAAATTGTCTAATTCTTTATATTTAATAAACTAGCTGGTTGAAATAGCTTATTGATCTGAATAAACTATTTTGAAAAAAGTTGTTCATAACAACAGATAGAGCAACTTGTTCAAAATCAACTAGTCAAATCAATTAATAAAATCACAGGTGCTCTCCTGAGAGACCGTCTTTTGTAAAGACGACTCTCAAAAGTCCAGCCCAAATCTATATTTAGAGTGGTAACAATATATATTTAAAATTAGAGTGAGCTTTTGAGAGTCGTCTTTACAAAAGATGGACTCATGTAAGAATTTGTGATAAAATTAACTGATCAAATCAACTAATATAATTAGATATTAGCTATTTGATACCCATGGGCCATGGCCATAGTCTATCATTTTACATTCACAAATTCTTGTGAGAGACGACCTCTTTAAGAGACCATCTCTAATTGAGCTGGCCTATTAGAAAAAATGTAGAGTAAATATAGACAATAAACTATAATGGATTGGGTGTGAGAAACGTCTCTCAAAAGTGAGCTGTTTTACATTTATTTTTCCTTTGAGGAGCCGTGGGAGGCGCGTTTGGAATCGTAAGTTTTTAGGCCAATCAGACCAACAATGATTCAATGGTCAATATTAATATCCACACAAGGCCAGAGTGTATTCCTTCATAAGATTCCTTAGTTCCCTTTCCTGTTTTCGCACCCTAAATTAATTTTTACTCTTTTTGTTATTTAGTGTTTACTCAATTTGGAAAAATAAAAAAACTAAGATTAACACCCACTAGGGACAAACTCAAAAGGCATAGTAGTATTCTTTCAAAAAAAAAGGCATATATTTTTTTTGGAATAATTATCAAAAAATAATCAAATTTTGCTCAAACAACTGAAAATAAACTTAATTATTATATATTTTAGAATAATTTTATCTATTTGTATAATTGATGAAATTAAAATAAAGTCAATTATTGTTTGTTATTCTGATTATATCAGAAGATAATTATAAACAATAGTGGCTTTAATGTGTAAAATTTTTTAGTGAATCGAGCAAAAACTAATTTATTATTGATAATTTCCTCTTACATTTAATATGAAATATTTATTCTTGTTGTACAAGTACTTTGTATTTAATTCATCCGTTCCATAATGAAGTTCCACAAATAATATTTAGGGGAATTAAGAAAATTGAATATTTTAGATAGTGCATATATTATTTTATTAAATAATAAATTAATGGAAAAAAGTGAGTACAATAAACATTTAAAAAATATTAAAAGAAAGTTAGTGGAAAAAATATATAGACTCTATAAGTATTATCAAAATATTAAAATGAGGATAAAAAATATTATATTTGTCCAAAATTTATGATATAAATAATAAAATTACTTATGGTAACAACAAATAAAACACTCAAATATAGAAAATCAGAACTTATTCAAGGAAACGGAGGCAGTACTAACATTGAATCCATCAATAATTCAATGCATTTTGATAGTTTTGTTATTTAATTAAGTTTATTTAAGAATAATAATACTATCTTATTTCTCATTTAGTTTTTTGGCACTATTTACTCATCAATCTTAATTTGTATTTTACTGTTAATCTATAAGTTAAAACATAGTCATGTGAGATCTTGTTTGATTCGTCTCAATACAAGAATTATTAATATCAAATTTTTATAATTTTTAATTAAGAATAATTTGAGATATTAAGGGTTAAAATGTTGTCTCGACAAATGTAAAAAAATTAAATGAGATATTTAAGAAGAATAGAAGGGAGTAATATTTTAGTGAAAAAGTCTCGGTAAATAACGGTTATTTATGAGGTTAATAAATCACCTTTGTGCGTTAAGATGTGATAGGAGGAGAGTTTTGTTGTTTTAATTTATTTTTTTGATTTTTTTTATTTTAATAAATTTTTGTATTTTAGTATTATGAAACGAAAATTATTAGACTTTATGGATGACTATTTTTTAAAAGTACGTTTAAATTCAAAAAAATCGAATTCCAAAAACCCCGCAGTTTCCAGCTCCACAGTAAAAATAAAAATACTTAGCTCAATAAATTAGTGCGTTATACCCAGGTAATAATAACGACACTATCTCGAAAAATACAGAAGGATATTTTCGTCCTATAAAAAGAATTCTCTCTCTTCATTCCCTTTAAATGACCATTTCCGCTTTCATTCTTCCTCTTCATCCTTTGGGTATGATTCCTTTGGATCAAATTCAAAAACCTTATAAATTCGTCATTTCACCTTCGAGAAATTAGTATTTGAATAACTTCAAAACTGTTGAATAAATAATTACATTTTGTAAAACCTCTTATATTTTTTCATTCTTGTTTTTAATTCATAAGAACAATTTTTACACGAATTTTGAAATTTTTTTGGTTAATTTTGGTGGAAGTTTTTGTGAATTTGAATTTGATGTTGAGAAGAAGGATAAGAAGAAGGAATAATTGAAGTAATTTTGGTTGAAAAGCTGGGGAATTTGAGGTTTGATCGGAGAACGAAGGTTTATCCGATAGTAACGGAGGTGGAAAACATGGAGGTTAAGGTTTGTACTTCAGCTGGTGATATATGGAGGAGAGATATTGTTGGAGGAGGTGGTGGAGGTGGTGGAGTTAGCCATGAAAGTGAGCATGATTTAGCGGCAATGGTGAGCGATTTTCTGGAGAATAATGGGAGTTATGGTGCTGATTCTTGGTGTAGTAGTGATAGCGATTCTGGATTCTGCGATCTTCATCACCTCGCTGATAAGATTTCGGTACTTTTCAGCTTTCTCTACCTTTAATTCTGTTTTTGGACTTTGTTTGGTTGAATTTTGATGGAAATTAGCTGGAAAGATTATCGTTTATAATTTTCTTTTGTAAAACTTCAATAAAATAAGTTCAAGTTATGTGTTGAATTCAATTTTTAATGGAAATTGATATTGTTGAGTAATTTGAGCTGTATTATTGATGAATTATGCTTATTGAGCTGGAACATCTTTTTTTTTTTATTTTTTTTTTTTACTATCCGTAGTTTTGAAATTGCTATGCGAGGTCTCTTTTCAGCTAGTTTCTATTCACTATATTAATCCACAATTATGCTAATTCTGTTAGGTAAAGAATAGGCTGAATTACGGTAGAGATGGTTGATAATTGTACGAATTTTGAGGTTTTTGGAAGGAAACTTGTTTTACTGAGCTTTGATGGTGACGTGCCGTCTTCCTTATGATTGTAGTTAGGAATTTCAGTGAAATTACTTCAATGGAAAAAACATAAATAATTTACCAGTTTTAGAGAATATTATATGTAATTTTTGTTTGAGATGTATTTTTGATTTGGTAACCTAAATCTCACCTGAAAAGTGAAATGCATAAATTTTGATTTGGTAACCTAAATCTCACCTTGGAATGACTCCATTGAAATATCTCAACTGCATCTGTACTATCTACAATTTGAAATGTCATGCTTAATTTTGTTCAATTATGAATTATTATGAAGAAATTCTGCTTTTGGTTGGTAACTACGGGGTATTTTGGCTATTGTGAATTTTGAATGTACAGTTGCTAAAAATTGATCAACATTGGGGATTCAAAGTCTCATGCCATGAATTTTGTGTTCTATCATCTGTGTGATAAGAGGACATTCATTTCGTCCGTTACTCTGTAATCGCTCACAAGAGTCTTTGTAATCTCCCTCCCTCTTCTTGTAGCGATTGCGTTGAGTTATTCATTCTGCGCAGAAAAGTTTAATGTAGGCTTGTTGTGATCATGCAGTTCTTTAAGCGCTCAGTGGATCAGTATGAGAGTGACTTGCTGTCTGTGGTTCAATCTCTTTTGCTTTCTATGGGTAAAACGGATCTTCAGCTTGTTAAGACCGGTCTATGTAATGGGAGCTGTATTCGTTATGCTTTGGTGAAGCTTCTCAGATCATCCGGATATGATGCTGCTGTCTGTTCCTCTAAATGGCAAGGCTGTAACAAAGTGCCTGGAGGTATAAATCATTTCTTTGAACCTTACACAATATTATGTGCTGGGGATATATATTTACTGGCTGTTATCCAATGTATTCTGAAGCAATTGTGGCCAATTTATATCTCACCCAACTATCTATCTTATTTTGGTTCATCATCTGTTTAGACTATTACATTAACTGTACTCTTCTTGGCCTATTCCCTCTATTCAATTTGATGAGTGTCTCCCTTGTTTTTTCCCTAGTACTCCCTTTTTTTCTGTTATTTGAGTGTTCTTCTCCTTACATTAATGTGGTAGTTCATTATTCTTGATCCGTGGAAGGCAGGAGTTGGAAGAGATGAAAGATTTTGTTGTTGATAAGTTAGTATCTCAATTTACAACCATGTGAGATGTTGGGTAAAGTACACGTGTGTCTTATGTGTTGTATGTTGCTAACATTAGGGTTGGTTGAATTTGGTTTAGTTCATGCCTAATGATAGAAAAAGGAGATAAAATGTGCTGGCGAAGTTGGAACTTGTGTATTATGGGTTGCAGTTAACATTGTCTGTACTCTCGCATGACATGTTAAATGTCAATCCCTTGTTTTTTTCTATTTTGCTTCTATTTCTGGTTCAGAATCGTTTTTACTACCAAATTGAAATAGCTTGTTTGTCGGTCTTTTAAATTATAAACCATTGCGCACTTCTAGACAATCCAGGGAACTTGTTCTTCCTCTCGTGATGATAAATTCTTTAATTGAGGATTATCTTTGAGATAAGTATAGAAGTAAACGAGGAGGTTCTTGGTATCTGCAATATGCTCGACATCATTAGGCCTTAAGTTAGGAGGTCTCATATATTAAATGATGGAATAGACAATACATTCAAGTATATTAACATAGAGTTGGTTAAAATTTTCAATATCAAACAATAGGGCGCCTCATATTTTAATTTTTAATAGCGCGTACGGCCAACTTTTGCTCCACCTCTAAGACGTAAACTAATTTCAATGTTACCCTAAATGTAGGTGATCATGAATACGTTCAGGTAGTGAATTACTTAAATGATGGAAGCACGGAACTAACTATAATTGACATAGATTTCCGAAGCCATTTTGAGATAGCCAGAGCTGTAGAATCCTATGATAAGATTTTGAAATCTCTTCCTGTTGCTTTTGTGGGTTCCCTTACAAAGCTAAAACAATTCCTTCAAGTCATGGTTGAAGCTGCTCGGGTTTCTCTCAAGCAGAATTCTATGCCACTTCCCCCATGGAGATCCCTCGCTTATTTACAAGCTAAATGGCATTCGCCCTATCAGAGAAGAGTCTTCCCGGAAGAACAGAACATCAAGAACTCCACCGCCACTAGCCATAAACAGTGCTATGACCAACTACGACAATTGCAATCTGCCCTTCAATTGGAAATTGGAACCGACAGGTTGCTGAAGCCTCTAAACAATGATAACAGCAGAAGGCTGAAACCTGAACGGAGGAAGCTCTCTACATTCAGGACCCTTTAAGCTGTACAAAAAGGTTTTGCCGCGGGAATTGTGATTTAATTTGAGAGATACGTTTTCCTTTTTTTTCCTATACCTTATATAAACCCGAAAATTCTTTTTTTGTTCGAGATTAAGGAATAATCTTCACAGGGATCACCTCATCGAAGCTTCGTATGTACTAAGCGAGACACAACACGAGTACATGACTACATTCGACAATTACAGCTGGGTATGTATGTGCATCTCTTAAGGCTTAAGCCAAACTTTTGCTTCATTTTGTGTTCTGGAATAATCACATTGCTGGGAGTCCCTTCTGAAGTAATCCTTGATTCTTTTTTCTTTTTTTTTCTGGATCTTGTATTTTTGTTTTTCTTTTTTTAACACCTAAATGTTTTCCTGGACCATAAATTAAAGGTTTCCAGGAAATTTTGTCACTTGTTTTATTAATATTTATTAAAGTATAATCAACCATTAATGTAATCTCTACATAAGTTATTATGTATTCACAATATAATTATTTGGTTGGAATCTTCAAGATGATTCAATTATAGTCTTATCATGTTGGTTCACATTATTCAGACAAACTTTTTCATTATTGAATGGGTCTCATCTGGATAAAGTACTCTATAATACGTGCATACACAAGCATATAAAAGGACTTCAAATTTCCAACCTTCAACATTGGCTGCTATTGTTTTGTTCAATTAAGGCGTACTCATTGGTTTCACTTATTTTTATTATTTGAGTGAAAAAATTCTCATATAATAATTCGAAATAATCTATTGAACTCCTACTATGTACACAGAATAGGAATATATATTAATTTAATAGGGTGAATAGTAGGGGAGCTAAATATTAATCATTAATCATTAAATATGTTAATGCAAGTATTTATTTTTATACGCTAACAATATTTTAGTAATCTTGCAAGACGATGAATGGTTCTTGCAAAATCATGATTAAACTCAACAAAGAAGCAAATAGCATCATCCATGCAAATATGCAATGCTAGAAAAATGTGGAGTTCATAATCTTGGCAAAACAATAGTAGATTATACAAACACAAATTGGTCCGAGAGCACATTTTGCGCGATTCAACCATGGTCTGGTCGTTAGAAATTACTGCAAACTTTAAACGGTCGTCATTTCTCGCTCGATTGTCAGAATTGGGCATATAATATGTCGTTGGAAAGATCTTGAAGTCTAATTTCCAATGCCGCAAACCTTGCACTAATACGATTTTTCTATAAAAAGTTATGACCAAAAGAATAAACATGTATCAAATTTCAGCACAAATAAACTTCAAGTGATCGTCATTTCTCGCTCGGAATTGGGCATATAATATATCATTGGAAAGATCTTGAAATCTAGGTTCTAATGCTACAAATATTGCAGTAATGTGATTTTTGTATCAAAAGTTTCGGCCAAATGAGTGATTATTTATCAAATTTCAATACAAAAAGTGTGATCATGTTTATTTTTCGATTTTATAAGATTATTTTCTTTACTAAAATTTGTATTTTTATTTTAATTTAATTATTATTAAGAAATTTAGTTTAGAAATAATAATGGATGATTTTATAATTAAAATTGAATTTAAGGGCATTTTAGTAATTTTATTAAAAAAGGGTGGCGATAAAATGAAAAGGGTGGCGATGTTTAAGAATTGAGAAAATTAATGAATTACTACAATCAAAAATAAATGGACAAAAACAGTTTGTTGATAAATAATGAGGGCAAATTGTTAATAACAAACAGACCTAAGTCTGTTAAAAACAAACCCACTAATTATTTACTTTTAAATAAATTCATATATATATTAAGTGTATATAATTGCTAAAAATAAAATGACTTATTATTTAAAATAATCTTTAATAATTTTTGAAACAATTATAAATAATAGTCGAATTCATTTATAACAATTATATCAAATTGATGGTTTTACTAAATGAAAAACAAAAATTAAGTTTACTTTTTTGATCGAATGAAAGTTAGTTTATTTTTTACAATTTTCCGCATATAACCAAAATCATTCATAAACATCAATCCAAAACACGTAATAATAGCATCAAATAATCGATTAAAAATTATACATAAACTTCAACAACAAATCAATAAGAGATAACAAAGATACATAATAGAAGATTACAACGTGATAATTCCTCGCAACAACTTCATGATCAAGCCTTGGCCGTCAAACCATAAGCTTGATATATCTATACTTAGTTATTACAAGATTTACATCATCATCATATCAAGTGTATCTCGTTGCTCATAGAGAACTATGGATTACAAGATTTACCTATGCGGCAATACGTTGGCGTCAACTTCCACTAGGAAGAAAGAACCATGAACTATTAGATTGAAATTACTGCATTGGATTGTTTATATACCTCATATCTGAAACCATGAATCAAGAATGATTGATTCATCTTCTTGAAATCAATTTCATTAAATCAAAACCTGATGGGATGTGAGTCTATCAACCACCATCATGCCGGCAATAAGATAATAAGATAAAATCCAAATTTGATAAATCATCCATGGATAAACACCAAAGAAATTAATGATATACGACGAAAAATCAAGAAGTATGAGAGCAGGTCTGAGGAATTTAATAACTGAAAAGTTTTATGAGAGAGGTTTAGACTAAAAAATGAATGATGTAAAAAATAAGACAGGGGCAAGCATTTATATATTGAAGAAAAAAAAAGATCTTACTCAAAAAAAAAAAGAAAAAAAAAGCTCAAAGGCTGAGATTTACTTTTGTGATTTTGAACGGACGGCTAGATTAGCTCGGTAGTTATATGGCATTTTTTTTTTCTCCCATCATTTTATTTTTCTATTAAAAAAGCATTTTTACCTTTTTTTTCCGTAAATTTATAAATTACCGGACGGTTATTTATGGTCTACTAGTTGGACCCAAATCTATTAATTTTATGTACACCTAAACTATATCTAGATGGATCAACTCAATCGATTAAAGGTTGGGTCACATTTTAACAGGTTATTAGCGGATTTAACGGGTCTTGGTGTAAATGGTCGGGCCAGGTATAAGATAATTATAGGAATTGATTACGAAAAAGTTTATACCATTTTTTTATATATATAATATTATTATATAAATAGGTATTATTAGTACAAACATGTTTTATTTTTCATTCAACGCTATGACAATTTTTCTCTTTTGTTGGTTGAATTTAATAACATAAATTCTTACTTGAGACCGTCTTTAGAAAAGACGTCTCAAGTTTGGACCAACCCAATTCTTCCAATCTTTAGAAAAACGTCTCAAGTTTGGGTCAGCCATTAAGATTGTTAAAAATACTTTACATGTGAGTCAAGATCTCACGTCGATAAAATAGTGGGTTGTTGACTTGCATATATATTGGGTGAGCTAACCTTCCTACTACCACATGGTTTCGGGAATCAATAACCTCAACATGTGTATATGCAAGTCAACGCTCTTGACCCGTGAGTTTGTGGGCCTAAGCCCACAAGTGTCCCCTGTCCACAAGAGTGGGCCACAATGAGATTATGTGACGAATTGTCACGGCCTAATAAAGATTAATGCCTACGTACTGTATTTTTAATACTTGTATAATCCTGAATGCTTACTTACCGTATCCTTAATGTCTACTTTCAATATCTTAAATATCTACGTACATCATTCTTATGCCTACTTACAATATTTAAAAAAATGTATTTAGGCTGACCCAATTAAAGATGATCTCTCAAAGAGACTGTCTTTTACAAGATTTTGTGATTATGAAATTATTAAGTATTAACTTCAACAAGTCTTTACTAGAATGTCTCATTAATTATGGAGATGATTTCATATAATTAACTTATTTTTCTAATTGATCATTTTAAAATTATAAGTAATCATTTTAATATTATAATCTATGATTATAACTAGTGATGACTTTAAAAACTGTAATTAATCATTTTAAAGTTGTAAGTGAAGTGGAGTTGTTCATTCGGGTCATTAGGTTAATTTCGGGTCGGTTTTAAATCGAATTTTGTGTCTATATTGTAGTATACATAATTGTAAGTCATTTTTAAGTTCGGTCAAATCGTGTTCAGTTACAAGGCCAGATAAATTTCGGATCATCGAGTCTATTTTGAAAACACTTCAAGACAATAAAAGTACATTAGGTCAACCAAGTAGTACTGGTGTCACCATCTCATTTGAGAATTTGTAAAAAAAACAAACAACTCACTCTTGATAAATATTAACTAAACATGATGATAATTTCTACTAATCTAACACTAGACTTGATTAACAAGATGATTCATAGAAGATTAAAACAGTTAAGCAAACATACATGCATATTAACTCACCAATCACAATAATAATAATGAACAAGTAAAAACAAGAATTATAAACTAAATTAAAAGAATCAGACAAACAAATGAATTTGCCAAGAAAATTTGAAAAAATAATGAGATAAAAGAAAATTACAATTGTAAATGCAAAGATATACACCAACCAAATTGAGCTAAAGCTCTCAAAACTAACACAAAAACACAAGTTTCTCGCATTATGAAGATTTTAAAATGATTCTTTTAACCGATCAAACCAACTAATAATTTTAAGTTTAGCGTACAACTTTAATTAATAGATATTTGTCAAATAGACTCAAAATTTGACTTCAAAAGCTAATTTGGATTCATAGGTGTTTTTTTATCAAAAATAGTTCAACTAGTATAAAATAGGAAAAATTGACATTAATAATTGAACCTCTCATCCGCTATGAATAATCCCACCTTTTGATTATTTTCTAGTAGTCCAACCTTTGTAAAAAATTTGCCCACAACATACCCTATTACTAATAATAGGTAATAATAGGGTATGCTACTAGCAAACTAAAATAAATGTTAAATTATTGACAACGAACTAAGGGCAAACATTGGATTATTAAAAAATAATCAAAATGTTGGATTATTCACAGCGGAATGAGCAAAAAGTTGGATCATTAATGCCAATTTTTCCTATAAAATAATAGTATAAAATTAGCAACCGCCCCACTTCTCAACAAAAATAGAGAAAGCAACATTTTAACCTTTAATTACTTTAATTGAGCAATATAATTAAAATTTTATTAGTATAAAATAATATTAAATTTTTAAAATTAGCGATTGCCCAACTTCTCAACAAAAATTTATACAGAAAGCAATGATGTAATTAAAAGGGCCTGGGTGGATTCGAACCACCAATCTACCAGGTTGTACAACCAAGTCGCTCTTGCCTTTTGGGAGCTTACAGGCCATCTCATTCAGGTGGGGCTGTCACATATCAGGTTGAGTTGGGTTAGGATTATATAACCTGACCTGCAACATATCAAACTCGTTTTTAATTTTTTTGTTTTGGTTTTAAGGTTTTTAACGTTAATTAAATCTAATTTTTTAGGCTTTAATTTTAGCTTTATTTTTTTTGTTGTTTATTTTGCATTTACTATGAAAATAAGAAAATACAAATAAGGTTTTTTTTTGAATAATAAATGAACTAAATTTAGCTTATACTTATTGATTTAACTCGAAATTAACCCATTTCATTAAATGAGTTATACAGGTTTTTTTCTGGATTAAACTTTTGACTTGAACCTAACCCATTTAATAAACAGATCAAGTGGGGTTGACCCATTTAATTAATTGGGTCAAAAGTCTCAACCCAAATCCACTTATTTCGGGTTAGGTTTAAGTCGGATTAGCAGGTCGGATCAACTTTTGTCAACCCTAAATTCTGGTCAGTTACTTTTCATTTGTTTGTTGTAGGAAATAAAATTTTAAGTTAACAAATTGAATTTTACTTGTTTGAAAAAAAATTAAATATAAAAAAATTGCTTCCACTTTGTGATCATTCCTTTTCAAACTGTTTTTGCATTTTTATAAAAATACACTTTTTTTTTTGAAGAATTACAAAAATATACTTAGGATTATAAAAAACCAAAAAGTAGTAAAATAAAATAACGAAAAAACATTAAAAATATAATTAATCATCATTTAACATCCATATATGATATATGTCCTATTGTTATTTGATTAACCAACGTTCCATAAGAGAAAAACTTTTAGAAAAGGTGAAAATTGGATGAAAAATAAAAATTTGAAGTACGCAGATACAATTATACAAACAATCGGTCTTTTGAGAGACCGTATTTTAGAGAGACGTCTCTAAAACCCATTCTTTTAAAACTTACTTAAACAAAAACATGATAATGGGCTCATCAAAATTAGGTGTCTCTCAAGAATTTATGTTATACAAAAGGTAAGTTCAGTCAAAATAGCCAAATTTGCAAAAAATGACTATTTAAAGGAAATATATCTATTTGATCGAGTAAAGTGTAAAAGTCTATGGGTTAGTTGAAAATATTTCAGCAATTCCGATAATAACCTATATTAAAAAGAATGTAAAATGTCAAGTGCCTTAATTCTAAGACACTTGCTATGTGGATTTTTTTGATTGGATTTCAATTATTGAGATTGGCTAACTTTGGGAATAGAGTTGATCAACATGTCTTTTTTAGACACTCAAGAATTAATTAAATTGAATAACTTTCCATTTTTAAAACAAAATAACTTGAATTGAGCTATATTAGATAATTATTGATTAACAAAAAGAAAGATAAAAAATTGAGTTATATTGGCTTACTAATAAAAATGCTGAAAAATTACAAATGCCAACCTTAGGGAGCCTTCAACGATAGAATTATTTTAATTATACTAATAAAAATGCTGAAAAATAACAAATGTCAACCTTAAGGGGCCTTCACCAATAGAATTATTTTAACGAATAATAATTGATTACCTGATAATAGTTGTCTAATTTGGAATTTGATTTGTATAAGTCATATACATACTAATAACAATGCTGAAAAATGACAAATGTTAACCTTAGGAAGCCTTGACAAATAAAATTATTTTAATAGATGATAGTGGATTAAATGACAATATTTATTTAATTTAGAGTCTGATTTGTATAAATTGGAGCTAAATTAGGTTAAGTATTTATATAACTCATTATAGCAATTGTACATACCGACCTAGAGTTTGATACATTTAATTAAATGAAAAAGTGATGTATTCAATAAACAATTTTTTAAAAAAATATTAGTATTAATTTTTGCGTTCAAAAAGTAGTTTATTCGATAAATTTCATCACAATAATATATATTGGCATTATCCTATTAAGTTATATTACTTATATACTATTTCATACTAAAAAATTCGTGCATTGCACGAGTTTCTATACTAGTAAAAAATAAATGGACAAAAACAATTTGCATTGTTGGTAAATAATAAGGATAGATTGCTATTTAGAAGCATAACTAAATCCGCTGAAAATAAACCCATTAATTATTTATTTTTGAATAAACTCATATGAAAAATATATATTTGCTAAAAATCAAATGACCTATTACTTAAAATAATGTTCAAAACTTCTTTGAAATAATTAAAAATAAATAATAGTTAAATTTATTTTTAACAATTATACCAAACAGATTAATAAAAAACATAAAATGAGTTTATTTTTAGAATCGAGATTTTCCCGAATAATAACCAAAAAGCATTCATAAACATCAATCCAAATACTTCCAACTAAATGTATTCCGTTCATAGCCAACAATAAAACTTCATAATAGCATCTAGTAATCGATAAAAAATTCTGCATAAACTTAAACAAATAGAAAGTAACTAACTAAGATTCATAAGAGAAGATTACAACTAGGCCTATGCAATGGGCCGAATACGGGTCGGGTCGGGTTGGGCCTGTGTAATTTACAACGTGAAGCAACAACCCTGAAGTCCTGGGCTAGTCCATCACCTTCATGATCAAGACTTGGCCGTCAAACCATACCGCAAACCACATAAAATTTGAAACATATAAGCAAAAAAATCAAAAAAAATAAAAAAAACAATTAATTTTTGAAACTATTTTTCAAACTAAGCACTTTTTTGACGGAGTTAAGGTCTGGAGTTAGAATGCCAATGGGCCGCTGTTAGTAACAGCGGGCGATTAGATACGTTGAAATTTGATTAGTCAGCAATCGCCCGCTGTTACTAACAGCGGCCCATTGGCATTCAACTTCAGACAGTCTTCAGGTAACTAATGGATCGTTGTTACTAACAGCGAGCTAATGACCAGTCAAATTTCACTGTTATGAATCGCCCGTTGTTAGTAACAGCGGCCCATTGTTTTTCTAATTTATTTGCCCGCTGTTATTAACAGCGAACAATTATAAACCTTAACTCCGTCAAAAAAGTGCTTAGTTTGAAAAATAATTTCAAAAGTTAATTGTTTTTTGATTTTTTTTTATTTTTTTGCTTATATGTTTCAAATTTTATATACATCTATACTTGGTTACGTACAAGCTTTATCTATGCGGCAATAACAAGGTAAACATCTACGGTCGATATACCGCACAAGGAATATAAATTGCAATAAAAAATGTGAAATACTGTAATTTAGAGCACAATATCAACAAGTAACAATTAACACAATTTTAAATACCTATATAATTGAGCATTGATACAAGATATGAGAAAAAGGTTGTATTATGTTGGCATCAACTTCCACTAGGAAAAAAGAACCGTGAACTATTAGATTGAAATTATTGCATTGGATTGTTTATGAGATACTATAACTTAACTACTGTAAATTAAAATGTGAAAATAATTTATGTAGATAAAATCACAAAATGTAATTTGAAATTCAGCTTTTAATTAGATCAGCATTCAAATTGCAAGAATTAAAATATATAATTGTAATAAATAATTGTTGAATTAGCTTGCAGTTATCCTTTGAATTACTACAAGTAGTATATTGTGGCAATGATTGATTGGCATTGAGATGAAATAATACGATGTATTGAAACTCATAGTGGGTAGTTGAATTATACTCACTCCCTTTTCTAATGTTCTTAGGAAAAAAACGAAAGGAGTATATAATTTAAAAGAGTATTAAGAGAATATGAGGTACCTTTTAGCGTGTTGATAGTATGCAGATGAGTTGAACCACTGCCGAAGAAATTCATTGATACGTTGTCGAATAACAAAAAGAAAAACAGAGGAAAGAAAAGAAAGAGGAGATACAGTTGGAGGAAGAGTCGGGCAAATCTCCGTGCCATCTTCCTCCAACACCACGCTAAATATGTTTTTTTATTAATTGGTTGACCTGCCATGCGAGCGCACCCAACATGGCAAAGGTCGGACGTTATTTCACTCACATATTTTTTACCACTTATCCTCGCACATAAATCCTAAAGTATTCAGATCTAACCAAAACACAAATCCAATACTAAGGTTTTGGTACTAGTACAAACTGCAATGTCTACAAATTCTTCGCATTTATTAGCCTCCGCAAGAATGTCACTGGAGAAACTCAGCGGCATGTACCAGCGAACCGAGTGAATAACCAAGAATTCGACTTATCCTGCAAACAGAAACAAAAGATTAACACATTTTAGGCTTAGATTAAGTTTCGTGAATTAGAACAAACGGTTAGATTTATATCTACGTCATTAGATCGGTTAGTTATTTTTGTCTAATGGACAAGAAAATTTCAAGGAAACTGACGCATAAATTTTGGTTGTGTTTTTATTTGGCCAAGTTTTTTTTCTTCCCCATTTTATTTTTTCTATGAAAAAAGCAATTTTACTTTTTTTTTTCTTAAGTGATAACTTACTGATGGTTATTTGAGGTCGTCTGTAGTTGGACCTAAATCCATTACTTTCATGTGAACCAACACTCATATCCAAAGTCCAAACTTTAGGATTTTAAAAGATTAACACTAACTTTTTATTGAGTCACCTCATCGTAACTCGATATTAATCGAGTCAGTTCAAAATATTTTTAAAAAATAAATTTTTTGAATATTTTGAACCGATTCGATCAATATCGTTTTTACTAATGAGAAATAATAAACTCATTTTACGGTAAGACGGTCTGATATAAAACTAACCGAAAAATTAAACTGGGTACCCAATCACATTGCTCTACGCCTTTAGGCTTTAGGTAACAAATACTACTAGGTCTTTATTTTAATTATTCCCTTTTGTTCGCTGTTTTTTTAAACTTTTTTGACTAGTTTTTTAGCTTACTATTAGTAACAACGAATATACACAACCTCATACTCAGACGCAAATGTTGGAAATATAGAGCTTTTAAAGGTCTTATCAAAATCTTCTTATAGCTACAATCATCGACACATATTACTGATAATAATATGTATAACATTTGTATATAAGAAATGTGTTTAGAGTTGTGTTTAACATGTATTTGATATGGAAAAGTATGGTGTGACACGAACTTGTCGTTGTATTAAGAAAGTTATTTCCCGACTATTCCAAGTGTAAATAGACGGGACTTTCCCAAGGTTAACACACCCACCAATAGCAATGTACACTCACTACTAAAGGTGTGGAGCAAATACCACTCTTGCACAAGTGAATGAAATAAAAGTTCTTTTACAAAAACAGGCAAAGAATATAAATTTATTTTAATTTGGTTTTAAAATTTTTAACCTTAAAAAAAAAAAATTTATTTTAATATAGAATTAAATCACTCTATGAATGAAAATATAATTGTTGAAAAAACTTTAAATGACTATTTATCCAACAGCAAAAACACTTATTTTAGTTGTTAAAATTTTCCAAAGCTTATTTTAAAATGCTTTTTTATAAAAAGCTTATTCTTTTCAATTTGTTCGTTTAATATTAGGTAGTATTTCTACTTTTTCATATACCGCACAGGAACATAATAAATTGCAATAAAAAAATGAAATACCGTAATTTAGAGCACAATATCAACGAGTAACAATCATACAAAATTCCAAGTGTCATCATTTAAAGAGGTATGACTATATTTATCAAATTTAAAATCTAATATTTTTGTTTAAGTTTAAAGCTAAATTAGGTAAAGTATTTATAGGATATACTATAGTAATTCTATTTAGTTAACTTCGAATCATCATACATACAATATTATAAAAGTCTTGGAAAATTCCAAGTGTCATCATTTAAAGAGGCATGACTATATTTATCAAATTTAAAATCTAATATTTTTGTTTAAGTTTAAAGCTAAATTAGGTAAAGTATTTGTAGGATATACTATAGTAATTCTATTTAGTTAATTTCGAATTTAATATGTGCAATTGAATGAAAAAAAGTTATATATTAGATAAATAATTAAAATAAACGTCAGTAATTATGTTTTGATTTAAAAAATCATGTGTTTGGTAAATTTAATATAGTAGTTACTACTTACATCATTATTTAAAACTGTTTTTGTGAGTTCTAATGAACACTATTTTACAAACCTATATAATTGAGCATTGATACAAGATATGAGAGAAAAAGATTGTAATATGTTGGCGTCAACTTCCACTGAGGAAGAAAGAACCATGAAGTTTTAAATTGAAATTATTGCATTGGATTGTTTATGACTTATGAATTTTTGTAGATAAAATGTAATTTAAATTCAACTTTTGATTCGATCAGCATTTTAATTGCAAGAATTAAAATCTGTAATCGTATCTAAAAAAAATATCAATTTACCAACAAGCAATTTCGTTGGTAGTTTGTAGATGCAGGCCCTTTACATACAAGATACCAACAGAGGGGATTTTGTTGGTATGAGAGTTGTAGGTAAATAAATTTATTGGAAAGTTATTGGTAATTCCCCACAAACTAATTTTGTAGGTATCTTGTAGGAAATTTGTTGGAAATCTGTAACTAATTCCCTACAAGTTATAACAAATTTATTTGTTGGGAATAATATTTTAGTAACCAAAAATATAAATTAAAATATGATATCATAAAAATCTGTTAGATAACACACCCAAAATGTAATATTACTATAATTATTAATCCAATATACTAGAATACATCTGATATTACAATAATAATTAAGAAGGGCTCAGTCTTGAGCATTTTGTAGTTGTATGGCGTGAAAAGAATTCAATTATTTTGGTCGGATTGAAATTGTGCCATTTGCGAGGGAAGAGTCTCTACATGCACTTGGGTCCTCCTTGAATCGAGTACAATCGTTTCAATCATTTTTAATATTAACTGCAACACCAAAAAATCAAACAATAAGCAAACACTTAAACATCCATAATCATAAAATTAAACATGAAAATCCCAAACTTCATAACATTAACTAACACACAACCCTCAAAACTCTAGCTTTAGTACACTTAAACATGAACATGGCAACTTCAAAAAAATAAAACCATCGATAATCATAATATTAAGGAAAAATTACCAGGAATAATACAACTTTTTGCTTATTTCCCTACCATAATACCAAATTTTGATTAACCATGAATAATACCAACTTATGGAGGTGTTTCCCTAGAATATACGGAACCTAACATGTTAAAAATCAAACTATAGGTGATTATATGACCAAAAAAATCAGTAAATTAGTTAATAAACTAAAGCTGGTATTATTTTTAGGAAAAAACATCCTAAAGTTAGTACTATTTATGGTTAATTAAAAGTCCGTATTATTGTAGGGAAATTAACAAAAATTGTATTATTCACATTAATTTTTCCAATTCAGTAATTACAAAACCTAATTTCCCATTCTAACCATAACTTAAAGTTTAAAGCACAAATCTACTACTAACCACCACAAAATGTCGACAGAAATTAAGTAAATACAAAACCTAATTTAACCATAACTTCAAGAAAATCAGTAATTTTCATTGCTAAAGAAAGAAATTCAGTAATTAGGGCAAATCTACTAACTTGAAGAACTGGCCTTGGAATGGAAGGAAATATTTATTCAAATCTAAATCTTTTAGAAGCTGGCATTGCTAGTTGACTTTTATTCGTTGACAGCCAGCAGTTGCCGGGAACTAGCCTTCCTTGCCTTCCGCCTAGCTGCCCTGTCTTAGCTCGCCCTTTCAGACTAGCAGACTTGCTTTCTTGTCCTCGGCCTTCAGACGGGATGCTCTAGTTGCTGCTGCTTTTAGCCGGAATGCCTTGCTTCGCTCTACAGCTAGTGGAGACAACGACTAATAAGATTGACGACAGGAGAAGACTGACGCTTTATGACTTTTCTGTTATTAGACCAATGCTTTTCTTATGTCTGCCATTAGTTTAAGGCTAGTGTAATGGAGGGCTTCCTCACAGGAAGCTTTCTAGTAAGGGGTGAAACGTCCTGACTAACCACAACAAAATGTCGACAGAAATTCAGTAATTACAAAACCTAATTTCCAATTCTAACCATAACTTAAAGTTTAAAGCACAAATCTACTACTACCACAACAAATTTGGGCATAAATAATTAATCATAACTCATAATTAAATGTTTTAAACAAGAATTAAATTGGGAAGATTAACTCACAAAATTTCAGCAGTCGCTCCTTTGCTGGGTTCCTTCAAGGCATGGAGTGTTGCTTGAAGGCAGCAATAATGGCGTTAGAGTGGTGGTTGCCGGCACCACTTATGACGTGGGAGTGTTGGGGAATCAAGTTTGAGAGAAGGTTGAGAGGCGAGAGAGCGTTTAAAGGTAGGGTTAGGACCTTTGAGGATATGGTGTTGAATTGATTCTATAAGCTTATTTTTACTTTTACTCTATATTTTTATTATGGGCCGATCTAATTAGAAATGATATGTATTTAGAGGCGGATTTTTTTTTTCAGAACATTTACCAACAATAAATAACGCAGTTGGAAATCTGTTGGTATTTGCCAACACAAATAGTTTGTAGATATTTTTTTGTTGGTATATGATAATTTTTTTGTAGCGTAATAAATAATTGTTGAATTAGCTACAAGAAGTAGTATATTGTGGCAATGATTGATTGGCATTAAGATGAAATAATACGGTTATATTGAAATTCATAATGGGGAGTTGAATTATACTCGCTCCTTTTTCTGAAAAAAAGGAAGGAGTATATAATTTAAAAGAGTATTAAGAGAATATGATGTACCTTTTAGAGTGTTGATAGTATGCAGATGAGTTAAAACATTGTTGAAGAAATCGATCGACACGTTGTCGAATAACAAAAAGAAAAACAGAGGCAAAAAGAAGAGAGAGGAGACACAGTTGGAGGAAGAGCCGAGCAAATCTCCGTGCCATCTTCCTCCAACACCACACTAAATATGTTTTTTTATTAATTGGTTGACCTGCCATGCGAGCGCACCCAACATGGCAAAGGTCGGACGTAATTTCACTCACATTTTTTTTCACTTATCCTCGCCTATTCAAATCTAACCAAATCACAAATCCAATACTAATGTTTTGGTACTAGTGCAAACTCCAATGTCTACAAATTCTTGGCATCTATCAGCCTCCGCAAGAAATCACTAGAAAAACTCAGCGACATGTACCAGCTAACCTAGTGATTGGGCAAGAATTTGACTTATCCTGCAAATACAAACAAAAGATTAACACATTTTGGCTCAAGAATGAGATCAAGAAAGAAAAAATAAAAGAAGAAACCAACAATTCAACAAGACTTTCATTAAAAAACATTGAATCCTAAAAAAAAGACATGCGATGAATGATTTGAAAGATAATTTGACTAATTATATTAATAGAAAAGAATCTTTAAAGAATAAATCTATTATATTGGCAATTCTACTTCTAGAAAAAAACAACCAAAAAATTTTGTGAACAATATCAAACGAAAGAAAAACAAGAACATAAAGATACCAAAGAAATAACGATATATTCAACACACAATATACCTCATATCTGAAACCATGAATGATCGATTTATCTTCTTGAAATCAATCTCATTAAACCAAAACCATATGGATTGGAGTCATTCACCATCATGCCAACAATAAGATAATAAGACCAAATACAAATTTGATAATTCATCATCCATGGATAAACACTAAAGAAACTGATGATAGAAACGAAAATCAAGAAGTATGAGAGCAAATCCAAGAAATTTAATAACGGAAGAGTTTTATGAGAGAGGTTGAGATTAAAAAATGAATTAATTGAAAAAAATCTTTAAAGAATGAATCTATCTATATCGGCAATTCTGCCTCTAGAAAAAGCAACCAAAAAATCTCGTGAACAATATCAAACGAAAGAAAAACAAGAACATAAAGATACCAAAGAAACAACGATATATTCAACACACAATATACCTCATATCTGAAACCATGAATGATCGATTCATCTTCTTGAAATCAATTTCATTAAACCAAAACCGTACGGATCGGAGTCATCCGCCATCATGCCAGCAATAAGATAATAAGACCAAATACAAATTTGATAATTCATCATCGATGGATAAACACTAAAGAAATTGATGACAGAAACAAAAATCAAGAAGTATGAGAGCAAATCTGAGAAATTTAATAAAGGAAGAGTTTTATGAGAGATGTTGAGATTAAAAAATGAATGATGAAAAAGACAAGGAGAGGGCAAACATTTATATAGAAGAAAAAAAGAGATCAACGGCTTAGATTAAGTTACGTGTAATTATTATTCACGGTAATTATTCCTTAAAAAAAATTAACACTAACTTTTTTTGAGGTCGTCTCATTGTAATACGATATTAATCGGGTCAGTTTAAAATGTTAAAAAAATAAAAATTTTATTTTGATCTGATCCGATTAATATCGTTTTTATAATGAGCCTTTTTTATAAACTTATCTTACGATAAGACCGTCTCATATAAAACTAAGTCAAAAATTAAACTGGGTACCCGGTCATATTGCTCTACGCCTTTAGGTAATAAATAATACTAGGTCTCAATTTTAATTATTCCCTTTTGTTTGCTACTTTTAACTTTTTTGACCAGTTTTTTAGGTCACTGTTATACTACCTGCGTTTCATTTTACTTGCAACACTTACCGTTTTTGGAAGTTTCATATCACTTGCAATATTACTATTTTTGACAAAAATAATATACTTATTTTATCCTCACTTTATTCCTACCCCACCATCATCATCAATCATACATCATACCATTAATTATTTAATAGACCCACAAGTCACAACCACTATCTACTTATAATAATTTTTTTAATTTCTACCCCACATATCACCATCAATCATACATCATCCCTACTTTTACCATACTGATTTGACGGCCCTTAAAAAATGTGTCAAACCCTATGGTGCAACTAAAACGGAACAGAGGAAGTAGCAACAACGAATATACATAACCTCATACTCAGACGCAAAGACACTTATTTAAGTAGTGAAAATTTTTCAAAGCTTATTTTAGAATTTTTTTATAAAAAGCTTATCACAAAATCTAACTGTAGACGGTCTTTGCCATAAACCACTCGTCTTGGATCAACCCAATTATAAAATCAGTTTCTAATTTCCAATATTTTAAATAAAAAAAATAAAAACTACATTTAAACATTGGGCAGGGCTGTTTTAGAGAGTCGTCTTTGCCATAAACAGTCTCTCAGGAGACTTTCTGAAAGCTTATTCTTTTCAATTTTTTTGTTTAATATTGGGTATTCCTAATATTTCATATATGGGTTCTTTGAAAATTTGAAACAAATAAGAGTTTTAATATAAAAAAATAACAAAATAAGATCCAAATCAAACTATATCCAAAAATAAGCGTCAAATTCCCAAAGTATAGGTGTGGAGCTGTTCGCAGTTAGTAACTGCGAACAGGTATGAGTGTTTTTAAGTCAGATTCTTTCTTCCCAGACCCCATTTCCCCAATTCCATAAACCCTAACTTTAAAAAAACGACATTTCTCTCCCTCAAACCCCTCTTAAACTACCTTGCTTCCATCAATTCTTGCTTTCATAATCTAATTTAGCACTTCAAATCTAGTCTGGGATAGTCTAGTTTGCTCAAAGGTATTTTTTTTAAATTTTTTTCAATTTTTTTCGTTTTTTAGGTTAATATTAAACTTTGTTTTAAATACTCCAATGTAGGTAAATTCTTCAATCAACACTCTTTTGAAGCTTCCACATTTGATCAAGGTAATGTCTAATTGTTCTATTATCTCTATTTTGTTGGTTGATTAGTTGTTGGTGATGATGAGCATTGATATGTATTCTTTAGAAATATTTGAACTTATTATTTACTCCAATGAAAATACTTAATTGATATTTATTGAAAATACACAATTGAAAATACTTTTTTTAATTATATGAACTTATTCGTTACTTAAGTATTTCAATTTTATTAGAATTGATGATCTAGAAATATATTATTAGAATTTAGGATGTTGTTTTGGGATTGATGATGATCTTGATTATGTTTGTATTGATGTAGAAATGGCGTCACTTCGTGTGACTATTGTGTGTTTTTGGAATGGTTCTATTCGAGAAAGTAGTGGGAATGTTGATTATGTTGGTGGTAGACGTAAGTTGTTTGCGTGCAAATCAAACATGGAATTGATTGACTTTAAACGCCTTATAAGTTCTAGGATTGGGTTGGATCCAACAAAATTTACCGTTGATATAAGTTTCAAGTATTTCATGAGTGGACAATATACAGTCCTTCCGGTTGAGGATGAGTACGCTTTAGATGCTATGTGGGAGCATTCAAAGATTTCTCATTCTTTAGAAATCTACGCGGAAGTAGTTCCTTTAGGTAATGTGGTTGCTTCTAATCCTAATCCTACACCTATGCCTATATCCACTCAAGATCCGTTTAATCCTTCCCCTTCTTGTACTCCTTCTCAACCCCCTCCCAATGAAGTTTCAAATGATGAAGTAGTAAACTTAGGAGATATGGATGATGGTTTTGAGAGTAATGAGCTTGATGATGATCCATCTGAGGATGATGTGGATGTGGATGAGGATGCCCTAGCAACTGACATGACTTTAGGAAATATTGTTCCCCCTACACCCTATGCAAAATGTCCATCTGTAGATGAGCATGAGGAGGACAACTCATGGAGGACTTGGGCTTGTGATACTACTTACACTGAAGAAGGGGAGTTGGAGAAGGGTATGAGGTTTGATCATAAGGAAGCTTTATTGGAAGCTATAAGAGTGTATCATATTCGTAGAAATGTGGAGTATAGAACCGAGACTTCAAACTAGAGTCGCTTCATGGGGCGCAGTAGCGGTGTATTTGCTACAAAATCTACCCAGGCGAAAAATTAATGCCGCATGCAGGCATATTTTCTCATAAATACCAAAAATACAATACAAAATATAAATTAAGTTTTAATAATAATTAAAATAAATAATTCCAAAATACTACAAATACATAAAACGTCTCAAAATAATCAAATTACATATATATTAAAATACTTAAAAGTCTCAAAACACTTAGTCAATGGTAAGACAATCGTCATCTTCATCCTCCTCTTCATCTTCTTCGAAACACGGCTCACCATAATTAAACATATTCGATGTACCTTGAGAAAGTATCCATACATTAAAAATAATAATAATAATAATAATAATAATAATAATAATAATAATAATAATAATAATAATAATAATAAACAATAAGAAAAAATATTTACCTATTTTAAGGTTTTTTGAACGCAACCAATCTTCATAGCAAGCTAGCACCTCAATTGTCTTTTGTCCTAAAGATGCTCTCCAAGGATTTATCAACTTTTTCCCCATACTAAAAGCGGATTCCGAAGGAACAGTAGAAATAGGCATAGCTAAAATATCACGAGCCAAACATGCAAGGTGCGGATACCTATCCACTCTCCTACTCCAATATGCTAAAACATCAAAATTTGATGAGAAGTCAAGAGTTTTCTCCTCCAAATACAACTCTAATTCTGTCTTTTCATCATCTACCTTCCTCTTTTTACTTAAAAATACTTTGTAATCTAGATCCTCTTCCATTTGAGTTTGATCCGCCACACAACTCACTACACTTGGAAAGCGAGCAGTGCCACTAGTGGCCAAATTAGGGGAACTTGCAACACAAATCTGATCTCTATATTCATCAAATAAACAAAATAAAGTGCTCTTTACAAACTCAACTTTCTCCCTAGCATACGATTCTCCGTACAACTTCTGATAACAATATTCAACTCTATCTAACTTAAATCGAGGATCCAAAACTGCAGCTATTGATAATATAACATTATAATCAGACCAATACTTGTCAAATTTTGCTTTCATATCCTTAATCATAGCAGCTAAGCCACAACTAGAATTGTCACCATCCATTATTTCTATCAATTTTCTATGAATCTTCCACACACCATCAAAATACAGATTTGAAGTAGGAGTTTTAGAAGCTGAAAATAAACTTGTCACATCATAAAAGACTTTCAAGAACCCATGTAACTCTATAACTTTATCCCATTCTTCCTTTGAAAGAGCAAACACACTAAGGTCCTTATCCCGACTAACTAAATGATCAATGACATCTCTAAAAAATATATAACGATCAAGCATAAGAAATGTTGAATTCCACCTGATATTGTTATCCCCACGTAACTTTTTTGTTGTCTTAATACCAAAACTTGTTTCGGCAACGCTGTAAAATTTTTTCTTCTTAGGAATTGAGTGCTTATAGTGTTTAACAACCTTTTTAATTTTTGCAACAACGCCATCTATGGATTTTAATCCAGCTTGCACAACAAGATTAATAATATGACAACCACATCTCAAATGAAAGAACTGACCATTAAAATACAAGCCATTTTTTCTATCGAGATGATTTTTCAAAGAACTAATCATACAATCATTATAACTCGCATTGTCAACAGTGAAACTAAGAACCTTATGGTCAATTTTCCATTCACTTAAGCACAAAGCTACCTCATCGGCTAAAGAAATTCCATCAAATGGAGGTGTTAATGCCGCAAACTTTATTATTCTTTTTTGCAATTTCCAACTAGCATCAACCCAATGTGCAGTAATACACATATACTCGTCATCTGTATGTTCACTTCTCCAATTATCTGTTGTGAGACAAATTCTACCAGGAGCTTTTTTTAATTCATCCATAATAATCACTTTTTCATCATTATAATGCCTAAAGATATCTCTCTTCAAAGTATGTCTACTAATGCATGAAAATTGAGGACACATTTGAGAAATCATGTATTTAAAACCAGGTTCCTCACAAGTAGAAAAAGCATGAGCTCCCCCAACAATAAAAACAGAAATGCCTTTACGAACTTCCTCATAATTAATGACTGGATTTTTCAAAGACATACTACTATCACCACTTAATGGAGAACGACCAAGCAATAAATTCTTAAGGTCACGATTCATTCTTTTAGGACATTTATCAATATGTCTTTTAAGATGTGATGTACCACTACTATGACTAGCATTGAACTTTAAATCACAATATTTACAAGTAGCTTGAACACTCCCATCTATTAAAGTATCTCTTTTCATATGTTGCCAAACAAGTGATTTTAATTTTCTACCTTGATTGTTGATAGCTTGTGCATTGTCATCGTTTGGAATTGAGTCTTCCTCAGTATTGTTAGCAGTTGAATCCAAGTCAACAGGAGAGTTAGAACAACCTGATGGTGATGCCATATGTTTTACTCTGCAATAGAGTTAGTAAGATCTATAACCCCTCTATATTTTTAACTAGAAATAGAATTACTCGCGAGTTATTGCTCAAACTAGTTGTGTTCAAACAATACTACTTACTACTTACTACTTACAAGTAGTTACAACTAATAATACTTGTCTTAATGTCTCATACATGTTGATTAACTCTTCATTATAACTTATAACTTAAACCTCTATATTCGACTACCAACAACAAATTTGCTAAATTTTCCACAAAATAGGCTCAAAATTTTGGCAAATGTATTTTAAATGTGAATCATTAACATCAAAATACATTATGATAAACATGATTAACACCAGATATACTGCAAAATTACATCTTAATTAGGGTTTAGAAAACGGTTAAGCATCAAAATTCATAATCATATTTGATTAAGTGTAAATTTCGTTTCGACGAATATATAAAGAAGAAAAAAACGATTAAACACAAGAACACAAGAACACACAAAAACGATTAATCTGATCTATCTCACAACAATAAAAAAGTAAGATCTATCTCACAGCAAATAACAATAAAAAACGATTAAACACAAGAACACACAACAATAGTAATTTTCGAAAAAAAAATCCCTAATTTCGAAAAAAACCAAAAAAAATAAATAGAGATTTAAGAACAAAAATGAAAATACCAGAGTTGAAGAGAATGAGTCGCTGCTTCAATGTCGAAACTCGAATGTAAGTTGAAGAATGAAGACTAAAAGTTGAGAGAAGGAGGAAGAAGGCGCCGCACAAAGTTGAACAAACCCTAGTACTAAAGTCTCTCTCTAAAGTCTAACCCTAGGAAATTCTAAAATGAAGTTTCTGGAGAAGTGCCGTGGAGACTTATTGCCTTATTGGACTTACTTTAAAAGCCCAAAGTTGATAAATCCTTAATATTAATATATTACTTAATATTAATATATTACTTAATATTAATATATTACCTTTCATAAAAAAAAAATATTAATATATTAAAATAAACGGGCGGGCGGGTATACCCGCGGGTATTTTTTTATTGTCGCTACCCGCCCATTTATCTTGGCGGGCGGGTATTACCCGCCCAAACTTTAAATTTTTTAAAAAAATGCTACCCGCACCCGCCCGTTTTTCGAGCCGGGCGGGCCGGGCCTGGCGGGTAGCCCGCCCATGAACAGCTCTACTTCAAACCAATCCGTCCTTACCTTGAAATGTAAGCGGGGTTGTTCATGGAGACTTAGGGCTAGGATTGATACATATACATCTTCCTGGCTTATTGTTACATACAATGGGAAGCATGAGTCTTGTATTCAGGATAGTGACACTGTCTCGATTGGACACATCCACTTGACATCCACTTCACTTCTACGAGCCTTATCAATCGCTTCCCTTTTCAAGTTATTTATCTTCTTACTAAGCTCTTCATTCTCCTTATGAAGCCTAACAATGATTGCTCTTTGCCATTCGGTGCCCTCCGGAGCAACCCACCTAAAGTAGGTGCATCCTAAGGTCATGTCATCTTCGAATAGTGGACAAGCAACATATTGACGCCCGGGATACGTATCGCTCCAATCACGACCAAATTCGACTTCATAACCACAATGACAATGCTCATCCATGGGCAATGAATCTTTCATTTACACAAACATATAAGTTAAACACATCAATATAAATCAATAATAGCATTAATAAAATGAATGAAAACTTAATAACTATATAAATAAGAATATTAACAAATAAACTTACCTAAGCAAAGGGATAATAGCTTTTTAGAATATGTGATGAATTAAGTTTTAGGGTATATTTATAGAGGAATGGAAATGACCGTTAATTGGACCATACAACGGCTAGTTTGAAAGGTCAAAAAAGGCAAACAGGCTGTTCGCAGTTAGTAACTGCGAACAGCCCAAGCTTTTTTTTGAAATCTTCTCTTCTGTTCGCACTTATGAACTGCGAACAACTCCAAACCTTTGTCCAAACCTAGCAGACGCTTAGTTTTTGGAATAGTTTGTTTTGGCTCTTGATACATGATTTTTTTTGTTTTATAATCTTATTCATTTCAAAATTTCGGTTCTTTCAACCCAAATCCAAAAAGCAACAAAGGCCCATTAACCAAAATTAAACCGAATAGCAATTAAAAAAAATCGGATAGATGAAACTTGAAAGTGGGTAGGGTTTATGCTTCCTTAAGTTCTCTCTCAAAGCTTAAAAAAACCCGCCGTCGCTTGAAGTAATTCTTCTCTCTCTTCCATCTCTCACAGACACCCAAACTTGCGCAACAATGTCGAAACAATTGACCCAAAAGGAAGCCGACATTCAAATGATGTTGGCTGCTGATGTTCATCTTGGCACCAAAAATTGCGATTTTCAGATGGAACGTTATGTCTTCAAACGCCGTTCTGATGGTATTACTCCTTTTTTCTTTTAGGGTTTTTTTTCGATTTTGTCTTCTAGATATCTTACCCAATATGAATGTTTGGATCTATAATTTAATAAGTTAGTTTTGGTATCGTTTTTATTAGATAGTATTGATCTCTTTGTAGTTATCAGTTTGGTTAAAGGGTTTGTGGTATTTTCTTATGTTTGATTGATGTTTGATGTTTGATGTTTCGAAATAATGTGGGTGTTTTATATATAATAATTTAGGTATGAATTAAAGGCCCATTGTTGATCTGATTGCAAAATTATATGGGTTGGTTGTTGATTAGTGTGTGTTTGTATCATCATCATACCCGATGTATCCCATACGTCGCTCATATGCAACTATGATCAGGGCCGGAAGAAGAGAGTGCGGCCTAAGAGTAATCTCAGGATAAACTAGTAGTTAAAAACATATAAATAAATAAATAAACTAGGTAAAATCGAATTGTGTGTTTTTGTATGTTAAGACTTAAGGACCATGTTATTTGGGTACTGATACGGATACCGGTATGTGTTCAAGTGTTGAATACGTCTAAATATTCAATTTTACACCTAAAATGAAGTGTTTAAGTGCGATACGAATGTCCGAGCATTAAGGATAGGATATGGATACGTGAAGTAAAATGAAGAGTCCGACTAATATAGATTAAGGAATATGATTGAAATGTGGTGCTTTGTAGCCTTGTAGGAAATTTATTAGACTTAGGAATTAGGATAGCTGATTGTAAATCAAGATGATATCCTAGTTTAAGTAATAGCTTGTTGATTGATGAATATTTGTAGGGATTCACATCATTAACCTTGCTAAGACATGGGAAAAGCTTCAAATGGCTGCTAGAGTTATTGTAGCAATCGAGAATCCTCAAGATATCATTGTTCAATCTGCTAGACCATATGGTCAGAGGGCTGTTCTTAAGTTTGCTCAATACACTGGGGCCCATGCTATTGCTGGTAGGCACACTCCCGGTACCTTCACTAACCAGCTTCAGACCTCGTTCAGTGAGCCTCGTCTCTTGATTCTTACCGACCCTAGGACTGATCATCAGGTGATAAATTATGCCTTTTAGGTGTATATGCTGATAATTATTGGTTATGTGTGTACACTTATCTGTCTTTTTTGTGAATTATGTGTTGTGTAGCCTATTAAGGAAGCGTCCCTTGGAAACATCCCAACAATTGCTTTCTGTGATACGGATTCTCCAATGGGATACGTAGACATTGGTATTCCTGCTAACAACAAAGGAAAGAACAGTATTGGTTGTTTGTTCTGGTTGTTGGCTCGTATGGTGTTGCAGATGCGTGGAACTCTTCGTCCTGGACAAAAGTGGGATGTGATGGTATATGTCATTGCAACTTGCTCTCGTTTTTTATGCTTCTGAATAGAGGTATTCAATGGATCGGGCCCCCATTTGGGCGCTTATCCGATCCTGCTTTTAGAATATAAGGGTCAGGTTGAAAATGGGTCGGCCGAAAACGGACTACTATAATTAAAATGAATATAAGGGTTGGAATCGAGTCTTGTAAATAATATAAATGATGGATAACTTAAATATTGTAAATGACAATGCCAATGAGGATTTATAATATTTTTTCAATTTAATTATTATAATTGATAACTTAATTGTTATAAATTGATAAAGTGGGATTAAAATAAAATTTTGTAATAAAAGCTTGATGGATCGGGCCAGGCTGGGCTTTGAGAGTCCATATTAAGTTAGGCCCTTATCCAACCCGACCCATATTAACATAAGCCTGCCCCGACCCTTATCCGGCCCATTGAACAACCCTACCTCCGAATAGTTGCTTATGACTCTTCTATGCAGGTTGATCTATTCTTCTACAGGGAACCTGAGGAGAATAAGGAACAGGAAGAGGAAGAAGCTGCTCCTGTGGCAGATTATGTAGCTGATTATGCTGGCGGAGCTATTACCGATGCCAATTGGGGACCTGTTCCTGATGTGGCTGGAGTTCAACCCGTGGCTCCAGATTGGAACGAAGCCCCAGGTAATATCTATTCTCGTATGTAATACATTCGCTCGGTATTTGCTATGAAGTTCCATTACAATTATCTATTGGCATTCGGTATTTGCTGAGCTTGTGCATTGTGTTTTTCAGTCGCTGCTGATGGATGGGACGAGCCTGTCGCACAACCAATTGCCGAAGTTCCTATTGTTCCCTCCGGTGTACCACCCGCCAGTGGATGGGAGTAAGGTTTTTTCCATTCGAGTTTTTTGAAATTTTGGTTACAGATAGATACTATCGGGAAAGCCAGACAATTGGGTTTTAGTTTTCACTTGAATGTAGATGTTTGTTTTCCCATCTCTTCGATTTTGCAACATATCAATGATTGTTAACGGCCTAATAGTAATTATCATTAATCACTTTTCATTACTGTGGTTCCATTTAGTAAATCACTCTTGTATTTAAGTTCATGGTTTCGCTGTTATAGCCTTATAGGCATTTCTTATTGAATGGAAACCTTATGACATCATAAGTTTGGTTTTGGTCGATTAAATAGAACAGCGAGCGTTACGTTAGGGGTGTTCAATGGGCATGATAAGGGTCGGGCCGGGCTTGAGTACACACGGTTGGGTTTGTTAAGTGCCCTTTAAATTTAATATGAGCTTTAAATGGGCCGGGCTTTCAACCCATTTCATTATGAAAAGTTCTTTTAATCCCCATTTATCAACTTATAACAATTAAATAACACAAATTCTTGTGTGAAATGGTCTCTGACCCATTAGGGAAAATGTAGGATAAATGTAGGCAATAAGCTTTAATGGATTGGGCCTGAGAGACGTCTCTCAGAAAGACGGTCTATCAGGAGCCCGATCGAATAAATAATCATTTATAATAGTTAAATTGAAAAAACATTAATAATACTCATTGACATTGTCATTTATAATATTTAGATAATACATTAATTATGTGATTTATAAAGGTTCATTTTCAACCCTTATTAAGTCCTTTTATAGCTCTTTTCATTTTAATTATAGTGGGGCCTGTCTTGGGTTCGACCTGTTTTTGTCCTGACCCTACAAAACTCTTCTAAAAACGGGCTGGGTAAGGGCTTGCCCGACCCATTGAACACCCCATTTAGGCGTAATTATGTGGAAAGAAAATGCACAAGACATAAGCATGGCATTGTTTGGTGCCCTTCAGGCGGGGTATTTTTGGATGTGGTGAATACCTTGTGAAAATAGAAAAGCATTGTTTGGATATATCTTGTTAAATTGGGTGGATGTTTATTCTTAGAGCTACTGTTGTAAGAGACCGTCAATCGGTGAATGATCTCAGCTCAAGAAGTTTATATGCTAATGATTGTATTAATTGGGCTATTTAGCCCATTTGCGACAAGCGTCTCATAGTGAAACCGTCTCTTAAAATTTTTTGTGTTATTCTAAACAAAAAGTTATGGACGAGAAGATATATGAAAATGTGCATGGCACTATGATAAAGAAACTTTCCTACATTCGCTATGAGAATTGAGATTTGTTAGGTCTATAAGACTCATTGAGTCATAGCAAACACACAACATTGTTCATGCCCATTTCACCCTGAGTGGGTCTAGGAGCCGTTATTTATAGACTTAGTGTGGCTACCTGGCTAGCGAATTGATGCCGAGTTGAATCCCCCCAAGTATCTATATGTGTGGAGGAACTTGGTATGCGATACCGTTGAAGCATATGCTCAAAATCAAAGCGAATCACTATCCTGTCGCACATCACGATACTTGATTCGATTGTTCAGGACATATATGTTGAGTGCTTGAAGCCACGAATGCGCAATATCTGGTGCATCTAGAAAAAGCAATTTCAAGTTCGGAATGGTTTAACATTAAATATTAATTATATAATATTGTGGTTTTAAACGTGTAAGATAAAATATAGTCAAGTGAAATCTTGTTGAATTCGTTTTTTTTTTGAAGATAACATGTAGCTTGCATTAATTCAAATTAAGATCCACCAAAGTTAAAATAAGATAACTTGTAGAGAAAAAATAAGATTGAAAAATAATAACAATCTAAAACACGTCATAAAATATGATATAATGTTATAAAATTATCTTGAAAATTTAATGTTAATTTAATTAAATTATTTGTTTGAATAATTTAATTTAATAAACACGCCTTGAAACTTACAAAATTTTAGACGTTATTTTTTGACTTTTTACTCACAAGTATGACTAACCTAAACTTTAGCGAACAAAATAAATACCTAAATATAATTAATATTGAGAAAGTATTCACAATATTTACATATAAACTTTGAATTCGCATACAATCTAACTAACTGAAGCCCCCTCCCTCATTCTCGTCAGATCAAACAATCTTAGTCACGTGAGCCTGCCCATGTATATTTAATATGCTAAATTAATAATTTAAATTTTAAAGTAATTAATTATACAAAGAAGTAATGAGACGATCTCATACAAAACGAGCTAATAATTTAACATGACTAAATGGACCAATTAAATTAAGAAAAAATTGATATTAATAATCCAAGCTTTTACTCATCCGCTGTGAATAATCTAATCTTCTGATTATTTTCTAATAATCCGACGTTTACCCTTAGTTCACGGTGAATAATCTAACCTTTATTTTAGTTTGCTAGCAACATACCCTATTATTACCTATTATTAGTAATATGGTATATTGTGGACAAATTTATCACAAAGGTTGGATTATTAAAAAATAATTCAAGGAATCAGTAGTCTAAAAGTTGAATTATTAATATCAATTTTTTCTTAAATTAATCCAACAAAATGGTCGCGAAATTTGTTTTGACCTCCAACACTACACCACTACCGTTGGATTTGATATTTATCTAACTAAATTAATCTTCTAAATATCATCTTGTTAAATTTGAGATTTACTCTACCTAAAGACAAATTTACCAGATATTTGAGCTAAATAGAAAATAATTAATATAAATTAAAGAGAAAATAAGAATATGAGCTTATTGTTTTGAGGTCGTTTCAATTTACCAGAATTTGAGCTAAATAGAATAATTAATACAAATTAAAGAAAAAATAAAAATATAGACTTATTGTTTTGAGGTCGTTTCTTTGACAGACGGTTTCTCAGAAAAGTAACTGATTTACCATTCTTTGTTTATTGCTTTTTGCTCCCACAATTGAAAAATATAACAAAATATACTTCCTCCGTTCCATTTTACTTGCAACACTTAACGTTTTTGGAAGTTTCATATTACTTGTAACATTACTATTTTTGGCAAAAATAATTTATTTATTTTATCCTCACTTTATTCCTACCCCACTATCACCATCAATCATAAATCATCCAATTAATTATTTAATATAGCCACAAGTCACAACCACTACCTACTTATAATTAATTTTTTTTATTTCTACCCCTCATATCACCATCAATCCTACTTTTACCATACTGATTTGACGACCTTTAAAAAATGTGTCAAACTCAATGGTGCAACTAAAACGGAACAGAGAAAGTATTAACAATGGAATCAATGTTTTGTAAAAACTAAAATAAAGCAAAATCTTAATAATTGTTGAGATATATGATGATTCTATTAGTATATGTGGTTGTTACAACCAATTATAGTTAGTTGTAATAAGTGGTTAGTTAGTTAGATAGATAATTGTATATAAATACAATGCTCATGTAATAATTCAATATAATCAATAATACAATATCTCTTTCTCTTCTTTCTCTCTCAAGCTTCCCCTTCCCTCTCAAGTTTCATTCATAGCAATCCATCACTTTCTTCCCCCATAAGGTTGACGATTATGGGGGAAGAAAGTGATAGATTGCCATGAATGAAAATTGAGAGGGAAGGGGAAGCTTGAGAGAGAAAGAAGAGAAAGAGATATTGTATTATTGATATCTTCAGCTAATTTATTCGCTTTATTGTACTCCTTCATCCAAGAGTCACCAGATGTTGAAGCCATCAAATCTTTTTTCTTTGAATTTAGCGTCAATGTTGATAATCAAAGGCGTTTGATAGAAAGAGAAAAAGGCGGAAGGGAAGAGACGAAGCACGTCGTAGCCACCGACCAGTCACAAAAATTTCGTTCTCTAAATTTTGTTTAACCATGTCTAAACCAGACTGACAAAGTCCTCACAAGAGGTGGAACCATCAGCACTTCTGAGTGATTTCTCCACAATTTCATCAAGACTCATAAATGAGCTAACAAAGGCATGTGAATGAGATCCCTTGAGTGGGATTTCAAACAACTTTCCGGCTGCAACATTGCTTGTTGCATCAAAATTATCAAGAATCCTGATATTGCGCAAGACCTCTTTGAACAATGGCTATCAAATCTCCAAAAAAAAATATCCATTCACAAAATTACCAAGAATCAGGGATCAATCTGTGTAAAAAAAATACATAACAACATGCAAAACGATGAAATCGTCAACCTTAACAATAATGGAGAGTACTTGAAACTCATATATATTATATTATGTAAAAATATTACATGTATTTGGATCATGAATATCAAAAGGTATTATTAAATGTTATTGAAATTGGGGGACGTCCAATTATAATTTGATCTAAATATTGATGTAGATCAATCTCGGGCAACTCAAAGCGGCAAAGAGGACACGATTGGTTAGTTTGCACCCATCCAACAATACAACCTTTATGGAACATATGATTACAATCTAACTTAACAATGAATTTCCCTTCTTCTGTAATATCATCTTTGAATTCATCGAGACAAATTGCACAAGTAACGTCATTATTCTCATCACGGATACTCGCTTTCTCAAACGCTTTGATAGCCGTTACATTACTTGTGCGGGCGATACCATCGGAGATTAATAATAGTTGATTAACCCATTTCTTTACGACTTTATTGTCTATGTTAGTATCCTTGACAACCCCGATAACGTCATGATGGATGTATAAATCAATAAAGTGATCGTAAACTTTATTAATTGGGTCATCGTCTTTGTCCGACCTTTATAAATCGATATAGATGAGTAATTTTTAAATATTGTAATCGATAAAAGATTCATGGAGATCGTACATGGACTTTAGCAATTCATTTAATTTACACTCGCAAATTAGACAATAAGGATCAAAGGACGATGATCCAACTCCCGTGACACGTACAAGTTCATATGGTGACTTGTATTTTTTACCGTTATTTAGACGAAAAATATGTCTACGGTAGAGTTTAATGGTAAAATGAAAATTAAGTGCAGGATGAATAGATGAACGTTGCGAGGCATGGTCGCACAAAATATGCATCATTGCCATAATAAAAGAGTTAGAGAATAACAATAACTAAATTTTTTGATGAGAGGAGTAGGGTTTAATAAAACAAGAATTTAAGAATGGGAGAGGGGAGAGTATTTATTTTGAAGAAAAATATTTTAAACGGCTGAGATAAGTTTGTGATTTAGAATAGACGATTAGATTTATATCTATTCTATTAGACGAGAATATTTCAACTTATCTATATATTCCTTAGATCACAAAATCTTGTGAGAGACGGTCTCCTTGAGAGACCATCTCTAATTAAGCCGGCCTATAAAGAAAATGTATTGTAAAAATAGGCATTAAGCTATAATGGACTGGGTCTGAGAGGCGTCTCTCAAAAAGACGGTCTCTGAGGAGAATAACTCTTCCGTAGATTTGGTTTCCGTTGTTTATTTTTATCCTTCATTTTAATGTTTCTATTAAAAAGGATTTGTACTTTTATACTTCCTACAAAACCTAATTTAATTTAATAGATATTTTTATAATATTAGATATCTTTATTGTCACTAAACAAATAATTATAAAAATCACATATTAAAAAACAAGATTTTTTGACGAAAAAAATAAGATATAATATGACTATATTATTTTTTATGCATAAATCGTAATTAACGAAATAAAATTTAAGATGAATATGGAATAATTAAAATAAAAATAAGATATAATATGACTATATTGTTTTTTTGGTTATTTACATATTATTTAAAATCACATAAAATTTAATTTAATTTAATAACTAATGATAATTAATTTAATTTGAATTCGAAATGAATATTAACTAGCAATTGACTTGTTCTTTAATTTTACTGCCCTTTCGCCGTTAATCTTGATTGTCATTGCTTGTGTTTCGGTTTGTTGTTAGTTTTTGTACTTTTGAAGATTACTACTTTTATTAGTTTTTGTAGTTTTAATTTTATTTTTTAATTAAAAAAAATTATTACTTTTATACTTCCTCAAACACCTAATACTAATTATATACATTTCTTAATTTAAAAAAAAAAAAAACAAAATTATATACATTTCTTTTTACACGTTAATTCAGAAATTTTATAATATTAAATTTTTTAGAATTTTTTATTTATTATTAAAGAAATTAACAATTGAATCAATGTTCTATAAAGTAAAGCAAAATCTTTACGATAGAGAGTAAATAAAAAGAATAATCACTTATACTGTATTATGTAGAAGTATTACAAGTATTTAGATCATGAACATTAAATGGGACTTCTAATATCATTCGAGGTTGTTTAATAGTGATTGGATCTAAATATTGATCTAGATCAAACACGGGCAACTCAAATCGACAAAGAGGACAAGATTGATTGTTTAGCATCCATCTACCAATACAACTTTTATGAAATAAATGTTTACAATCTAACTCAACAATCAGCTTTCCATCTTCCGTGATATCATCTTTGATTGCATCGAGACAAATTGCACAAGTAATGTTCTTATTCTCTTCTTGGATCTTTGCTTTCTCAGACGTAAAGAGAGCCATCGTACATGTGGGGGAGATATCATTAGAGATTAATAATAGGTTCTGAACCCATTTCCTTGCAATTTCATTGCCGAAGTCATCATCCTTAAAACCCCATATAACTTCTTGACGAATATATAAATCAATAGAGTGATTGTGAACTTTATCAATCGGGTGTTCGTTTTTGTAGAGTATTTTGATTTCCTCGACCAAGGAATTCACAAAGGAGCGTAATTTTTGCAAATTACAATCGATGGTTGCTTCAAGAAAATTGTACGTATGCATTAATAAATCACCGAATTCAAACTCACAAAGAGGACAAAACGGATCAAATGATGGAGATCCGACTCCGTAACCTTGTACAAGATGAGGTGATGTTTTGAATTCTTTTCCATTCCCTAGACGAATATTATGTCTACGGTATAGTTTAATTGTGAATCGAAAATTTAGTGCGTGATCAATGAATGAAGGTTGCGAGTCATGGTGGCACAAAAAATGTATTATAGCCATGATAAGAGAGTTAAGGATTTTCGAGCAGGATATTGAGTTGATGATGAGGATTAGATAGCTAAAGAAAATAGAAATCACACTTTTGTGAGAGGAATTATGGTTTAATATAAAAAAAGGTTTAAAAGAAAAAGACAAAGTATTTAAATAGGTTTGCGAGGGAAGGAGTATGATTTTAAATTTAAATTAAACTATAACCTAAAATGATGAGTTTATTATAGCCATAGATTACAATTGGACCGGTTAAAACCTAAAACTTAAATAAGATTTAATTTTTAGAAACTAAATTTAGTTATATATTTTTTATAAAAATAAATACTATAAACGTCTGTATTTTAAAATTGTGGTGTAAATTTCATTAAATATTTGAATGATTGATTCAATTAAAAAAATCGTCAAAAATTTCTTACAAAATTTATTCGCCTGTTGTTTTGGGTTTTTTTTCGATAAGATGGTTAGCATATTGAATATATAAGTTTGCGAGGAATTATGGTTTAATAAAAAAAAGTTTTAAAAGACAAAGACAAAGGGTTTATATAAGTCTGCGAGGGAAGGAATAATGAGTTTAAATTTAAATTAAACTATGACCTAAAATGATGAGTTTATAGCCATTGATTACAATTTGACCGGTTAAAATCTAAAACTAAATTAAAATTTAATTTTAGACCCTAAATATAATATATTTTTTATAAAAAAGAAATACTCCAAACGTCTCAATTTTAAAAATAAATAAAATAAGATAGAATTTTTCAAAATTTATTTTAATTGTGGTGTTAATTTAATAAAATTAATTATTGAAATGATTTAATAATTTATTAAAAAAAAAAAGCTTTTTTCTCATATGATGTGCATATATATCGCCTAAATTTAGCTTATTTAATAACCAACAAAATCGACCAGGTCATAAACAAAAACTCTTTAAAATAGTTTTTTAACAAAAATATTGCTACATGTCTATACGGTATTGGTCGGAGAAAAAAGAAAATTGGCCGGGAGATAGGTTTTAGCAGGGTATTAGCCAAGTGGCAACCCCTTATTCGCTGGAATGTTAATTTCGATTGTTATTTTTTTTTAAAGATAATTCCTTTGTTATTTAAATGACTATTTCTATTTTGTAAATAAAATTTCAAAAAATTAAATTAAAAATACAAACGGTTATATTTTTTTAATGGCAAATTCTTGTGAGTGACGGTCTCTTTGAGAGACCTTCTTTTATTGGGTCGGCCCATAAAAGAAAATATAAAGTAAGAGTTGGAATTAAGTTCAAATGGACTGAACCTGAGAGACGTCTCTCAAAGAGAAGGTCTCTCAGGATATTGGCTGTTTTTTAATTTTATAACATAAAGACCAATTATAGTGTCCTTTACTCATTTTTAATAACTCTTTACTATTTTCTCCTTTTCTTTGATAAAAAAAGCATCAAAAAATACTTCAAATATTATACCAAAAATACATAGATTTAACTAACTCAAATTATAGGAGACATATATCTAATTTTGATATCTATTACGAAAATATATGGATTATTAAAAAAAATTACCTTTTTTTAATAAATATATCGTTATTAATAAAATAAATATAAATGATAGATAAATAGAAAGAGAAAATATGGTGCAATTGAGAATCAATAAAGAAAAAAATAATAAGCTTTCAAAAAAAGTCATTGTTAACAAGATTAAGTTGAAAAGTCGTGAAATACTCCCAGCGTCCCGGAATACTTTGAACATTACGGTTATTAACACTATTTATTGTTTAAATTTGTTTTATATATTGCGGAACACATCGGATTGTATAAAAAGTCAAATATAGCAAATATAACGAAACAGACCCATAGTTGGTTCACGATAAATCCTTTAAAAAAATTTTAGCTCGTTGCAGCTAGTCTCCTGAGAGACCGTCTTTCTAAAAGACGTCTTTCAAGCCCAGCCCATTAAAGCTTAATATCTACTTTTACTCTACATTTCTTTTATGGGCCAGTTCAATTAAATATGGTCTCTCTTAGAGACCGTCTCTCACAAAAATTTGTGTTTGTATTATACGGTCTTACCATGAGACATACCTATATAATTAGTCTATATCTGTAATTGCTCACTCTAAAATAATTAGTACTTTTATACATCCTCCAACTAATTATATACATTTCTTTTATACCTAATTCATAGATATTTTGTATTCAATATCTTTATTATCACCATATAAAATATCATAAGAATTACATATTAATGGTTTTATTCTGAGAAAATATCTATGGGTTGCAAATGTACATTTAGTATGTTAAATTAATCACATATATTTTTAAACTGATTAATTATAAAAGTAAACTAATTATATAAATATATCACATTATAAGACGGTCTCATATAAGATCACCTACTAAATTAATTTATCAAAATGATACCGAAATTAGTTTTTACACCACCACCGTGGGATTTGAGATTAATCTAACTAATTTACATCATCTTGCTAAATTTGAGATTTACTTCAATTAAAGATAAATTAAAAAAATCTTATTACATATTGCTTTTTACTTTTCATCTTTTGAGATTCAATCTCTATTACATGCATATTCTCCCATAACTACAGAAATAAAAGTATGATGGCAAATATTATCAATATTAATATTTTATGATATTAAAGTTTTAGAAAATTTTATTTATTATTAAAGAAATTAACAATTGAATCAATGTTCTATAACAAGTAAAAGTAAAGCAAAATCGTAACAATAGAGAGTACATTAAAAGAATGATCACTCATACTGTATTATGTAGAAGTATTACACGTATTTAGATCATGAACATTAAATGGAATTCCTAATACCATTTGAGGTTGTTTAATAGTAATTGGATCTAAATATTGATCTAGATCAAACACGGGCAACTCAAATCGACAAAGAGGACAAGATTGATTGTTTAGCATCCATCTACCAATACAACCTTTATGAAATAAATGTTTACAATCTAACTCAACAATCAACTTTCCATCTTCTGTGATATCATCTTTGAATGCATCGAGACAAATTGCACAAGTAATGTTCTTATTCTCATCTTGGACCTTTGCTTTCTCAGACGTAAAGAGAGCCATCGTACATGTGGGGGAGATATCATTAGAGATTAATAATAGGTTCTGAACCCATTTCCTTGCAATTTCATTGTCGATGTCATCATCCTTAAAACCCCATGTAACTTCTTGACGAATATATAAATCAATAGAGTGATTGTGAACTTTATCAATCGGGTCTTCGTCTTTGTAGAGTATTTTGATTTCCTCGACCAAGGAATTCACAAAGGAGCGTAATTTTTGCAAATTACAATTGATGGTTGCTTCAAGGAAATTGTACGTATGCATTAATAAATCACCGAATTCAAACTCACAAAGAGGACAAAACGGATCAAATGATGGAGATCCGACTCCGTAACCTTGTACAAGATGAGGTGATGTTTTGAATTCTTTTCCATTCCCTAGACGAATATTATGTCTACGGTATAGTTTAATTGTGAATCAAAAATTTAGTGCGTGATCAATGAATGAAGGTTGTGAGTCATGGTGGCATAAAATATGTATTATACCCATGATAAGAGAGTTAAGTATTTTCGAGCAGGATATTGGGTTGATGATGAGGATTAGAGAGCTAAAGAAAAAAGAAATCACACTTTTGTGAGAGGAATTATGGTTTAAAATATAAAAAGGTTTAAAAGATAAAGACAAAGGGTTTAAATAAGTTTGCGAGGGAATTAAGGCGTATGATTTTAAATAAAATTAAAACTACAAAAACTAATAAAAGTAGTAATCTTCAAAAGTATAAAAACTAACAAACCGAAACACAAGCCATGGCAATCAAGATTAACGGCGAAAGGGCAGTAAAATTATAGATATTTAATTTTTTTTTTTGAGTAAATTAGAGATATTTAATAATTAGTAGATGTCGGAGGAAGTGTAAAAGTAATAATTTGTTAAGGTAAAAATAAAATTAAAAGTACAAAAACTAACAACATAAACCGAAACACAAGCAAAATTGATCGGCAAGTAATTGAAACATTCTCGTCCAATATTAAAGGAGGTTGTATAAAAATATAAATTTGGCTCAATTCAAAAAAAAAAATTATAAATTTGGCGATCAAGAATTTAAGATAAAGGAAAGGGCAGTAAAAATTAGAAAAAATTACTTGAAACAATTCAATTTATTCGTAGTATTTCTACAATAATCTATCTAATGATTTTTTTTTTGAGATATCTTTTTGATTGATTAACTATGAATAATTCCAACTTTAAGAGGTATTTTCCTAGAGTAAACCCGGTGACCGGATGACTTGCTATAGCAAGTTTTATTTTTTTAAAAAAAAAAGATAAACTTGAAAAATATCGAAAAAAATATTTAAAAAATGTTCAAAAAAAAATTAAGATTATTTTTATTATTTATAATTTTTTATGTAAAATTTCAAAATTTTTATGTAATTTTAAATTAATGTTTAGTTTACTTTTTTGGTGAATTACCTACTATAGCAGGTTATTGGGTTACCCAAGTTTATTCTATGCAAATACCCCTTGAAGTTGAGATTATTCATGGTTAATCAATAGGTGAGATTATTGTAGTAAAATCATGAATAGGTTGGATTATTCTAGATAAATTTTCCTAAAAATTAAAGAATAAGTCAATTGCTAATTTGATTTTATTTCTAAGTCAAATAAGTTAATTATCAGTAGTTACTTCCTGGTCTGTACCATTGAATTTAAAGTATTTTCTATTTTTCATTTTAATTTGTTTTATTTAATTTTCACCATTTTTATTTTTGGACAACGGTCAACTACTTTTTTCTAATTCCATTCATACATTTTAACTATTTTTAAATTCATCCACACAATTAATTATCTCCCTTCATTCATTATCATTATCTTTAAAATCCTTATTTTTCTCATTGATTTAATTCAATAGGGACGGATGAATATTAAATTAGATTTCTATTTGAATTTAAATTTTATGTAAAAATCTTAAAACAATCTTGTGTAAATATTTTGAATACTTTTTTAATACTTTATTAACTATAGTTTAAGCTACCCATACTCGTGGAGTGAAAAGTCAATTGTTTGTTTGTTGCGGTTATTAATGAGCTAAGATTTTTGCTATAAGCTAGGATATATACTAATATGTTAACCATCTTATAGAAAAAAAAAGCCAAAATAATAGGCGTATAATTTGATGGTTTTTTCAATTGAATTAATCATTCAAATAACTAATTTAATGAAATTAACACCACAATTTTAAAAAATAAACGTTTAGAGTATTTATTTTTATAAAAAATATATTACTAAATTTAGTTTCTAAAATTAAATCTTATTTAAGTTTTAGGTTTTAACAGGTCCAATTGTAATCTATGGCTATAATAAACTCATTATTTTAGGTTATAGTTTAATTTAAATTTAAAATCATACTCCTTCCCTCGCAAACCTATTTAAACGCTTCGTCTTTTTCTTTTAAACCTTTTTTTTTATATTAAACCATAATTCCTCCCACAAAAGTGTGATTTCTTTTTTCTTTGACTCTCTAATCTTCATCATCAACCCAATATCCTGCTCGAAAATTCTTAACTCTCTTATCATGGCTATAATACATATTTTGTGCCACCATGACTCGCAACCTTCATTCATTGATCACGCACTAAATTTTCGATTCACAATTAAACTATACCGTAGATATAATATTCGTTTAGGGAATGGAAAAGAATTCAAAACATCACCTCATCTTGTACAAGGTTACGCCTATTTTTTTGGCTTTTTTTTCTATAAGATGGTTAACATATTGAATATATAGTATATATCCTAGCTTATAGCAAAAATTTTAGCTCATTAATAACCGCAACAAACAAAGAATTGACTTTTCACTCCACGAGTATGGGTAGCTTAAACTACAGTTAATAAAGTATTGAAAATATTTACACAAAATTGTTTTAAGATATTTACATAAAATTTAAATTCAAATAGAAATCTAATTTAATACTCATCCGTCCCTATTGAATTAAATCAATGAGAAAAATAAGGATTTTAAAGAAAATGATAATAAATGAAGGGAGATAATTAATTGTGTGGATGAAATTAAAAAGAGTTAAAATATATGAATGGAATTAGAAAAAAGTGGTTGACCGTTGTCCAAAAATAAAAATGATAAAAATTAAATAAAACAAATTAAAATGAAAAATAGAAAATACTTTAAATTCAATGGTACAGACGAGGAAGTAACTACTGATAATTGACTTATTTGACTTAGAAATAAAATCAAACTAGCAATTGACTTATTCTTTATTTTTTAGGAAAATTTACATAGAATAATCCAACTTATTCATGATTTTCCTATAATATTCTCACCTATTGATTAACCATGAATAATCCCAACTTTAAGGGGTATTTGCCTAGAGTAAACTTGGGTAATCCGATGACCTGCTATAGTAGGTAATTCACCAAAAAAGTAAACTAAACATTAATTTAAAATTAGAGAAAAATTTTTTAATTTTACATAAAAAATTCTAAATAATAAAAAAATCATAAATTTTTTTGACTATTTTTCAATAATTTTTTCGACATTTTTTCTAATTTATCTATTTTTTTAAAAAAAAATAAAACTTGTTATAGCAAGTCATCCGGTCACCGGGTTTACTCTAGGAAAATACCTCTTAAAGTTGGAATTATTCATGGTTGATCAATAGATAGATTATTGTAGTAATATCACGAATAGGTTGGATTATTTTAAGTAATTTTTCCTAATTTTTACTGCCCTTTCCCTTTATCTTGAATTCTTGATCGCCAAATTTATATTTTTATACAACCTCCTTTAATATTGGACGAGAATGTTTCAACAAATGCTCTTTTGAGAGACCGTCTTTTGTAAAGACGACTCTCAAAAGTCAAGCCCAAATTTATATTTAGAGTTGTAACAATATATATTTACATTGGACTGGGCTTTTGAGAGCCGTCCTTACAAAAGATGATTTCAAGTAAGAATTTGTATTTTTATACAACCTCCTCTAATATTGGACGAGAATGTTTCAATTACTTCCCGATCAATTTTGCTTGTGTTTCGGTTTATGTTGTTAGTTTTTGTACTTTTAATTTTATTTTTACCTTAACAAATTATTACTTTTATACTTCCTCAAACACCTAATACTAATTATATACCATTCTTTTTACACGTTAATTCAGAAATTTTATAATGTTAAATTTTTAGAAATTTTTATTTATAATTAAAGAAATTAACAATTGAATCAATGTTCTATAACAAATAAAAGTAAAGCAAAATCGTAACGATAGAGAGTACATAAAAAGAATGATCACTCATACTGTATTATGTAGAAGTATTACATGTATTTAGATCATAAACATTAAATGGAATTCCTAATACCATTCGAGGTTGCTTAATAGTAATTGGATCTAAATATTGATCTAGATCAAACACGGGCAACTCAATTCGACAAAGAGGACAAGATTGATTGTTTAGCATCCATCTACCAATACAACCTTTATGAAATAAATGTTTACAATCTAACTCAACAATCATCTTTCCATCTTCTGTAATATCATCTTTGAATGCATCGAGACAAATTGCACAAGTAATGTTCTTATTCTCATCTTGGATCTTTGCTTTCTCAGACGTAAAGAGAGCCATCGTACATGTGGGGGAGATATTATTAGAGATTAATAATAGGTTCTGAACCCATTTCCTTGCAATTTCATTGTCGAAGTCATCATCCTTAAAACCCCATGTAACTTCTTGACGAATATATAAATCAATAGAGTGATTGTGAACTTTATCAATCGGGTCTTCGTCTTTGTAGAGTATTTTGATTTCCTCGACCAAGGAATTCACAAAGGAGCGTAATTTTTGCAAATTACAATCGATGGTTGCTTCAAGGAAATTGTACGTATGCACTAATAAATCACCGAATTCAAACTCACAAAGAGGACAAAACGGATCAAATGATGGAGATCCGACTCCGTAACCTTGTACAAGATGAGGTGATGTTTTGAATTCTTTTCCATTCGATAGACGAATAATATGTCTACGGTATAGTTTAATTGTAAATCGAAAATTTAGTGCGTGATCAATGGATGAAGGTTGCGAGTCATGGTGGCACGAAATATGTATTATAGCCATGATAAGAGAGCTAAAGATTTTCGATCGGGATATTGGGTTGATGATGATGAGAGAGCTAAAGAAAAAAGAAATCACACACTGTTGTGAGAGGAGTTATGATTTAATAAAAAAAAAAAGTTTTAAAGAGAGAGACAAAGGGTTTAAATAAATTTGCGAGGGAAGGAATATGACTTTAAATTGAAATTAAACTATAACCTAAAATGATGAGTTTATAGCCATATATTAAAATTTGTCTGGTTAAAATCTAAAACTAAATTAAAATTTAATTTTAGAAACTAAATATAGTAATATATTTTTTATAAAAAATACTCTAAACGTGTCAATATTAAAACTAAATATAATAAGATGGAATTTTTCAAAGTTTCTTTAAATTGTGTGTTAATTTCATTAAATTAATTATTGAAATGATTAATAATTTAATAAAAAAAGCTCCGTAAACTCGTTACAATATTTCTACGCTTTTTTTTGGGCCTTTTTCTCATATGATGTCTATATTGCCTAAATTTAGCTTAGTTAACAACCCAAAAAATCGACAAGTCACAGATAACGAAAAACTTTTTTTAATAAAGAAAAACTTTTAAAAATACTTTTTCAAAATAAAAATTGCTACGTGTCAGCACGTATTTTTCGGAGAAAAAAAGAAAATTTCAGGAGTTAGGTTTTAGCAGGGTATTAGCCAAGTGGCAGCCGCTGATTCGCTTAAAAGTTAATCTGTTTGTTATCTGAATGACTACTATTTTGTTAATAAAATTTCAAAAATTAAAATAAAAATACAAACGGTTATAATTTGTTTTTTTTTTTTTTTTTTTTAATCCTATAACATAAGATCAATTTTAGTATTTTTTTTACACATTTTAATAACTCTTATTTTCTTTACTATTTCCTCTTTTTTTGTTAAAAAAAACACAAAAAGTATATAGATTTTACTAACTCAAATTATGGGAGACATATCTCTAATTTTGATATCTATTGAGAAAATATATGGATGTTTTTTTAAAAAATTACCTTTTTATTAAAAATATAGTTATTAAGAAAATAATATAAAAATATAGTTATTAAAAAAAAGCTTATTTTATATAAGACTACTAATATGTAAGAAAAAAATATTGTCGAGTGGAAACTTCTTTAAATCGTCAACTCTTAAAAATACTTTGATAGTATTAACATTTTATAATGTTAAGATCTTCCTAGTTCAATATATATGATCAAAATAACACATTGGATTGTATAAAAAGTTAAAGGTAGAAAATATAACGAAATATAAAGATTTTGCGACATTGGATGTAGTAGTATTAAAAAAATGCCACTGATTCATATGTTTAGTGTAATAATTGTTGGTTTTTATTTTAACTTCCATTATAAAGTGATTTAGTGACATTTAATTTGGTCTTTAGTGGCATATGTAATTGTCATTATAGTCTATGGTGACATTTGTAAGAAATGTCACTAAATTATATATCGCTTATAGTTTTAGTGTGACTTTTTAATATGTTGTTAAAAGCTCTAATATATGTCACTAAATCCTCTATATACACTAAAATTTGAAATAGCCACATTTAAATTAAATGTCGCTAAATATATCCCTCTAAAATCAAATTAGGTTGTAGTGTAAATATACTTATATAATTAACTAAAAAGACATGAAAATTCTATGTGGCATCCTTATAAAGATTTGGCACATGAAATAATCAAATTGTTTAATTGCTATATGTTTTAAGTTAATATCATACAATGATCAAAATAACACATTGGATTGTATAAAAAGTTAGAGGTAGAAAATATAACGAAATATAAAGATTTTTAGAATTACCTTTTGTTTGGTTCATGTTAAAAACCCTTAAAAAATTTAGCTCGTTTTGTACGAGACCATCTTACCATGAGACGTACCCATATAATTAGTCTAAATTTGTAATTGATCACTTTAAAATAATAAGTAATCACTTTAAATTCTAATATGAGACGGTCTCACCAAGAGACATGCATGCTTCATACTTGGTTTAAAATAGCTAAATAATAGAAGCTTTTAGCTTATGAACTTCTTGTTTTAAAGTGGTTTCATACAAGACGGACTAATGCGTATATAAATCAAATCAATACAGATAGTCTCACCCTAAAACTGTGTTATTTTAAAATCACAAATTATTCTGAGAGAAAAAAAAAATTTTAATGTGTGCATATTTTGAGAGCATTTTTTTAAATGAAGATATCTCAGTAGAGTAGTTGTTTTAAAATTTATGTTTTTTTATTTACAAATTCTTGTAAGAGACGATTTCTTTGAGAGACCATCTTTAATTGGGTTAGTCCATTATATATTTGTTAAAATATTATAAGTAGACATTTACGATATTGAAAGTAGGTATTAAAGATAGTGTAAGTAAGCATTAAAAATAATGCAAATATACATTAATAATACGGTAGGTATGCATTAATATTTAATGAGTTAGATTAGAGAGATACATGTCTCAAATAGACGGTCTCTCAACAGACCAGTTGTTTTTAGTTTGTGCAAATCCAACCACTCACCAAAAGCAAAAACCAACCCTTTTCAATTCACGCCCACTCCATTTCATTATTTCAATTCACACCCATTTGGCCATTTCCTCCTCCCACCAAAAAAATGCAACTCCCACATCCAAAAAACCCAACCAAAAACACCCACAAAAAACCCAAACACAAACACCCAAATCCCGATCAAATCCCCCAATCAAACCCTAAATCTTCTCCTTCAATCTCCTTCAAATCCAACAATGAAGTAAAACTCCTCAAATTCGGCGGCCAATTCCTCATCAAATCCTTCACAGTTCGTCGTTCTCGTCCCTTACAACTCTCTTTACTCCTAAATCTCTCCCCTCCTCAACATTTCCCTTCAACAATCACTTTCCTCCCGTCAAATTTCACCATTTTAGCCCACCATGCTTGGCATACCTTAACTCTAGGGTTAGGTACCAAGAAATCTAAGGTCATTATCTTTGTTTTTGACTCTGTTACTGCCAAATACGCCGTTGATTTGAAATGGCCGGTTGAGATCGCTTTAGGTGACGTCAATAAACGGTTGATTCGAGGAATGGACGGCTGGGATTTCGCTAGGTTTAAGTTTAGAAAAGGTTGTATCACTTTTTATGTGTTTGCTGTTAGGAAATGTGGTGAAAAAGGATTCCAGTGTGGTGAAGACTTGCGTGTTATCCTGCACTCGGTTGTTGCTCTTAATGATTTTCTTGATCATACGGCTATGCTTGCTTTGCCTAATCAAAGGTCCATCAATTTTTCTTCATCTAATACTACTACTCAACATCCTGTTGCAGCTCATTGATTTTATTTCTTGTTTGTCTAGATTATTTGGGGAAATTTTGGGTGTGTATGTAAATTTGTGCTCCATTACTAAAAATAATTAAATTAGAGAAAACTTTTAAAATTTGTTATTTTGATATTGGATTTTTTATGTAATTTATTTATGTTTATTTTCGAATTTCCACATAAATTTTTTAACATAAATTCTTAGATGAGACATACATTTAGTATGAGTGATCAGTATTTTATATTGATTCCAGTTTTTTTTCCTCCCATCTGCTTTTTGCACGATTTTTAAAGCTTAAAAAATATACATTAACAATCTAATCAGATTCACGTACAACATATTTTATCATCTATATATGTCTTAATAAATCTTAATTAAATTTCTCTTTTCAAAATAAAATGAAACGGTGGGAGTATATGTTTTCTTACCAGAGTGAGACAATCTTATTAAAGAAATAAACTGTTTATTAAGACCGTCTCTAGACGATTTAATATGGGCCGACTGTTTTGGATTATTTGATGAGTTAATTTCATGGTGAGAAGGACATGAATCCGTAAGGGCTACCGGTATAAAAAGGGAGAATTAATTTTTTTAGATGGAGGAAATTGAAAGTCTGTCGGTTTTATCAAAATTAATGATTCCCCATTTTTCTACATGATAAATGATGGGATGATATATTGATATTGTTAATTAAATTATTTCTTACTCCTTGAATTAGGTTTAAATATTTACCTATATATTGATCTGCTATAAAATAATTATATTTTAATGTGATTTAGTGATAAATTTTTGAATTTTTTGTTATTTTAGATTATAATATACTTTCTCCAAAATACTCGCTACATTTTCGTTATCGACACTATTAATCGTTCAAGCTTATTTTATATATTACGGCTAATATATTAGAAAAAATATAATCGAGTGGGATCTTGTTTGACTTTCATAAAATCAATTTTTTTATATTTTTAGACTTGTATAATTCAATATATAAACGATCAAAATAACGCATTGAATTGCGTAAAAAGTGAAATGTAACAGTATATACGGAGTAATTAATTAATGTCTATATGATAAAAATTTTAAATTTTACTATAAAAATATTGATTTTATCCTTACTCAGAAAGTATTTTGGTGTTTGAATATTCTATCAACTAGATGACATTTTTTGTATTTCTAGATATTTTTTAAATTTTGTTTGGATGGTAAGGCTAATAAAATGGTGGTATTAGTTGAGAATAGAGGTGTTGAACGGGGCGGATTGACCCAACGGGTCAAGGGTTGAGTCAATAACAAGGCGGGTCATTAACGGGCCTTTGTGTAAAGGGTCGGGCCGGGCTGGATAATCATAGGAATTGGTTGTAAAAAATTATTTTACCACTTTTTTTAATATATTTTTATATGATATTGTTGTATATAATAAAAAAACAATTTTATGAACTTTTAAAAAGCAAACAAATGAAATTGGATAAAATTAGCCGGACAAAAAGCAATTATCAAGCCTTTCATGTTTGTGAGATGTTTGATGTTTAAGTTTGCATGTGTTTTACTTTTGTCTTGAAGCATGAATCAGAAACTCACTTAAATTTAACTCAATATAATAATTATTTGATTAGCCATTGTTTCATGTACGATTTAAGCAAGTTTTCTATTATGTATTGTTGAATAATTAAGTTTTGTTTCAGTTGGAGTAAAGAATATCTTTCTCAGTTAAGTTTTATCTGTCGTGTAATAGAAAAAAAGCTTTTATGGTGTATTTGGGCTTTCTTCTTTTTTTTTTCAAATTATTTCATTTTTGGTGGAAAAATTGAATTTTATTAGATTAATTCTTTGAAAAAAAAAACGTTTATGTTGTATGATGGGTCACTCTTATGTTGTATAATGCAAACTTGCAATTTCAGCTTTAGTAAATCTTGTTTTTGGGAAGTTTTCAAAATTGGACAGGCTCTTTAGCCTTATCCTCCTTCCTTACCTAGATCCTGCTTATAGTCCCTACGGACGAGATATACTAATTTATTAATAATAATAATAATAATAATAATAATAATTTTTCTCGGTAACATCCAAACGTCGATTTTCACATATTATCTCTGTTGACGGCTACTTCCCCCATTTCATAATACTTGTTATTGATAGTGACGTTTTTCCACTACTGATAGTGATATTTTCCCATGTCAGTCTCAATAGAAGTATTATGAAACAGAGGAAGTATTATACTTTAATCAAACATAATGTAAACAATACATGACATTCCTGGAAATAGGTGATTTGGAATTATTATAATAATATACCAAGATAGTACAAAAATTGTATTTGTCCATTTCTCCTTTGTTCTTTCATTCAATGTTTTTAACCTATTTTTGGAAGGATTATAGATTGTTTTCTCTTATATACACAACGATTCAACGACACTTATTAGAAGTCTGATATCTATCTCATTCGTACAAACTACAAAGATAAGATTTTTCTATCATGTTTTTTCAGATGCTATTTTGAGAGACCGTCTTTGAAGAGATTCAGTCCGTCCAAATCTATATTTAGGGATCGAGCTGGCGTTTTACAAAGACGATCTCAGATAAGAATTTGTGTTTTTTATAAAGTAGGCGGAAGAAAGACGAGGCATTGCAATTGATTAGCAAGGCAAAATGGTTTATCGTTCAGGTTCTCAAATTTTTTGGGTCTAAACATGTTATTTTTCGTGTACAAGGTTGATATTAATTCAAAAAAATTAGATATAAATTTACTTTTTTTCTAAATGATCATAAGTTATTAGTCTTTTTTTAAAATAACAACAATAAAAAACAAAAAAGTATTATTATTTAATTCCTCTTAAGTTTTTAAGCGCTCTTTTGATCTTTTGCTCCATGGTCAAAAAATAAATGAGACGGCCTTGAAGTGAGGAGTAGATAAGATAAGAATCGAACAAAAAATTTTAGCTGAGAAAAACAGTATTTGCTCCAACTAAGACAAGACCCAATTCTTTTCTAGCACGTATTGTTTGGACTATGGAATGGATTATTCTACTATTACATTTTTTTATTCCGATAATATTAATATTTTACTTAAGATATTGTTGCATTTTTTTATTCCGATAATATTAATATTTTACTTAAGATATTGTTGAAGTGTCCCTGTGTAAGCCCACATGTGAGTTGTCTCACATCGAAGAAAGAAAAGAATATGCATCAGTTTATAACTTAAGGAGTAACTCTTACTATCACAAATTAGTTTTAGTATTGGACCTTTATTAGGTTTATGAGTGGACTACTTCTTCTTCTCCTTGTTTGGGTTGCCTAGACCCATTTTCTTCAAAATTCTATCTACAACTAGTCTCCTGAGAGACCGTCTTTCTGAAAGACGTCTTTTACTCTACATTTTCCCTTATGGGCCAGGTCAATTAGAGATAATCTCTCATAAAGACCCTCTCTCAGAAGAATTTGTGTTCTATCAAATATTAGTATATTTTATTATTGTTGTTTTAATTATAAAAACCTTCTAAACAACATGACACCACATACAATACTATACTAAAATACTTATTTTTATATATTTTGTAATTTTTGTGTCATCTCCAGAAAAGTAATTTTATATTTTGTAATTTTAGTATACAATACAATACTATACTTATTTTAGTATATTTTGTAATTTTTATAAGATTCAAATTTGAAGTGAATCTCTTTGGCAAAAAAACTTTTAACTGAAATCCTAATGTTATTATTTTATCCTTAAGATTGCTTAATTGTTCATTAGCCCATTTTATTTGAGATTGTTTCACGGTGAGGCAACCTTAAAACAAGAAATTCATAAGTAAAAAGTGCCTCACCTTAAAACAAGAAATTCATAAGTAAAAAGTTTCTAATATTGAACTATTTAACAAATAAGAAGCACGTTTCACAGTAAGACCGTCTCATACAATTATTTACGATTGTTCATCATGATTAATAAAGTGTTCACTAAATTTTTATTATGCTAAATTTGGACTACAAATTCAAGAATTTCGAGATCTTCAATTGACTTATTATAGTTAAGCATTATTTAATATATTTCTCTTCATATCATGCACTATATAATCCATTATTAATCCTTCAAATAATAACTGCGGCCGCACACTTAACGAAGATAGAAATATTTTATTTTTAATAAAATTATTAATTATTTTCTTTAAATAATATATCCAGCAGTATTCGTTTAAGTTTTTTCTCTTTTAATTATATTTATAAAATTTTAATATTTTTTCGCCAATTCTTAATTTTTATTTCATTTTTCATTGTTAATCTAGTGGAAATAGAGAGGGGATGGAGTATTGATTATCTCTCTCTAGTCTTTTTTTTTTGAAAATTTTTTTTATCTCTCTCTAGTCTTTTCCTAAGAATATATATTGTTGCAATTTTCTTTTTTATTGTATTAATTTGGGAAATGTTTCGGTCTTTTCCTAAGAATATATATTGGAGTATTTATAAAATTTAAATAATTATTTCTTTTTTTATTCTCAAATACTTACAACTAATTATGACTAGAGGTGTTCAATGGGGCGGGTCGACCCAACGGGTCAAGGGTCGGGTCGGGTCGAGCCGGATAATTATAAGTATCAATTGCGGAAAAAAAATTACCACATTTTTATATATTTTTAAATGATATTATTATATACATAAGTGGGTCGATCCATCAGGCCATAAAGTATAATAAAAAAAATTATTTTATGAACTTTTCAAAAAAGGGTCAAATTAGGTCGGATTTAAATAGGCTTGACCCGCCCTGGCCCGTTTAACATTTGACGTGACCCGCCCCGACCCGACCCGTTGAACACCTCTAATTATGACTTATTATTTGAAAAATAGATTCTTATAGAGACGGTCTCACCGTAAGACGCACCCATATTTGAGAGTAATAACCCATTTATAAAAACTTTTAGTATAGTAGACCTTTTATATGAATTCGTCTTAAAAATATTATACAAAAAAATTATTTGGAAAAATATGCAATATCGATTGCAAGCATAATCAACACACAAAGCATGTCAATTTATTTGTAACGTTGGCAGTAGAATTAGTTTATTTATTTATATGCGTTAGTTTATCTCCCACCACGCATGAACTTGTTATTTTAATCTTTCTCGAGTCGGATGATTATTTTTGGCCGCGCTCTCCTTAATAGATATGAGCTGCCGTCATCCTTCCCTCCCCAAACTTTATCCATAGTTTTCTATGAGCGGAATACACTGGGTAAAATGACGATGATGATGATGGTAGTAGAGTTAGGGTCCAGGCCCCGAGGGAGCAGGAAAACACTAGTAATAATAATGAGAGATAAACATGATTTACACAAATTCTTGTGAGAAACGGTCTCTTTGAAAGATCATCTCTAATTGGATTGGCCCATTAGAAAAAATATAAAATAAATATAGATAATAAGTTCTAATGGATTGAATCTACATATAGCTGTTAAAATAAAAGTAGATGAATGTATATAGTAATGATGGCAGAGTGCATGGGCCTGACGGGCATGATGATGATTTCACAAAATAATCCATCAACCAATTTAGTTTGGACATAATTAGGATTCACAACTATGTTTTGTGGTCATTTTTTAAATATTGAATTTTTATTGCCATTTTAATGAAATTTATTATTTCTCTATCTTTTCTCTTAAAAAAACTCTTTGAAGTAAAATTCAACATCGAAACGCTGTGTCAAATGAAAATGATCAAATTATTTGTCACGTTGATTTCTGATATCATGTCCCCTCACACGAGACTACGAGACCCCTTTGGGCTAGAAGCCTAGAAGTGTGGATGCAGCACAAGCTCTCCTCATACCTGGTACTAAATATTCCACTTAAATGAGGGGTGATTGAGATTTGAACCCGTGAGTTCTTGTCATGTTGGCTTCTGATACCATATTAAGGAACCAACTCAACCAAAAACTTAAGCTAATGATTAAGGCTCTAAAACATGTTATATACTCTAACAAACTGATGGTTGAAGCTATAAGATATGCTATATACTCTAACGGTTATGAAATTTTTAAGAGATCAAGATATATTAAACTAATTCATTAACACTTAGTTAAAAAAGCTGATGGACAGGGTGTGATATGTACATGTGATAATGGAAAAAACGGATGAGATTACACTATAGTTGATAGCTTTATGATCTGGAAAAAGTGGAATAACAAATGGATTCTCTTTATCTATAATTATTTTCATCTTGTTCTTTATATTGGTGTCACCCTCAAGCTTTAATCATACCAATAAGCCCCACCATAACAACACTTTTAAATCATCAATTCTTATAGATTGCCAACTTTCATACTACATACTATTGTTAATTTATAAGCTCATTATCTTATTTTATGTATTTTTTAATATTTTTATTTAAGGTCGTAATTTATTTTATGTAGTTACGTATGCTATTTAACTCATGTATATGATTTTTGACGAATCTTATAAAAGATTGTCTCATGCAATAATTTGTGTTATTTTGAATGTTAAGCGGCAGGAGATCGAAATTCTGAGCACGTTCAACATATTTGACCGCACAGGGCCCCTGAAAAATTGAAAGTCTCAATGTCAATTATGTAGTACTCCCTTCAATTCAATTCAATTGTCCCATTTGAGTTGGACACGGATATTAAGAGTGGGATGAGGTCCACCAAAAAAGTGATAGTTGGGTATTTTAATTAATTAAATTAATTGTAAAGGTGGTAGTTGGATGGGTATTGGGAATTGGAAAAGTGAGGGTATTTTAGTGAAAGAAGATAAACAAAAAGGGAAATTGGACAATTGAAGTGAATTGCCCAAATAAGGAAATGGAACAATTGAAATGAGTTGGAGGAAGTATATGTTAAGTGTTTAAGGTACAAAATTATTTGAAAAATATCGTAATTTTAAGAATTACATAGAGCCTTTAGGGGTGTTTGGCAAGAAGAGTTGAGGAAGGGAACGAGACTTTATTTTAAAAATAAGTCTAAGTCTTTGTTTATGTAGGGGGAATGGGAATAAGGAATGAGACTAAAATGGAGTTGAGACTTTCACTTACATTCTTTTCTCCCAAGTCCCTCGCATGCCAAACAAGAGATGAGACATTTTTATCTTCAAAATCTTAACTTAAAAGTCCCATCTTAAAGTCTCACAAGTCTCATTCCCTTATACCAAACACCCCCTTATAGAAATCTTCAATTTGCTCCGCCCCTGTTAAGCTCAAAATTAAGTGAATTAAAAATATTTCAGGCTGTGCGAAAATAAGAACTGGGTTCTTGTGAGTGTAAGTTGTGTCCATTCCAACAACGTCTACGCAAAATAATTTGGAAAAAAAAATCCAGCCAAAAACAATTCTGATAAATAAAAAAAGTTCGCCCACCGTGGGGCTCGAACCCACGACCACAAGGTTAAGAGCCTTGCGCTCTACCAACTGAGCTAGACGGGCTTTGTTGTTAATATATTTATTGACTACAAATCTCCAGCAATAGCAACTGATAAAGACTTGGGGTCCACTGGGAACGGGTTTAAGTTTAACTGAATGTATCTGGAAACGGGTTATTCTATGTGGATTTACACAAATTATGGGACGATCTTTTTGAGAGACCATCTCTATTGGGTTGGTTCATTACGGAAAATATAACCTAATTATAGGCAATAAGCTTTAATGAATTGAGCCTAAAAGACGTCTCTCAAAAAAACGGTCTCTCAGGAGACTAGCTGGTGGATTTATGGATTATATTACAGACCCTCTTTTGAAAGACCGTCAAGAGCCCAGCCCATATGTCTCTTTTAACTTACAAAACCACCAATTAGTTTTTATATTTATCAATTGGGCAAAACTTGAGACGTATATTATATAGACGGTCTCAAGTAAGAATTTGTGTTTATATTATGCCAGAAAAAATAAATTAAATTAAATAAAAAATAATTTGTGAATTGTAGTCTTTAATTTTAAGTTTATTACTGTGTTAACGTTTTTTTTTACGAAATACAACCTTTAAAGCATTAAAGTCTATACTAACTCAACATTGACCAACTCAAATAACCTTGCCCGAATGACAGTTGATAATTAATAATTACTATGACTTTTATTGATCATCCCTAATCACTCATGACTTTCTTAGTTACCAATAACATCCCTAATTCCCTATAACATTTTTTTTAATAATACTTGATTCATTAATAAAGAGTCATACGACATCAGGGATAAAAATTAGCAAGTACATAACAATTTTAACAAACTATAATTCAAAATAAACAAAACTACGATCGTTGTGTATGAGATCTGGCAATTCTGAATATCCTTTTCCAAATCGTTGTTTGATACAACATTTTACGAGGGGGGTTCGATCTGTTGTAGTCTGGAGATAAAATTGAATTTGATGTAGGTTATGGTAATTGCAATTTTGATGTATGCTGCATCATCGTATTAATCTCTACCAACAAATCAACTAAACACCAAAATTTATAACTCTCCAAACTCTCACAAGTAGAGACTTCAAAACCCAATATGTGGGTAGAATCAACCAAATGAATGTGTAGAACAACTTTCTGCAGAGAGAGGACAAAAATTTATTCTGATTATATTTAAAAAACTTAAAAAGAGAGATTTTAGGGGCTTACCATCAACCTTTAAAGATTAATAATAGCCCTAAACCAATCATAGATATGGTGGTTTTTTTTAGAGTGACTTGAGAGAAATTCCCTATTAACACTTTAGCTGTTTAGCAGTTTAGCTCTCGTAATAATACTTTTTGGAAAAACTGAAGTCAAATAAAATGATTTTTAACCTTATTGAGAACTTATTTTTACTTGAAATTCGGTTGTTGCCGAGAGCCAATTATCTGTCACCATGGCGGATGAAAACCGAGAGAAACTGAAATGAGTCAAAGATAGCCAAACGAGGACAGAGAAGCCAAAAATGGCCGAAGGACTATGGACAGTGGTGGAGCAGTTTGGTGCCGCAGCTTTTCTTCTCCTAATCGCCATTTTTACACTCATCATCTTCGATGCTTTCAGACGTCGATTTAACAACGTGTATGCTTATTTTAAACCTAATTTCTCTTCTTTTTTTTTTTAAAAAAAATATTCCATTTCTGATTCGTCATTGTTCCGATTATTGTGGTTTTTGCAGTCATGTTGATGATCAAGCGATTTTCGAAGATCCGAATTCTCTTAAACCAGTTAACTTTTCAATCACTGTATTTCATTTATTTTTCAATTTAATAGGAGTATTTTTGAATTTATATTGTTGCTTTTCTGGAATTTTACTGGAATTTAATGATTTGATGGATTCTAGGGTTTGCATAATCCGTGGTTTTTGTTATGTTTATTATTTTTTGATCTTGGTGGTTTTTAAGTGTTGTTGATGTGGACATGTGGTGTTTTTAGCTAAGTCTGAGTCATGAACATTATTGATGATTAATTTCTATGATGCAGTATGCTATATTGCGCAATGTTAATATGTTTCGTAATGTTCGTATTGTTGTACAGGATTAATAAATTTTTTTGTGAGTTATGGTGTTATTATGGCTTAGGTTACATGATGGCATCATAGTTGTAAAAAATGTGGTTTCTGTACCATAATCACGGACTCACGGTGATGTGCTGGACCTGCTGGTAGTACCTTCGGTTGAAACCATGAGATTCCCCTTTTTATTTTGTTTTTGTTTTTCGCACTATGATAGACATTGATAAACATTCTCTTTGGCCAAGATATGAATATTATTGCTGGAATAAAACATGCACAATCTGGATTTAGTGGTAGGAATTTTGAATTTTTTTGAATTGTGCTGTTACCGTGCCCTAGATTATATGGTATGGCATCTAGATGGCCATTGACAAATGCACTTCATGTTGGAAGGTGCTTGATGGAGCTCAGACTGTATATAATTGAGAGTTGCATACTTATATGTAGTGTAATAGCGCTGTTTGAATATCAGCATCCTTTAATGGAGGTAAATAGGGATAATATTGAACATATATCTTGGAAGTTGTGGCTTTTATGCCTTGGAACTATTCATGTGATTGGCGCTAACTGTCGAGTAGTTTTGGACCATACTACTGCCCGGCCTTAATTTTGAAGTTCTATGAGAGATAGAAAAAATATTCTGCATGTTTATTGATATCCTCATTTTAAGTTCAGACTTGGTGTGATTTATATTGAGAATCATGTGTGTTCTTTAATCTTCTGAGTTTGCAAAAAAAAATATTGCAAATCGAGAATTATCTCACTAACTAATGGGATGCAATCTTAGTGGAAAATGATTGAATTCTAAACTTATCAAACTCTCTATTGTTATGTTGTGTCTATTTTTTACATATGCTGCACCAAGAGGTTGGCTATAACTAGCTAAAGGTAGAATGTCAAAATCCACTTCTGGAAGTGTGTACGACATAAACTCTCTATTGCTTGAATGTTGTAGAGATGAACTGCTACATTTTAACTTGGCGAAGATACAGAGCAATGTTTAAGGGAAATTTTGCCCAAATATTACCATAAATGTATTGTAATTACTGAAACAATTTTCTCAGGTTCAATGCCCTTCTATATTTGAACCTGCAGAGAAGTATATATCTTTGATCATTCCTGCATTCAACGAGGAACATAGACTTCCCAGTGCACTTGATGAAACTATGAAGTAAGTTTTGTGTTGACTATAACTGTGTTTAACTTCTTCAATTTTCCCTCAATGGTTATCCTTGTCTCATTTTCATGTGAGGACTTATATTGACTACATTTACACTCACTGGATTTTGGTAGCGTTTTGTGATTGACATTACCCAAGTAGTTTGTTTTTGAAAATTTGTCTCTTCTGCCTGAAACTAGTTGCTATGGCCTAGGCTTCTGTATTAAATTTTAATTTTTGATTTATGTTGTTCAACCTCAGTGTATGACTTACAAACTAAGGAGTGTATACCCTGATCATTATATTTTGAACTTGGATGAAAGTTGATACTCCTTCCGGCCTTAATGTTTTCCCCTTTTGACTTGAAAGTTTGGGAGCTCTTTGGGTAAAAGTGCAAACATTTCAGAACAATAAAGAATAAAATATTTTGAGGATTCCGGAAGAAATTGCTATGCTAATAAACCTGGCATAATTTTGAGTTTTTGTTTCACTTTCACAGATGAATGGTCGTTTTCTTCTGAATTGTTGGACACAATAAAACATGTTAAATAAGATTTGCTGAAAGAATGAATCTTACTATGATGATAAATGAAGATTTTTGTTCTGAATTACTCTGACATTTCACGTTTAATAATGCTTACAGCTTGCTTAATCTTGATGCTTAAATGTAGAAATGTTTATCTTCTAGATTTAATGTGCATATATTTACCTTTGTATTTGTATGCACGAATAATGTCATTTAACAGCTTCACCACACTTGTTCCCTATTGATTTTAGTTATCTCATATATTTGTAAGCTTTGCAAGTAGCATGGACCTATTTAAGTTCACTTGTTAATCTTATTTTCAGCTATTTGCAGCAGCGTGGCGAGAAGGATGAATCATTTACTTATGAGGTATATCTTGAGCTGCCTGATCTTTCTTTTATCGGATAATCATATTGGAATATCATGTTTCGCGTCTAGGTTTTACAAGCTGTTGTGGTAATTTGACTTGTATAGTTCTGTAAATCATTATATGTAGACTTAGGAGCATATTGACCTCATAATGTAGTGTTGATAAGGAGTGAATGTTATGCATAGGAGTGCTCTAGGCTGGTGCTGTAAGATCTTGCTATGTGATTACAAATTGACTTTTGTTCAAATTCATTTTCGATAGATCAGCTGGATTTATTTCTATTCAGGCTCCTGGTTTATAAATGGATAATACCAAAGTATTTCTTGAGATAAAGTAATCTTTCAACTCTTATGCCTGCAAAAATTTTGTTAGGCCTGCTTCCTATTCTAGGTTTTGTGATCTTTAAGTTGAGACTTGAGATTACATGTAAGTTTACATCATGCTTTTCTCTAGGTCTCTATTTTTGTCTATGATGCAACGAATATCAATATTGAATTTGCTTTTCTTAAAGTTAACTTTTGGGTGGTTGAATCATGCATCTTGACCTTAGGATAGTGAGGAAAGTTTATCCTTGTAATGTGCCTGACGATTTCTCTTAGGCCTTTAAGGTCCACTTATCACATCTTCATGTCATCTGTAGTTTATGATATGCTTATTATAAAAAATGTTCATGCTCTATTGACTATCCCAAAATGTTATTGTCTTATTAGGTTGTGGTTGTGGATGATGGGAGTGTTGATGGGACGAATAGAGTAGCTTTTGATTTTGTTAAGAAGTATAAAGTGGATTTTGTCCGGGTTCTTCTACTTGGAAGAAACTATGGCAAGGGAGAAGCTATAAGAAAAGTGAGTTAACTCAGGCTATTCAGCAACTTGTACTTGGGAGTATTCCTAAATGCTTCTCAAGAAAGTATGCTGTATGCATGATGGTTTCATGATTACTGATTGAAGCTCCTTGCTCACATAAAAGCATCGTGAAACAGGGAATGCTTCATTCACGTGGTCAATTGCTTCTGATGCTTGATGCAGATGGGGCGACAAAAGTCAATGACTTGGAGAAACTTGAGATGCAGGTTGGTACTGTTTGTTCATTCTTAGATCATGTTATGTAGAGAATGACAAATTTTTTATGAGCTTCCTTTAGTAATAGCCATGTTCTCATGCTGTCAATCAGATTCGTGCAGTTGCTGAAAGTAGGTTGGATTTTAATGCTGCTTCTGGTGATTCGAGTTTGGGAATAGCTGATGTCCCTGTTGTTGCATTTGGTTCTCGTGCTCATCTTGAAGAGAAGGCCCTTGCAACGGTTTGCTCTCTGAGTCTACACTTCAAAAGGTTGCATGATTAACTAAGTTTATTGCTGAAATAGCTTATTTTGCTTTTTTTTGCAGAGAAAATGGTATCGCAACTTTTTGATGAAAGGATTTCATCTCGTCGTTCTCTTGGCTGCTGGTCCTGGGATTCGTGATACTCAGGTAATCGCTGTAGCAAGATCTTCTGTCTGTCCAAGGCCCGATGAAGTGATTTTTGTTATCATAAATGATAATTTTCACAAGTGTTTATTGCATTTCTTGGTTCTGCAAGCATTGTGAAATAAACCCGAAGGTTTTTATTTTTTACGTTGGAATTTGCACGGTTGCAGTGTGGTTTTAAGATGTTCACCAGGGCCGCTGCACAAAACCTTTTCAGAAATGTTCGTTTGAAAAGGTAAGGGTTGCACTTTTTCTGTGTATTTGACATTAAGATCATTAAGTATTGATTCAGTAATTGAGAGTGGGAAACCCTCCTAATGGCTATACGTATCTCTATGAAAAATGGCCCATGTTTTGCTTCTTTCAGCTCTTGCTTTTAAACACCGTGTCTCTAGACCACACGCATGTTTCTACACTTCAATTTAGCTCTCCCAGATCAAGATTTCTGATTTATGTTCCTGTTTTATACATTTCTCATGTGCTTTTTAGATTGACTAGGTCAACCCAAAGTACCGTTCATAAATCATAATGCTTAATATCAATCAATTAAGCTATCAGGCGACAACTAAATAAGCTTTGAATCGATATTTTTTATATCACTCGGTGGTTTACTTGTTTTGCAGGTGGTGTTTGGACGTGGAACTTGTCTACTTATGCAAGTGGTTCAGAATTCCCATGGTCGAGATATCTGTTACTTGGTCTGAAATTCCCGGATCAAAAGTCAATTTATTAAGCATACCCAACATGCTTTGGGAGCTTGCTCTCATGTCTGTTGGTTACAGAACAGGTATATGGAGAATCGATGTCTAATATAATTTGGTGTATGCCTAATGCCTATATAAATGATACCTTTTCGTATACGGTAAGACAGACACAAAGGCTTCTGGATTTACACAATATGAGTGACTTAGAATTTTTGTCTACATTTCACATATCGAAAGCTAAGGACTGTACAGTTGAGGATATAAAGGTTGTTTGTCTAACAGTAACCTTTCTTCAAAGGAAAGAAGTAAAGAACTATACTCCATTAATTTTGGAGTGATTTGTACCTAACAATCTAACTAGTTGAATAGGTAGCTAGTATACCCCATATACAAAATTATCAACTTAATTTCTTGCCTTTTAGTTTAAGCTTGAGCAGCCTCTTGAATCATTTTTGTATTGTTTCTTTAATGACGTCATCTGATGATTGGCGTTAAAAATTTCAAGTTATTTTCATATTGTTGGGATTAAGACTATTATTTTTTTTTTGTCTTTGTTTTTGTTGAATTTTTATTTAGCAAGTTGCGCTTTCCTCGATGGTAATTATAAAAACTGAATCAGATGTTTATTACTCATTATCATGAGATACAGGTGCAATTAGTTTTGTAGCAATGTTTTTGGTAATACTCCTTAGAAAAAACGAAAGGGATTTTGTGAATTTTATATTACTTACAGTTATTCTCCTGAGAGACCGTCTTTCTGAAAGATGTTATTTAGGTCCAACCCATTAAAGCTTAATATTTACTTTTATTCTACATTTTCCTTTATGGGCCAATTCAATTAGAGATGGTCTCTCATAAAAACCGTCTCTCACAGAATTTGTGTATTACTTATCTTCTATCGTTTTAAGGAAAAACAAAAGCATACATAGTGCTAAGTTTTAATTTACGAAAGATTTTCATGAATATCTTTAAGTTAAAAAACTTATACATTATTTTCATGAATATATCTCTTTAAGTTAAAACTATATTTATTTATGTGAGATCTTATTTAATTCATCTCCATGTATAAATTTTAATATGCATAATTTATGATTTTATATGAAATGTATTTATAAATTATTGAGTATCAAACACATGTTTGTATAAAAACAAATAAAAACATCAAATCAATGGTGAAGAGAGGAATATGTTGCAATGTTAGAAAATAAAAATGGCCCCACAGCAGCTAAATTGATGTATAATTCCATGAAATAAGAGCATAATGAATATGATGCATGAATGAGAACCTTAATAAGGAATCATGTCAATTTGTGTAATTATAATCCTTAATCCGCCCCAACTACTCGCATATTAACTTTGCACTTTGCATTTGATGTAATGTAAAGATTTGCTACTCTTGTATCAAATTATCAAGATATGCAAGCACAAGTCACCAAGTAAACAAAAAACAGGAATATCAAAATGTGCAGAAAAAAGAAAAAGGTTTGAAATAAACTTCAAAAATGAATTACTTACTAAAGAAATTCAACAAATTTAAACCAGTCCTCATCTTTCTCATGATCATCATTACAAGGTAAAAATTAACATGAAAATTAAACAAAAAAATTGCATAAACAGCATTCTTTTTTCTGTACTCTTGCTTTATGAAAGGGTCTTCCACAGGAACACAATGGAAACTACGATCTGAAACATTTGAATCCATTTCTTTGCATAACTTAAAAGCATTTTCTGTGGACGATTGATGGACCGGACTCATCATATTCAGCCTTTGCGATCCACATCTGCAATACAGTCGAGAACATACTAGGTTAACAGAATCTATGAAAACAGAAATGATTGGAAATAAACCGAGACTTGGTTTAGGTGCATACCTGCTGGAATGTACTGAGAGAAGCTAAGATGGAACCTCCGATCCAGACACTGTATTTTCTCTCAGGTGGTGCCACCACCTTGATCTTCATGCTGCTTGGGGCAAGAGCTGTAATTTCTTTGCTCATCCTGTCAGCAATACCAGGGAACATAGTCGTACCACCACTGAGGACAATGTTTCCGTAAAGGTCCTTCCTGATATCCACATCACACTTCATGATAGAGTTATATGTAGTCTCGTGGATACCAGCAGCTTCCATGCCGACGAATGATGGCTGGAAGAGAACCTCAGGGCAACGGAAACGCTCAGCTCCAATAGTGATGACTTGTCCATCAGGGAGTTCATAGCTTTTCTCAACCGAAGAGCTAGTTTTGGCTGTCTCCATTTCCTGCTCATAGTCAAGGGCGATGTAGGCAAGTTTTTCTTTCATGTCTCTTACAATTTCACGCTCAGCTGAGGTGGTGAAAGAATAACCACGCTCAGTGAGGATTTTCATGAGGTAGTCAGTCAGGTCACGACCAGCAAGATCAAGACGAAGGATGGCATGTGGGAGGGCATATCCTTCATAGATGGGGACGGTGTGACTGACACCATCACCGGAGTCCAACACAATACCTGCATGGATTGAAATTGACACAAAAGTTCTGTTTAAAATTCTACATATATGAATGAAATACACAAGACAAACAAAAACTAAAAACTAATTTTATTATTAAATTACTTGGTAAAAGTGACCCAAGACTAATCTTTTACTCCTAACAAAATCTCACTGCTTACCTGTGGTACGACCACTGGCATATAGGGAAAGGACAGCCTGAATTGCAACGTACATGGCAGGGGTGTTAAAAGTTTCAAACATAATCTGAGTCATCTTTTCACGGTTAGCCTTAGGATTGAGAGGGGCTTCAGTCAGAAGAACCGGATGCTCTTCTGGAGCCACACGAAGCTCGTTGTAGAAGGTGTGATGCCAAATTTTCTCCATATCATCCCAGTTACTCACGATACCATGCTCAATAGGGTACTTCAAAGTGAGAATACCACGCTTGGATTGAGCTTCATCTCCAACATATGCATCCTTCTGACCCATGCCAACCATGACACCAGTGTGACGTGGACGCCCAACAATACTTGGGAAGACAGCTCTAGGAGCATCATCTCCAGCAAATCCAGCCTACATAACACGTGATCATAATCAATTTTCATGATTGTTTGCAGAAATGAAAAGAGTAAAAGGTGAAAAAAGTAGGAAATATAATTAGAGCCAGAGTAACATAATTACCTTAACCATTCCAGTACCATTGTCGCAGACAAGTGGCTGAATGTCCTCACCTTCGGCCATCTTTTACTAAAAATAAACCCAAAAACAACTATTACTAGGCAATATTACAAGAAGCTGTAAGCTGTAAAATTTATAGAGGTCTTAAACTATAAGCAATTAGCAACTTGATATATGAACACTCATCTTGAAGGGCTAAAAATTCGTCAACAAACATATAAATAATTGAAAGCTTCAATTTAAGACCTCATACAATATTACAACAAAAAGAAATGAGAACCAAATTTGTCATTTTCAATCTTTAGGACTTTAGAGTTTAGAGTCCCATAAAACTTCTCATTCATGCAAAGTTTTAGGTTAAGCTTTCTCAATCAATAAAGTTTTTCTTGCCCCCTATGCTTTAATATATGCGTTTCCAGATCATGGCTTTCTAAGAAACTGATACTACACACTATAAATATTTCGTTATCACCATTAACAACATTATCATCATCTCATAGAAACTGGATATCAATTTCTAGAGAATTAAATAAATTTACAACTCAGAAGTTTCAAATGATATCCGCACATTTCTTATACAGACATCAACATTATGATATCTTACACCACTTGCATGCCAATTTCCACCTTGTATAACATACATTTTCACAAAGGTTTAATTTCAGACCAAGATTCTCTTACACAGGTCAACCTAAGCAAATTTCAAAATACTTGACTACCTCACATGATACAAAGCACAATCTTCTATAGAACTAGATTTCATAAACAATATAGTAATTTCATAAAGCATAATTTTGTAGCATATCACATTTAATATCATAAGATAAAATTCAAATAATTTGACGATCCTTATTTTGTCTTTATTTTCATGCATCCACTCAATTTCACCATTAATCACGTGAATTTCATAATAATTTCAACATTACAGTTTCAAAAATATTTCTCTAAAATTTGATCCTTTGATGCTTATAAAACCACTTTCAGAACGCTAGAGTGTATGAATAATTTCAAGAATATTACATAATCACAATTGTTCATTCTCCGATTTAAAACGCTTAACAAAATAAATTTGAAAACCAAACAGATTACCAAAAGTCAACACCAAAATCACCGAAACCAAAAAAATTTCAAAAACAATACAAATGTAACTTTTCTCAACAATCAACATAAGAAGTCTAGAAAACAATAACATTGATCAAGCGAGAACATACGAAACAGATCATTTCCAAAGAAAAGAAATTCTTCGAAACGCTAAATCGAAAGAAAAAAATTATCACATTCGCATCAAAATTCACATCCAAATTTCAAAACTGAAAACTACTACCAAAATGGCGCGACGAAATTCGGAAACAGGAATTTCCAATGATCACACACACATAACACAAATACATCAAAAAAAAAAGGTTCAAATTGCATCAAAATTCACAGCATGAATCAAAAAAAGCGAGAGAGAGCGAAATGATGATACCTTGTAGAGAGAGAAAATGAAAATGGAGAGAAGTTTTGTCGGAGAGAATAATTTGAAGGAGGAGGAGAGGGAATTTGAGAAGAAATAGGGTTAAGAAATAAGAAATGGGAGAATATTTTAAGAAGGTTGTCGAGGAATATACGCCGTTGGATTGTACAACCTGGATCTTCGGAGATAGGGACACATAAGCAGAAGGTAGTATATGCGGGTGGTCCCCCGATTTTCCAGTCAATGTTTTGCTGTTATTTACTCTTTTGGCCCCCACTTCCTCATTTTTTCTTTCTCCCTCTATCCTTATTCAAATTTTTATTTATTAATTATTGATATTTAAAATTCAATTATAATTTAATTTACTCTTATTATTTTTGCAAAAGCATTAATAAAACACAAATTTATCGAGAGACGTGCCTCATATATGGTTGAATTGAAATAGACTAATCTTATAAATATTATGGGAATATCTCCTTATTTGATGTTATCTCACTAAAAAACCATCTATTACAAAAATAACTTTTAAAATAAAAAATAATTATATATTAAATATAGGTATTAATCATAGTGCGTAAGTTGCACGCTTTACGAGTGGTTGCACCTTCTTGAGCCGAGGGACTCTTTGACCGCATTCTCTTTTATGGGTATGAGTTGTCGTCTTCCTTCTCACCCCAGACCCTAATCATAGTTTTTTATGAGCGGGATACACTGGGTATGATGATGATGATAAATAAAGGGAAATTGTCAATGGCACCCCCTAAGTTTTTGCACTTTATCAATGGTAACCCTAAATTTTTTCGATTATTAATGATAACTCGTGTTATTGAGTGTCTTACAATCGAACCATTTTTTAATTTTTTTCGTCCAAAATAGTCCAAAAACGTTAATTTTTTAAGTGCAAAAATTTAGAAGTACCCCATTAAATATATCATTGTAGGATCGGATAGATTAAATATTGCTAGCTATAAATTTAAAAATAACTAAAGAAAAATATTATATTATGACAGCAATGTGATTGGTTTTAGAAAGTTTACACATTTTTTGATCAAGTAATTTATTTAAATTTCTATGTTTGATTTGATTTGAACATTCAACTTGACATTTTGGGAAGGTGGGGCTGTTCATGATGGTTAATGGATGTAAAATTTGTGTTATGTTATTTGCATGATGATGTTTCTTTGATATTTGCCTTGAGCGGGATATTGGGCATGATGATGTTTCTCGGGTATTATTTTATTCGATTTTCACATTTTATTTTTTTTCTTCATTCTATTCGATTTTCACGTTTTGAGAATTAATATGATATAGTGGAGTATGTAGTTTTTGAAAGTAATAAATTTAAAGTTATAAATTTTAAAACCAAATTTGAGGTACTTGATAAGTAATTAAAATATTTTAAAAAGAAAACTAGAAAAACAAAGTAAAAAAAGATATTGATACTTAATTACTTATAATGAAATATTAAATGTATCGTTTAATGCATAATTTACTACTTCATTCCTTTTTGTTTGCCACTTTGTTTTTCCACTTTATGAGAGAGAAATTTTTATTTTATTTTTGAAATATGTATTAAAGGTAAAATATATTTAAGTGAAATCTTGTTAAATTCGTCTTAATGCAAAGTTTTTATATACTCCTATTGTACGATTTTATAATGCGTACTTAAGGATATTAAGACTCAAAGTTTGCTTTGAAAAGCGTACCAAAAGTAAAGTATACAACACAAAAAGGAACAGGCGGAGTAATTAATTGTAAGATTAATACTATTTGAAAAAATATACATTTCAATTAATTTTGCACCTGTTTTAAAGAGGTGTAATTGTGTAAATATTAATTTGTAGTTGATATACTAAGTAAGGGATTTAATTACCTTTACTCAATATATTTTGTTTGGTATGATATTAGGTTAACCCAATCTCTTTCTTAAGGGTAATGAATACCCTTACTTTGTTACCACCCATTTATGTCAAGTAACAAATTCTCTAACTATGATCAATTAAGTGTTTCTCTTATATTTTTCATACCAAACAACATATAATTACAACTCATACCTTTACCCTTACTTTTGTTTATCATTTTTCTTTCCATTAGATTTTATATTCCCATACCAAACAACCCTAAGTGGGGTCAAAAAAACAAGTGAATGAAATTAAAGAGTATAAATGTATAAAAGAATGTTGTGGAAATCATTACCAAAAGAGAAGTGAGTGTAAAGTAGTTAGGACAACCAAAATAAAAATTATGTGTAAATTAAATGAGACATAAAAATATAATTACCATAAATTTAAATTCCTTTACAATTTGCTTCATATTAAAAAAATCTTTTAATACGTAGGGAGTTACATATTTGATTGTCTACACAAATGATATTTGGGGTAGAGCAGAAAGGACCTGCGTCCTGACTCCTGAGCCCCAACATGAAAATTATAAATTAAACATTACCTCTATATATGATAGAACATGAATGATTTTTAAAGGTGGTCGTCGTTAAACTTAAGAATAAAGGTTCTAATTACATACTTGATTATCTACACAAATGATATTTGCTAATAAGATTTATGTTGTGTGAATATTATAAATTCAATTAAATTTCTAAGACTAATCAACGAAATTCAATCTTTTTAAAGGTCAGCGTCCTTAAACTTAAGGATAAAGGTTCTAATTGTTCAATATGTTTTCTATTTATCATTAAAGGTCGCATGGATGAAAATCACAATTAATGGCATTAGGATTATCGAATATCTTTATATTAGAATTTAATGAGAAATTCGTCTTAGACCACCAAAATCTCACAAACAGACTTAACGATCATGAAATACAGACGTCTTAAGAGTATTTCACATGTGATCATAAGACAATACAACAATCAATAACATATTTTTTTAAATTACAGGAAAATTTAAGGGAGTAACAAAGTTAGATGAAAATCAAACTCAAAACTTTTCCTGAAAAATAATATTTGCCTTTCAACTAAAATAAGACTCGATATAACATATCTAACACAAGATAACACATAAAAGAATCTATTAGACCTTTTTTTGTACTATTAGTGCGTTCCATTATCCCACTTTATGCTGGCTTGAATTATTTATTTTTGTTGAAACTCTTTAAAATACTAAAAATCACAAGAAAATATAGCAATATGACAGAGTTTATGTGTGAAATCATTACAGTTACAAGCTACCACATTCATCTTAGCTGTATTTGCCTATATTATTTCCAAATTCCATGTTCAAATTATATAATATTTCCTTATATTCTAATTAAATTTTCCATTTAATTTTGCACGATTATCAATGCAGTTTATAAATTATAAATATTTCTAACTAATGCATAATAAAAAATAATATTATTATATATAAATGAGACAATTGATTGTAATAAAAGAGAATTTATGTATAAAAAATAATAAAAAGAAAGAAAGTGATCCAACTTTAAGACCCAACATAATTCATGAATAAAAAAAATTATGAACTTTATTAATTCATTTAGTGGTATTGGCATATTTAAAAATTTAAAAGTTAAATATATGCAATTTTGTTTGTGTAATAACAAAAAATAATAAACAGCCAATTGAGTGCAAATATATAAAGCAAAAAACACAAAATTGTCAATAATAAACCAATTTTTACTCGATCCACTAAAATTAAACTCACATATTGGATATAATTGCTAAAAATAAACACACTTACCCAGAATGTTTGAAGAAAATTATGAACAGTAGGTGAGTTTATGTTTAGTAACTATATATACGCAACAACAATAAGCCTGTTAATTTAAAAATAAAGTATAGATGAATTTATTTTCAATAGATCGAGCAAATATTAGTTATTCACGACCAAAACCTAGAAATTTTAGCTCGATCGACAATATTAATAAATATAAAAGTGAGATCAAGATTGGTAAAATCGAATACTATTACATCCTCTAACCGGACGTTTTCTTTTTGAAAGATGCGGACAAATCATACCCGTACCCCGAAGGAGGGAGTAAAGAGAGATGCGTGCAATCAATAAACCCCCAATTGATACCTGCATCCAGTAGGGGTCGAACCCCAAACCTTCTGCTCTATATGCAAATACTCTATCCATTGAGCTACAAGCGCTTTTAGTTCAATAGCAAAGAAAGGAAAGATGATAAAAGTTTGCTTCAATGGAAAAACTAGACTGAAGTAAGTTTACAGTAAAGAGAACATAATTAACAAGACAACTTAATAAAGAAGCTTGGATAACTTATAACAACAGATAACTTTTAGTTATTGGTCTGGTTGAAACAGTGTATAAAATGATATAGACACTGTCCATACTCCACACAATGTATTGCAGTATTGTTTTATAGGAATGGTGGCAAGATCACCCATCGGCGTGGGTACTTGGGTCGTCCGTCTTTCCCATCGAATAACTGCACCGATGAAAGAATTGCGGGGGTTAGATCAGAAGGTCAAATGAGGAACATAATCAAAAATCTTTACGAGTAATAATCGGTCTTACAATGACTCGAACAAGACTTTGGCATTGGTTAAGTAATAGTTAAAATGAAGTCTCGATAAATGAAACTCGTAGCTAGAGTTTGGAGCGGGGTAAGATTCTGAATCTTTTCCCTTGGCCCGTGTTAGAGTATACAACATACCCTGGGGCTTTGACATGCCAACTTATTATGCAAGATAATTATTAAAAGATGTATAATACAAAATGGATAACTGAATAAAAAAAGTAAAAGTTGAGTATGAAGATTGAAGGGATCAAGGGAGTAGAGAAAAATTGTTAAATTCTGAATGATAAAAAAGTGGTTAAAAACTGGTAAAATTTAATACGGTAGAGTCTGAATGATATAAAAGTTAGTGATAAGCTGATGTGGCGTTGTCTGAAGATTGAGGTTTGATCGTGGGGATATTCACACTAGAAAATGAGATGAAAAAAGGATTATAATTGTAATAACAAAAAGAAGTTTAGTTTATACATTAGAAAGAGATTCTTAGCTGAAAGGAGAAAGGTCACATGGGGATTGAACATCAATCATATTCACCCTCATCCAACCATCTAAAGTATAACTTTAAGTGATACAGAGCCAGTGGCTGGCTATGGCCACATAGCTGTAATTGCGTGCCTCCTCAGTCTATGGAAGACAATAGAAGATTAAAGGCTCAAGTTAAGTAACTTTCTCAACAAAAACAGGGCGTTTGATTATTGGATTAGATGGTGGTAATGGAAATGAGTTTTAGTTTAAAATCTCACAAAATGTGACGTCATTCCCATGGAAATGAAGTTCTGAACCTCAAACATGTGTTTTTCTTCATTGTTTTTCAATACGTCAGAATATATCATCTTTTCAAGTGATAATGGGTGAAAATGGATTTTGCAAAGGAAAAAAAAAAAGGATGGGATTAGAACAAGCATGACTAATAACCTTGTCAAGTAGGTTTTTTAGCTAATCTAGCTTAAATTTACAATCATTCCCCCATTTTATACCAACAACCAAACGAGTTAAAACTGTAAATTTGCGAATTACAACCTTAAAGTTTAGTCTTTTGTGATTTACAACCTTAATGTTAATTTTTTGCGAATTACAGTCACCAAAGCACTTTTGCGATTTAGTACTTTGATACATTGGTGGCTATAATTCGCAAAAAATAAACACTGAGGCCGTAATTTGTAAAAGTGCTAAACTTTACTTTAAGTCTAATTCTTTTTAGGAAAAATTGTCGGGAATAATCCGAACTATTGACAAACTGCTGTGAATAATCCGAAGTATTGATTATTTATGAATAATCCCACCTTTGTAGTTTTTTTGCTCATGGTACCCCAACCGAAATTTTACCTGTTGTAACAGGTTTTATCAATCCTTAGCAGGTCATCTTCTCCAAAGGTATTTTTATAAACCTATCTACTGATTTCAATGTCTTCTCCATTGTTCTTCTCCCATTTCTTCCATTTTGTTCTTCCTTCTTCCATTTTGTTCTTCTTCCTTCTTTCGCACTAATTTCAACTCCATAAAACAAGCCTATTTTTATTGTAATTGGGATAAGACATTGGAATTATGGAGTTGGAATTAGTGGAAGAAGGAAGAAGAACAAAATGGAAGAAGAAAGGTGAAGAAGGAAGAATAAAATGGAAGAAATGGAAGAACAATGGAGAAGACATTGAAATCAGTAGATGGGGTTTATAAAAACACCTTTGGAGAAGTGACCTGCTAAGGATTGATAAAACCTGCTACAACAGGTAAAATTTCGGTTGGGGGTGCCACGAGCAAAAAAACTACAAAGGTGGGATTATTCATAAATAATCAATAGTTGGGATTATTCACAGCGGTTTGTCAATAGTTCGGATTATTCCCAACAATTTTTCCTTCTTTTTATTAAAATTAAAAAAATGATATATTGTGACAAATGATTGTGAATTTTTTACTTCACCAGTTATGATCTGCTGTAATGAGTATACAACATTGTAACTTATATTTATGTTTATACTAACTAATGTAGACATGGAGTAGACCTAATAATAACTTTAGTTGGTATGTGTTCAATCTATCCTCCTTTCCTCCTTCCCATGGCGTATTCAAAAGGGCTATAGTTTTACTTTAAATGTGTTCTTCATCATCATCATCATCCCAATGAGTCCCGCCCAAGTCGGGGTTTGGGAGGGTACAAAAGAAGGCAGACCAGTACCCTCATCACGAGGAGGTCGCGATCGAATAGAGCCCCTCAACTCGAGTATCGCCTGGCATACTTAAGTAAACAGAAGAGTGTAGAAATTACCTTCTTGAGACGTCGGTGCTTTGCAAGTGCCCAGTTAGTCATGATTCCGGCAGCAACCACAACAAAGACATAACCTGCCACAGTTTGGGTTGCGATGTTGAAACCAATCCACTGATATATTTCTGTGGTGTAGTTGGCACAGGTCACAATATTGAACAAAAACCCGCGAGGTATCTGGTACCCTCCACTTCCGTCAGCGCCTCGCAGATTCTTCAGCAATATATGACAGTAGAAGTTTGAAATTTGGCAGAGCAACCCGAATCCAAATCCGATTTTCCATTGAAGTTCACTAACGGGGGTGTACAGCGGGTGATTCACATAGTAAGCAATGAAAGCCCCGAAACTCCAGTAATACAAGCAATTTCGGAACACATTAGACAGGGGAGAAGTTGCATGGCTGAAGCGATGCACAAAAAATGTTTCCATGATTCGTTTGAAATAATGTAAACACCAGTAATAACAAGCATATGTCTGAACGGGGTGTATGACACGATCCTCTTTGTAGCCGAGGTATTGGTAAACAGGGAAGTAATGGAATATGGGATAGATGATCAAAGGACCGAGGTACTCCCAAAAGAATAGTGTACGGTAGGAAACTTGTGGTCCTAAGTCCTTAAACACGACAGTCAGAGTGTTGGAATTACCGTCTGCATACTCTTTGAGGCTCTTTTTGCTGTTTAGAACAGTTGGTCTTGACTTTGATCCCGGTTCGACAGGAAGAGTCAGTCGTTGTCTGGAAGGATAGAATTTCTTGACTGCAAGATACAATTCAGGTATTTAGGTAGACTGCTGAGCGAAAAAACTGTTAGACCATGACAATTTGTCACACAATTACCCCATGGGCCTACTTGTGCGGATACACCCACGGGGCACCTGTAGGCTCAGACCCACAAACCCACGGGTAATGCTGACAAGGTTTACTCCTTCCCAAAACAATATGGTATTAGGAGGATTACTCATCACGTATTAAATATCTACAACTCACATGTGAAGTATTTCCAAAAAAACACCAACACTGAAAATAAAATGTAGATAAACCAATCATAAGATTGATCAATTCACAGCTTTCACACTCTTGCAGCATCTCTTAATAAAAGGAAAGAAATGGGACGCTTAATTGATAACAATTTTTATACTACAACCAATAGCAAGTCACTCTACCGTAGTATGCTTCCATTCAGTAGAGCTAAAGTATACATAATTTGAACTTGGACAAGCTAAAACAAGTATATAAACCAAAATTAAAAAATAGAAGAAACAAAACTTGTCCATGTTTTCCCTCCAGAATTCACAAGGGAAGGGAAGGGAAAAGAAAGAAAAATGAGAATTTTCCCTTCAAATCTTTTCACACAAGAAAAGATTGTTTATTAACAAAACTTGTCCATGTTTTCCCTCCAGAACCCTTCCCACCAAATTCATTCCCTCCCTTTTTGTTATCTAAACTAGAGAATCTCCATCCTTCCAAATTCCTCCCCTTCCTTTCCTTCCATTTCTCTTTATCCAAACATAATGTAATACAAAGATCCAAACCAACGTGGATGAAAATAAAGGCAAACAAGTCGGCTGAAAAATCAATGAGTATGTCATATTTTTTTTAATAATTACATCCATCCAGAGATTTGATTCAACATAGTGTATTCAGCACACAACAAAGCAAGCTCTTGTTGACATCTTACTTTCTTGCATATAACAATTTTCTAAACCATGATTTTGATAGAACATACTAAAGAACTACTCACCTCTAGGGCATGCTTGTATTGCTGTAAATATTTAAGGGAGTAAAAAAAGTCAAAGTAAGAAAATGAAGTTGATAAATGAGAAATTAGTGAAATTTGATTGTTGTAGAGGTGGAAGAATTGTTGCAAAGTAATGAAAAATAAAGAGAATTCTCAATTTTGTGGGGTAAATATTTATCCTAGGGGAGGGTGGGGGAATGTATTACCTCCATAATAAGGGAAATTATCTTCTTTTTCCTTCATTATTTTTATTTTATACTCATTTTGCCTTCTTCACAACTATCTCAACTACTTCAAATGCATATCTATTTGCTTTCATTTCACTAGTTTGACTTTTTTTACTCCCTTAAATATTTACACTCAATACAAGCATGTCTCTAGTAGAAATGTAATCCAGCCATGTTATGATTAGAAATCTACCTAAAAATCACTTCAAAGCCAATTCTAATTCTTACCATAGAGTACATGTTCTGATATAAGATCTCACAATCTCAAAATGGGCATAAATTCTAATCTACAATCAAGGGTCAACTAGAAACAACGTCTTACTTTATTATAAGTGCAACAAGGGCCACTTTAGTGAACTCGAGGCAATGTAATATTGTTGTACAATGTTGAGAAATTACATATTAGTATAATATCAATATAAACGAACAATATCTTATGATACCTTCATTTCTTTTCAAACGTGTCATTTGCTTTTGGGTTACTATTCATCGGCTACAGTTTGGAATTTCACAATAAAGTAACCCTCATTTGGAAGAAAATTGGTTGGTTTGCTCACAAATTAACAACAAAATTTCATTTCCATTATCTCAACGTCATTTAACTAGGATAGGGTTTGGTGGTCGGATGTACAAAACCTTACCCTAATTATTGTTTATTTCGGGTTGATCCTGGGTAACAAATATCATCTTAACTTCACGTAAATATAATACAAAACCGTGGAACTATAAATCTTTGGCACCATCGAAATAATTAACTGAGCTTTTCTTAGTTTGAATCAAATTCACTTGACTTAATCAGCCCATAATAATTAACTAAACTAACAAACAATTCACTGAATTTAACCAATAATGAATTATAACTGAATACTAAACAAAAAAATAGTCATACAACAAAAAAACTCACTTTTCTTGTGAATTGCCTCCTGTAGATCAGCAACTGTAGCCTGTCAAACAAATCAACCAACAAAATCACTCACTTAAAGATCAAAATCACACCATTGGACAACATTTAAAAAGCTTGAATTTCAAATTCAGATTGAAGCAAGAGTACAAAACCTAAAAATTGGGGATGAAATTACCGAATCATTAAGCTCAATTCCACCTTTCAAGAGTTCCTTTCCACTTCGTGTTACAACCGAAACCTTCATTTCTGGTGAAAATGAAAGAAACCCAATTCAGAAGATTGAATTTGTAGCAAACCCTTTTAAAATTTCTGGGAAATTTTGGCGGAGATCCAAATGGTGGACTTAAATCTAGAGCATAACGAACCAATGAGCTGATATATAGAGAGATATTCTTGCAATTGATAGAAGTATTTAAGAGGGTAAATAGTCTTGTAAATTAATTAAATGTCATATTAATTGCATGTAGTTGGGTGGGAGTAGGATATCTTGATATCTACCTCCCAAAACTGATCAACCACCCTTTTATTGGGGCATGTCAAATTATTATGGGTACGTAAGTAAGATGAACTAGAGGTGTTCATTTGAGTAATCGGGTTGATTTTAAGTTAGGTGTTTTGGGTTGGTTTTAAATTAGATTATGTGTTCATATTGCTATTTACATAAGGGTAATGATATTTATAGCCCTTAGGGCTGTAAATAAACATCAACAAATTCTATTTATTATCAACAATTTTAGGTTTCCAAGAGAATTTAGTATGAAAAATTGGGAACAATTAATAGTTTTTGTTGTTATTTAAAATTCCCAAAAAAAATTAATGATGAAATAATAAAATATATTTAAGATTATTATGTTTTCAAAGCAAAAACAACAATAAATTACATGAAAAAGTACAAGATTCTTTCTTATATACAGCCCTTAGGGCTGTATATATCATTCTCCTTTACATAATTGTAAGTTAATTTTAAAGTCGGGTCAAATCGGGTTTGATTATAAGGTCGGGTGAATTTCAGGTTATCGGATCTATTTTGATCACCTCTAGATGCAAGTTAGTAGCTCATCTTCATATGTATCGTCTCTCGATAAGACAATCTTAAAATAAGAGTTTATTTACTCGTATTGAATTGGGTTATTTAACCCATGTATAATACTCATATAACAATTTGTGTCAAATTATTGTTGTTTTTATCACAAATGCTTATTTAAGACGATCTCACTATGAAATAGAGTTAAATTAGGCCAAATTATTAAATAGTCCAATTAAATTATATTCCCTCCACTTTCATTTGTTTCTTTCCGTTTACTTTATTTACAGATCTCAATGTAAACTTAAAAGACAAATAATTTTAATTGTGAATATTTAAAATTCTATAAAATAGATATTTAGAAAATATATATGGAAAATTTCATATAGTGACCACTAAGTTGACAATAAATTCACATAATTCCAGTTTAGTGTTGCTTTTGTTTGTTGCACAACTAGGGTTTGATAGAATGTCTTATAGAGAGCACCATGAATTTTGTAAAGTTGTTTATATTTAAGCATTATTTAAGTTCAGGCTAAGTTTATTTGAATGTTGAGTTCATTGGCGAACCTAGGATATTGATAGGTGTGATTTGTGAATTGAGTCAGACACTATATTAGCGAATAAATTTAGTAGATATTTTTTTTGTTATATGTTATATTGTTTAATTAATATAGAGCTTTTAACTAAATAATTTTGAGTATGACATAGGCAGACTCGAACATAAATCCTCCTGAAATCTGATGTAATTTAGAAATTGGGTTCTTGGTTTAAAGGTGTTAAAATAATGTGATCATTGGAGAATGAACTATTTTTGTAATGTGAGTTGATCGTTCATAGTTTATGAGTCATGGGAATTTTTTGTGTATGCAGATATTACCACCTGTTTCAGACGGGATACACCGGGCATAATGATGAGTATCACCTGTGGATGAAGTGATCAAGAACACGCAATGAATGCATGATTGTATCTAATAATCTATTTTGGTGTTAAAATATATATCTTTCGATCTTTCATTATACACATTCTTGTGAGAGACCATCTTTTATTGGGTCGGCCCATTAAGAAAAATATAAAGTAAGAGTAGGAATTAAGCTCTAATAAATTAGTCTGAGAGACGTCTCTCAAAGAGACGGTCTCTGAGGAGACTCGCCGTTCATTATATTCAGCCTTCATAGAACAGTAAATGACAATACAACAAAAAGACATGTTCCTTCATTGATGCTGCAAGGAAACATACAGTAGCCGATGCGATGAGGGAAACGAAAAGAACAAGCAAATTCAGTAATACATAAATAAAATTGAGAAAGCTGCCCGAACAAATGAACTTCATGTGCTAAATATATTGGCAATTGGAACAATCCGTTTGTCACTGGGCAATCTTGCAGATATCTTCGTATTCCACTGCTTGAAGTACTCTTCCATCGTATGCACCCTTCTCTATTTGGACCTTGGCACAATATTTGTCCATATCAATCGAGAGCAACCTACCCTTAGATCCCCGATAAGCACCATTAACTATCCTCACCAAACCTCCAATCTGGGGAATCACAGTCTCAAGCTCTGCCTGATCCACTCTAAGAACATGTTTGGTATCAAGCATCTCGATCTCGCCAACATATTTATCAATAACTTTCTTCACAACCCCCTTCTTCTTAAAATAGCCTTTGTCGGTCAATTTCTTGCTCATCACCTTAACAACTATTCCCTCACACAACCAATAATCCTTCCTATTAACTCGTTCCTTAACCTTCTCATCTTCTTTCATTAACTCCTCTAAAGCTGAGTTCCCAACCGAATTACCATCATCCTTCCTAGTTCGCTTCTTCTCTCTCTCACCCTCACCAACATCCTCAAACATCACCCTCGACTCCTTCCCAATTCCCGATCCCCCAACCCTTGACGATCCCCCACCACCAAGAGCAAATGCAACTTTTCCAGCCGCCATCTCCATCTCCTTCTCCTTCTCCTCTGCTTTCTCCTTCTCACTCATCTCCCCATTCTCCCCCACAGGGATAAGCTGTTCTGCCCGCTCAATCTGCTTCAAAATTTCCCTCTCCTTTTTTTCATCCTCAGCCAGTTCGGCCTTAAGCTTCTTATTCTTCATCTTATCCTTAAAAAGTGTCTCGGAATCCCTATCAATATAAGTAATAAACCACCCTTTTGGCGTCTCCTCCACCTTACACTTCCCTGTCCTCCCTAAATACTTCACAAACTCCGTCAATGTCAACCATTTTGTCGAATTCATATGAACATGATGTCTATCAGCAATATACTCATTATAAACCACAGTAGCAGCAATCCTACTAAACCTATGGCTCCTTTTCATATGATCAAGAAAAGTAGTTTCAAATTCCTCCGAGTATCCATCAACAATACGATCAGGGTTTTGCCCAAAAATCTGCATTTGTCTTTGATGTGATTCGCTCATACAATGACACTTGAATCCATTCTCATCCCTACATTGTTTTTGACACATTTGGCAATACCATCGAAGTTTCTGGAGACCTTTAGCTTTTATTCGGTTTGCGATTGCTTTGGGGGTTAAAAAATCGTTCTTTCCCATTGAATTGCAATAATTGAAAACCTAAATCAGCAGTGGCGAATCTAGGATTTAGAGTCCCAGGGGCACCAAGAAATGGACGGAATTATAAGAAAATCTTCCGGCAATATCGGCAAAGTTTCGTTTGTAAAATTAACAAATCAATTTTTTATTCCTGTACAATGACATAGAGAAGCATAATAATGCCAAGTCAAAGCCGAAACAATATAAAAACGATCAATTAACATCATCTTACAATTATCCAGTGACAAAACTTTTGTTCCATATATTCTTCTCTTCAATAAAAAAATCAAAGCCTAATACAGTGAAGACCATAATTCATCACTTTACTTTTTATTATTAGTTCTGTTGCAAAATTCTAAACAAATCAACAAGGACAATCGGTGTAACACCTCGGTCCAACGTACCACCGGTGACTACTCATGGAGACTGTAGACTGACCCCACAAACCAACACAAGTCTTTCCAGCGCACTTTGGCCTCACTCGTGCGCACCCGAAAAAACTTCTCAGGAGGTCACCCATCTTAAGATTACTCTCCAACAAGTACGCTTAATTGTGGAGTTCTTAGCAAATGGGCTCTCATGAAAAGAAGATGCACCTTGTTGATACAAATAGTCTATCAATCCCTTTTTCAAGCTAAATTTGGGGTATCACAATCAGTTTATAACATTTGATTACCCCAATGCGACTCTCACCTATGCGAAGTTAGGGCTAGGATGTATGCGATCATTTTATGACATAAACATTACTAAAGGGAGAAAATGAACAAAATTTTATGAATACCAACAATTGAAGGCCCCTAATTTTTTGTGATTGTGCATCTTGAACCTGCCAAAAACCTCCTAAAAATATAAGTGCTCACTCTATAAGCTATCACCTTACTTTAATCTTAACAAATGAGTGAGTTTTTAAGCTTTTAATTTGGTTACTTAATCATCATTATCAAGACTTCAGAGCAAAAATAATGACAAAGATACTTCACCACGCATATTATACTTTTCCCTGAAAACTAACAATACATACAACATATATGAATTGATAAACACATCTAACTTAAGCTAAAGAGTATAAAGACTCAACTGAAAAAGCTTCAAAAAGAAAATTACTTGGGGTTCCTAAGAGAATCAAAGGCACAAAATTTAGCTACAACATATACAAAATATACTGATTCGTACTGCACAAGTATACTTAGGTTCAATAAAAAAACAAAGAAAGTATTTGATTTCATTCTCTTTGTAGTATGTTAAGATTTTTTTCTTTGTAGTACTAATGTACTATTTGATTTATGTTCAGTCATTCAAGATGTGTTTAGCAAGAACAATATCAAACACCTAACACATTTCAATGATTCAATCATGTTTCACATTACCGATTTTCCCAAATCACAATAACATACAAATTCACAAAACCCTAACTTTTGGGGATTTCAAAAATACAATTTCATACCTGCAATTCGATTGAAACACGGCAGGTCAATGGAGGTCTGGCCGTGTATGGTCCTCGTTTCTTGACTTCACCGCAGTTCGCCGGTCGGCAGCAGGTACAGCAGCAGTGGTTTTTTTTTTTTGGGTTTGGGGAATTCTAAATCTGAAATTACAACTCAAGGGAAATGAAGGATTGACTTCACGGCAATCGGCAAGTCAGCATCAGCACCATTAGTGGCTTTTCACTGCAGGTTGGCCGTCGGCAACAGCACTGGGTTTTAGACTTTTAGGGTTTGGGAATGGGGAATTGAAATCTGATACACGCGTAGAGGGATTGAGGGAGGGGGAATTCGCGTTTATGGTGTGCGAAAGAGAAGAAATTGATCCAAAATTGTATCAGATTTCGCTAGGGTTTGATTGGTATTTCGGTTAAAAATCGGTTTGTACTACTAAGGTTGCTTCTTGTCCTATATGGAGTAGAATATGGTGTATCGGTGAAACGACCTTAAGTTTATATTTTCATAATGACAAGTTTTTTACGCAAATGGTTGTAAAAGATGGCTTCTTCAAGACACGCGTTATATATATGAATTAAATAGCTCAATTAATACAATTTAAAGAGGTAATAAGAATATAAGCTTCATATCTTGAAGTCTCTCACAAGAGTAGCCGACTTTTTTTATTACGATCGTTTTACCGTGAGATGACTTAATATGATCTAGCCCAATTTTTAATTTATTAAAATTTAATGAAAAAAAAACAGTTTTTCTTTAGTTAACTATTGTGTAAGTTTAACTTTGGGCAGCTTGTATGGGCACGTCTCATGGGAGATGGTCTCATACAAAACTTGTTGTAAATTGTAATGCATCTATTAATTACCCATGATGGCCATGTATAATTCCAGCTTTGGGGGTATTTTTCTAGTAAACGGTTGACTAGCTATAACAAATTTTATTTTAAAAAAATATAAATTAAAATAAAATGTCGTGAAAAAATACTAAAAAACTTTTCTGATTTTTTTACTATTCAGATTTATTTATGTAAATTTGTAAAAAAAATTCTCAAATTTTATATTAATTTTCAATTGACATTTTTTGTTGAATTAAGTCTTCAGATTAATGCAATAAAATACCCTTAAAATTGAAAATTTTCATTATTAATAAATAATGAGATTATTGTAACAAAATTACAAAAATGCTAAATTATTATATGTAATTTTTCAAATTACTAATCAATAGTTGAAGTACATTTCAAAAACAAAAAAAAGAAATCAATAGTTGAAGTAGCGTGAGGGAATGAATAAATAATAATAATTCCATCTATCTATACATCTATAATCTATCTATAAAGACTAGTAATGAAGAAAAGAGAATGACACATGTCAAACTTTCATACAATATTGTCCCATTCGTTTATGTTGTTGCGGCAACTGATTATTTATTGAAAATATTTCTTAAAATACTAGAATTTATTTAAGGTGCAGAATAAGATTTGGTCAGCCTTTATTATTTTTCAATATGATTCTTATATTATTTCCAAACTAAAATGTGACTAAAATGTAAATCAGTATCCTTTTTCAATATGATTTTCAAAATAAAAGAAAATAATATTTTGATATAGCAAAATTATTTTTTAACTTTATTTAACAGTTGTAGAATAATATTGTTCCTAAATTTTTAAAATAGTGTAATTTTTTTTGAATTTATTTACTAGACATAAAAAATTACAATAACATATCTATGTGTGAAAACATATAATATAAACTTTTTGGAGCAATGTCTAAGAAAAAATATACTTCCTCCGTTCCATAATAGTTACTATCGAGTGTGACATGTTGTGTGGGAACATGTCACTATCCGTAACAATGTATTTTGAAACGGAGGAACTATTTAGAATATTATACAAATATTATAAAGTAAAATTAACTCAAATACTTTTTTTTTCTGATTTTATCTAGTTTTTCCTAATTGATAAACATTCAACCTCACATAACTTGAATTAAAACTTATAAATACATCATAATCATTATTGCTACAAACAATATGATTCCGAAAGGAGAGCAAAACGAGACGACTTTACTGAAATTGAATCCAAAAATCTCATAAACCTCAGAGATTTTCTCTCAAAAAGTGAGAAAACTGTTGAAATAAACCTCCTTTAATTTAAAACTTGCATCTAAAATCACTCTACAAATCCTCAAATTACAAAACCCAGTTATAAAATCTGCAAATGGAAGAGAAAGTTGTTGCTGTGATATTACTTGGTGGACCCACCAAAGGTATGTATGAATTTCATCAAAAAATAACAAAAATCAAATGTTTCCACTAAAAGATCTATACCCATTTGTTAATTTCTTATTTTTTGTGATTTCTAATGGTGAAATGAATTGGGTTAATTGCAGGAACTTCATTTAGACCTTTATCATTTAATATTCCAAAACCCTTATTTCCTATTGCTGGTCATCCTATGATTCACCATCAAATCTCTGCTTGTAAAAATGTATGTCTGATTTGTGTAATCAATTTTTTTGATGATTATTTGGGTTCAATGTTGGTTGATTTAGTGTTTATTTATGGGTAGATACCAAATTTGGTCCAAATATTTCTTATTGGATTGTATGAAGAACGAGAGTTTGCTTTGTATGTGTCTTCAATCTCAAATGAGCTGAAGGTTCCTGTTAGGTGAGTTATATTTTGTTGATAAATTGTCAAATTCATTAGTTTATTGGAGAAATAAGCTATTTTGGAATAATTTGAATTGTTTAAAGTTAATGTTTTAGAATGTGATTTGTGTATTTGGGTGTTAAGTTATGTCTTTCAAGCTATGTTAATCAGACTCTTCATTTTGCTTCACGTACCCGTCTGATCCTTGCTCTTCGGACATTGGTATGTATCCGAGACGCATACCAATATCCAACATCAGTACCCGAGTCCAAGTAACATAGCTTTCAAGTGCGAAATGAACTTATCTTAATTAGCTATATTTGTGGTGAACTTAGGGCCCGTGTTCTTTGGCCTGTCGATTAGTTGAATTAACGTCAAGAACCAACTTAACCAAAAGTAGGTTAATCCGATGGTTGAGAAGTAAAGATATTAGTTTTTGCTTGAGGAGCAAAGATACGCTGTCACATCCCCTAGCACGAGAGCCTTTTTGTGCTAGAAGCTCTGAAGTGTCGATGCAATACAAGTCTCTCCCGTATTTGGTGCTAGTAGTTTCTTTTGAAAAAAAGGATGTATGCAATCTGACCCCTTAGCTTGGGCTTTTGATTGAGGCCTAAAATACGTTATATATGATTGAACTAAACTAAACCAAACTTGTTAGAACATAGTGAGTAGTGTATTTGTGAGGGTGAAGTGTTGAAAGAAACTTATTGAAACCAAAACAAACTTATTTGAAACATGTCCTTATTTTAGTTTTAAATTGAACTTGGTAGCCATTATGTTACAAACATTATGAACTTGTTTACCTTTGACTTATTCTTGATGAACAAGGGTTATGCATTTGTTGAATATCTTTTTGATTTCATTATTGTGTTGATTTTTTCAAAGTTGGAAACAGTGAAATATAATTCGCTAGTTAGTTCGCCTTTTGAATTCGCAATTCGCTTAAAATGGCTCAAAAATAGTCTAAAACCGACCTTAATTCGCTTTATTCGCGGTTTGCGAGGCGACTAGTGAATCATGTGACACTGGTTGGAAATATTACTTGAGGGATTTTAATAGCTGAATATGTGTTTGTTACAATTTCCATTAGATATTTGAAAGAAGACAAACCGCATGGTTCTGCTGGTGGACTTTATCATTTCCGGGATTTGATTATGGAAGATGAGCCGGTATGTAACCTACTCCATGCTTACATTGGTGACAGGGTCTAATAATACACTTCTTATGTTACATGGATGGTCAATATGTTGTTTAGTGAGCCATTCTTTGTTGATTGAATTTCATGCCTTCCCACTATTTATGTTACATTTTCTTTCTACATGGAAGTGGGGGCATAATAACCTTGACATCTTTGATTTCCTTTTCACATTTGTCCCTTTTTGCAGTCACATATTATTCTTCTGAATTTTGACGTCTGCTGCAGTTTCCCTCTATCTGACATGCTTGGTAATGTACATTATTGTCCTCTGATTAGTTGAAACCTTCTTATAATCTCTTGATCAGTTTCAAAGTTTTGTAAGGGGGTGTTTGGAAAAATAGCATATTAGGCGTTTTTAGTTTATTTTGATACAAATAGAGGGTTCAGTGGCCAAACCGCTGATGCTAATGTTTGGTAAACTAGCTGGTTGAAAAGCTTGTTGTTATGAATAATCTGTTTTTAAACAAGCTGATCATAGTAGCGTGTTCAAAATCAGCCGGTCAAATAAGTTAATAAAATCAGCTGGTCTAATTAGCCATTATAATCAACTACCAGTTATCAGTCATTTGCCAAACACCTCTTTATAAATCTTTTTCTGATATTTGCTTGTGTGTTGTGATTTACTTAAATGGAATCTTTGAGGATAGACTAATGCCATCGTCTTTTTTTTGACTTGTACAGATGCCCATAAAAGCTATGGTGGTGTGGGCACATTGTTAGTAATTAAGGTTGGTACTCGAATCAGTCTTTAGAGTTACACATGATATTCCTTTGAATCGGCTATAATGGTACTTCTATCGCAGGTTTCCGCTGAATCTGCCAACTTATTCGGTGAGTTAGTTGCCGATCCTGATAGTAAAGAGCTATTGCATTACACAGAGAAGCCCGAGACTTTTGTACGTGCCGTATCTAGCAGCAACATTTTACATTATCGAATTTATGTGCCTCGTCATAATCTCTGTTCTCTATGATTGCAGGTTAGTGATTTGATAAATTGTGGCATATATGTATTTACACCAGAAATTTTTTCGGCAATTCAAGGTGTACTTGCAAACCGGGAAGACAAAGGTGAATTCTGGTCTCTATGCAGCCTTTTTATTAAACGAAAAGAAAAGTATCATGCAGCCATCGACTGTCAACCCTATGCTGTTTTAATCTTTACACAGTAGCAGTGTCTAAGTTGTAGTTAGTGTTAATTTTAGTACATATTGATGTACATGTAAGGGTGTTCATAACTAGGTACCCGACATTTTGGGTACCCGGAAAGCCGGGAACCTATTTTTACGGCCCATGTCCTGACCTAATTTATTCTTGAACCCGTATCAATCGGGTCAGGACACCACGTACCCGGTTTTATTTGTGGTGATTTTTTTAACGTACATGTACATACATAGAGATCAACTTTCTTTACGTAGCAATGATGATGGTCTAGGAGGTTTGGAAGACGGAAGACCATGCCCAGATCAGATCTTTTCTATGATTGTTTAGATTAATACCATGGACTGTGGACAAATTTCCTTTCCTTAGTTGCTTCGTATTGTCCTGAATGCGATACTGAGTTTGAAATATTCACAGTATCACAACTGTTTAGGCCAGTTGTGAGGACCTATACTAATTCAGAGATTTGATGTGAAATTTTTATTCACTAGTTAATTTTTGGTTCTCTTCCTGCTCAGGATCTTTAGGCCGGTTGTCCAGCTACGAGTCATTTCATTCAGCAACAAGGTATGAGACCATTACTATGCCAGTTTGACGTTTGGTATGCAAATGTTTTATTTTATCAAGAAGTTATCATCTGAACTCGAGAAAATTTTAGATTATAGTAGTAGTTGGTTATGTAGTTTGCCTGTATTTTCAATAGTTTTGTGTAGCGTCACATAATTTGCTAATCTTCTCACGAATCGCAAATTGAAATAAGCGGATCGTAGTCGGTTGTGGACCCATTTTAAGCGAATTGTGAATTTAAAGAACATATAAGTTGTTGAATTATGTTACACTCTCGTGTACGGTGCACCCTTGATATGACTGTTGTTTCTTCTATGGCTCCAGTTCTAGCTTAGTTTAAAAATGCAGTAACGGTCGCGATCACGGTAACCAAACAGTGATGCGTTAACGAGAGTGATGCAATTATAAGATAACCCTTGAATCTTGATACGCCCCAAAATGCGGGGTTTTTTTTCACCTTTACAACACGGGGAATATCAGTTCGTTTATTTTGAAAGCCTTTACAACACAGCCAATGCGATCCGATGGGACCTTTTTTTACACTATGCTTTCTAGGATACTTGGAATTTACCTTTTGGCTACCAACTCAATCTTCAGAGTTGATCTTTAGGCATTAGAATGGATGAAGTTATATTCTCTTTGTCATCGTTTATATCATACGCTGATCGAGTGCTGATACGAAAACCTTAAAAGGGCGATCCCTGCAGATTTCGTAAGATTGGACCAAGATATTCTCTCGCCTTTGGCCGGAAAGAAAAAGCTATATACCTATGAAACCTTAGACTTCTGGGAGCAGATCAAGACTCCTAGGTACGTTACTCGACAAAATACTCCTTTTGCAATAATATGCTATGAGTCGAAACCTGGCCCGTCACATTGCTAACATATGATCATGTTTGACCTTAAACAGTATGTCTTTGAAATGCTCGGGATTGTACCTCGCTCGATTTCAGCATACCGCTCCCGATCTTCTGGCTGATGGAAATGGTATTAAGAATGCTACAATAGTCGGTGATGTTTATATTCACCCGTCAGCTAAAGTACATTCGACCGCAAAGGTAACAGAATTGCTGTTCTTTCCGTATATCTGATTCACCTACTGCATCTGTCGGAAAACCACCCTAGACGGCAATCTTATCATGAAAATCTTGTTTAAAAAACTAGCATGTAGGGTGCGTAACCCTGCGTATTCACATAACAATCCTTTCAAATAGTTGTTTTGAACAATGTCACGTGATGCACTTATCTCCTTGCGAATCACGAATCAAAAAAAGCAAATTATGGTCGATTTTGGGCTATTCCTTGACAAATTTGAGCGAATCGCGAATTCAAAAAGCAAATTAGCTAGCGAATCATGTTACACTGGTTTCGAACCATCCCATAAAATTCACAACTTTGAATGAAATCAAGTACGACATGCGTAATATGCGATTTGTGAGTGTTTCAATTAGAAGTTTTAGTCGCTGGTGGGTTCTAGAATTACTTCCTCACATGAAGTTCGTTTTTGCTTCTTTTCTTAAATTTAACCTCATTAGCAGTGTAATATGATTCGCTAGCTAAGTCGTTTTTTGAATTCGCGATTCGCTCAAATTTGCCAAAAAATAGCCTAAATCCGACCATAATTCCTTTTTTTTAATTCATGATTTGCGATAAGATTAGCAAACCATGTGTCACTGCTCATTAGTCACTTAGTCAGTACACTTAATCTGAATTTTGTTTTACCGACTGAACTGAATTCTATCGGAGAACAAAGCAAAGTCTATGATGTATTCATTTTCTAACAGCATCAGATATGTAATACTTTTATTACTTTTCTTTGCACAGATTGGTCCAAATGTGTCGATATCAGCTAATGTTCGCATAGGTCCCGGTGTAAGACTTGTAAACTGCATCATTTTGGATGATGTCGAGATTCAGGTACCGAAATATATAATATTTGATTCGATGAAAATCATTCTGCCAAACACTGTACTGTGTTATAACTTACGTGGCTTGATAGCTGATATTTTTCGATACTTCTGCAGGAAAATGCACTTGTTATGCATGCTATTATCGGATGGAAATCCTTAGTTGGGAGATGGTCTCGTGTTCAGGTAAGAATTATCAATCTTAGTATGTTGGATTGTTTAGGAACGTAGTCCTCCGATCCTTAAATGATAGATTGGGATGTAATAAGGGTCGGAATACCATAATTATCTTTTACATTTTTATTTTTTTGATTTTTCGCACTTTATATATCCCGTTTGATTTTTCTCACTATCCCATCCATCAACTTGGATTTATATTTTACTCTTATGCGGGATCTGTTTGTTTCGACTCAACTTAAATTTAATTAATATCGAATTTTTAAAAACTTTTAGGTTTACATAATTATATGTATTAATGATTGAATTAGTGTAATAGCTTACAAAACCAAATAAGACATTTGTAGAGAAATAGGAGTATCAGATTTCTAAGTTAAAAAGAATCCCAAGAGATGATACGCGAAGTTCTATTTTTAGCACGATAAGCATATACTAAAGTTCATAACGCAAATTTTATTGAATCTTCATTCAGGGTGATGGCGACTATGACTCTAAGCTTGGAGTTGCAATTCTTGGTAATGCCTCGACTCTTTCTTTGTTATGCCTATCTTTGGTTTACGACGTAGCATTTTTAGTCTTAATTCTAAACTCGCACCTTGGTTTGTGACCTAGTAAACGATCGTATTCATGCAGGAGAATCAGTGACCGTAGAAGACGAAGTTGTGGTCATTAACTGCATTGTTCTTCCGAACAAGATTCTTAACGTGAGCATGCAAGAGGAGATAATTTTATAGTTTGAAAGCATTATCTCTTGTTACCGTGAGTAGTCGTAAAAGAGTGCAAAGCTTGAAGTTGGTAGACAGAAAACATTTTCAATTGAAATCGAGACATAGGAGTAAGTCGGTGTGCTTCTGTCTGCAAGAAATCGTAATAGTTTGAAAAGTTTTGTCAGGCGTAATGCCCCAAGAAACGGACTTTCTAATTTTTGATGGAGCTTGTCAAAAGCCGATAATTCTATGTATGGATGTATCATTACCGTTGAGTCACAATGAGAAGAATGCTGAAGTTATTTTTGTTTTCTACGCTATTGTGCTTTGTGGTATCTTTGAAAGTCGTCTTCCGGATCATGATGCCATCGTTCAAAAGCAAAAAATCAAAAACATTTCAAGATAGACTTGTTAATTTTTTATTCGACCTGAAAATCGAATAACACAAGACCCATTTGAAATTCGATGGAAAAGATTCATTTTTAGATATTACTAAATGTTTGAGTTTCATGTCGTAACAAATTAATTGAAATATTGGATGAGGTCTAATTTTCATATACTTGTAGAAACTCGTGCAATGTACAGATTTATTAGTATGAAATATATAAAAATATACCTTAAAAATAATAAAAGTATATATTATCTTGATTAAATTTATCAAATACATGACTTTTCAAAAACAAAAATTAAATACTGATTTACTCGGAAAGTAATACTCAATCATTTTCATCATCTATTTGTATGGAGTGGGATAACGAGCTGATCACCATGACAATGTTTACTGTTTAATCTACTTGCTACAGTAAGATTTAACATCTCAAACACCAGAAATAAGAAATTTAATCACCTTGAACGGCTAAAATCAAATGTTTACTGTTTAATCTACAATAACTAACCTATACATCTCTAAATACAGACAACTATCCAACTGGTCTGCTCATAACTGTAAATCATAAACCACAATGGTCCCATATATCTGCCACACAACCGAGAAGCCGGTAGCATCAGCACATCGTTGTTGATTGGGAGTCCTTAGCGCTGGCCCGTTGCCGGGTGTATGACGAGGGACGGCAGTGTCTTGAGGACGCTCGTTTCGGGTCAAAACTGCAAAATGTAAGAGAATAGACGAAATAGTTAGCGTGCTTCTTGGTGAGGCCGTAACTCGAGCTTGTAAGCTTGTATTTCCATGGGAGGGATGACGACATGCCCCTCTTGAACGACATCTCCAGACAGCTCGGTATAACCAAGCATCTCAGTATCTTCGTGTAGGAGATTCAACGATGATGCTTTTATGTGCATGACATCCATGTCTTTGAACAAGTTGAAAAGATTAACGGGTTCATCTGCTAGCTTTGTGCACCGAGATCTAGCTGTTCGACAGTAGGACGAATCCCAACCCAACCTTTGGAAGAGAAGAACAAATCTCGGGTCTTCTACCGAATGCTCCAAGGACACAAATTTTGAAGGACGAGGAACTTTGAAGTCTACGATATGTAAATCGCAAGGCAAAGCAGCTAAAGGGGATAAGAATCGTGGTACGGGTGGTTGCGGGGCTAGTTCTTGTGCTTTCTTTGAGATGAAAGTGTGAATAGGATAATTTAAGTGCGATCCAATGCAATGGGATAACAATGACGGATTTAGAGGAAGGGAATTTGAGCTCGGGTTGAGAACCGAAGAGATATTGGACTCGGGAAGAATGTGAAATACAACGGTCATTGGACGGTTGTCGGTCACCCCTTGCCCTAAACCACGCCCATCATCACTCAGCAGACGCCGATCAAGCATAATCTCTAACCATCCATTTTTAAGGCTAGCAACACCCAAAGACTGACGCGAGTGAACGGTAAAACGACGACCGTCTAGTCCTTGCATGAATGCAAGAGAAGGCATCGGGTAATAATTTCCCTGCACGGGAATCTTATCATACGTTTCTCTCCGACTCATCTGAAAACCGTTTAAATCAGAAAAGAAAATCCTCTTATTCTCGACATCAGTCTTGTACCTAACGATCAACTCCTTGTCATCGAATCGATCACCAAGGAATTCGACGTGATATTCCTTTTCGATGAGAAACTCCTGGATGGTATTTTCTCCATCGTAGACTCGGGTACTGTGAGAAATCGGCGATGTGTCCCAACGTGTCTTCGGATAAGAAAATACTTCCTGCATCAAGGGACCTGTGCTAACCACCAACTGCCCACCAGCTTCGATAAGCGGTTGTGCATCACCCACGGGCTTAAACAGGTAGGCCCCACTTCCTTGACTAGAATACATGCTTATCTCCTCGCCCACACTCGTTAGGGAGCCGTCCCTATTCGCAACTTTGTTCAATAACCCGGTATTTGCGTTGAATGTAAGAGTCCGGTGACGATTCTGAATTACCACCTCATCGCCCTCGATTTTCGAGCAAGAATATGGGGACGGACAAGATAATTCGTCGGAATTCGATGAAATTTTCAAGTCGGACAACTTTGCTTTCTCACAATGTCCCGCTCCATGGACAAGATAATACATGTGAAGCCCCATAGCAGGAATCGAAGCCTTCCAGTGGACCCGATGCCTCCCTGTGAATACTCGGTCCTTCTGATGCTGCATTTCAGGAGAAACCTGGCTCGTAACGCATGTCCAGTTGGAGTCCAAGACACTTACATCAGGCCTGTCGACAGTCACCATTACAACCTCGTTTCTCGTTTGAGCCAGAGGATTAAAGATGACCACGGATATTGCAGATCCTTCTTGAACAACAATGCCCTTGTGAATCGGCTGGGCATCGTATTTGGATCTCACCAGTTCCGGCTCAAATTGAGATGGGTTTTGCTCATTTTTCTCGAACCGAATTCCTAGCAATGCTTCGATTGCTTTAGACATGAAAATTTGTAGATCCTGCAACGATGTATGCATTCGTGTTCCATAATCCCGAACCACGTGATTCTTGGCTGTACCCGTCACCCCATCATGATGCTGAAAGAGAGCTAAATTCCGCCTTGCAGCTGTCAACTTGTGGGCATAACTCGTCGGCAACTTCTCACACTGAGCTCTATGACAACGGCCGAGTAACAGTGCCATCAACATTTCGGAGGCACGAAGCGTGTGCTCCAACACACGATCAACAGCCTTGAAGAAAGGCCTCGAAACATAGTACCCGCTCCAGTAATCTTGCTGCCGATCAGAATAAGTAAAGAAATCACCGGATAAAGACGGAAAACCTTCAATCTCACCAGATCCGACCTCGCCCGGAAGTGAATAGTTCACTCTCTCGGCTTCCTCCCGAAGGGTTCGGAAGTAATCGTCCAAAGTGCCAAACTTTGCCTCGGCGTTTAAGCTGGGATTGGAATTGATGTAATCAAATAACATCTGGTAATTCCTGAACTGTGCCTCGGCTTCATCTATGCTGACGTAACGAAAGTCGTCTCCTAGGGGAATCAAAAGTGTGTTCGTTCTGTACAAGGTTGATTTCTTTCGGTATTGATCCAACAGCTTTCCTACCCTTTCCTGCACATTTTCTTGATTGGTCTCGACGGGATGCTGACCCCACGGGCAGAGTTCATAAATGAAACCTCGCATACGAGCAAAATCAAATTGACAACAAATTGCTGGCTCGGGCCCACAAGTATGGGGAACATCATAAGAATAGAAGGGCATCATATGCACAAAAATATCGGTAGTTTCCATAGAATCCCAGCTCTGCCGCCAGACGAATTCCAAGTTTTTATGCAAGGCAAGCTCCTTTTTTAGCTCGTAATGGGTTCGTTGTATCAACATGTTCTCAAAGCCCATGCGTCGGAGAAGATACGCCATTGTAGGAGAATATCCGAAAGGATCGATTGCCCAAGCATTTCTAGGAACCACTCCAATGGTCTCATTCAGCCACATATTACCCTCTGTAATCTGGCCGATAAAACAGATAATCAGGAACGGAAATAAAACGAGTAACATCGAGATCAGCAATGACTATAATTGATGCATAAAATCATAATAAATTCGTACTTAAAAACATAATCAAAAATGGCGGGATGTTATTGGATCATTAAAAGCATATACATATAAAAATAAATACGAGAGTTCGACAAAAAAAAATCGCTAGCATCTTGAGGCGGGATGGAAAACAAGGGGAAAGTGCAAAAAGATGCCTTTTCTCGATCTTTCACAAAAATAGCAACGAGGAAGGAACAAGAATGACCTATCTTAATCTTTAGTTATTTGAAAAAATATCAGACCTTTAGTTTTTCGAGGGGGCTTTAAACACAAAAAGAAGACAATAAAAGGGTACACAAGGAGGTTTAAACACGAAAAAAGGAACATAAAAAGAATTCTCACCTGCTCGATGATAGCGTAATAATGTGAATTAGCCTGTACACAATGAGAAAACAAAGGTTAGCTCAGTAGCAAAGAAAAAGATATATACTCCATTTATCCCTCTCATTTAGCACCCGGTGAAAATCAGTGAAAAGGCAAATGGGATTGAAGAGTAAGAAAAAAAATGGAGGATGATAGAAATCAGTGCGTAAGATGGAGAGAAAGAATAAGTTTGTGGATGAAATTATAAAAAAAAAAAGGAGAGTGGGACCACTGCCAAAATATGAAAAGGTTGCAAAATCAGTTGGACAAACTAAAATAGAAAGTGTTGCTAATTGATAGGGACAGGGACAAGGGAGTATTTCACTTGTACCAACAAGACCGAAGTCCCAATATCTTTTCATTACTACAAAGTTTGGATTAATTACATGAAAACCACTTTACTAAACATATTATTGACAAAATATACTACAAAACATCATAACTATTAGGTCAAATGGCAAAAACATTACCTCGTCATTCATTACCCATCCACCGCCGACAATTTCTAGTTGTCCATTCTTCACTAAATTTGTAAAAGCTTCCCTTTTACTCTCTGAAGAATCCCTCCACCATCTCTCCAAGTATGACATCTCCTCCCATATAAACTTGCGTCGTGGATCCTGCAAAACCAAGGTTTAAGAGAAATATTGAATGATAATTCAGAAAATTCTACATACTATCGAGGTTGAGACATGAGTGACGTAAGTCTATTTGTAACGTTATTTTGTAAAAAGAAATATTATGTTTGCAAAATAAACTCATCCATTCAAAAACAAGCAGCATAAGAATATCATTTAAAATTTTCAATCATTCACAAGACTAATCAATCTACAGCTAAAAAGTCTATCATAATTCCTATGACCAAATAACTAACATGAAAGTCAAGAGGAGGGATCTTGTTTCCACTCAGGAAGAACTTAGCTATCGAAATACAATAGCTTCAAACTTAAAGTGTGCTAAAATACAACGTAAAAAAATCCTCGGTTTCCTTCAAATATTTAACATAATTGAGCACATAAAACTCGGCTTAATCCTGAGATAGTAAGACATGTTACTACTTCCTTGAAACAAGATCCATAGTAAAATATGTACATGCTTCCCCCTGCCTCAACCATAAAAATGCGGTAACGAGGGTGATATGGTTAACATAACACCAAAACATCAGTCAAAACCATAGGTATCCCTTGATGCGGCCCAAAACACGTTTTTTTACCCCGGAAAATATCGGTTTGTTGCTTTCGAGAATCTTCACAATGCGGACGGAGCGATGCAATGCAATGCAATGCGGCCTTGTTTTTACACTATGGCCTCACCCTTCACTCAACCTAACGGTTCTGCTTATAAACATCAGATTTAGCCCCCTCAAGTCAGAATATATTTATTTCAAGAAGCAATGAGGACCTAGGTAGCTCGAATTTCAATAAATAATTGGATAAAGAAATAACAAAAGAACACATAATACATCAAACATAATTGGCCATCCAACCAATAGCTCGAGATTGAATAATTCACACCAATGTCACCTAATCACCAAGGACTTTTTCTCATGAACTTAATAGGGATAAAATAAACTGAACTTATTAGAAGTTAGTGTAATACTCCTACTGTATCAAAAAATTACTTATTGGGTGGAGAAAATGTGAAGGTGAACTAGATGAGAAAACATATTGCCTTAATATAAGTCCAGATGAACAGGTTTCAGGTATATGATCATAACACTCATCATGTTAAACTTTTAGGCCACTTTGGACGAACAACAACTTCATACGGTACAATGTCACATTCACTTGTCTCCTCGCAAATCGCAAATCGAAAAAAACGAATTATGGTCGGTTTTTGGCTATTCTTGGGCAAATTTGAGCGTATCGCGAAATCAAAAAGCGAATTAACTAGCAAATCATGCTACACGGATGCAGTAAGTTAGGCAAAAACCTATCTACTCGACACAAAAATGGAATATAGTAAAAAAAACACATAATTCAAAAAGAACACCAAAATTATCACCATAAACTGCTCCAAACATATTAAAAATATCAGTTTTGAGAGGGATTTAACCAAACGATAGCAAAGAATATGATCAGAATGTTCATTGATAAAACCATCAAAACCCAACAAACGTCATTGAAATTTACACCGCAAAACCTCATCAAAACACTAAGAATCTCACATTTGATAGGATTTAAACTAAACAACAGTATCAAAAATAGGATCATAATGCTCATCAACAAAAAATCCAACAAAAACCCATCAAAATTAACACCACAAAACCACATCAAAACACTAAAAATCTCACCTTTGAGAGGGATTCAACTGAACAATAGTATTAAAAATATGATCATAATGCTCATCAACAAAAAAATCCAATAAAAACCCATCAAACTAACACCACAAAACCCCATCAAAACACTAATAATCTCACCATTGAGAGGGATTCAACTACACAATAGTATCAAAAATATGATCTTAATGCTCATCAACAAAAAAAAAATCAAACAAAAACCCATCAAAATTAACCCCACAAAACCCCATCAAAACACTAAAAATGTCACTATTGAGAGGGATTCAACTACACTATAGTATCAAAAATATGATCATAATGCTCATGAACAAAAAAAATCCAATAAAAACCCATCAAAACTAACACCACAAAACCCCATCAAAACACTAAAAATCTCACCTTTGAGAGTGATCAAACTAAACAATACTATCAAAAATATGATCATAATGCTCATCAACAAAAAAATCCAACAAAAACCCATCAAAATTAACAACACAAAACCCCATTAAAACACTAAAAATCTCACCAATTAGAGGAATTCAAATAAACAATAGTATCAAAAATGTGATCATAATGATCATCAACAGTAAAAAAAAACAAAATCCAACAAAAACCCATCAAAATTAACACCACAAAACGCTATAAAAAAAACCTCACCTTCGATAGAGACTCCACGATAGTATCAAGAATATGACGAGATTGACGATCATAATACTCATCAACAGTGAATTTCCAACCAGGATCATTATGAGAATGAGGAACAACAAAGATCTTCAATTTCTCATTATCCCATTCATTTCCTTTATAAGTGACTCTCCAACCTTGCTTCCATGGCCCACCATCAACATCTAAAAACTCAATCTTTTCATACAGATCTTTGGTAGTAATATCAACAGAAGCAGCAGATGAAACGACGTCGTTCAGAGAAGCAGATGGGAGTTTTCTAAGATTAGGCTTTCTGGGCCTGGTGGTCGAATACCGCCGGGAAAAACGAGGGGTGGAGAGAGAAAATGGGCCGAACCGGAAAAGGGCAGCTAAAAAAAGGAGGAGGGAAAGTGATAGGCCGATGGTGAAGTAGTGGGCCCATATAAAGTCTCTTAATTGGGCCCGCCGACGGGTTTTCCGGGGAAGTTTGGATTTGGAAGTTGGGGTGGTGGGGGTGGTTGTAGGGAGGAATGAGCGGGCCCACCCGCCGCCAGCACCTCTGCTGCGGTTACCTAGGTAAGAGGATATGGGCATGGCGGAAAGATTGAATGAAGAGAAGAAAAAAGATCTAAAAATTTTTAATATTGGTTGGGTTATATGTTTATGTGTTAGTCTACTTGGAAAAATTGGTTATAGGTGGGAGAAGAGTAGAAAACCATCATGAAATCTTGACAATTTGTATATGTTGCAAATCTGGTATGAAACCGTCTTATCGTAAAAAATTTTAGATTATTTGATAATTTTTTTGAATAATATATTTGACAATTCAATATTGTAGTTTTTTAATGTGTTTAATTAATATTGCTTAATAAGTAATATTAGATTTATAATTTATCTATTTGATAATTGAATTTAGTCTTTTTTAGAATGATAGAAAACCTACTTAACTTAGGGGTTAGAAAAAGAGAAAGTTTCAAAAAACTTAGGGGTTAGAAAACTACATTCATATGAGAAAATCATTGGTTTAAATATAGAGGAAAAATATATTAGATATACTCAATTGAGTATAAATTAATCTATCATATATATAGATAATTGCACAAAAAAACTTAGCTTTATGAATAAAGATATCACAAAAATGATGATCGATTTCTGCAAACTGAAATAGACAATATAACCAGGATAAATTGGTAGACAATATTTTCGAAATTTTATTTAGAATGAAGGTCTTACGCTTTCCTCGAGTACTATTTCTCGACACAATGGTAGTATGAATAAATATACAAGAAATACACTTTTAGGACAATATTTCACCGTACAATGAATGAGTTTGGGCTCAAGAAGAATGAGAAAATCACATGCTATTTTTGAGAAAAAAAGAAGCTAAAATGTTGAGAGTTTCACTATCATGTATCATTTCTATTTATAATCAAGCAACACATCACACATCTAATGCTCAAGACTCTTATATGAAGAATTTATGAACCAACACCATGAAACTTTAAAAATACTCGAAAGGGATTACTCGACAAGCAATAAGGTTTTGATGTTTCGAATTTACATAACTTCCCTTGACGGGTTAAAGTTTCAATAACCGAATAAGTTCAAAAAATAGGGATTGCCCGCGCAACCTCATTGATATTCTAGTACAAGCACTTATTAGGACGTCACCAACATCGATTCTTAATGTAACAAGGAAGCAACTTCTAGCGAAGATCCAGCATAAGCCAAGAGATAATGCAAAAGATTTGGGGAGATCACTGAGGCTCACTGAAGAATCTGTTGAGAGATGGCATGATTTCAGGACTCTTGGAACGCACAAATTTTCTTAGGGAATGCTCTGCGTACTTCTCTCCTTCGGCAAAGTTTTCCAAGACTCCAGCTGCTCGGCTTTCCTTATTCACCCTGAAAGTTTGAAGGAGAAGTAGGGAAATCGATTAGTACTGTTAACCATAAATCAAATGGGATTGACCTGACCTCCAAGGTCCTGGGTCCTGGGCTCCTGGCAAGCAAAGAGCAGATGGCAGGCTAAAGGAGGGTGTATAGAAAACTTGAGTTATTACAGGTAACCTCAAAAGCACAGAGCTTTCACAAATAAATCGAAAATCAGGCCTTGCGTAAATACATATTCCGAATGGCTTAAATTTAATACTATTACAGGGTAATACAGGTATTCTCAAAGGCAAATCAAACTTTAACAAATGAATCGAAAATCAGAATCAGGACTTTGCAGAAATTTAGATCTTAGATGTGGGTTGGACTTGAATATTCTACAGGCTCTAGAGAAACATAAACTCTGAAAACTACCTCTCTACTATCTACACACGACAAAAGGCCAAATGTGAATCATTTGTTCTTCGTGTTGCTTTATCAAGTAGAGATTTTGGCAAATATTCTTTCGCTTTTCACTTGTTACAATCACCCATTATAAAGCTCAAGTTCATTGTAAAGCTCAAGTGTATCTACAAAACATAATATTCCATAACATATAACAATAAATTCAACTCAACAACTCATTACTGGATCTTATGTTATGTGATTGCCATGAAAGGAGATGAAATGGCGGTGGAAAGGGAGGAGGTCGTACCTAAATCATCAAAATATTTGGTTTTAATTGGTAAATGAATCTCTAAAAAAATACATTGTACCTTTTCCCTCTAGAACTATGCAATCTTGTAGAAATATTCAAAAAGTTTTTGGAGATCGGGTATAAAGAGATGCCAAGGAAAAGATCTATGTTTTACCAGTAAATATTCTATCCTTATATAAACTTAGTAGGTATTGTACGAACTTAGACAACGCAAAAATAGTGTGCAGCAAATTAAATTTAGTGTGTGTGAGTTAGGGAGTCTGACTAGAGAATGAGTATGAGCTTGTGAATGGAAAATTAATGAAGGGTGCACCATAAAAAGAGTATGGACCAAGTCCATATAAGATTTAAATATAGACTTAGAGGCAAGGAAGTAAATGTGGACTTCTCTGAATTTACCCCAATAAACACCTAATGGGCTAAATTCTACAACTTCAGAAGGTTAGACTTATTTGATGTGCATTTCGAAGGCAGGATTATAATGATGCATCGAGCAAAAGATTAAATAATAGCACACTATGTCCTTAGTACTTCTTTAAAATGTAATAGATTGTTCAAATAAAGTAGATCTTTCTGAAACTTGTTAATGAAGCCAATTTGAGAAAAGACTCAATAGTCTGAAGCAAACATACGGCAGGTCAACAAGGATTGTCATCAACTAATCATTTACAGCTTTCAAGTTCCAAGTCCAAACACCAATAATTCTACTACATGTTTGTTCTCAACTTAGTATGTTTATTACAGAAATCAATTCCAGATCAAGATAAGTACACTTCACAACCCATAATTTTAGAGAATGCACTCTTGTTTTATATTAATGTTTACATTTACGGCCTGTTTGGCTAACGGTAGTAATTAGTGGTAATTATGGGAATGAATCGTATTGTAAACTTTCATGATACCACATGTTCAAATGGCAATCCATTGGAATGACTTTTGTGAAGAAAATGAGATTGTTGGAGAATAAACATGACTATTAAATTTGTGAAGAAATATTCTATAATTACTACACTAACTTTCCATTATCATTCTCATCATTTAATACCAATAACCAAACGTGCCGTGAAGGATTTAAGTGAAAGGTGTAGTAAGCTTCGTCATTTATACTCATCAAAGAAAGTGGTAGTAAATTTTGTTAATTACTAATTGTTCTTGCTCAAAAGCCCTACTTCATGTATAATTATGCTTAGATAGTGTACATACACCAATACATTAGCCATCAATAGGTTAGAGGTTAACAACATATAGATGTGATTTATATGGGTGTGCTTCAATACTCTTGCAACATTCTAACTTACCCAAGAAAACTAACATACACTTACATATACAAAATATACAATCCATCCATCTTTGCATCAATTCAGCCCAATGTGACATGATTTTCCGGTTAATTCTTTTTTTGGATTCGCAATTCGCTCAAATGACCCTAGAATAGCCCAAAACCGACCATACTTTGCTATTTTTTTTATTCGCGATTCGCAAAGAGATTAGTGAATCATGTGATAGTGATTAAGCTTCATCAGGTTTAACTAGTATTAGGGCCAAAGATACCACAGTGCACACCAAACAAGAAAATTATCTCGTAAACATTAAGAATTGCTCTGCATACTAATCAATTCGATTACAAGAATGGCAAAGCCTTAATCCCAAATACGAGGCCAATTATATGAACAAAAATAAATCAACATGAGAGGTCGTGTCTAACAACAACTTCCCTTCATTCAGCCTATCTTTACTACTAAGTACTAAACTACAACTAAAAGAAAATTCAATATCCACTTAAAAAAAAAAAACACATCCACATTCCTTGCACCAAAAAATTCTACTTGAAATCCTTTTTTTTAGTAGCTTGAAATCCATAATTATCTTAAGTATTCTGAATAAAATTATGTAGATCTTACTAGAAGCAAAATTGAAGCCCGTAGAACAATAGCTACCAATCAAATGCAATTTCACAAAAGGATCCCATCATTGACATATAACACATAATTTTCTTGTAGTATAACATAGATCATACGTTCCCATACATGCGATATAATCAACAATAACCGCATAAAATCCAAAAAATAAAGGAAAAAAACAAAAATCGAAACAAATAAAATAAAAAACAGAAGGAAGAAGAAAGACCTGACTTCAGGGTTGATGCAAATATTACGGATGAGTTGAAATCCACAAATTCCAACAGCTGCACCAACAGCCGCAAATAGAGGGTAAACCTGCGGATTAATAATACTTTGATTCAACGAATTGGAAGAAAAACATCACTAATTTAATACTTGATAGAAGTATGATCCGTATAAACAAAAATAATAATTAGATCTAATTCAGATATATAATCCCAGATCGAAGTAAAACAAAACGCAAAAACATTTAGCAGATCATGAAATTTGGAAAGGAAACGACGAAAAACCTCGGGTCGAACCCATTTGAAGCCGGCCATGTTTGAGGAGATTGGATGGCGTTAACAAGCAGACAGGACGTTTTCTGGGCGGGCGTTAGTGCTACTGCCTCTCACTGGTAGAAAGAACAAGGGTAAAAACTAATAACCTAATAAATAGAAAAATTTATAATAGGGAAAAATAAACAAATAAATAAATAGACAAATTTTTTTATTCTTACCGTGAGACGGTTTAATACGAGCTGATTCAAATCTAATTTATTAAACACAAATTTTTACTTGAGACCATCTATACAATAAACGTCTCAAGTTTTGAGGCTGACCCAATTCATAAATTAAAAAAAAAAACTAATTGGCGGTTATGTAAGTTAAAAGGGAGATATATTCAAAAAAAAATTAAAAGGGAGATATGGGTTGGGCTATTGAGAGACGTCTGTACTATAGACGGTCTATCAAGAGAGTAGTTGTTTATTAAAAAGATAAAAAAAAAAAACCTATTTTAAAGTTAGTTTTAAATTTTTTTGTTTAATATAAATGATTTAAATTGCTTATATGGATCTCTCCATGATAAGATGGTCACGTGCGAAAAAATACTCTCTATATCTGATACTTTCTCCGTTCCGAAATACTTGCTACATTTTGTTTTGGGGCACTATTCATCATTTAAGCTTATTTTATATATTGCGGCTAATATGTAAATAATAATATAGTCAAGTGGGATCTTGTTTGAATCGTCTAATCACATACTTTCATAATATAAACTTTTTATAATATTTAAATGTGTATAATTCGACAAATAAATAAACAAAATAATACATTGAATTGCGTAAAAAAGTTGAATGTAGCAACTAGCAAGTATTATGTAAAGGAGGAAGTATGTCTCATTAATTTTGAATGTAATGGCACATCACCTTCTATCATCTTCATTTTTAAATCTTTATCACAGATTTATTTCCTTCTTCATAATTATTCATTTATATTATCTTTTTGTTTTTATGTCTTATTTTTTGACCCAGTTTTCCTTTCAATTGATTTACCCAAAAAAAAAATAAGTGTGATGCTAATTAAGAGAACAAAAAGCATGAATATATATATGTATGAAGTATTCTCTAGTGAGTAGGTCTTCACTCTTACATAGAATTAATGCACATTAGAATAATATGCATTAACCTTAGACTTGGGTAGTATGATTTAGGTAATGCAATATAGTAGAGTTGAAAGCGAAGAGTGTGGACTAGTGAGGAGTAGGGGTGTGTTCATAATAACCCGATTTGAAAATTTCGACCCGAATTATTCGGTACTCGATTTCTAAAACCGGATAATTTACACGATTTTCGCAAACTGGATAATCCGGGTCATGATTATTATTTTTTTTTTACTTTTTTCGTAAATAAAATGATCATGATATCTTTTAAGCTAACCTTGGATTGAATATTTTTGAAAAGTTAGTATTTGAATTTTATAAGTGTTCTTACTTTAAGCCCATGAACAATAATATTATTCTTTCATTTTCTTAATTAATCTTTTATGACTAATTAAGTTAAAGATTTTTAGAGAGTTTGTATTTAAATTTTATATAAAAAAAATATTTTAAGTGAAAATAGAGATAAACAAACGTATGGTTGAACGACAAAACGACAAAAAAATATAAAATAAAAAAACATTCTAATAAAACCGTGTATCCGGTTTCCGACCCGGTTTAAACAGGGTATCCGGTTTCCGACCCGGTTTAAACCGGGTATCCGGATTCCGGGTACCCGGTTCAAACCGGATCACAATTTTAGGTACCCAAAAACCGGGTACCCAGATTTCCGGATTCGGGTCGACCCGGCACCCAGTTTTGAACACCCCTAGTGAGGAGGCAATTGATGACTGATACACAATAATAAAAATATTGTATCCCAACTCTAGTTGAAAACCACGCTATATTAGAGTTCAAAAGACGTGTTTCGAACTCCAATATTACCAAGATCGAGTGTATGAAGTCTTGTGATAAACAAATTACACTTTTAATGAACAGAATGTTTGTAAGAGAAAATAATGCAATTAAAATGACGCAAATTTAACGAGGTTCACCCAATTTAGGCTACCAGAAGGGTTACAAACTTATTGGGAATGAACATCCAATTAAAGGCCCCTTAACCAGTGGTAAGATTAAAAGCCCAGTATAAAGGCCGAACAACAAACCGGGCTCTGATACCATGATAGAATTTAGAAAATAGGCCTGGACAACTCAAACAAGAAGGAGAAGAATTAGTCCACTCATAAAACCAAAAAAGATTCACTACTAAAACCAATTCAAGTGCCATATGAAGACTATTTTTTAAAGTCTTAAGTGAATGAAATTGTATTTTATAATATATGAATAATAAAAATAATTGTCATTTTATAGTAAACTATTGGTCAACTCTTTCCATTCATGGTCAATAAAAGCACACGTAATTACTCCTACAACAAAAAAATTTCAACTTCCTTTTGTCAATTTGTCAACTTGGAGTTGTTAGTTCATTGTTAAGTCTAGAGATCAAAATTTTCCAATAGTTCATTGGATGTATATTTCTTCATACATATGCTCATTTTGTTCCCGAGAAAATTTGTATAGAAATTTTTAAAAAAATAAAATTGTATTCACTACAACAAAATTATTTTTTGCGATATTGGATTTAGTGGCATTAAAAAAATACCACTAATTCATGTTTTTAGTGTAATTAACTATTGATTTTTATTTTAAGTTACACCATAAAGTGATTTAACGACATTTACTTTGGTCTTTAGTGGCATATGTAATTGTCACTATAGTCTATAGTGGCATTTGTGAGAAATGTCACTAGATCCTATGTCGCTAAAAGCTTTAATGTGACTTTTTAATATGCTGCTAAAGGCTCTAATCAATGTCACTAAATCCTCTATATACACTATAAGAAATTTAAAATAGCGAAATATATCCCACTAAACCCAAATTATGTTACAGTGATTTTTACGAAAAACTAAGAAATATGTGGATATGATTAAAAGAGTACGTTAAATGTTTTACGACATAATAACACCATTTTAACCCGTTTTTAATCTCACGTCACCATTTTCAGTTTTACGTCATATATACACTATATTTTGAGTAAATTTTCAAATTCATGAACCAACGTTTTCCTTTGTTGTAGACCTATACATTCAATGAAAAAAGCACATCACAATTAAATTTTAAGTTATTCTTTCGAGAGAACATGTTTCGATGAGATGACTTTAAATTAAGATGTTTATATGCTACTAATTTATATTATTAAATTATTAACAATGTACAAGACATGTCTTATAGTGAGACCGTCTTGTATATATATGCAATTTATTATTTGAGAATATCTCAAGTTGGAATATTGTGGGCTTCAGAGTGATTTATCCATTGGCGTTTGCATAAAACCCCACAGAAATTCCAACTCAACAACTTGTTACTTGTCACAGACTCAGCTTTTAGGTTGCCAGTGCGTGCCGATAAACACACAAATAATTTAAAAAAAAAAACAAATTAGAACGTAAATACTATAGAACACACTAAATATTAAAAGGACGTTTTTCATGCATGACAGTGTATTAGACAAAGTTAAGATGAGATCTGCAAGTGTGTCGATTCAATCTCGCCCATATCAGGATAACCCCTTGGGAAAATGATCCGAATACACACTCTTACCCGGGGTCATAAAATGCCACCACCCTGGCCTAGAACTTTTTTAATTGATGTTACCCACATTATGCCCCCACGTAGGCGGACCAACATGTTTAGTCCCATCGGAAAAGCCTAGATGACCGTAATTTATGAAGGTAGCTAGTATGTCCCTTATGACACTGACCTTAGACTTTTCTTATTTACCTATACATTTGTTTTTTTCTTCTAGTCACGGCTCAAGAACAACTTTTACTTTCTTGAGTTCTTCATTCATAATTAAAATTAATTAGTTATAAATATTTCGATTCGCGATTGATTACAGTCTCTTTATTGTCAAGTCCTAGTATTTTAATCATTTTCTCACACATGACATTCTATTTACCCGATAACCTTTATCCCGAATATCAATAGTTCTTATTTCTTAAAAATCATTCCCATATTGAATTAACAACAATCAAAAATATCATATAAATGCTTTAAAATAATTTAAAACTTTAACACTTTAAAAATCAAATAAAAACTTTAAAATAATAAGTAAACTCAAACTTTGAAAATACAAATCAATTTACAAATATTAGTTTAAAACAAACAATAGATGTAAATAAAATTATTCCTATTATTGAACATGTCGACTTGCGCCATTACCAGATTAAACAAACCATTAGAAAGCTCTATATGTCTAAAAATCACAAAGTACATTGACATCATGGGGCTGAGGAGCTAAATCTTAATTACGTCCTATTTTTAATAAGTGTCATATTTAATCCCCAATCATAGACATATTTAAATTTGGGTCGATAGCTGATAAATGTATTTCGAGTGAAGAAAATTTTATAGTGAGAGGTTTAAATATTAGTTAACATTCGTGTACCTTGTTTTTTTTAGTAATTAGTTGAATTGTTTGTTTTAATTTAAGAAATTTCCAAAACAAATACTGCACATAAAACTATAAAATTTATTGCGTAGTTTTACTTCGTTCAGATACAATGCCAAACTAAAATACAACGTATACGACCAGAAAATTAGTTATAGTAATCAACCCAGTACAAGATTATACATGATGCATATATAACGATAATTAAACACATACTACCTTCGATTCATTATAGTTACTACTGATAGTAACATATTTAAGTAAGACATGTTACAATCAGATGCAAATATTTTAAAACGTAAATATTGTTTGAAAGCAAAGGCCAAAGGTTGATTAAACGCAATCGTAGTAGCATTCACATTTGTTAGCAATCCAACCAACGCAAGTTCCATAATGGTTGCTGGGATCTTCGCTCCTACAATATGTACTGCAAGTGCTACTCGTCATACAATAACCTGAATATGTCGCGCTTTCCCTGGTGCATAATTTTGCCACTCCTCTTATATCTATACACAATTAAAAAATATATATTATGGGTCTGTTTGATAAATAATTATTAATTTATTTGATTAGTTAGAGTATTTATCGATAATTATCATATCTGAATTGGTTTAGTTTTTAACTATAAAATTAGTCGTTGCTAAAGATGTGTTTAAACCCGCAAAAATAGTTCAAGATGTGGGAAGTTAATTTTTATTTATGACATTATTTTTCGCAACGGAAAAAAAAATTATCGCTAAAAATGATTTTTTTTCTTGTAGTGATTTTTTATGCAAATATAAAACTAATTATATTCATATTTATATTTTAAGTATAAATTAATATATCAGACGATCAAATGAATAAACTGATCTAAATGAAAGACATGAAAAAATAATCATTTAAAAATAAAAAAAGTGTACCTGATCGGTTGGCGACAACAAAGGAAATCAGAAGAAAAAGTGCAAGAAAGTTGAGAAAAAAACGAGAGTTTGCCATATGAAGATTATTTTTATAACTGTTATTAAGTGAATGAAATTGTATTTTACTATATATCAATATAATAGAATAATAGCCCATTATATATAGTAAGCTATTGGTCAACTCTTTCCATTCATGGTCAATAATAGCATACGTCATTACTTCTACGTACCACAAAAAATATCTACTTCGTCATCATTGCATCACCATAACTAGGAGAGGTGTTAATTTGATAGACACCCGATTATATAACCGAATCCGATTTGACCCGACTTAAAAATGGATCTACAATTATGTAAAAACTAATGTGAACACAAAAACCCGATTTTGAACCGACCCGAATAACCTGACCCGAAATCAACCCGATGACCCGAATAAACACCTCTAATAACTAGTAAATCCCGCTCATAAACAAACTATGATTAGGGTCTGAATAGGGAAGATAGACGACAACTCATACTCATATAAGAGAATGCGGTCAAATAGTCCTCCGGCTCTTAAGGGTCTTCAAAGAGATACCCGAAAGCCTACAACTTACATCCACGTTAGTCATGCACATTAATCAACTAACTAAAGAAACACAACAAAGAAAACGCACAAATAAATAAAAAAATTATCTATTTGCTTTTACAAATTGTCAACTTGGACTAGTTAGGTCATTGTACGTATATTTATTCATTCACATGCTGATTTTGTCCCAAAGAAAATTTGTATAGTGGACCTGAATTTGAAATTGACCTAGAATGGACCCGAATTTTGTGGATCATCACCCTAAAATTTTAGACCCGTGAAATTAAAGTGACCGACCGGAAAATCCTAAAAAATATCTAATTTATTGGTTGAATTTAAAATGACTGACCGGAAAAGCCTAAAATGACTCGACTGTTTTAGCACGCTGTTAGCAGGGTCGTAGCAAGGGCAGGCAGGTGGGGTGACCGCCCTAGGCCCCTAAACTAAAAACCTATCTTCTGATTTAATAAATGCTTCAAATTCCCAAAATAATTTTCTATGAAAAAAAAAACAAAAAAAAAACCATATTTAATTCATTTTCTAACACATTACATTCTCTTTACCCTATACCCTTTATCCCAAACATCAATAGTTCTTAGTTCTCGATTGAATATTACTTATAAATTAATCCCATAGTGAACATCAATCAACAATATCATATAAATGCTTTAAAATAATTAAAATCTTTAATGATTTCAAAATCGACAGAATTTAGAAAATGTGTATGGGCAACCCAAATAAGGAGGAGAAGAAGTAGTATTATGAATGTATATAATAGCAATACAAATTACAATCGGGAATTTGTATAAACCCCTTTGTTGATGACAAAATGAAATTACAACAACAATTACAATACTAAAAGTAACCTTGAAGATTTGTTTGTAACGACGACCGTTACCCGGAAACTTGATACAAGTTGTAGGCGTGTGCTCACTTTCCTTTTGTGATATTTCCCCCACAAAGGTACTTGGGTTTAAGAATGGAAATTCACAATGAGATACAAACAACTACAATATACCCTTAGTACTTAGGGTATATTACTTAACAACTTGTGTTTAGGCTTATGAGAAGTGGAAAGCAAAAACAAGAGTTAATTACTCTCTTGGATTAGCACAAGACAAATGAGAGATAGACAAGAAGAATTCAGAGAATTGGGTGTACCAAACTCAATGCCCAAGGTCTCTATTTATACTACAAGAGTATAGAAGAGGAGCCTTGGTCATTAATCACCATTGATGATCCCATTCATGAGCATATCATCAATTGTAATAATACTAGGCATTCATGAGTATAATGCACCATTATTTCTGATACTCATAATAATCTCAGAAATAATGAGAATTATGATGGAATCCTAAGCATTAAACTCAAGAAAAACGGGAAGAAAAGCAACGGTCACTTTCCAGCCCCTACCGCCGAGTCGGCGGTCACTCCATCACAAGGAAAGCCGACTCGGCGTTTCCTTCTGACAAAACCATATGATCCAGTAGCTAAAGCCGAGTCGGCTTTAGCTCTACCAAAGGGACAGCCGAGTCGGCTTTAAAGGCTGACTTGGTTTTCCCTTTTTTTCCGTTTTGTCCTATCTTTCAATGCCTTTCGGACTTAGTATATTAATACGTATCGTCCCACTACTTTAGTAGTACTTAGTGATTATATACAGGATTATTAGACACTAAATGTTCAACAAGTAGTCCACTCATAAATCCAAAGAAGGTTCACTACTAAAACCAATTAGTGATATAGCAGTTACTACTTGAGTTTATAAAGTGATGCATACTCTTCTCTTTTTCTCCGATGTGGGACAACTCACTGAAGATTAGAATAAGCGGAAGATAAAGTTTGGTTTAAGGTTTAATTGTATTGATTAATGAATAATTACATGGCCCTTAAATATACAAAGCTAGAGACTAAAAACGGAAACAAAATATACAAAGGAATAAAAAGAAATCAGCCTAAATATATGCTAGACTAAAATAGCACGAAATATAATCTGTAATATACTCCGAATATTCCCACACTCACATGTGGGTAACACATGCACACTTCAACAAAAATCAAATAAAAATCTTTAAAATAATAAGTAAACTCAAACTTTGATAATACAAATCAATTTACAAATCCTAGTTTAAAACCAACAATAGAAGTAAATAAAATTGTTTCTATTACACTACTCAACATGTCGACTTGCGCCATTATCATCACCGATCAAACGAACCAAATTTTGTGGGTCATGACCCTTTATTTTAGACCCGTAAAATCAAAACAAAAGACCGGTAAAACCTATAAAAACGAAAAACAAGGTTAAACTTAACCCTTTTAACCCGTTTTTTGTTTCATGTCAACAGTTTCAATTTTACGTCGTCATCATTAGATAGTACTTAGCACCCACTATATACTGAGTAGAACCAACGTTCCGTTGTTGTAGTTTGGTATTTTTAAATATAAAAATACATCATATGAAAAAGTACATTACATATATATTTTTTGATTTATTCTTTTGAGAAAAGATCTTTTGGTGAGATGACTTAAATAAGATGCTTATATGCTAATAATTAGTATTATTAAATTATTTAATCATGTACGATGCACATTTTAGGGTGAAACCGTCTTATATTTTTTTGAATATCTCAAGTTGGGAAAAATTGAAATGAATAAGCAAAAAATTAAAAAAAATTCAAAAAATTAAAAGATTTAAAATCTATTTCCCAAGATAAGCACTTTTCTTCCTAACCTTAGGTTTGGTTATGTTCGCTGTTATTAACAGCGAATAAAGGCAAATGGTTTAAAAAAGACAAAGGGGATGTTCGCTGTTACTAATAACAAACAACCACTTGAGTCAAAAAATAGTATTAATGTTTGTTCGCTGTTAATAATAACAAACTGACTCTTTGACTATTTTTGACTTTAAATCCCTGTTCGCTGTCAATAACAACAAATATATCCAAACCTAAAGTCAGAGGAAAAGTGATTTGTTGGGAAATAGTTTCAAAACCATTTTATTTTTTGAATTTTTTAAAATTTTTTGCTTATTCATTTCAATTTTTCTCAAGTTGAGATATAATGATATCACAATCACCATATTTTGTTACTTTTTGTCAAATTCGAGTACACATAAATCTTTATATGCAAACATCAGTAAGCAATGAATTCGCTTCACCGGATAAATATAGTTCCTCGGCTAGCTCATCACTATTCACTATCATACATAGTACATAAACATTCATCACACTCGACTTGTAAAGGATAACATGAATACGAGACACTCCCACATACACCGTAAGCCAGCATGATCGAATACATACATCCTAAAACCCATGTATTTTAGCTGTAAGATCGAGCCGTCTGAACTCCCAATGCTATACCTGCACTCACAGAATCATACGGCTTTCTGCAACCAGGACAACGCCCATCAACCTCGAGGATCTTCTTGTGACAGAACAGGCAAATCTGATATCCGCAAGGGCATGGATGGAAACTCGAGTCTGTTAAATCGAAATCCTCACAGCATACAGGACAAGAAGGCTGCTGTGACGTTATATTCCGCCAAGAGATGTGCCCATGAGAAAGGTTAGGCAAGCTTCTAGGACGGTAAGCATCATCAGCGCACCACGCTCTGCTCCTCCGATACTGACCATTCATCTTAGAATCATCTGTTTTTGAGCCACGGTGTTCTACGCCTGAAATGCGTGCATCGTTTTCTGCAGTCAAAGCATCTGCAATGGCTTCCCAATCGTCTACACACCCATCGTCATCTCTATCTTCCTCGGTGCAACTACTCGAGCAACTACTAGCATAGAAGTCCTTGCTCAATGTCAACCCATGTCGATCCGATCTTTTTCTAACGTTTGAGTCATCCATCCAAGACACAGAGTCATTGCTATATATAGACATTGTTTCATTGTCGTGTTTTCTTCCCCCCGCACCCTGGTTCCCTCGCATTCTATAGGGTCCTTGGCGATTATTTGAGATCGGTTGGGGAGCCGTTCTACCACCTTCATTTTTCACCACATTTCGTTCGTTGTTGGCTGTATAAAGCAAAGATACTCATCAGCAAATATTACCATGAAAAGGACTACCCACTCTATTAGAACAATCAAATTATCATCTAAAGTATCAAGTATTCATCCCCATCACTAATCTAGTCAACTTTCCGAAATGCAAATACGGTCCCTCGAAAATTAAACAATAGTCGCATAGATACTACAACTCAAAATTAATCAAATTATCATCTAAAAATGCATGTATTGAAAGTCGAGAGCAAACCGTTCAGTTATATTCAAAGAAGACTAAGAACATCACTACTAGAAATGGGAATAGTTGAAAGTTTGAAGATCTTCATAGATAAGACGGATCAAATATGACCCGAATAAAAAACAATGCAAAGAATTGTAAATTTAAGGAGCATATGGTAATATAAAACGACGAATGGAGAAAGAAAATCATAGGACGTGATTGTATTAGTCCTAGATTAGTATTAGATAAGGAAATGGGAAATAATCTTTACTGATACAGAGAATCGGGTATTATCTCACTTAAGGCGCAAATACCGCTCTTCAGAATCATAAAATGTCTTGGGTTCAATACGGTCTTTGATTCGATTTTCAGCTAGCTCTCCCCTTCTCTCGACCTTCCATGTAATCTAAAAACAATAATAAAAGATCTTTATTGCTATGATGATGATTTATTTTGGGCTATGCTTCATATTCATATACTTGGGTTAAGGGGTTGACGTCTTGAGTTCTTGTTAGACTTCTTTAATTGATAGTATGATTTGAATTAGCAATTTAATCACAAATCAGGACAAAGGGATAAATCATAATCTATAAAAGTGCAACTTTTTTGCAGTTCTGAAGAATCATAACCCACTTTTACATATTCAAACATTTAAATATCAGTGCTCTCTTGAGAGACAGTCTTTACAAAAGACGACGATAAAAAGTTCAGCCCAAATCTAAATTTAAAGTTGTAACACAATATATATTGAGAATTAGACATGGCTTTTGAGAGACGTCTCTACAAATAATTTTTAAAAAATTGGGCATCTAACAAAGAAATAAATCATCAATTCATCATATGTAGAACAAGTTTCAAATTATTCACAAGCAAAACAAGAATTTCCCAAAAGAAAAATAGATGATTAAGAATCGGAATATACCTTGTACAAAATTTTGTTCTCTTGTAACATCAACCTTGTTTTGTTTTGATTTCACCTGTTTATTCCCCTGTTTTAACAAATCAATTACAACCCATAAAACAAACAATCATTTATTTCCATAATTCAAAGAATCAACAAAAAAACACAACAGATCAAAAAATATGTTCTAATAAACCCATAAAACCAATCATCATAAATTTTCATGAATCATAATTCAAAAATTTTAATACGAGAATCAAGATTTGTCTCGATTAGAACATATACCACTTTTCCCCGGTAATGTCCTGGGTTTGATTATCGTTGGCCCTCCCTTGCCTTAATCTACTAGTCAAAAATAAAAAATAAATTTGAACAAATTTATCAAAAAAAAACCCTAGAAATCAATAAACTCAGACACCTTAATTAATTGTTCTTCATTATTAAACATCAATACATTGATGATCAATCAATCGAACTCCCTAATCTAATAAACCCAAGAAAGAGAATAAATAAAAAGAAGAATTAAAGAATATCACATACCCTTTTCTTCCTGATTGAATTTTTGTTGAATGAACAAATTCCAGTACTCGAAATTGCATCAGAACCCATCTTGTATCTTGTTTCTGAAAAATTTGCACTCGATGTCCCGGAAATTTGAAAGAAAATTTAAACCTAGAATTGTCTAGAAGAAGAATAATGTTGATGTGAAAAAGGCGTACAGAAAAATTATTTGAAAAACAGGATCGTTTATTTATAGAGATGCAAGATTTTGAGGCCTATAACGGGCCAAAAAAGTAGGGAGAGATCACTATACTTTTTTATTTTCATAGATTCTTACTTCAGACCGTCTAGTCTATATAATAGATGTGTTAAATCTGAGCTGATTCGATTTATAAATTAAAAAAAAACTGATTTAGTGATTTTGTAAGTTAAAAGGAGATATGGGTTGGGCTTTTGAGAGGCGTCTATACTATAGACGACGCCTCTCAAGAGAGGACCTGCTTTATTTTTTATTATTATTAAATGACTTCGTATTGGTATGGTGTAATTAGTGGAAACGACTTTATTAAAAAGCATAGAAAGTCATAGGTTCGAACATTGAATATTAGTTTAACATACTACATTATTTTTCATTACCTGACTTATGGCCCATGCCAGCCCGGGTCTAGATCCTCTTATCAAACCTAAATTCCTCTTGAAGTATTATGTATTTCTTTCTCCGTCTCCAAGAAATTACCATAAACTCCCTCCGTTCCATTAAATTCGCATCAATTCTACATTTGGATGATGGTTCACCGCTTTCTTTTAATTTAATCCCTACATTATAACTTTTTTTACTTTTATCCACACAATTCATTCACTCTCCACACAATCAAAGAGCACGAAGAGAGTATTGCAGAAAAATTAAGAATTTGTGAGAACATTTAAATTGTGTAAATAATATTAAAAAAAATTTAAATGTGTAAATGAGAATAAAAGAAAGTGGTGAAGAAAGTCTATAAAAAAATTATAACAAAGGTGAATAAACTAAAAAAAGTTTAACATTCTCTTAAAGATGGGAGTAGAATAAGGTTGAAAGATCATATTCTCATACTACTACTTTAAATAAATGATTTTTTTTCAAATTTTTTAATTTGGTTTTAATGTAAACAATAAAATTTATCTTTATGTAGTGTAATAATATTAGGTACGATGATGATGATGGTGATTACGATGTAATGTTAACATGATGGACAATTCAGTAGAGCTACAAATTCGTAAGAGCTTAATTTTTATAAAGAAAAATAAAACTTTCAAAATTATAATGGATTAGGAGTTAGGAGACAAAAATTTATGATTCTAATTTTGACTATCGAGGTATTTCATCTGATGGTTTATCTATATCTTTTTTGAGTTAAGGGGCTTTTTGGTCGTACTCTTCTCTATGGATATAAATTGCCGCATTCATTTTCAACCTAAATCCTTATTATAATTTTTTATGGGCAAGACGCAATAGGTATGATGATTGATGATGATAATAATGACGACTTAGGAGACAAGTGACACGTGCAATTAATGTTAAATTCTGGCTTATATTTTGAAAATATAACGGTTGTAATTTGTTAATATGAATTTTATCCCTTATGGGACAAGTAAGCCTTTTGGACGGCCAAGTTACTTTATTAAATTTACCCAACTCATGAATATATTATATTTCATATTCTCGTCAAAGTGGTATAATATACTATTGTCCCTTAGAAATTGCATCAAAGAGAAATAGGGTTATTTTTAAGAAAATAGTAATAAATAAAGAGAGAGAATAAATTGTGTGAATGAAATTAAAAGAGAGTTAAAATGTATGGATGTGATTAAAAAAATGTGGTGGATCTTGTCCAAATATAGAAATGATGCAAATTAAGTGAGACAGACTAAAATAGAAAATGATGCAAATTCATTGGGATCATTCGGACGTAAGGAGTATGGAAGATATAAAAATGGAAATTTTTTAGATTTTGTTGAAAAGTGAATGAAATGTATGTATGAGAAATAGAAAAATAATATAGAATATGATTAAAATGACAAATTTAATAGGACTCACAAAAAAACTTATTCTTTAGGACAAAGAATGTGGAATTTTGCTATTCTTTAAATTTTGTGAAAATTGAAGTATGCAAATTTGGTGGGATAGTTGAGTACATGAATCATGAATGAGTACTCTCAAACACATGCAATTTTAATTTGCTACATTTTTTAATTTATTGTTGTTCATTGATTTTCTTATATATTTATCCATCCTATGTATCATATTTTCATTCATATATAATGAGAGTATATTTTTATCTTTATTTTTTATCTTATTACATATTTTTTTCGTCTATTTATTTACTTTTTTCCTATTAGTTGTTCAACATCATCATCATTATTATTATTATTATTATTATTATTATATTATTATTATTATTATAATAATAATATTATTATTATTATTATTATTATATTATTATTATTATTATTATTATTATTATTATTATTATTATTATGTGGTAGGGAGACATCTCAAACTTACTAATGTTGCAAGTGTTACAACTTACAAATCAAGAGTTGACTTTAGACAACCTAAAGTCTTGCCCATTTACATATATTAATCATTATTTATTTATTTTTTGTTTAAAATAGACTTATTGACAATTGGTATGAAAATTTAGAAAAGTGTGTAATTTATAGTGATAATTTATGAAAAAAAAGATAAATGTGTAAATATCGTAAAAATATAAGTTTAATGTGTATCAAAGAATTAAAATTATCATCATCATACTCATAGACAAACTATGGTCAGGGTTTGGAGAGAGAAGATAGATGACAACTTATACCCATATAGAAAAGTGTGGTCAAAGAGTCCCTCTGTTCAAGAAAAATATTTCAAGAGAGAGACTTGCAGCTATTCGAATTCATGAAAGAATAAAATAGTATGAAAACCAAAAAAATTAAGTAAATTTAATGGACAAATCTAAAGGAAGTAGATCTATTGAATTTGACACTAAATAGTCTAGAAGTTTCTCATGCGCTTCCTTCATCGTGCACCCAAACAAGTTCCAAACGCGAGGATTACTCAATAATTTTTTAATATCTATGTATTTTTATTTGTTTTTCTCAAATATAATTTATTAATTGTAGTGTCAAACTTTGAATATGATTTAATATCGATCAATATAAAAAATTCATGTGGGATCGTAGAAGATTCGTCTTAATATATACTTTCTAAATACCAACTTTTTATAATTTTAAAAAACTCACAATTAAAATTATACTATGACTTTTCAAGTTTGCATAGGGATACGCAAAAAAAATAGAAAGAACAAATGAAAATAAAAATAAAGAGAGTATCTTGTAAAGTTAAAATGATAGAGATACAAAATTGCAAATTGAGAATGCTATCAACGAATTTTGTTATCTATAAGAATTGGATAAAATAGCAAGAAATACATAAAGAAATAAATAGATAATAAAAAAATTAAGTGAAAAAAAAACAACATACCAAAAGGTAAGGGATAATTAGTGAATATGTAGCAAATTCAAGAAGATAATTATCAATAAATCATCTCAACTAAAATGTTAAGATAATAGTTAAGACTCTAAAATATGGTGTATACTCTATTAATGTTCCAAAGTAATAAATCATATTATAATATATGTAACATCTCTCAAATCATCATTATCATCATACATTCTTCGTTTTGAATTACTTGCATCCTAAGATGTTGACGCAAGCTAAAATTGAAAAAAGTTATTTTCAATGCATTTTTGTCTATTTTGTCTTCTTTGGATGATAAGTGAGAATAAAGTACGAGTATTCCACTTTAGGAGATAGAAATTTAAATTTGATTTTTGAAGTAAATATTAAAGACAAAATAGATTTATGTGAGATTTTGTTAAATTCATCTTGTTGAAAAAAATTTTAATATATAACTTTTATAATTTTTTATAATACTTACTAAGAGAACAAAAAAGAACGGAGAGAGTAAATGTTAAAGAATAAAATTGGGTTCATTGTACATTAGATATGCACGAATATAAATTGATGTGCATGATTTGGACTTTTATGTGAACGTCTCAGTTGACTTCTAGAATACTCTATGAATGAGATACTCTATGAATGAGATAGCCAAGTTAGCAACAATTGGTTTTTAAACCGGATATATAATGGAAAATGTTTCCTATTTGGGAAAGTAAGTGCTATCCTGAGAGACCGTATTTATAAAGACGATTCTCAAAAATTCAGTCTAAATCTATATTTAGAGTTGTAACAATATATATTTAGAATTATATATAAACCGCTACCGGAAGAAAAGGCGACAAATAAGTCAAAAATCAATTAAAAAAGCAAATTAAAGTATTTTTTTCATTTTAGTTAAAATCAAACTGATGAATAGCCAACAATCAGGCAAAAATGAAAAAAATAAAAGCAAGGCAGCAAACCAATTTCCTATGAGCGGGATACACTGGGTATGATGATGACTACTAGCAAAACAATATAAATATAAATATAGTAAGTGGGTCAAAAATCAGAAAAATTGTTTCTGCGTTTATGTATATAAACTTGTTGCAAGTAAATCACACTATCCACAGGTTAAGTACTTCCAAGAATAGTGACACTACCAAGTGTACTGTGTACATCTAAATCCAGTCCATTACAAATTCTATCAATATTCAACAGAATTACAACACAGGAACATATGGAGTATAACCATACATGTTTTCTACCAAAACATACCCATCACTAACTTTTATATGTACATGTTCTTGCCCAAACACGAAGCACCGAAGGGCGGACCCGACTACTTGTTCATGAACCGGTGTGCTCCTTATAAGGGAAGATGATATTATGTTGAGAAATGATCATATTTGGCATCCTTGGGTGCCGTTCCACTTTAGAATGTTAGAATCTGTAAAAGACAGAGCGGCATTTAAATATCGAGATTAGATTAGACCCAGAAAGCACAGAAAAGGGTTGTGCATTACATGAACCGAGAACGGAGAATGAGTGTAAGACTTGAGAACCCGTTCTCTTCGACTTAATTTTCGACAACTTTTTAAGTGCTATATTGAAGTTCGTCATACAAGGAAATATTGCATAGTTTAGGTCGGTGTTTACTTAGCCGTCCTTGATGGCGGGTTTCGGTCTAGTTGGTGCCTCCCTCTCGTGTTTAGGGCGGTGTTTTTTTTCCTTTTATAGCCTAGGTTGTAAAAAGGATTTTTGGGATTAATATATCCTTTTTAATTGCCAAAGAATATTGCATAGTTGAGGGAACGGACAAAAATATAAATTATCGACAATTCAAAGGGACTAAGGAAGTAGTAAAGAATGTGACAGAAGAAGTTTTCGATCTTTACTAGTATGGACTTTAGCTTATTCAACTTTATTGGAATTTATTATCATTAAAAAAAAGTCCTAATAAGTTGAAACAGGCCCTTAGGTCTTACCTGAACTTTACAGCATCTGTACGAGTTTATATTATCGGCATGCTACTGATAAAAGCTTATGGAACTTATGTACCCGTTTCTGGTCAAGTCTCTGACACAAATCTGGTTGCAGGCTTCTTCTCTTTTTCTTTGCTCGGAAAAAGAAATCTTCAGTGTCCAAAACATATGATATCTATAAAGAAAAACAGCACGTCACAAAAATAGGCGTATACCAAGAAAAAGAAAAAATTTTGACTGTCCAAAACATTATGAGGGTGCAATGCAAGTAATGTATCATGGGAAGCAATCAAGACAGTATTCAAGGGCAAAACTTGAAAAACAAAGTGGAAGATCCGGCCTCTAATGCATAATCTCAAGTTGTACTTGTAGGTGAACAGTGTATGCAAAAGCGTAAATAGTGTGAGAAATTTCCGAATGGGATATATGCAAGATAAGTACTCAAATAAAATCCACACAGAAAATAAAAAAATCTACTATAGATAAAATATGAGTATTACAAGCACCTATGATGTAGCACCGAGTGTACAAACCGGGCAATACAAATTTAAATAGGCGACTCCTAATAAGAAGTAGGATTAGAAGTAGATTGAGAGGCTAGAGAATTTTGTATTTAGGCATTTTAAGGGTAGAGGTGGAGGATTATTGTGGTTTTGAGTTAAGGATAAAAGATACGAGACTTGGCGATGGTGATGGACGAAATGGAAAAGAAATTTTGTGAGGAAAAAGGATTCGACTTTGAGGAAGGCCAACTAGGTTTAAAACTTATTATTAAAGATTGAATTTTTTGATATTAGGGAGTTAATAAGCGTACGGGTTTAGTTTAAAGGGTTTGGTTTTGTGAAAAGTGGGTCTTGAATGTCGAGTAAGGAAACTTGGCTAATTGATGCCCTGTTGTTGGTGATGAGTGTTGGGTGATGTTAATGACAAATTAGCATACGTTTGTTGTTTAAGTGGCGGGTGTCCAGGAAATTGGCGGCTGTTTGTTGATGATGTTGTCGGATGTTTGTTGATAATGATGTTGGCGGATCGATTTAGGACACTTAACTCAAATTCCAATACGGAAACACCACGGAATTAGAATCAAGGTCTCCAATACAATCGACTTTGACGTTCTCTATAGACTTTGATACTTCTAGAATTGTTTTAGGCTATTTTTGAACCATTTAGAGCGAACCGCGAATCGAAAAAAGCGAATTATGGTCAGTTTTAGCTATTTTTGAACCATTTTGAGCGAATCGCGAATTCGAAAGGCGAACTAATTAGAAAATCATGTTTCACTGGTTGTGATCAACTAAATGAAAGGTAATATCAACAGAAAATAAACATCAAGGTGCTACTCAAAAACCTATCAGCAGAGATTCCGAGCACAAGATATCAGTGGAAAATATACCTTTGATGAACTGCAAGCTATTTTACATTCCAAGCCATTAAATAATTGGACACCCTCCATGGCCTTTGACATGTCCATACCTTCATCAAGTTCGCCATATTTTCTTTTATTTCTGCATGACATAAGTAGGTCAATCAACAACAAAAATATCCTGAAAGGTAGGCCATCCTACCCAAAAACACGAACCGTCTTCATAGATCATATCCGAGCTAAAATTTTAACAAATGAATTGATCACTGGTCATTCATTTATTTTTTTCAAAAACCATGAGAAGCGAAGCATGTAAAGAAGCCTTGAAAAATAATGGCACCCGATGAGTATGTATATTTATGTTATTGCATCATAAAAAAATAAAATAAAAATAAATAAAAAAATAAAAAAAACTGCTTAGCAATCCTTGTTAAAAATGTGAATTTACCTCTGCAGCATAATTCCTTGAGATTCTTTTCTGCTATAAACAACAGACAGAAAATCATTGAACAGATAAGCTGCAAAATTAGGTTCTATAGAAACTGCCACCATCTCAGGCTTTTCATTCCCATTGTCCATCAGCTGGATTGACAAGCGAGTCGGCGAAGAAGACTGAAACCAGAAAAACCCACAAAAAGGACTTCAAAAACAAAGCACAACCTAGCAATATCACATGCAATTTGGTGATTCTGATTAGAAGTGTCGGAATCTTACAAATTCAAATCGATAGATATTGTCCTCGTGCAGTAGAACACGTGCATTTTCATGATAGACCGAATCCACAAACTTTCCGGGTTTTCGTGATTTTTCATACTCATACAGTTGGAAAAGCTTACTGTCCATCTCATCAGTCGCAACAGCTTGAAGCTGCAAGAAAAAAGGAATCAGGAAAAAAACACCAATTCTTTATTGAGGCCGTCTCACCGTGAAACGGCTTCATTTTAGTCAGCCCAAACTATTAAAAAAAACTACTTCCTGTACAAGTGTGAATTCAAATTTGATTGTGTTTTTTACTAATGGGCTGCTTGTATGGATCCGTCTCATGGTGAGACGGTCCCATACAAGATTTGCTAAAAAAAAAAAAGAACACTCCTCTTCCTTTGCCTAATCATAACATAAGATTCTTATAGAGCCTGTACCTGTTTAACAAGTTTATAAATCAATTTGTCCAATGTAAACAACACATATGATTGATTTCCAATAATAGCTCGACAATCATCCTCGAACTTTGAATTATCATACGAACCATCAAGCAAAAAATAAAGGGCGTTCATAAAACTGCAAAACCAAAAATGAAGTAATAATCAATGAAGTATTGTAATGATGGGGTGCAATTTCATCCGACAATCAAATAAATGCTCCATTACCTCGCATAAGGATCTAAAGAACTTGTATCTTTAGACTGCTTCCACTTTGTTTCAGAGGATGTCGAGTTTGTTTTAGCTGCAAGTATCCTTTCGTACAGCGTCTGGCAAGACATAACAGCACAGATTACCTCCAAGTTTAAATCAAAAACAAAAAGCAAGTGCAAACAAAATATCAAAAATAGGATCACGTTCTTACTTGATGCTGCTTTAGAAGGACAAACAAATTGTCATTTCCGTAAAAAATTCGAGAATCTTTCTTGTCGATGTCCATAGAAACCGATGACACATGTTTCGCAAGAGGCTTAACTGACGATAAGAATCGTTCGGAGTGTGGCAAGTTGTTAGCCTCACCACCTGAATAATGCACCTCTGCTTCACCTTCACTCTCCGCCTTACCTTCAATCTCATCATGTTCAACATCTTCCTCATCTTCATGCTCGTCCCTAGAGCACTCGTCACCAGCTGATTCACTGCCAGACATGTCATCACCCGCCTCAGATGCATTGTCACTATCTTCATCATCTGCATAATTCTCCCCTCCAGCATCCTCACCGTTGCCATCCCTATAGTGCTGATTTTCAGTACTATGCTTTGATTTTGTACCAACTTGTGTACCCGCATCTCCATAAGCAGCAGAGTTATCCTCGTCGACATCACCATTTGGAGATAACTCACCCTCTTCTTTTTCAACCTTAGAATGCACAACAGGTTCTTCATGAAGCCGGTTTGATTTAGTGCCTTGAGAGAAGTTTCCATCGGTTAACGTGGCAGCTGAAGCGTCAAGAGCCTACATCAGAGGAAAATCGGAAGTCAGCAAAGAAAATACACTAAAACAAGAACTAAGGTAAATTTCAAACATAGAACTGAGTACAGAGACATGATGTACCATAGATCGTGCTTGGAGAGCATCATTAGAAGACTTGTGACCCTGAGTGTCCTCATTACCATTAGCAGGCTTCATTAATATTGATTGGGAACCTTCAAAATACAAGGAGTGTCAGCACAACAAAACTGCAAGAGCTTTGAAAGAGTAAAATGTTTGAACCCATGGAGAAATACGCCCACGGTCTATATGAGTTCGCCGACATTTCTATTTTAGACAGTCCCTTTCACTTTTGCGACAATTCTAATTTGGATAATGTCGTCCCCACCACTTTTTTTAAATTCTAATCCAGACATCTCTCATTTTCTCTCATTGCTAATCCTATCCACACAAACTTAATGTCCCGTGTTCTTAATATTTGTGCAAGCAATTACGCGCTGTTGCAATATCAAGGGGACAGAGGGACTAGAATTTAAACCAAAAATTGTTTTGAGATTAAAGATTTGGGTTTGTCTTAAGCATTGTTGTGCATCACCGTTATATGATAAAATATTCCCTAAATCATGGGTTCAACCGAAATTTAATTAAGGTTATACTAAAAATTATGTAACCTAGGATTAAACCAACCTGAAGCCAGTTCTGTATTACTTCTACCATGGCGGTTTTCTGCACCAATTTGCGGTGATGCACTGGTATTGGGTAACCGTTCTGATACTCTATCGGCTGTACCAACATCATTCAAGATCTTTTGCTGAGTATTAGATGACAAGTCTTCTTTACGCATTGACTCTGACTCACAAAAACTAAGCTCTCTAGCAGCTGTATCACCATTATCCCACGAGCTTTTGGAAACCTCAGTGTGTGTGTTTTCTCCATTGTTATTCAGTTTAGACTGCCTATGGACCGCAGCTGCAGCATCAGTAGCTAGATTTCCAAGCATATCTGGCACAGCCCCGTTTCTATTGGGCCGTTGCTGAGATTTAACATCATCAACACCTTCAGTAGTTTGAGCCTGAGACTTAACTCCAAGCATAGGCTCCAAGAAACCCGTCCAAAGCCTCATCACTTTGTTCAGTTGTTCTTTGGTTGAGCAAAGCTCCTCACATGAAAACTTGATTAGTTTATACAAGTCTTCATGGACGTCATCATCGGGATACTCAAAATCAAAATGAGGGACCAAAGGCCTTTTGTTTCCAGCAGCAACTGCCAACAGCATGTCATCCTCTTTCTGCATGTTGTCTTTAATTTCTTTGATCTCGGCAACCAATGCTGTTACAGAAAACAAACATATGAAGAGATTAAGATGAACACAGCCACGATGCAATCACAGTAAGAAAATCAAGGCTGATCATGAAGAACAGCCTGATAAGTACACAAAAAACGAATAAGGAGATCACCATAATAATGTAAGTCATTACCATTTGAAAAAATCAATCAATTCTTCCCCAATGGTAAGTTAGAAGGTCGTAAATATTTCCTCCACCCCCATTATTTTGCTACATTTCCACTCAAAAAGTCGCATGGGAAAAGGAAAAGTTGCAAAATGAGTGGGGCAGACTTGAACTACATGCAGGGGAAAGAAGAAATTAAAAACAAAAGAAGGCACCTTTTGCGCTTAAGTTCTTGGAATCTTGCTGCTTGAAATAGAAGCTCCTATGATCAAGTGACTTGAAGTGGTTCCTTGCATAGATGTCAGACCAAACCTTGTTAAAGTCTGTACGACACTTCGTCCACTCGTCTTGTCTCTGCTTCAGTCGAGTTAAAATAACAGGCAACGAAATAGCTGGGCTTTTACGCAAAATGTCCATGACATCCAAACCATGGTCACCATAGAGACGCTCTATGCACCTTAAATTAAGAGCTGCGAGAGGAATCAAAAAAAAATAAGAAAATACGGACGTTAAAAATAGACAGACTTTTCAGCCAATCACTTCAAAGATTTTCATATAATTAAGAAGAAAAACATACGTGTAAAGTAGTCCTCAATACGAATAGGACCATCTGAGCCGTTATTGGTATTTAAAATGTTCAATAGATCTTCTGCACGTTTGACAGTTGAACTCACAGATTCCAGCAACATGTCCAACTCAAATCTGAAAACGGAAGATGTAAGTTTTTAAATTAGATAACTAAAGAAATGAATTAAAACAAGCACGGCACAAAAAAAAAAGCGTTTATGACAAGTGTACAGTACAGGGTAGACAAAACAATTGATATAAACTGAAAGCTTGCTGATGGCATAAGCATGAATGAAGGATATATTAAGCAGATTCGAAAAAAAGAGCACAGAAAGTAAGAAAAAATGTGGAATTTTAGAAAAGAAAACAGAAAAACAGAAGATAGTGTTTAACAGATTCCGAGCACTGCAGTACTCCAATAGTCACTTCATTAATCCACAACTATTCCGTACTGCATCCACAGGTATATATAAAATACGACTCAAGCGTAGTAGCCAAATAACAGTATTTCTTCTAGGTTGACCTCATAACAACCTATCACCTCACTACAACATTTCATAACAAACTCTAACACATAACAGAATTAGTTGTGCTACTGCTAGCCTTCTAGAATATTCTTATTACGGCTCTTAAATGTGATTAGCTGGAATCTTTTCATTTCAGGTGTGACAAAGGTCTATGGAAATGCATATAAACGAAGTGTGATTGCTCACCTGTCATCTTCACATCTAAAAAGACTTTCCTCATATTGGTTTCGGCGCATGTGTTTAAAGGAGTAGTCCTCACTTCCTGAGGTCACAGAGACCCAATAATCATTCAATACTTGTGAACCAATTTCTGAGCGTTGGCTTGCAGTAGGTATTGGATACTGTGAATCGCAGGGGAACCAAAAGTATCAGAACAAATCTCAGTTAAAACATTAAAAACAAACTGGGATTGTAACATACGTCATTCGGTAAAAGTCGATAGCTAGGTGTGCAACGTTCACAATTTGAAAGATCAAGTTCTTGGATCGACTTAGAAGTGTAATCCTTATTTGTTTTTTCCTTAGCGGGATCTATCTCACGCTTGAGACCTTTATCTTTCTCATCTGGTCTAACCTGTCTCGGCAAGGGCCCATCACTCAACAAAGACTCTGCAACTCATAGCACATTCCATCAGTGATCAATCACTCATAGTAGAATCAAAACTGAAAACAATGTATCAAGAATCACCAAAAGTATTCATATAGATGACTTAAAATATCATACAATAACATGATAAAGGATAAGCTAAGAATCTGATACAAATCAATATATCTATTTCCTCATCATTAAGAGACCCAAAGGAAGGTTTTAACGTTTAAGTACATACTTTTGTTCATGATTCCAGCGAGAAATCCATCTGCAAAAAGAAAAAAGGAAATAAAGATTCCAACAAGGACAACAACTCTCCACGGAAAATTTGGCCTCTAGAACTAAAAATAGATTGAGTCGAAAAGAGTAATTCAATCTTACCTATATTCTCACAACGCTCCAAAAATTCAGTGAACCCATGCATAAGATCCGGATGCTTCCCTAGTAGATCAGCAACCTCAAAAAGGCAACGAAATCTTTTATTTATCAAACCCATTAACCAAACATCGACATATCTTTATTAAAATGTCCAGGCGATATAGCGAGTTAAATTGTATTTTTCTCATAATTGATTCATTTGTTTTTGAAACAGTCTCTTTAATGCAAGGATCTCTTCCTTAAGAGGATATATTATACTCCTGGAAAGATATACAAGCTTACGCATCTAGCTAAAACCATACAGGATTTAGTTTCTCCATCTTTAGTTCTATTCTTTACCAATGTTACATAATTCGCCGGCAGATTCGCTTTTCAAATTCGCTATTCACTCAAAATAACCACAAATAGCCTCAAACCAATTATAATTCGCTTATAACGATTCACGATATGCCGATTCACGAGGAAATTAGCAAATCATGTGACATTGTTCTTTACTGTCCCATCACTTTATTATTTAATTCTTTCTTCAAAGGGTTCTATACACACATCTTCAATTAAACTACCAACTGAATTTAATAAACAGTATCTAGCTATTCTTAAACAACTTTTAGCAGACTTAACTTCAATGTAGATGGAATGCATCATAAGCTAAACTACGGATAGAGAGTACCACCAGCAAGCAAAATTGGTACATACCAGACTTTGTAATTCACTTCGAGTAATTATTTCTGTGCTGTATATATGCAGACACTTCAAAAATGCTTGATAATCATCCGGACTAGACAGCTTCTCCTTGACCTTCTCACAGAATATGAATTCTTGATTATATATGCCTAGTACACAGTGGTTGAGCAGGAGATGAAAATCAAAGTAAGTAGAGTGATCAAACATTCTAAGACAATTAAAAAATAGATACAAGAACCAAAACATTTCTTGCGAAAACCACATCAAGTCAAATTCAAGAGTAAAGAAACAAATTTTTCCGAGTATATTTTTACTTGTAACAGAAAAATTCTGTCCATCTAAAGAATAGAATATAAAACATTTAGTACATTGGGATAAGGAATGCTAGCATTAAAAATGACACATTTACAATCGAGAACCCACGTAAAAACATAAAAAGTTCCTTAAATTATAGTTCACCATCAGCTCATGTATAGAAAGTACAAGTATGTATCCAAGAGTATCTATCTGCCTAATCCATTCTTGCCTATTTACACCCAGAAATGCTAATATACCGGAATAGTTTTATTTTAATGAGTTAAGAATCAAACTAAAAATTACCATAAAATGGGTAAAGTATTAGAAATACTAATCATTATGGAGATAACCACAAAAGCTACACATTAAATTTCATCTTGGCGGCTTAATGGAAACTAATAGTCTTTGACGAGCTTGAATTGTGCTATCAAACTATGTGATTTGGACACAGATCCAAATGCCTGTGTCCGATGCATGTCCGAGAATTGGGCTCATCAATGCTTGAGATATTTGGAGCATAAGAAAAATGTCTGAAATTCGTACGCATGCATGGCTACAACAATCATATCTTCATGTGAATGCAACCGATGTTGCCATGTATGGCTCAAGAAAAACTCAATCTAAATCAAAAAAGCTCGAGAACTATACCAACTTTTTGACGCTTAGAGTAATAAAGATTAAATATGTAGTTATTTATCTAGTGTGATCACGCGTCAAACTCCAACATATTATCAGCACTTCAATTGTATTTAAGCTGAATATTTATTTCACCTCCATTATTCAATAAACTGTGACTCTAAGCTCTACCAACATACCCATGGCAGATAAAATAAGCATGGAGATATTCTTGCCATATAAGAGAACTTACTTCTCACAGCAGCCTTGTCATCAGGTGATGCTATAATAGAATTTGCACCAAAACCTTCAACTTTACGAGCAGGTTTTCTTTTTTCAGGAAGACGTTGGACGTTGAAATCCCTATTTGTATCATGCTCAGGTTCTCTATCATCCATATCCCGACTCCTCCTTTCACGGTTATCCTTGTCACGCTTCCTCTGATCTTTGTAAGCTTTCGCAGACCCTCTCTCATCATCCAAATCAGGGCGCTCAACGCTAAGATCGTGCTCAGCATGGGAAGTGCCAACTCTATCCTTGCGCCAACGCTGTTGGCACACAAGAATATATGATTAACAGCTTATATATAGAAGTTCAATGAAGTAATAATCTTCATTGACAAAGATTTCACAGATTGAAATTTCTTACCTTATCCAGATGCATTTGACGTGATGCAGGCGCAGAGCTTCTTTCATCGTAACGATGTAAACTAGTTCGACTATGGTGAATAGCTGCTGCTCCCGAATTATCGGGTAAAAATCTAGTGAACTCTTCTAGCAGATCTGGCTGATCTTCAAAAAGCTGTGAAACCTGTAGGTAACAACCAGCATCAAATACTTGAGGCATCACTATAAAAGCAATCTTACAGAAATATAAGCATCACCTACTACTATACAATACTCGGTCAAACACCATGAACTTACCTCGTCGTAAACTTCACCGATGTTTTTATGCTCCTTACGGTACATATTTAGTATATCAAGGAATGACTTATATACTTGATCGTCGTTTTGGAACCGCTTCTGCAAAGAGGGGGCATCAGTTACAAGCAAAAACAGCAACCACCAAAAGAGTACATGACACACCAATTGGTTGAGGGCTAAATATAATGTGATTCATTAACTTATCAAAAGTGTACATGACACAAAAGCCATAGATGTATCACCTTTATCTTGTTAACAAAATTTATAGCTTCTTCAAACTCCACAGCTTTCTTTGGAGGAGGCTCCTCATCATCCAAGGTGATCTCATACCCCTTGGGCAAAAAAGTATTGAATCCATAAATCAGATTATTATGCCCCTTGAATAATTCCTTAACCCGAGCAATGACACCCTCGGTGTCAATCCTGCACATCATATGTAATAAATAATCATCACATTTTCCTTTTTGGGCGGTAAATCTACAGACATATTTCAATTAGTATTACAAAAGAAGGGAAAAAACCTAGTTCAATGTAGTACATAACTTGTTGGCAAATTCAATATTTAAATTCACAATTCGCTTATATAGCCGATAATTAGCCTAAAACCAATCACTTATTTTGTTTCGCGATTTGCAAGAATATTAGTAAATCACATGATGATGACCTCGTAACTAAAACCAAAACCTTACCTTTGTGCCTTAAAATCTTTCATGACCTCTAGGAAATGGTCATATTTATCCCTTTGATCCTGAAACATCTCCTTCACTTCTTTAAGATATTGAAGGGCATCATCTGTTGTTAACTTTTGTCCTCCAACTGCTCCTCCGCCATTGTTCTGTGGTTGTCCATATCTTCATAGAACCACACAAAATATCAACCAATTTATGCATAATTTTTACAATAAACCATCAATTTTTTATAGTAAAAGCCAACAAGAAAGATCAAAGTGAAAAGAAATCTCTAATGAAAAAAATATATATATTTTTGCAACCCTAACTGCTTAATTTCCCAAGAAAATTACAAACTTTCCCTCAAAAAGTAAGATTTACCCTTAAAATCATCAATCAACAAAAGTATCACCAATTACAATTTTAGGGTTTTCTTTGCATATTTATCACAATTCATTTGAATACAGGTTTCAAATTAACAGTTCTAAATAACCCAACAACAAAAATGAAAATTAAAAAAAGAACAACCCATGTTTCAATTCAATTAGTTACATACTATAATCAAGACCAAAACATGATCAAAAATAAAAAAAAAAACAAATTAATCATAATTAACTCACGATTCTCCTCTAGAAGTACCAAAAGGTCGTTTAAAATGAGAGCCGGTAAAGCTCTCATCCCTTATTCTCTTCATCCTGCAATACCCAAAACAACATACTCCATTTAAAACCTAAGAAAATTAAGAATTCCAATAACCACAAAATTGCTCAATTTCAAAGCAAACAAAAACTATAATTAACATATAGTAAATTCAAATAACTACCTTTATGATTATCTCCAGTAATTAGATCTAACCCTATAAACCACCAAAATTAAAAGTTTAAAAACGCAAAGATCAGCACAATTGATAAGAACACTTGGGTTCAATTATGAACAAAACCCTTATGGCTTCTTAATTGTTTACCAATTATTGGTTTCTCAAAGTTAGGCCACAAGAATACAAGTTAAACTATGTGCTTTGAAACAAGAGGTGAATTGGAAGTAGAAGAAAGAAACCAAATTTGACAGAGAAATCAAAATAGGTGAGAAGTTGAGAGAGAAAGAAGAGAGATGAAATTAAAAGGGTGAAGACTCAAGAATGAAGAGTAGCATTGTATTTTCGGGAGAATTGCAAATTTAACTCTAACCCTATTTGTATATTTGTATATGTCTTTTAAATTTGCTATATTATTCCACATGATCTCTCTCGAGTTGAGGGGCTTATTGGTCACGCTCTTAGAGATGAAGCAAAATTTGATAAATTCTTTGAAGACTCTGTGTAATATTTAACAATTATAATATTTTTTTACAACTTTATAAACACTTGACCTATACTAGTATACTACTTAAATTAGTATTGAGGAATAAATTCTTTGAAGACTCTGTGTAATATTTAACAATTATAATATTTTTTTACAACTTTATAAACACTTGACCTATACTAGTATACTACTTAAATTAGTATTGAGGCCCACAACTTTTCGGGGCCCTATGCAGTTGAACATGTTCAGAAGCTCCCCTCCACGCTCTCCTTTATGGTTATGCATTGTCGCCGTCCTTCTTTCCCCAAACCCTAGTTATAGTTTTTTATAAGTAGGATACATAGGGTAAGATGACGAGGATTGGACATGTTTTTAGTTATTTTTTAATAAACTTTTATATTATTTTTTTGGCTATATTTGAAGAGGGTTAGTTAAAATTAAAATCAAACCTAAATCTCGAAATTTAAGGAAATTGAAATTGAGATAATCATGAGATGATGTAATAATTGAAAGTTTTTTATCAGCATTTGTAATGAGAATTTGATTTTATCCACGTGATAGAACCAATCAAGAGATTACATCGAGAAAAGAAGTTAAAGAACTAAAGGCTTAAAAGACAATATTTGGAAGTAAAAATCTGGCATGTGATAGCATTTTGATCATAGCTATTGATACACAAGCAAAAATAATGCGAATCTAGTGTCATTGAAAAGATAATTTCAAGATATTCCCATCGATATACTATACTCCCCAACGACACAGTTGGATACCTGAGCGAAAAGTAATAGTCATTTGACAACAGTAATTTCCTTGATCCGCGCGAGTTAATTTCGATATGAGAATTAGTTAGTTTTTTGGCTAGTTTATGGCTAATTGAGTAATTTTAGAATTAGTTACATCGTTTCTCAGCTAATTATCAATCCTTTAAGTTTTTAATTTAGGAAAAAGAAAGTAGGGGTATTGAGGGGACTAGAGAGGAGAGGGGATGGGCAAAGAGGAGTAATTACTATGTTCTCCTTTTAAATCTTTCAAAGCTTTTTTTATGAATCTTTCGATAATAAAATAATTTTTTAAAAAATCTGAATGAGTTTTACCTTTTAATCCTCTTTTCTCCTTCTCCCTTTTGCAATTGATACTCAAATAAAAAAAAAGAAGGAATCCCTTAATTCTCCTTTCTTTCATCCTACTTTATTTCCTCTTATCCAACCATATGTAAATGTTAATCATGTTTTTATAGTATTGTTGTAAATTGTAATAGGTTTGTTGAAATATTTATTGTCTCAATTAATATTATTATCTAGTTTGCTTATAATCTTGATACACTTTTAAATACAATATATTTTCATTATTAAAGGAAAAACATTTATGGACTAACTTGCTCTTTTCCTGATAAAGAAAATATATACTAACACCAAAAATATTAATGAAGGGAAAAACCCTAGTCGTTAAGTTCACAATAATCTTGGCCAAAGTAAGTAAAAAAAAATTATAAAAAAAAAAAAAAAAAAAACTCTTAAAAGAGAATAGTAGCACAATAGCTTGTCAAACCAATCTTTACCAATATTGATATCTTTCTAGTTAACAATCAGAAAATGCACCCCTGAATTAGGACCTATTTTAGTGGCAGCAAGTATCATATTCTCCAAGCAAGATCTGAATTTGATTCTCATTAACCCTACACATTATACCCTATAGTTAATAAAAATATGCACAATATACGTTGCAACTATGTTACGAAGAGAAATAACTATGAAATCCCAAAAGCCTTGTTATTAGCATGCCAAATTCAATAGATGGGAGCCTTAAAGTAAGCAAACAAGAGCATCCTCTTAGCTAAAAAATGAATCCAATACAAGTCATTGATATGAAATGAAAAGTCCATATATATAATAAGTGATTTACAATATAAAAATCAAGTTTAGATTTATCTCTCCATTTATATAATATTTTAAACATAATTAATAGAATAAAATGAAAAAAAGTAACACACTTTCTGATCGAATAGAAACAAATATTATCGCAATCAAAGTTAGCAATATACATATCATATTGATCCCATTGTCCTCCCTAAAATGTTGCAACACTTTTAATTTGGCTAATGGTTTCATTTCTCTCTTTAATTCTTATTCATACATCTTTAACTTTTTCCGTACGATTTAATTATCTTTGTAATTTTCTTAATATACGTGCAATATTATATTGTGCTAATCTTAGTATTATTTAGTCGAGATTATAATTCTTTCTGGGAATGGTATATAAAGAAAGATATTTGCTCCCTCGTTTATAATTATAATTTTAATCAAAATTATTTGTAAATATCAAACTAATTGAATTTCTACGTCTTTTGGAGATCATAATTTTTGATTAAATATGCGAGAGAAGTCAAAGTATTTTAATGGTCTCGAGTTATATATGAGATAACTTGTTTAAACATAAAATATATCCCCACTTACTAAACCTAAAAGTATTGTTGCATTTTGCACATTTAACAATGCAGTAATTCAATCTTAAATATCTTTAATTGTGTGTAATAAAAAATTCTAAAAAGTTAATAAAATTTAAATAGAGAAGAATCAAACAAGATTTTACTTGATTGTATTTTAACTTATGGATTAAAAATAAGTGATCTAAATAATGTCAAAAAAATAAATGAGACTATTTTGACAGGTTAAGATGGAGTATAAAAAGTAGACTTGCATCATTAAAATGTAATTCAAGTGATTTATGAAGAAATATTAGTAAATGGTTTAAATTGGACAAAAGGAATTCATTGATAAATAATTCTTATAAGAGTCCGTTTTTGATGAGATAACCTTAAAAAAAGCTCATATTTTAGTAATTATATTAGATAGGTTGTTCAACCCATATATAAAAAAACGTCTCACGGTAGGACTGTGTCACACCAGAATTTGTGTTCATTGAAGAGGTTCTCATGAGTTACTTTGGGTAAACGTGGGGAACTATATTGAGCATCTTATAGATAACCAACTTAAGGGGCCAAATAAAGCTTGAAATGGCCATAATAGCTGACGTGCTGGTGCTCCACACACCAAAGCTCTCTTGGAAACCATAGTTCACACTTGATATACTCCCCATGTGCCATTTAATTTGCAGCATTTTTTATTTTGGTCCGTCCCACTTAATTTACATCATTTTTATTTTTGAACTATGGCCCACCACTTTCTTTTAATCTCATCAATACATTTTAACTCTCTCTTAAATTTAACCACACAATTTATTCTCTCTTTTCATTTATTACCATTATCTACCTTTTTCTTAAAAATACTAAATTTCTCTTTGCTTCAAACTATATAGGACGGAAGGAGTACACGAGTTCTCATTTAATATGAATGAGAATACGCTCAATCATATTTTAAATTTTTATCGGGATAACAAAATTAGCTATTAAGAAATTTAAACAAAAATCTTAATTATATAGTTGTCGCTTTAAGATACGTTATATACTCTATACAACCCTTTATGTAAAAGCCTTTTGAGTTAGAACTATGGATGTAACACATGCCCTTCTAATATGACAGTTAATATTCCACTTACAGGTATAAAGGTGGAGATTTGACGCATAACTTTCCGTTACATTAGCTCTGATACCGTGTTAAAGAACTAAATATCAATAACTTAAAGCTTATAGTTGTAGGCTTGTAGCACAGATATATACTATATATTCTACTACACCCATTTATTATGATAGCCAAATTAGGTTAAAACTATGAATGCAACTACTCTAAACAATAGGATGATTGATGCCAAAAGGTGAAGAATCCTAGTGTAAAATCTTGGATGTGACCGTGCTTACTAAGATTTGCGAAGTTATTTCGAGGATGATTCATAGTTGTTGTTGCTTATATTGCGATAGTTAGTAACCATCTAACCTCAAACCTTTACAATGCAGTCATACGAATACGCTGATTGATGAGAACCGAGAAGGCACAAAGGTGAAGAGTGTACACATTTATTTTCTATGGGCTCTAGCTAGAATTGGTGATGCTCATGCCAAAAGGGTACAATTTGCCCAAAAGAAGTGAAAAGTTTACAACAATTTCTGTGCATCCTGAACAAGCTTTACATGATAGACAATTCCCTTCATCATGTAAATTCAATAACAAAGTACTCCTCCGTTTTCTTGAATCTGCTACATTACGTAAACTAAATCGAAAGTTTTTTTTTATGTTGGGTAGCAATCCAGAGCGACAGAGGAAGTACGTACATACCATACATACATACACTGATACACACATACATACATACAAGTAAAAGCTACTATGACTAGATTCACCACCAAGATCAGGAATTAATAGGGTTATGAATTTCATAAACTTCAGGACATTGCCATGAACAAGGGAAGCTTAGATATATTATAATTCTACCATGATCACTGTAATGCAAATTACATGTACATACTGAAAATTTACAAGTAAATTTAGTAAGGTGATGATTTATATACAATGTTAATCATGCCCTTTTATCCAACAGTATCAATAATATTTTCTGTGTCACTGAATTTACAAAGAGACTAAAACAATTGCAAGACATAATTCAATGCCAATATATAAATGTGTACATATCTCTTACAGAAGTTAACAATTTCCTCAAGCGGGCGTTGTAAAGCGAATGATGATCGGTTTTGGACTATCTTCGACCATTTTTGATCAAACTGACATTCAAAAGGCAAATTAGCTGGCAAATACGTTGATGATCGATTTTGTACTATGAGCATTTTTATGGAATTAAGCATTCAAAAGGCGAAGTAGCCAGCAGATACGTTGACGATCGGTTTTGTACTATCTTTGAGCATTTTTGATCGAATTGAGCATTCAAAAGACAAATTAGCTGGCAAATTATGTTACACCGGTTCTGAAGCACCGGAAACTCCATTATCATTAACTTGACAGCTTAAAATCACTGGTTCACAACTTTCTTGCCATGGGAAAACAGCCTTATCACCACCTTGAACATTACTAATACTCATAGACTGGTTCTGGTTCTGGTTCTCCTGAGGTAAGAAACATGGAGCTTGTGTTTGACACTGCAATCTAATTCCTTTATTATCATTAGACAGGATTCCATAATCACCTTCTTTGAAACTAGTACCAATATCAGTAGTATTAAACCCAAAATTACCCAATTCGATATCGATTTTTCCTCTAAGACCAATCAAAAGAGCCCTTAATCTCAATAACTCAGCTTCAAGAGCTGCCTGCCCTTGAAGCTTCCTATATAACTGTTGATTCATAAACCTAAGATTCTTCACTTCCTGTTCTAAGTGAGCTGTATGTGCTTTCTTCTTCTCCCTATACTTCCTAACCGCCTCTCGATTTCCCGAAGCTCTCCTAGGCTTCAATGATGGAGGTTCACATCTGTTTTTGGTATCTTCTTCAGAAGAAAACACTTGGGTATGAGTATGGTAGCAAGTATGAGTATGTATGGCATCAGGGCCAGGTGGGTTGCAAGTATGAGTATGAGTACAAGTTCTTTTGTTATGCTTCAAGATTTCATCAATAATTGAAACTGAATCAATTGATACTGATCCTCCTGGGAGTGAATTATTATTGTTGTTGTTACTACATGTACTTGGGTTTTGTAAGAAAGCAGGGTCAGAAGGCTCTATTTCACCATCATCCATGTTCTTTTTTTGGTTGGGGAATTTAATCAAACAGTTGGTGTGGGTTAGTAAAATGAACACCAAATCAAACTATAAACCAAAAAGCTTCAATCATTTTGGGATATTTGAATTAATTTAGATAAAAATCTGTCTACAATGAACATAATTGACCAAAAAATTCATACCCAAAAGTTCAATAGTGGAAGAACAGAACCAAAGTTGACTTTACAAGGCAAGAATATATGCAAAGTAAGGAAAGAAAAATTGCAAAGCTCTAATTAATACCATAATCAATTGATTGATTGCACAAAGCATAGATTCTCAAAAGTAGCAAATCCTGAAAACCCACTACAATTAGAAAGGACCCAATTAAGAAGAGATGATGAGCATTAATTAACAACAAAAAATTGGTATTTTCAGATTGAAAAATAAAGAAAGATGGGTACTTTTTTGAGATTTGAGGAACCCTAGATGGAGATACTTCACAAGAATATCAAAATTTTGATGCTTTGACAACCTAACAAGTGATAAAAGAGAATCCTTAGAAGAAGTAGCACATTGAGGTAAAATTGGAAATTGGAAGTTGGAAGAAACAAGAAAGGAAGATGACCTTTTTGGTGGAGGAGGAGACAAATTAGAGGAGATAGTCAAAAACCACTAGTATAAGAAACCCCTAATTAATTACTACTCCCTCCGTTTCCTATTGATGTTCTCATAGGGAATGTTTATGAGAATTAAGAAAAGTGGAATCTTTTATATAGTGGAGATATTATTTTATTGAATAATAAATTTGATAGAGGAAAAGTGGGGACTCATGAGAATTAAGAAAAGTGGAATCTTTTATATAGTGGAGATATTATTTTATTGAATAATAAATTTGATAGAGGAAAAGTGGGGACCACAAATATTAGGAAAGTATTTAAAGAAAGTTAGTGGAAAAAATATGGGGACCACAACTAATTAAAAAATGTTTTTATGAAGTTAGTGGGAAACATCTGGGGACCATAAGGAATATTAAAATGTTAAAATGGAGTTAGTGGAAGATATGTGGGCTCACAATTATTATTAAAATATTAAAATGAACTTTTGTAAAGACGACTCTCAAAAACCTAGTCCAATTCTGAATATATATTATTACAACTCTAAATATAGATTTGGACTGAACTTTTGAGAATCGTCTTTACAAAAGACAGTCTCTCAAGAGAGCACCTATAACGCTCTTTGTGGTTGCTACACTTATATAATGATGATCTATACGAAGTTTATCTCTATCTCTATGTACTACGTTTGTCATGTCATGTTGGATTATAAATAATTTTTAACTTATTTTGTTTGTTTTTGGAAGTTTTACCACTTCAAATTAGGTGAAATATAAAATTATATTTATATATGCTTTTAACTAATAATTTGAGTAATTTTATAATTATTCATGGCCTAAAGTCATATCATGAGTCCATGAGTCGTGCAAAAGTAAGTCAACCCGTGTGTATGCACTGCGGCCCACATTCATGCCATGGGTCATGACATGCTTACCAACACAATTCGTTGTCCGCAACAGGTAGAAAGCCTACTTTTAAATATGTTTTATCGTGTTCAACCATATCGTCGTATCGTGCCTTAAGTGAGCCATGCCTGAACGACCCACATGCCAGCCTGATCCACTACTACGTGACCTGAGGTCGAATCCTATCCTCTTACCCTCTCAAGTTGAGTTGAAGCCCCAAGTTACACAAGCACAACAAACCAACATAATGTTAATCTTGTATCTTAAAAAATAAACATGCCCATTCATTAGACATCAGAATTTACAAATAAATGGCCCATTACCAATTACCAATTAACACTAAAACTAAACAAGCTAATTGGTGAGGGCTAAAGAATGCAATAAGCTTTTCTATCTAATCCTATACAAAAGGGAAACATAATATGATATTAATACTGCATTAAGAATAAGAATATGTGGGCGATAACTTAGCGTCCAAATCGTGAACGAGGCAGCCTAAAAAGGGCTAATTCGCCCAGCCATCTTCAACAATATCTCAGGGACAAAGCGTCTCATAGGTGGCGCCATTGCATCTTTGGCTAAAGCTTCCTGATCATCTGCATGTATGACGGAGACCATATGCTCAAACAGTTCGTCTTTACCGCCTCTTAGTGGATCCTACAATAACGATCTTGTTATGTTAATCAAAGACTTGGTTACACAGATGCATCATGCATGCACAAATTATTAGATGTCTTTCTGTTTCAAACACGGATCGACTACTATATGCTTTTAGTTTTGAGGTTATTCGGGCATATGGGTTTTTGGATAAAGGATTTAAGGTATTTTCCTATAGCGGGGTTAGAGAACTGAAAGATGGCAAAGATGGGTTCTATTGTCACGAACTGGTATTTGAAGCGAAAAAAAGGGATGAAGAAGATGAATGTGTTCCATTGTCGAGGATTGTTAAGACATTCCCACGGATGTTCGGCATAGCCGCATAGGGGAAAAAATGGATTGAAGAAGAGAAATGGTAAGAAAACAATAAAATCCCACTTTAGTGCAAAGAAAGTCTCACGATATAGGTACCTGCAGCCCCACAGCCCGAAAAATCCCACTTTCACCAACCCAAAAAACTGGCTATGGTCTACCCAACACCTACTGATTGCCTCACATGATTCACTAATCTTATCGTGAATCGTGAATCGAAAAAAGTGAATTATGGTCGCTTTTGGACTATTTATGGGGCAGGTTGAGTGAATTGTAAATTCAAAAAGCGATTAGATGGCAAATATGTCACACTGTTCACCACAATCCTTCAAGAATAAGGAGGTTGGTGTCACGGTCCTCACGGATATGCAACACCACATGTTTAGTGCATTTAGGAGGTATCTAATATTGGTAGTTGATTTCTAACGTGATGAGCGTTACATAGTGCTTCTAGAATAGAAGCTAATCCTTTCACAAAACGGTTTTCTTTTATTCGGGGGTAAAGAAGAATCGGGCAATGGGGGAGAGGGAGTTGATCCTAATCATTTTGGGAGGCATTTTTATCAAGCGAAAATATTGAAACCATTAAAAAGCATATATATTCATCATGACAACATAAGGGTTCGGAAAATTCCCACCTGTACAAACAAATCAGTATGAGTTTTCCCCTCGTATAGAATCAGTTCAGCGTGAGCACCAGCTTTTCTGAGAGCATCAGCGAAATTTTCACTGCACACAAAGATATTTATCGTTACTCGTTATACTTAAAAGACGTGTATAAGTTCAAAAAAGTTAATGTGCAGCTGGTTGAAAAAGATTAGACCTGGCTAATGATGGGATGGAGTTGTCGTTAGTTCCATGGAAAAGAAAGAAAGTCGGCAACAATCGAACAGCTTTTTCAATGCTTTTATCTTGCACAAGAAGCTCTGGAGAATACTTTTTCAAAGAACTTTCTCCTTCCATAATGCTGCAAGATCATATAGTATCCATTACATTAATTTGCGTAAAACAAAAATGAAAGTAGAGGTATTCATTCGGGTCAACAGATTGATTTCGGGTCACGTGTTTTGAGTCGGTTCAAAATCGGTGTCCACATTAATTTTTACATAATTTTAAATTCATTTTGAAGTCCGGTCAAGTCAGGTTTGGGTACAAGGTCAGATAAATATCGGGTCAGCGGATCTGTTTTGAACACCTCTAACTGAAAGCAAATGTAGAGCACAATCATAGGCAGATACCTTAAGAATATGGTTCGGTAAAGGCCCCGCTTGTCAAAGTGATCAACTAAATTCACCAAGTTGTACCTAATCCACAGAGTTGAAGGAAATAGTTAGATACATCGATGGTAGACATTTACATTTAATGCAAAAAATTGAATCTTCAGCAGTAAAACAGTTTGATACTAAATTTTACGATCTATACAGGCATGTAGAATCTATTGCACTAACACAAACTAGTGTCACGTGAAATATAAACAAGAGAGAATCCAACCCTTCATAGAAGGTCGTTTTCCGTCCTAATGCAATTAAGTTTGAGATGGTTTCCTTGTTTTAGTAGTATAGACCCTATTTTGGGGAATGAAAAATCTATATTTGCCAAAGAAAAAAAGAGAGAATCCTGATTGATTTTGTAAAAATTCAACTTAATACTCTGCTTACTTTAGAAATTTCAAGTAGGTGTTGGCAAACTTTTGCTAATTCCTAGGATCAACCTATCACTATGGATTACGGGTGGATTGAACCACAAGACAATGTACTTGCCATTTATGAAGCAAAACAAGGGAGAAACAACGTAAGCGATTTTGACATTCAATCGGCATTTACATTTTACAGAACATCAGTGTTGTAAAAGCATGAAAAAGAGTGCACAGAGATGGGGATAGTAAAAAAAGAAAAATCTAGATTGGTACTTACCCGCCAGATAGAGCAAAATACGATTTTATCTGTGTGACACTCCAAGAACAACTTTGTCCTTGCGACTCTTTGGTCGCCTGCTCGAAGAGAGCACAAGCTGAAATATGTGCACCAGCTGATTGCCCAACAAGATAAATCCTATACCCACACAAGAAAAGGCTAACAAACAGGATGACAAAAGGCAATCTTTTTATTAATGGTATAACTATAAGTCAAAAATACCTGTCAGGATCCCCTCCAGAAGCAGCGATATTATTGCATACAAACGAGATACCTTGGGAAACATCTTTGATCATGTCACTAATGGTTCCTTGAGGAAAGTTTCTGTTTGAAAAGTTTGAAGTGAGAAATAAGAATTGCCTTTTGATCACGTCAAGCAGACAACAATGCGTAGAAAGAAAAACCACGAGCAACAGCCAAATGTATCGTTTGCAATTAAGGCTTTGAAAAAGAGGAAGAACAAAAAAGATGCAGATACACCAATAAGAATCACAAACTGTAACCAATTAATACTGCTTATATTTAAACTACCCTGATACTATATGCGAGTGAATCAATTCTGTAATTGTTAAATAAAGCCCAGAAAATACACTCTAATTCTTTATCGAGGCAGTCTCATCTTGAGATGACTTCAATTAGGTTGGCCCAAACTATTTAGAAAAAAATAACCCTTCCTGTACAAGTGAGAATTCAGTTTTCGTTGTTTTCTTGGTGTTTTTTTACTAATGGACTGCTTGTATGGGCTCGTCTAACAATGAGACGGTCTCATACAAGACTTGTTGATGAATAAATCACTGGCTTATCATCAAATTGGAATTGACCAATTAAGGCCCAACATGTCAAGTCCAACTGGTTTGGCCATTTGACTCGGCTTGAGTTGCAGTTTCTAGCCAAATTAGGCCCATGTGGTCAGGATTCTACCAGCTCAAGTATAGGTCATTACCTGAAACTTAAGGCAAAAATGGAACGGGATTTTCAAACCAGTCTTTTCTCGATCAACACTAAAACTTTCTAACCAGAATCATAAGTTGGCTATGCATCAACTCCTTACCTGTAGTCAAGACAGGCCACTATGATATCTCTCTTAGCCAACTGTAGTCCAAGAAGGGAACCCCAAGCTTTGTACCTAAATCAGCAAGACCAGAGAAATTCGACATCAGTTACAAGGGCGGCAAATATGAAATAAGTAAAGGTCTTGAAAAATATATACCCCACTCAAAATAAGTTCTTAAAAAATCACTTACCCAATAATCCAAGCTCCACCGGTTACAAATATTACAACTGGCTTCTTTCCATCAGGATTTGTTGGCAAGTAAAGGTCTAACCTGAATTTTAAGCAAATTATCAAATTGAAATAGGGGCCAAATAAATGAAATAAGTAAGAGTAATAATATATATTAATCCCAAGATTCACTCGTCTAGGAAAAGTGCGATACTACAACAATAACAATGCCAAAGTTTAATCCCTTAATCCCATACAAAGGGGTTGGCTTCATGAACCGATAATCTAGTCCCAGCAATCGTCCGCATTTTATTTGTTTCCGGTCTTGCTCGCACATACCAAGACCACCGAAAATAGTTTTGTAAATTCGTTTACACAATGTTCCCTATGACCAAAAACAAATAAAAATTAGAATGAAGACATGCCTATTTCTTGGTTGATCTCCATAAATGATACTCCGGTGTACCATGCTCGAAAAGTAGTAATGGTAGGCAACTGCACAAAATTGATTGAAAATAATTGCATCAAGATCTGTTTTTAGTGAGCGAAAGGCAAATGATTATAAGTCGTCTATATTTTTAGTAATCATTTCTGCGGAGACAGTCAAAAATCTTAAATGAGTTCCCACATCTGGAATATCTAGGCTATCAAGAATTGTTACTTGTTAGTACCTCTATCTTGCTTGTTATTAAATGTCAGATTGTTACATTTGCTCAGATGATCATCTTACCTTGAAGGAAACCAGGTAAAAGTAGCATGGCATAACAGAGAAGCGCAAGTAGTCTAATAACCCAGCGGTAGCCTATCCTGTATGCGTAAGTGATTAGAAAACGAAATAGCTCACAAAATATGGATAGTCTAATACAATATTCAAACATGAATTACAAGACCATGAAGCTTATACAAGACCAATTATAGTAATCTAAAATTGGAGTATTAAGGAGTTGAACATAAACAGATCAAGACCAAACAAGCGTGTAGTCAATGAAATTTCACATCTTGAAAATCAGCTCGCATAATTACTAATGACTATTGATTAACCAACCAAATTTGAACCCATCATTGTACCAAGTGAAACACAAGTCCACCCACTATTTGAGATAGTGGTTGTGCCTTAAAAAACCCGTCCAACCCCTTTAACACTATTCCTTGACCTTAGATGAATTTCTTCCATCATCTTGTTGCCCTATTTCGGTCGTATCTACACTATCTTCATTCTTCACTGCATGGATGTCACATATTCTTCTAGGAAAGACAACTCTCATTTTTTCAAAAAACAAAGAATGATATCAAAAAACATCATGATATTTAATTCACTAAAATCTTGAGGAATGAATAATCCAACATAAAGCAATATTTTATTCAATATACTTTTAGGAGATAACTCTTTTCAATATTTAAGACTGCTACATGTTATCCCTTCACTTCAATCATAGCCATATACCCATTCTACCATTCTAGTTTATTATCGCCACTCACCATTGTTACCTAATCTGCACCAAGGAAATGGACGATTCTAAAGTCACTAACTATTTTGTCAAATAAGTCAAACACCATACTACTCACATGTTTAATACACATATCTGGGATCAGATTTTATGAGGTTTGTACACAAGATTCATACAAGAAAAGAATTGAAAGCAATAAAACTCAACGAGGTTCTATCATAAAACCAATTGGTAATAGGAGGAATAGCCCATCAAGCTTTAGTCAACCTATCACATGTGGGTTATTTTTCTACACTCTTCCTCGCATATGAACCCATTTTTTAAATTGGGCAAACGTCATTCTTTTCAAACCCACAAGTTATTTTATATGAAAGGCCTAGATTTTTTTACAGTTAATTGGAATCGTCGACTTAGATGCCATTATAAATGACCGCACGCAAATCCAATGAGATTTCATGCTAAAATCATTTGGTAATAGAAAGAGTAGCTCATCAAGCACATATGTTAGTCGTCTCTAATTCTCCGATGTGACACATGTAGGTTATTTTCCAACAAGTCGCTAGCTGCCAAAGTGCCAAGTATGAGCATTGAGCACGCATGTGCTGCTCTATCCACACATGTAGTCCAAAGGACAATAGAATATATATATATATATATAATAACAGCTAGTTTCCTGAGAGACCATCTTTACTCTATAATTTTTCTAATGGGCCAACTCAATTAGAGATGGTCTCCCTAATGGGCCAACTCAATTAGAGATGGTCAGACACCGTCTCTCACAAGAATTTGTGATATAATAATGGTCTAAATCTAACCCACAAAAAACTAAACATAATACATTAGTTAAAATAGCAGAATATAATGACAAGAAGAACTAATCTCCAACTCTAATTCCGTGGTTTAAGCATTGCTACTAAAAACACAATACATAAATAACAATAACACAAATATTCAAAAACATGCAAAAAAACCCAACCAAACTATCAAATCAAAAACAAAATTCCAACAATTAAACAAAATCATTCAAAAAAATTAAGCAAAATTGAAATATCAATGAAAAAGTTACCCAAGGTATCTAAGGAGCTTGAAACTAAGACCGGTAATCAAGTAAGTCTCAGAAGCAGCATGTCTAATATCTTGTCCGAATGACTGCGAAGATTGATCCATTTGACCGGGAATCCTCCGGCGGTGAAGCTCAATTTCTGGTTCCCAGTCATTTTCCCCGATGATTTTGGTACCCATTTTACTATTTTCCGGGATAGTAGATGTTTGATTATTGTCCAGAAGGGGGTATTCTTCAGATCCCTGCAACGACACCATACCAGTCGCCATTGCCAGATTCTGAGGAAAAAAAAGAATGGATTGGGAAAAAAGAAATTGAAAATGACGAATCTTTTTGGTTATTCGAATGTATGAGAATTCATGGAATTATTAACAGCTGTTTGTGACCTTGTGGGTCCAATAATTTGTGAAGCGGGTAACCGCTAGATTTCGTAATGTTTTGGAGGGACCTATGGTGTAAATACTACAGTTTGCTTCTGAGTTATCGGATTGATTTTATACTCTCTCCGAATCATTCCAGATGTTCTATTTGGGTTTTCACGGTTATTAAGGGTGGTATGAGGTCTATTAAAAAGGTGGTAGTTGGATATTTTAATTGATTAAATTAATTGTAAAGGTGATAGTTGTGTATTAGGAGTAGTAAAAGTGGAGGTATTTTGGTAAAAAGAAGATAGGCAAAAGAGGAGATAGGACAATTGATATGAATTTGCCAAATAAGGAAATGAGACAACTAAAAATATTCGAAGGGAGTATTAAATTAGTGTAAAAATTCGTACATTGCACGACCTTTTTTATCATCAATATCTATAAATATGATATTCAAAAAATAAAGTTATAAATATTATGCAGTAGAAACACTCAATTTTGACCGTTATATGTATAAATTAACTCTATAATTATGAAAACTGTTAAGGATATATTATGCAGTATATTATGTTCTCTAATTAACTCAATTTAACTATAAATAATTACTACTCAAAGATACTTAATGATATAAATATTGGTCAAGATAAAATGAGATGTTATCTTTTTAGCCAATAAATGAGTGTAATTTGGAAAAACACTTAAATTGTGTCACTTGAAATTTTCCAAACCTTTTATATAATATATGATATGATGATATTTTCGATTGGTTTAAAATTAACTTTTGTAGTATGTGTTAGTTTTTTTTATTTATATAATTTTAAATTCATTTTAACATTAGATCAAAATCAAATTTAATTACAGGATCAAAAAAATATTAAATCGTCTTGTCTGAATTTAAAAGTTAAAACACGTAATAGAGTTATTCTTTATCTATATGTAAATACTTGCTATACTTTTATAATAACCACCATTTCATCAAAGGTTTATGTTTTGCGTTTTATATTATTCCTTTTAATACATAGTTTCATCTATGTGTAAATACTTGCGATATTTTATGATTTATAATTAATTTTTAAAAAAATTGACATTAATAATCCAACCTTTCACTCATCCGCTATGAATAATCTCACCTTTGAATTATTTTCTAATAATCCAACCTTTGTAAAAAAATTGGTCTACAACCCTATTACTAATAATAGGTAATAATAGAGTAGGTTGCTAGCAAACTAAAACAAAGGTTGGATTATTGACAGCGAACTAAGGGCAAACATTGAATTATTAAAATAATCAAAATGTTAGATTATTCACAGCGAATGAGCAAAATATTGGATTATTAATGTCAATTTTTCTTTAACTTTACTCTAAGAGCCTAAAAAAAAGCTTGAAACAAAAATGTTTAATGAAAGCCATTGAAAATAAGTTAAGAAATGCGAAATAACAAGATAAGCTAACTAATGCTACTAATTGGTTCGTAAGCTAACTAAAATCTATATCTATCTATCTATTACTATATACTAATTACTATTACTATTACTATTACTATATACTAAATGGGTTATTCAATAGGACACATGTCACTCTCATGTTTATTGTTTTCCCTCTAAAATGATAAACATGTATTTTTAGAAAAAATTTCTACATTTGGCTAAATTGAGTAATTATAATTAGAATCATTCTTTAATCTTTATGTATTTTTAGAAAAGTCCATTCCATCATTAAATTCAATTAATAGCATAAATTTCATAATTTAAAGCTTGACTTGCTTATTTTGAAAAATATCAGCTAATAAGGTTATGAAAAATATCATGTTAATTTAGGATAATAAAGTGCCAAGTAATCAATTCTAACCTATTTAATAAATTCATTTGAAAATTTTTTATGAGTTTGTCATTTGTCATTTACCAACTCTTTTATTAATATTGTATGATACGTGATTCAAATTAAAAATGTGTTTTTATATAAAAAGAAATATTGAATGTTGTCACGCTATATATAATGTCATATTAAATAATTTATATATTCAAAAGGCGTAAGAATTCTCAATCGTCATACATACGTTTTTAAAATTACTCAAACAATAAAAATTTTCTACGTACACTACTACATATATTAAAAAATCATTTATAAAATATCTTCCCTTAAGTCATTAAAAATACACAAAAACACTAATGAGTTTGAAAAATTAAGATATTAAAAATGATATACCTAAATTATATATACAAAACTACACATAGAAGTAGATATACAAAAGATTAAATTGTGGTTATTATAATACTCGATATTGCATGCATAAGGACATGTAAAGTGATACGTTTAATTTCTCTTACATGTCAAGTATTATTTTCTCTATATTTATTATAGTTAACAAATAACGAATTAATACATGTAAAATAATTTTGTTTATATTTAAAAAATTATTTGATTATTTTTAAATTATCCGTGCTTGGCACGGAATAGTCAATATAACACAACCAAAATATAAAGTTTACTGCTAGAAATTTAATATTTATCTTTCTCTATTCATATTTACGTTATTTTCTGCGCTAAATACAAATGGAAAATACGCTAGACATATAACCATGATATTTTTATATTGATTTATTAACCGTATAATTCTCTTTTTTGATTTGGTTTTAAAATTTAAATTGATTGTCGGTGGTAAATAAAACACAAATTAAATAAACTAAGGAAATACTATCTCCTATTCAGCTTAAATGTCCCATTTAATTTTTTGATACTATTCATTCATCACTCTTAATTTGTATTTTACCCTTAATCTATAAGTTAAAACATAGTCAAGTGGAATCTTGTTTGATTCGTCTCAACACAAGAATTATTAATACCAATTTTTTATAATTTTTAATTAAGAATAATTTAAGATATTAAGGGTTAAAATATTGCCTCGACAAGTGTGAAAAAACTAAATGGGACATTTAAGCTGAATAAGAGGGAGTATAGGAATGAGAAGCTATTGTATCCTTATTCTAAATTTATAAAGTATAACTATATTACAAAAAAAAAAAGATTATTAAAGATAGAAAATTATATACTCCCTCGTTCCTTAAAGAAGTTCCCACTTTTTATTTTAGGATGTTTTAATTGTTGTTCCCATAAGAAATCTTTCCATTTATATCACAAATTTTGGACAAAAATAACCTCACTCATCCTCATTTTAATATTTTAATAATGATTATGGGCCCACATATCTTCCACTAACTCCATTTTAACATTTTTATATTCCTTATGGTCCCTACATGTTTCCTACTGACTTCATAAAAATATTTTTTAATTAGTTGTGGTCCCTATATTTTTCCCACTAAGGGCTCGCCTGGAATCAAGGGAAAAGGGAGTATTAATTAAGGGAGTATAAAATATTGGATACTTTGTTTGGTTACCCACTATTACCCTTGGAATTTTAAGTTCCTAGGAAATAGTATTATGCTAATTTGTTTGGTTGCCAAAAAATCTAAAATTCCTAGGAATTATAAAATCCAAGGGAAGTTAATTCCTATGAGACATAGGAATTAGATTACCATATACCCCTTGGTCATTAACAATTCCCATGAATTACTTCCAAGAAATGAAAATATCTATTGTCAAACAAACAATATTAAGTAATTATTAGAAAATTGACAAAAAAAGTAAATTCCAATGAATTACAACTTCCCATAGGAATTTAATTCCTACGTCAACCAAACGACTCCTTTAAGTGTTTGGAATAAGTGTAAATAGTAATGGAGAATCAACATGTCAAAAAGAGGACCTAATATTTACTCCAGGGGGACCCGGAGGAAATATTTCTAGGGTAAAAGTAATGCCCAATTTCTATCTTTCAATTCATACCAATTCATCTAGCTCTTCTTCTTCTTCTTTTCCTTCTCATAATACTATCCAACTTTTCCATTAACACCATCAAATATCTAAAATCACCATTTTAATTGTTGAAAGCTTTAAAGAAAGGGAATTAAAACTTAAAATATGGATTTTAAAAAAAGCTTGCAGAAAATCTAAACAGAGGAGGAAACTAGAGCCTTTTTCTTAAGAACATGGGTGAATACTAAACCTTCTTTCTCACTAACCTTATCCTCTCAAAGAAATTGACGCCATTGATGAAAGGGGTTTTGAGGTTTTGAAGGTATGTTGGCTTCTGGAAATGAAAATTATGTTAATTTAATTGGTTGATTTGAAGGAATAATTGAAATGATGATGAAAAAATTAAAATGGGTTTTGAGGTTTTGAAGGATTATATTTTCACTGGATGAAAAATACCAAAACTAATGAAAAAAACTATTTCTCTCATTACTATATTCTGTGGGGAATTTTGCTCCACAAATTTTATTGCCTTACTTTGTTATTGGAATCTAGGCAAGTCCTAACTTTATTTAAATACTTTTTTAATATTTGTGTTCCCTATTTTTCCTCCGTCAAATTTATTATTCAATAAAATAATATTTTCACTATCTAAAAGATTCGACTTTTCTTAATTTTCGTGAACATTCTCAATGGAAACATCAATAGGGAACGGAGGGACTAATAAATCGAAAGAAACATAGATATAAAGAGTAACACATCCATATCAATAGCATATCTAGTGGGGTTAAATACAGATGTCAAAACAATCAACATCAGGAAACTGGTAATGTAATGAGCAATTTGGGCAAGACATCATCATCGAGAAGGGTCATGAATTTTCTTCGCCAATTAAAGTCATCTCACAAAAAAAACAACTTTAATATAGAATTAGTGTCGTTATAACGAGTAGGGTGTAAGTAATTTGATGAAAAATCGAAAATTGAACAATATTAAGTAATTTGGTTTGATTATATTTTAAATTTGGTTTGGTTTGGACTGACTTTTAATTATAATTTGATGTTCGGTTTGGACTCGGTCTAAGGTCCATCAAAACCGAAAAACCAAAAGAAAACAAAATGTTAAAGCTAAGGCATGTTATATCTTCTATTTGATTTGTTTGAATTTTTGCCCTTATTTTTAGATTTTTGTTAAAAGATTTTTCCTTCTTCAAATTAAAAACCCTAAAATTATTAATATCTATTTAGAAGCTTTAGAAAGAATAATTTTGAAACAATACATGCAAATTAGATTTTCGGTGCAAAATATACAAATTGGTGCAATTCGATTCAATTTGAATTGGTATTTTAAAATTCGATCTGGTTCAATTTGGATTAAAATATTATGATTTGGATTTTGACTGAAAATATCAAAACCGAATTTTATTCGATTTAATTTAATTTGTATCGAATCAAAACCACAAACCAAACTTTCACCCTAATAATGAGATTAATCCGTTACATCATATCATATTAGAATAATTATAATATGTCATATCAATTACAAGTATTTCATATAGAGGTAATATAAATTTTTAATTTTAAATTGTTTGGACATTATTTCTTAATTAGATCGTGTCACTCAAATTTCTAATATGAAAATAGATTCAAATATTTTTTTTAATCACATCCAAATAAATACATCTATGTGTTGGTAATGCTTATTAAGATCAAAGAATGTTAGATAAGATGATATCTTGTTTAGTTATTATTGATTGAAATTGATTTTTACCGATATTTTTATTAATTTTTTTTTAATTATATTTTTATTAATTAAAGCTGATTTTTATTAGACTAAAACTGACTTTTACTGATTGTATTTGGTTCTTAACTATTATAATTGAGCTGTACTGATTAAAATTAATTTTTATGTTTTAACTCTGCACATTAAATTATTTTTTATTTATTAAAGCTAATTATTATTATTACATATTATTTTTAAGATGAACTAAATATGACCTAATCTATCTATCTATAACTATTACTAAAACAAAAAACACTTACATCATCATACCTTTAAATTTATGAGATGTCACTTAGTAGAAGAAAGTTTCCCTCCAAAACATGATAATGATGTCATCCTATTTTAAATAGTGGAATTGTAATTTCCATTGGAATTAATTAATCCTAATGAATGTTATCATAATCAATACATTGAAATTGTTTAATTTCCTCAATAACACCTAAATAATAAATAAATTGTTCACACCATCTATGAAATTTGTTTAAGAAGGTCGAGCATTCCGGTTCATGTAGTTTGGCTCTATGTTCTATTTTAAAAATAAAATTGGCTAATTGAATATGCTGGTATGATACATATGTTATATATTTTTTTTTTAAAAAAAGGGCAATTTATTATTGTAATTATAATTAATAATAAAAGTAAAATAATGGAAAAAATTATATTTGTAGGTTGATCCAATGGTAATTCATTATTATAATAAGTAAGTTGAACCTTCAACAAGTAAAGTTAAAAGATACCATCTAATAAAATTATCTTTCTAAGTATTACTTCTGATGGATAATAGTTTTGAAGATATATTTACAACATTTTATTTTTTTTAAATAGTATAAAGTTATTTTAAATCTAGTTATTCTTATAATAGAAATCAACTTTGTGACAATGAAAGAAAGAAAGTCGTCAAGCACTAGCTAATGAGTTAAATTAATATATATTTGAGTGCTCATTACTCAACTTAATTTTAAGTTAATCCATTTGATAAATATATAGCATTTGGATATCATAAAAAATTATTTACAAGTCATATCAAAATTCTTATAGCCGAATTTGTTGCGCTATAAAAATATAGAAAATTTTATTATTAATATGCATTAGTTCACTATCGAATTCGAAATTTTAAATTTCCAAAATCAAAAAATCGAAATTTTAAATTTCCAAAAAAAAAAAAATCGAAATTTTAAGGATTTTTCATTGAATAATTAAGACTCTCCCACTTGTGCACCCAAATTGCTGAAAGTAAAGGTAGAAAGCTTTGTGATGCCATCCACCATAGAGTCCAAAATCCCACCGCCCAAAGCCCATGTTATCATATCCCAACTAATTTATTTCCTGTCCAACAGTCTATCTGAGAGACGTCTTTCAAGTCCAACTCATTTTATTACTGTATTTTTAATGTCTATTTGCATTATTTTTAATGTCTAATATCTACTTACAATATACTTAATGCCCCCGAAAAGGCGAAAAGTACTTAAATTGCCTACTTATAATATTCTTAATGCCTACCAAGAAACTTAGCAATACTAGCCTACTTACCATATCCTTATTGGCTACTTATAATATCTTTAATGCCTAGTTACAATATACCTAATGTCAACCGAGTAAGTACTTAACTACTTACAATATTCTTAATGCCTACCGAGAAACTTACTCTATATTTCCTTTTTGGGCCAGCCCAATTAGAAATGACTCTCACAAGAACATATGTAACACTCGAATTTCCTCCCGTCCTTTGCGGTTTTGGTTCGGAAATTCAAGGATATTACAATATGTGATTTATTTCCGCTTCATTCATTTTACATCATTTCAAATTACGATGTTTTCTCTTTATTTTATGAAAATTGCTTTGCTAACAATTAGTGGCAAAATTAAGAAAATTAAATAGCCTGATGTTTTGTGGAAAAACATATTGTCTTGTATGAAATCGTCTTAGTATAAGACAAACTCAAATAATTAATTCATTTTTCTAATTAATCACTTTAAAATTATAAATAATCACTATAATACAGCTAAATAAAATTAAATGTTCCAATGATACAATAGAGTGGTACTTCTATTATTAGTAGTCCTACTTATGGCCAATGTATGACACATATGGAACTTTTGATAAATTTTACACTATAAATCATTCCAATTACCGTCATTTAGTACCACTAACTAAATGGACCGTTAAAGTACAAACACCAAATCTGATCAATATACTCATTGGGTGGGTCCTTCTCTCTCTATAATGTTCATTTGTGCATCTCATGCTCATCACATGTAAATCTATCCTACTCCTTAGCCATTTAACTTTTTGTGAGAGACGGTCTTTATAAGAGACCATCTCTAATTGAACTGGCACATAAAGAAAAATGTAGAGTAAAACTAAATATTAAGCTTTAATGGGCTGGGCCTGAAAGACGTCTTTCAGAAAGACGGTCTCTCAGGAGACTAGCTGAATCAATAATTTATACTTCTCTTGTACGGTACCATACTTCCTTCATGCCATTTAATTTGCAATATTTTTTATTTTGATTTGTCCCACTTAATTTGCATCATTTTTATTTTTGAATTATGGCCCACTACTTCTTTTTAATCTCATTTATACATTTTAACTATTTTTTAATTTCAACCACACAATTTATTTTTTCTCTTCATTTATTATCATTATCTATCTATCTTAAAAACCAATAATTTTCTCTTTGCTTCAAACTATGTGGGACGGAGGAAGTAAATTTTTATTCTTTAAAAAGTGATGACATTTAATTATTTGATATTTGAAAGTAGAAGAAATAAATTTGACCAAATTCATATACAAGTATACAACGACTTACAATGACTCAAACTATACTATTAAAATCGTGTACAAAATCTAATTATTATAGAATTATAAGGATGAAGGTTTTGGATGATAAATATAGCCACAAAAAGTTACACTTTCTCTGTCAATCTAAAATGATATCATTTAATTAAAAAATATAAGAGCTTTTAAATTAAATAATGTTATTACAGAGGAATAGAAATAGTAATATGCTAATGAGTACTATGTTTTGATTTTATGTAGATTCAAGTCAAGATTATTGTTTTCGACCTTAGTTTGATCTAAACTACTTCGATTTCAATTTCAATCGAAATAAACATAATTATGAAACTCAAAACCCTTAGTCTAAACTCAACCCTCCTTTTGTTTCAATGGTTTTGAACAAGTTTTCTTAATCGTAGTTCTAGAGATCGAGGGATGGTACATATAAAAAATATCATAATTTGGTAAAGTAATAAAATAAGTAGCTTTAGCGGTGTAAGTAACTATTTTCAAAACTTTATAACTTGTAGCATTCTTAAATCAAAAGTATTATTCTAAAGCTACATCTTTCCCAACAACATATATTCTAACCATATTAATTTACAAAACTAATTAAACAACGATCTAATATACAACTACAATGATCAAGACAATAAACACTTAATAACTATTTACACAACTACCATGCACCGAGCACCTTAGTCCCAATTAGAGGTGTTCAATGGGCTGGGCCTTCATTTTGAGTCTTTATCTGGCCCGTTTCTAGAAGGGCTTTGTAAGGGTGGGGCCGAAAATGGACCAGGTCGAAAACGGGCTATTTTTTATGTAAAATGAAGCGGACTATAAAAGGGCTCAACAAGGGTCGAAAACGGGCCTTTGTAAATAGCATAATTAATGTATAATTTAAATATTATAAATGACAATGTCAATAAAATTATAATATTTTTTCAATTTTTTTTTATTTAATTGATAATTTAATTGTTATAAATTGATAAATGAGGATTAAAATTATTTTTTGTGGTAAAAATGAGTCGGATTAGGCTTGGTTGAGCTTTTAAAGTTCGACCCATTTAAAGCCATATTAATATTAAAGGGCCCTTATCCGACTCGAGCCATATTTACTTAAGCCCGACCCAACCCTTATCCGGCCCATTGAACACCACTAGTCCCAATGCATATAGACTCGACTCATAAGTCACAAGACTATTTTTATTGGACTGATCCATGTACATTTAGTCTACTAAATAATCACATATAATTTTAAAGTGTTCAATTAGAAAAATAAGTTGATTATATAAACCCATCTTATAGTGAAACAACTAGTCTCTTGAGAAACCGTCTCTTTGAGAGACAAATCTCAAACCCAGTCCATTAAAAATTAATGCCTACTTACCGTATTTTTAATTACTACTTGCATTGTCCTTAATGCCTACTTACTGTATCCTTAATGTCTATTTTCAATATTTTAAATGTTATCTCTATTTTTCATAATGTCTACTTATAGCATTTTAAAAAATATATTATGAGACGATCCAAAAGAGACGATCTCTTAAAAATACCGTCTCTCACAAGAATATGTGATAATGAAATAGTCTCATACAAGATGAACTGTCATCACAAGTACCCCAATTTTATTGACACTCACATATAGGCCCTGGCCCAAGTTCCTAAAGTCCAATTCCACAAGATTCCTTCATTTCTAATTATAAAACACAAATGGTTGTGAGATACAGTTTTTCAAAGAGGCGCATTAGAATTATAGGTTAAATAACCCAATTTACACAAATCTAGGAGAAAATAAAAGTGTGGCTTATTATTTTGAGGTCCTTTCAAAAAAAATCAATTCCGGAAGAAACGAAAAACCTTGGCAAATTGCAACAAAGAAAAGAAACTGTGAGTCAACTCAACAACACACAATCGATTGATTATCAAAACCAAATCTGAAAACACAATTCTGAATTGTTTGTGAAAATGGGAGAAGAAGATCAAACTGGAGAAGCACAGAAGATTAAAAGAATTGCAGCTGCTGCGTATGATTATGAGAAAGACTCTAGATGGGCTGATTATTGGTCCAATATTCTCATCCCTCCTAACATGGCTTCTCGTTCTGATGTTGTTGATCACTTCAAACGCAAGTTTTATCAGCGATATATAGTATAAAACCCTTCTCTGAATCCTCTTTTTTGCTTTTAGATTCCCAATTTGCTGTTTTTAGTATGAATAATACTTCTATGTTAAAACTTAAACTTTGTGGTTTTTGATTAGAACTTGTTTTTTCTTCAATTGAATTAGTTATTAGGTTGTGGGTATTTTTTATATTTGATGTTTCAGCTTCGGGTTTGATGGATTTGATGTTTTTATTGCAATTTTGATGAAATATTGTTTTTTTGAATGTATTTTTTCAATTGAATTGGTCATTTGGTTGTTGGGGGTTTTTAAATTTGATGTTTTTTGTTCTGGGTTTTCTTGATTTGAAGGTTTTAGTGCAATTGTGTGTACTTGGCTTTTGGTTGTTGGGTTTTATCTGTTTTTATTTTTTAGGGTTAAGATTTGAAACTTTTTCTTGGATTTGAAGAATACAGTGGCAATTTGTTCTGTTATTGGTTTAGGTCAATGTTTTTTCTCCTTAGTTCAATTGAATCCCTGTTATTGAGGATTCATATTCGTACGGAGTAAATACATTTGTTATTCATTAGCTTCTAAATTTCTCCTATTAAACTCCAATTACTTTGTGAATTGTCCTTGATGAATGATGAGGTTACTTGATTAGTTCCTATCATGTAGCATTTTATCCCCATCCCTGCAATGGAGAAGATATGGGATATTCTTCACTCAAAAAGAAGCCATACTTTCCTTATTATAATTTTGAATTTCTCGTTCCCTTTACCCCATAGCACGAGTATATACCCATCCTTGTATTGTATTGGTGCAACTTAGATTTCCTTACAGTTTAAGTTACTCTAGTGTTTTCATTGATGGGGATTGTTTTCTCAGTATTCAGTTTCCAAGTTGAGGGGCATGATTGAATAATATCTTTCTTTTTCATGACTTAACGGCCCATTTGGTATTCAATATTAAATACTGGGAATGAGTATGGAAAGTTAGTGTAATTTTGATGGAAAACTCATGACAAGTTTAATGGCCTTGCTCGTTTTACTTCAATCGTCTTATTATCTTCACAAAATTCATTCCATTGCATTACCATGTGGAGAGGTAGTATTAGGTGGTAATGAAAAATTGTGAATAAAATATCATTTGATAATCAACTTTTCATTACCATGGGAATGACATGGTATATTTCACAAAAATTTACACTAAATATCATTCCCAGTACCACCATTTAGTACTGATAACCAAACGGTGTATGTCCTTATTCAAAGTTAAAGCTACCTTAAGCCGTTTTTGCTTCCATTTTAATAATCGGATCATTTACTTGATGATCATGTCCTATACAGTTGGAAACTTTCCTGTATTCTTGATTGAATAGAAACGTTAGTATAGACTTGACCGCATAGAGTTATGCTCGTAGAGTGGTAACAATTAAATAAGAAGCGTGGATGGAAATTTCGAAAGCTTCCTTATGAAGAATGTCTACGTAGAGAATTAAAAGAGATGAACTTGAAATAGTTTTATATAGGAAAAAGCATGTCATGTAGTTTTCCATTTTTCTGTATGCTAGCGGATGCTTTTCTCACTGGGTGGGTTAAAGAAGAGCATCCAAGTGCTTGATTATGGATTTTTGGTTCTCTTTCAAGTTTCAACAATGCCAAACCAAATTTCCAACAACATGGGGTCGTCAACATTTTGGTTTTCTTTTCCCTTTTGATAAATTTGTATCAAAAGTTATTAACCATATTCTTTTCGGAACAAGTTTAGTAGAAATATTGTACTGCTTGTATGAAGAAAAATGTTGAATTATTGTCGCATATTGCTGTCGTACATTATGTTCTTTCAGCGTGAAATTAGTTACACTGCTAATCATTTACTTGCTATCCCTTATTATATTTTGTTTTTGGCTTGAAATCGTCATTTTTTAAATATATATATATATATATATATATATATATATATATATATATATATATATATATATATATATTTTGGTTCTTTCTCTTTCTTACTCACTCTTGCACAGACACACATCCACACCCACCTCCTTTATTGCTTAATCTTAATGCTATCTGGGTGTTACTGCTTTGCCAGGATCCTGGTCTTATCGTTGAGCCAATGTCATTTACTGGTTCCTCTCAGTCGGCAAGGCAAACTTCATCATCTTCGTCGACATCAACACCAACTAGTGAGCAAGCAAGATCTCGTGGCTCAGGTATACTTTTAAAAGTGAAGTATGAGCAATTATTTTACAGCAGACATAATATTTGTATTTACCCTGATATTTCTCCTTCCATTGTCCAGGTTCTAATACTAGAACAACGGGATCTGGGACAACAACTCCTCCCAGTTCTGGTTCAACTCCAACTGCGATGCGCTGGGATAGGCAAACTGTATTGTTTTCTGTGAATGCCTGGGTATGTAAATTGTGGGTGTCTTTTGTAAGTAAACGAAATTGCCATTCATGCAAGGGATTTGAGAATGACTGTGTAGGTTGACCTGGCCCTTCTTGGTGCCACTATTCCTCCTTTGTCCCACAGGGGTGAAGTAAAAATTGGAAAATTCTTTGAAGGCTCCATGCAGTTTCAAAAATTAAGTTATTTTTCTAATAATTTTGTATCTTTAAATACTTAATATATATACTACATAATATAATACTGAGGCTTTTCCAATTTTTCGGAGCCATGTGCGGTCGAATATGTCGAACATGCTCAGAACCTCCCTTGCTGTCCCACGAAATTTGGCCTACTTTCCTTTTTAGTCCGTCCTATTAAATTTGCCCCATTTCTATTTTCGGCAATGACCTAGACTCATTCTTTAATTCTCATCTACGCATTTAACTTTACTTTTCATCTCATCCACACATTTCTCCTACTGTCCCATAATATACCACTTTACCCACTTTTCTTAAAATCCCCACCAATTGCCAATGGGGCATTTTTCATGGGACATAGGTAGTATTTGAGAAACATTTACGTGTAATATTCTTTTGGTTTTGTTGCTTAATGTAGTTTAATACCCTTGCCTTCCCTAACTTTGTTGCATCTTAGTTGGATGCATGATATGAATTTTCCTTTTGTTGGCAGGTATTTGTGTTGGCTTTACTTTCGGTCTTTCCCCTCATTCCAGCAAATCTTTCAAATAGGGCTTATCGCTTATCTTTAGTGGGCACGACATGCACATCATTATATTCTTTGTACTCGCTATATGGGGTAAGTAACATCGAGTTTATTCTCATTGCTCTATAGCTCATACAATTGACTACTCACTTGTATATAATCGCTATTCTTTTTGCAGAGACCTAGGGCATTGAATATGCAGGCTGTCCAAATGTGGTTGCAGTCAATTATTGCAACAAAGGATTTTATCTATTTTATTTACTCCCTCATGTTTGTCACTTCCAATCTTTGCCTCAGATGTAAGCTTCTTTTTTTTTTAATATTTATTTTAAAGTATTACTCATTTTTATTTTCGTCAAATAAAAAATGTTGATATTACGGTTTTACTGATGGTAACTTCAAAATATCTTTCAGTTGCCTTAATTCCCGTTCTTTGTCGATCTCTTGAGCATGTTGCAAAGTTTCTAAGGCGTAACTTCAGTCGTTCCAACTTATACAGGTAGGAATCCTCATCTTTACACTAATCTCAACACGTCAGCTAGCTCATCGTCGGAATATTTTGTGGAAAATGATATTTGTAGTCGTAAGGGTTCATATAAGGAGCTTAAAATGAAAATACTAAACATTAATTATATCGATTTAACTTGTGATTTGGTGATATATTTTGAACTAATACTATTTTAGGTAATATAATTAATGTTTATACATGTCATAAATTTATAACCCTATTTTTATGGAGATTACTTATAATCAAGCTAGAGTTATACACGCAATTCCTCTTGCTTTTTTAGATTGTAGCCAAAGTCCTTTGCCATTAAGTTTATTATGACTGTCAACATGTGGGTTGCTATGATTTTACAAGTCGTCGTCATCATCATACCCAATGTCCCGCTTGGAAGCAGGGTCTGGGTGAGGGAAGGTGATTGACAATCCATACCCGTACTCCCTTCACAGGGAGGACTAGAGGAAAGCGGTCGAATGATTTTACAAGTATAGAATTTTTAAAATTCAAAGCAAATATATCCTATCCTGCTGACTTGGCAGCTTTATATTTTGAAGGTTTGACTCCATTTAGAGCAAAGGCATTACTTAATTTGGTTTGAATCTTTAGATATTGTTTTATTTGGTAGCGCTTTAGCCTATGTCACTTGGACTTGGACACTGATGTAGGATACTGGTCGTGTCCAAGTGTCAGATACGTCTAAATATTCAATTTTACTCCTAAAATGAAGTGTCTAAGCGTCATACCAATGTCCGAGCATAAAGGATCGGACATGGGTACGTGAAGAAAAATGAAGAGTCCGAGTAACATAGCTTTAGGCATTTCATTGGGTGTTGTTGCTAGAATAACGGAGTCTTGGATAGGCCAAGTTTGTTTTCCTTATTAATGAATCTGTCATCAAGGAAACATGGCCGTTGGGTGGACTGACTGTATAACTTCCGCGTTAGCTTTGTCTTAAATTTCTTGTGATGGTCTTCGATAACTCTTTCTACCCTTCGTTCAAGTCGAACAAACCTTTCCCATTAGTGGATTATGACATTTCCCGCGTTTACTTTCTTTTTTAGAGTATTTTAATTTTAATTTTTTTTATTTTTTTCCGTTTTTAGAAGGTTGAATCTAATTTCAATATCTGTTGTTCATGAACAGAAAATATTTGGAAGAGCTTTGTGTGTGGGTGGAATCTAATACTACCACCCTAAGTATATTATCCTCTCATGCTGAAGTTGGACTTGGTTTCCTTCTTATCATCTCCTTGTTCTCGTACGTAAAACTTTCTTTCTTTCATTATATGCCTTTGTCAGTCTGCTCTCTTCCTTCGTTTCTATTTTTCTGAAATCGAAAATGTTTTTGTTTTCTTGCAGATGGCAGCGCAACTTTATTCAAATTTTCATGTATTGGCAGGTATACTACTGGACTTATACTATGTTTGGATAGGGGGAGATGTAGGGAAATAAAGGGGAGGAAAATGTCATTTTATACCAATAAAGAAAGAGAGGGAAATGAAGGGACTTATACTGTGACCCGGCTCATTATAAAAGGGTCGAGCTTGTTAATTTTTGAAAATGTCGGGCTTTTAACGGGTCAACCCCATTTATTTTTTAAAAGGATTGGGCTTTTAACGGGTTGATCCATAATGAAAATAAACGGGCCATGTAGAGCATTTTGGGTTATGTAACGGAAGCTAACAAATATCTTGGAATTTTATCGATGCAGCTGTTAAAGCTTATGTATCATGCTCCCGCTACTGCTGGCTATCATCAAAGTGTATGGACAAAGATCGGAAGGAGTGTGAACCCGGCAATTCACCGCTATGCACCTTTCCTTCACACACCCCTCTCTGTCGTCCAAAGATGGTGGCTCAGGTAGAACGCGTATCAAATGTAATAAACAATTTCAACTTCTTTGAGTAGGCAATATTATAGCTGCAACGAGCAAGCTGCGATTGCGAACCTGTTTGATATATTTTGAATGTATCTCGTCTTCGGCAGAATCATTGGCTAGATTTTGTTCCTTTTATCTCCGTAAACATCTTAAACCATGTCATTCGATCTGGAGTCCGAGATTCTTTTAAAAAAACTTATGTGCTGTTTGTGTGCACTGATCTTGTACTAGAAATAGAACACTAATGCCTCTGGAACAAGAGGATTTTTGCTACACAATGAATATATTAGGGTTAATCATGTGATGCTGTTTGAGCTAATATAGCCTTTGTTTAGGCTAATTAACCTTGAAATAAATGGAATATATGTGAAGATATTCACCTTACCGATGAGTTTATTTGTCTTTATGTGAATTTTTTAAAATTTATATTTGCCTTAATATAAAGAGATTTTTGTCAGTTATATGAATTAATATATATTATTTTAATAGTCATCTACGTGTACTCTCCTTTATTTCGATTTTCTTCTATCTCAAGCTGTAAGTTTAGATGTTAAATATTATTTTTCACTTTTGGTCTCTAAGTTCTTTTAAGATCAGAGAGCTCCAACTTTCTATCTCTATATTGATTTGTTAATTAACTGTTTTGACACATGTCCAAATTATTCTTAACGATTCTTTTTTATTATTTTCTCATTATTTGCAACTCCAAAAACCCTTTTTATATTTCATTCTGAATTTTATCCCTTAAAATATCTCTGCTCATCTATCAAAACATTTTCATTTTCGCTACTTTTATTTTTCTACAATAATCCTTTCTAAAAGACCAACATTCTAATCCATATAATTGCACAGCTGTCCTAATCTAATGCTCATCAAATAAAACTTGCCATTTAATTTTAAAGGTGTTTCTGAATCATATAATATTTCAATAGCCACTCTTCATCTAAGATAAACCCTTGTAAGTCTTTAAAGGAAAGATACAAAACCTATACAATTGAATCGATCATTTATCGACTAGATTGCATCATATTAATGACTTTCGAGTCATTCGAAATTAACTCAAAACAAAAGATCTATTAGTACAAAAAAACTTTTTTCTTTGTTTTTCATCGCCTATACCAATATATATAATTATTCAATACACAATCCAAAATCAATGGCTAATGACCATAAAGGAAAAAGAAGCAAGGAAAGAGAAGATCAAAGAGGAAGCAAGGGAAATTACAATTGCTAGCACACCCTAAAACAACCCCAAATCATGTCATAGCCATGACAAAATAAATATATTTGATGCTTTTACACATATGGAAACATCTGTACTGAGCTCTCGTCAAGCCGAACCAAGTTAGGAGTCTTGCAATTTTCGACAGTTTTTTTCGCTTTCCCTATGTCCTTGAGTTCAAATGTACGGACTCATCCTTCCTTGTTAGCATGCATCGAATATACCTCTCCACAAGACGATAAACCAAAAAATAAAAACAATCCCATATTTACAACTTAAACTAGTCCACTTCTCCCGTCACTCGACCAGCTACTCTGTGTGTGATTTTGATATTCAGAGCTGAACTCCTGGCTTCCGAATGCCATCCTTTGGAACATTCTAATCTGTGCTGATTGTTCTCTAGAATCATAGATACCACTTTGTCCCGGTTTCATACCATTCGATATATCCGATAGCTCGTTCATTGTTGCCAATGCTCTCACCACCTTTCAAATTTCAATCAAGGGAGCAGAGAAAAAAGAGTCAATTCAGCTGTTCTACCTTATTTCGTTTGCATACTTTCGGTTATATATAAAAAATTTCCCACTAGGCGGTTATACCTGAGGATGGTCATGGGTCCAAGACCCTATTAGAGCCATCCCGAATCCGTCCCTTTTTAAGGATCTGGTTTTCATTTTTTAAGACCCATTGGGTTTGATTGGGTTTGGATCTCAAAAATGAATACATGTATGGATCACTAAAAATAATGGGTCTGGGTCTGGCTGAAACCGCTCCAAACCTGGCCTATGACAATCCCTAGTTGTCCAGATGACATTATTGCAATAAGAAAATTTATACTTTCTTATTGTTCAGAATGAATATTTACCTGGCTCATTCTCGGCCTCTTACCAGCCGAATGTCGTACACAAGCAGCAGCAGCTTCAATCATCCGGAACATCTCACCTCTATCATAGTTCCCTTGCAATCTCGGGTCAGCAAGCTCATCAAAGTTTTGGTTGTCCAATGCCTCGGTCATCAAAGGTCGAGCCTAAAGATACATTTGCATATGTCTAGAAATCAGCGGAACAAAGTCTAAAAAGAGGGAAAAAATGAATCGATTGTTATCGCCAAACCTACCCATTCAACTAAACTCTCGTCTCCTAATGGCCTGGTTTCATCTACAGGCTTACGTCCTGTTATAATCTCCAGAAGCACCACCCCGAAAGAGAACACATCGGATTTTTCAGTCAACTTGCCGCTTGATGCATATTCCGGTGCCATGTAGCTGCACATACACCATGTTTGACATATAATTAGACGTGTCAACGCCCTAAAACTACACTACCTAGTCCCTCCACAACAATACCAGAGCATTACACGAAACCAAACAAATCAACGTAATAAATCATCGCTAACAAAGATTATACTTCTAAAGGACATTATGTCGAGAACAACATGTACAGACAAAATCACATACCCAAACGTTCCCATGACACGTGTAGACACATGTGTATTTAATTCCAGCTCTTGTGCTATTTTTGCCAACCCAAAATCGGCTACCTGTTTGCGGCAAAGGATCGATATTAAGTCATGGACTCTATAATATCGGTTCAAACCAACAAACCAAGTATCATAACAAATTCTACATGTATTATCGGCTTAAATCGGATGTCTTTCAAATTTTGATAGTCAGGAGACATTGCAGAGCATACCTTAGCTTCGAAGTTGTTATCTATAAGAATATTGGCTGATTTAATATCCCGATGAATGATCCGTGGATGACCTGGTAGTGGTTGATGAGGAAAATAGAGATTGTGTTAGAAAAAAGTCAAACGAGTCAAAGGAAGTGAACGGATCAAAACAAAAACAGTTGTTCGAAGAAAACGACTTACAGTCTTCATGCAGGTAAGCAATTCCCCGAGCAGAACCACAGGCAACTTTGACTCTGAGGCTCCATTGCATGGGTGCTTTCTTAGTATCTGCGAATACCAAAGACAAGCAGAAATGAGCAGAAATCGTGTAACTCGGGATAGTGCAATAAGGATTTTCTTATACATAAGTATTTCCCATTGCACGTTATGAACCCATGATCTAAACGGGCGGAATGGATGATTCAGACCAGTGCAACATAATTCGCTAGCTAATTCGCCTTTTGAATTCACAATTCGCTCAAATTTACCCAAGAATAGCCCAAAACCGACCAAAATTGCTTTTCTCAATTCGCGATTCGGGAGGAGATAAGCGAATCATGTGACACTGATTCAAACACAAGCATGAATATAGAAGTGATATTTAAGGCACTAAACATTTCAATTTTAAATGCTCCGAGACTTACTGTGGAGGTGATAATGAAGGGTGCCATTAGGAACAAACTCGTAGACAAGCAATCTCTGCATATCGGTAATACAATAACCCACAAGCGAGACCAGATAACGATGGTGTACACGACTGATAATCTCAACCTCCGCTTTAAATTCACGATCCCCTTGTCCACTATTATCTTTCAACTTCTTTATAGCTACTTCTCTTCCATCTTGCAAAAGGCCTTTGTACACGCAGCCAAACCCACCAGCCCCCAAAATATTTTGTGCAGAAAAACCATCTGATGCTGCACTCAACTCTTCATACAAAAACCATGTTTTTGAATTGCCTATTCCTGGATTTTCTGACGATGCATTTACAAACTCTCCGGCACCAGCCTCCTTCGGGTTTATAAAAGACGTGCCTGGAAACAAGTAAAAACCCCATAGCCGTCATCCATCTGTTCAATTCCACATTAACATGAACATACTTGCAAGCATCAACAAAAAGCGCCCTCATCGGGAACAGTGCAATTCCTAACAATTTTTGGGCCCTAGGTGAAAACTAAATAGGGGCCTTGTATAAGTAAAGTTTCAGTTTTTTTCCTTCAATTATACATCATATAATATCTCTTTTTTTCCATCACATCAATGTCAAATAAATGTACAAATTAAGATCATATAATGTTAAGTTACAAAAATATAGTTAAAGAACTGATTTTTAATAATAAAGAGTAACTCAATTTGGGCCCCTTCATGAGCTGGGCCCTGGAGGTTGCGCCTCAAAACTACCCAAGGAACGCCCTGATCGGGGAAAAGAAAGAAGATTCAAAGGGATGAACGGAGTACACGAGGGCATAAAATGCATAAACCGGATACTTAAACCATAATCATAGAGAATGCAGTGAAGACAACAATCATGCAGTCAAATAGAGAAACCTTACGCAGCCTATCAAATTCAAATGCAGACAAAATTGTTACCTGGATTAGGAGAAGAGGTATGTGTAGAAGGAATCATATACACTGAATTGTATCGAGTGTGCCGTTTCTTTCGCCTACGCAAGCATATGCAGGCGAGCACGAAAACAATTATGACAACACCTGCCACAACACCAATGGCTATTCCTGTCTTAACTGTTTCACTATTGTCACTTGGGGACTGATAACCAGGATTTACTGTTACACTTGAGCCAGTACTTCCAGATTTCGAAGGAGGTCTTGGCGCTGCATCAGTGGACGTTGAAGGTCCTTGAGGAGAAAGTGTGGGTGTAGGCGGCACTGGAGAAGAGGGAGTGGATGTTGGTGGTGCTGGAGGAGACAATGAGTCCACGGGTGGAGGAGGAGCAAACGTAGTGGATGGAGGAGGGGCCGGGGTGGAATCACGAGGAGTGGGGGGAGATGGAGGGCTTGGAGAAGACGGGGGTTGAGAAACAACCGGGGGTGATTGTTTAGGCGTTGATTGTTCAGGAGGAGGAGATGCAGGTGGAGGTGATGAAGGTGGAGGAAAATCACGGGAAGGTGGAGGCGATGGTGGCGAAGATGAGCGTGGTGGGCGTGGTGCACGAGGTGTTGGTGGCGGTAAGGTCGGTGGTGAGGGTGGTGGTGGATTAGGTACTGGTGGAGGGCTTTCTTGGGGAGGTGGTGGAGAATCATTGGGTGGCGGGGACACGGATGAACTAGTATCGGGAGGCAATTCGACAGGGGGTAGTACTGACGGAAGGATCGGAGTAAGTATAGTTGGAGGAGCTGGAGGACCATTAGGTTGAGAATTTGGGGATGAAGCCATCTTTTAATGAGTTGATTTTAGTTCTTCCCTAAAAATTTAGGCACCTAATTTCGTACAATCATTCAAATTCAGCCAACCTTACAAGCCTTCAAGATTATCCAAATTGCCACAAATTACCAAAATTTATCTGCACCAAAAACCCTAATCAGGCAAAATCAAAACTAAGATTACAAAATGTTGCACCTAATTTCATAAAATCATTAACAAACCTTATAAACCCTCCAAAATTCTCAAATTTCCACAAAATTTATGTGCACCAAAAACCCTTATCAGGCAAGAGAAACTAAATTTTACAAATTTGATAAACCTAATTCACAGCACAAACCCAGAAATTTCAAACACAATCAAAATGACAAGAACCCTAAAAAGAAAACATCACCCATCATGACCCAACAACATATCATTAGAATCTCTAAAGTGAAAATCTCAAAATCACCCAATCAATAAACAATTATTCTTCCCTCCTATGAAAAATTCAAAATTTTTTCTCAAATTTTTTTTTTAAAAAAACAGGGTAAAATCAAAAACCTCCATATTAGCAAAAATTCCTCAAAAAAAGGATAACCCAGATCACCAAACAGAGAAAATTACACATATAGCAAACCAAATTCTACAACAACACCCACATTGCATGAATTCAAATGCCCAGAAAATTATTCATAAAAAATACCTCAAGAACATTATAAAATGTATATAAAAAAAGAAAAATCTTTACCTTGTTTGTAATGGGGAAAGTTTCTATGTTGAGAAAATGCAGAGTAATACAGATAAGACAATGATGAAATGATTAAGCCAAAATTGGTGCAAGAAAACGTGGGTACAACTCCATAAGTGTATAAGAAAGAGAATATAGAATATATTAAGATAATGTAATAGGATTACAATACTAGTATTTGATATACATAATCAAAGTATATAGTATAAATTACCCGAGTTGGGTGGTGGAAGAATGCATTAAGCTGAATGATGATGATGATGATTATTGAATTTGAAATTATTCATCACCCATGTTTTGTGCTTTGTTCCCTCGGAAGAAGACTTTTGATTGCCATTTAATTTGTGGGCCCACCAATTTTGCACCATTTTAAATTACGAAGCATAAGCGGGTCAATGATTCATCAAAATTCATTTTTATATAAGGGTTGAAAAATAGTTTATTGAGCAATTTTAGCTTATTTTGATATAAATAGAGGGTTGAGTGGTTAAACAAGCTAATGCTAGTGTTTGGTGAATTAGCTGGTTGAAAAACTTATTGATATGAATAAGCTGTTTTTAAACAAGTTGCATGAAGCAGAGGGTTCAAAATCAGCTGGTCAAACCAGTTAATAAAATCAGTTGGTTGAATCATGCAATCAGTCATTATAATCCGTTATCAACCATATGCAAACCACCTTCGTAGTTTTAGAAGACAAAGGTCTTGTTTTATTTTTCATATTGGGTTATTTGATAAATTTTTGTTAACTATTGGTTAATATTGTTTGATGTTGTTGATTGTTGTTGGCTGATTCACTTGAATTGTTTGACTAGTTGAAAAAATAACTTTTTATATCAGTTGAACAAATTAGCTTTTTATAGAGATATTTGATAAAAATAAGTATCAATTGTTATGTTTATTAGAGAATAGTGGTTCAATATAACAAAGTCAATAAATTTTTTTAACAATGTTAAAATACCAAGCAATTTTATGATTATATGACCTGACAACAAGCTAAAAATCAGCCAAAAAAACTACGTACCAAGGCCACAAAAAATTCCTAGGTGAAAAATAAACAAGCGAGTGAAAGAAATACAGAGATTAGAGATGAGTGAAGAAAATAAATGAGTTTGTGAAACGTATTCGGAGAGACAATATGAGATCATTATCAATATAGAAATATAGCTACATCAAAGGTGTTCTCAAAACAATTTTTTGGCAAAATTAAAGAGACTTGATCTCTAATTTCATAATATAAATTTTTTATAACCTTTACGGTTTATACACTTAAGTCTTCGAGATATCAAGTGTCAACATTGAGCGTTGAAAATTGCAAAAGTTCAAATGGGGTAGAACTGTAGATATTAACATATTGTATTCCTGGCGCTTTCAACACACTATCTACGTTGTATTGCATCTTCAAAGTTGAACATTATATGTGATCATGAGTCTAAATTTCATCTACCCCTCATTTTAAGTAGACAAATATAACGTCGGATATGAGAAAAACATGTATTACATCAACAATTCTAACCCAAATAACTCTTACGTAATAAGATAATTACATATCTAAATAGTTTTTGATAATAACTACCAATTTGGGATGTAAGTGAATGAACTTGAACTATCCTATCTAACAAGAGAGGAACATACTTAAGTACATTAAGAAGTATACATTCTTATTGATTTAAAAGAACATTACATGTAATCATATTCAACATTATGTATTTTACACAAACAAATGAAAAAAACCCTAATATTTCATAGATATGCATTCAACTTAAGGGATTAGACCTAATGACAATAGTGATCAAACCAACAATGGCTTCCTGATCCAAGGTATCCCTCTTCATCATCACTTCTACTATGAATCCACCATAGAAGATTCGAGAGCGAGTTCCCATCATCGTAATCCTTCAAACTTCTTATTTTCTCTAGGGTGGTCTCTTTGTCGTAAATTCCTTCCAAAGCATAGACAAACCCCTTCCATCCTTCTCCCACCCCGGCCCTTTCCAAAGCAGGCATTGTCCAATTTACGAGATCTTTCACATAGTTCGCATCAGGAAACAAGACTTCGGTAATAGGCAGTAGTGGAAGGACTTGTATTCCGAGCCTACATTCCTTCCATTCGGGAGGTGCGAACCAAAGTCCGCTATCCCTTTTGTTAGCCCATAAAACACCCACCAATTTGTTTGCGCCGCTAAATATGTCCTCGTACATTCCCTCTCCTTCCCTTACGTGCCACCAAGTTTGCGCGGCTTGCATCTCTAACGCTAAAAGAGATGAACCGACAGCGACAAGATGGGTATCGCCATAAGCTAATCCCATCAAAGCCGCGGAATAGTATGCATTCACTGCCTCACTTGTACTCTCCTGGTTCCTCCCATCAGCAAATTCTGTCAACCCACCAGCCCAAGAATGTAGCTTATACAAATCGAAACATCTCAAACGAGTATAATTCGAGTTTTCTCGTTTACTCAAGTTCATGAAATCGGCCATCAATGAGTATGCTTGAGGCCTATACTTCCTTCCCCAAGCCGGATCAATCTTCGCAAGAACCGCGATCCCATAAAGGAAGTATCCCAAATGGTAATGATGATCATTATAAACACCAAACCCGAAATCAGCCCCCGAATCGGTTGAGCCTTGTTTAGTCACCATACCACCCCATGTTCTATCATAAAGGAATCCATTCCCATTAAAAGTCCCATCTAGCCATGGCTCAATAGTCTCCCTCAAGAACTTCCTAACCATGGGAATAACATCACTATAACACACTTCCTCAGCAATCAAAGCCATCCTCGCAGCTCGAGCAATCAATTTCCCATAAAAATACGAGGAGGTAGTCGAAAGCGAGCTCGAATTCAAACCCTCAACATCCTTAACAAGAGCTGAGATAATCTCATCATATGATTCTTCCCCAATTCCCCTAATTGAATGCCAAGTAACAGAAACAGGTTGAGTCCTTAATACCCATGAATCCCCAACAACACCCACAAGATCCCCATCAATACTTTTATACTTAAAATCATCCAAAATCATAACATTATCACTATTTTCATCTGATAACAACTTAATATGTAAAGGATGAGCAAGCATTAATAAATCACCCCACCCTTTTTTCTCCCATTTATATTCAACAGAATAGGGTTTGTTTAACACAGCATCACCAGAAACAGGATAACAACAACTAAATCTATCAAGAATTTGTTCATATTTTGGGTCAGAATCAGGCATAACAGCAAACCTAATAATCCCAGAAAAAGAATCACATATAATATTAGACAAATCATGGGTTAAATTAATAGGTGATGAAGCATAAATTACCCATGTTTGATTATTATTAAGCTTAACAATATACTTAGTGTTTGACCCATATGAAGAAAATGAGAGAATTGCATGAATTGTAGAGAATATAAGAGAAGTACCTTTTAAAACAGAACAAGTAACAAAAGGACTTCCTCTAACAAGGAAAAACCTAAGATTTGAGGATGGGAAATCCACAGTTACACTAAGATCACTAAAGGATGAAATTTTGTGGGTTTTTTGTGAATCTGGGGATTCATTATTTGGGGCAGAAATTGTGAAATCAGGGTTAAAAGTTTGGTAAATGAAAGAAGAGTTAGCAAATCTTGATGGGTATGAAATGGAAAGAGAGGAAAGGGAGAGACGAATGAGATATGGATGAATGTATTCTGGTTGATCGCCATTTTTAAGGACAAAGTTTTGGAAGAAGGAATTTGTAGGAAGAGGAGAAGAAAGAAGATTAGGGGAGAAAAACAAAGAAGGATCAGGTAAAACAGATGATTCTGCTCTTGGGAAAACAAAAAGATTTGATCTTTTTCTGAAATGGGGTGCCATTGATGAATTTTGTAGAGGTTGGTATGAAGAAGAAGGTGGAGGAGGGGGAGGAAGAGGAAATGGGGGTGGAATTTGTGAAGGTAGAAATGAAGATTTTTTGGGTTTTTTAAAGGGTTTGGTGATCAAAGATGACAACTTTTTTGGGATTTTCTTAAGTACCATTTGAAAAGTGGGAAGGTGTAAATTGGAATTATTTAATTAAAAAAAGAAATTTCAATTGATTAGTTATTCGTCTGTCTCTGTGAAAATGGAAAATTGAGTTGGAGAATAAGATAAAATACAAGTGGATGATAGAAATGAGTGGTTAAGATGAAGAAGGATAATAAATTTGGGAATAAGATTCAAAGAAAGAAAGTGGAATTATTATCGAAAAGGAAAAGAGTGTAAAATAAACGGAATAAACTCAAATGAAAAGTAGTGCAAATTGAGAAGGACCGAGAGAGTATTTAAATTAAAGAAAGAAATTTCAATTGATTAGTTCATTGCTTAGGGGTTAAGAGATGCGATTTTGATGTGTTTTTGGGGTAAGAGTGATCCACAATTGTGGGAAGTTTCTATGTGTAAAAAGGAGAAAATGGTTTTGGCATGATTTAAGACATCATCAAATGAATGATTAATTGATTTCAAGGTACATATGGATAAATTTTAAATGGATGTTTGTGGAGAATGGTATGTTTAGTAATCATGTGTGTAAAAGACATTTTTCTTTGTGAATAAGTTGGTGTGAAGCAAAGGATGATTAGACAAGGTGAAATACCTTGTAAGCAATGTTTGAATGGGTTACATATTCTTTTAGTATTGGTAAGGATTTGTATGGAGTGTTGTGAGACATTACCAATTTGGTTTAGATAACTTATAAAGTTAACTTCAACTTCTTAAGCAATAGTAAATGAAGGAAAGAAAGATAAGTATTAAATAAATGTGAAAAATTATAAGAAAATATAACTAACATAAACAGACATCAAGTCTCCTTAGAGATCGTCTTTTTGAGAGACGCCTCTGAGGCCCAGTCCATTAAAGTTTAATTCTTACTCTTATTCTATATTTTCCTTTATGAGCCATCCAATTAGAGTTAGTCTCTCACAAAAATTTGTGTAAAACAAAATTCATTATGAAACTAATTGATTAGTACTTTTAACTATTAGATGAAACTACTATTGAGCCGAATTAATTTCAAAAACATTTTAATTGACTATCAGGTCAAGTAATTTTTGTATGATGTTATCTCACGGTAAGATTTCAAAAGACAGTCTTTCGACAAGACGACCTCAAAACAAGAAGCACATATGCAGATAATTGTATTAGTGGGCTATTTAATCCATGTATGAGAAACATTTCATGGTGGGACCGTCTCACACGAAAATTTGTATATTTAGAATAATAATAATAGTATTTGTTTGAATTAGAATACAATAAATTTGTCACTGAAAAACCGGTTTTAACAATTACCAAAACTTTTGAAGTATAAACGCAGATTAGTCATTTTGTCTTAAACCCTGTTCCTTTCAGCTCATCATCTCAAGCAAAAAATCACTCCAAGTATCAATAGGCCCGGGTAAGCACCAATGAACACAATCACTAGGCCAAGTTAGATTGGCCGGACGCCCGTATGTACTCGGGTGCCCGTCGGGCCTCATCAACATAATCTGGGTCATATCAAGAAGTTGAAAACTAAGCCCACGTTGTCGGGCCAATTCTTGGGCCTCCTTAAACTCCTCCATTTGGGCTGCATACAGATCCAAAGTTTCCCCTTCCAAATGAACCTCATCACTCTTATAGGGCCTTTTCTTCAAACAATCCCCACCACTGTCCCACTCACCCCCTTCAAAATGAGCAGGAACAAATGTCCTTAAGTACACTTTCCCCTTGAACTTTTCTCGTTCCAAAAGGGCCCGAAATGCGGTCCTAAACGCATTTCGGTACCCAAATGTTAGAGAGTATTCCGTAAGGTTGTCGATCTCGCAATATCGACAACCCATAAACCGGTTATTTTGGTAGTATATAAGCGGTCGGAAGAACCATTGTCCGGCTGATATGATCACATACTGAAAATTGTCAATTTCATTGATCCAAACTTGATTAGGTTGGTCTACATGAAGTCCCCAAAAAGTCTTTCCTGTTCTTCCATTTGGGTCATTGTCTATTGTTTTTACAAGATATGGACTCCAAAATATGACTAGTGTGAAGTTGTAAGATTGGAAGTACCAACGCTTGAAATTATCATCTGTTGAGCTGGATATATCAGATGGGTGTTCCACCTGCAAATTCGAAATCTCGCTATCAATTGCAAGTATAATGGAAGGGAGGAAGTATATAATGTAAATCTGTTTGCAGCCCCTTTTGTATGAGACCGTCTCACTGTGAGATGGGTTTATACAAAAGGTTTACGGCTAGTCTCCTGAGAGACCGTCTTTTTGAGAGACGTCTCTCAGGCCCAATTCATTAAAGCTTATTGTCTCTCAGGCATGTTTACGATGAGACAATCTTATACAAGAATTTGTAATCTCTTTGCACTATGACATGTAAGAGGTTATTTAGCGATTAGTTATTAGTTGTTGGTTGGTTTTACGAAAATAACACGAATCAACATGCTAGATATGTACGCCCTTAATCTCTTTGATATTGCTAAAAAAACTTTGCACAAAGATTATGGATGTGTGCGGAATTTGAATTGTGTGAGTGATATTGAAAAAATAAAGATATGTGTGGATAAGAATTAAAGAAATTGGTGTGAAAATTTTCATAAAAAAAAATTGTAGCAAGGTAAAACAAAGACTAAAAAAAAGTGTGGCAATTTCAAATGGTCAAAGGGCCTATATGATTACCCGTAACGACTTGTTTGATTTTCGGTTTTAAAATGTGATTGAAATATCGAATTGCGAAAGCGTGTTTTGAACTCAACCTGACATTGATCCGATCTTGTATAACCGAATTGACATTAATCCAACTTTAAAAATGGGTTTACAACGATGTAAAAACTAACATAGACGCGACATCTAATCTAATTTGAAATATCTGATTCAAAATCAATCTGATAGCTCGAAATAAACACGTCTCAGACAACAGAACCAACCATGAGCCCGCCATTAATTATCTTAAGTGTGACTCTCCAACTACTTCCTACATTCTCCCACTTGTATGGTTAAAACTATCACTTTCTTCAATGTATTTATATAAATAAATATTATAATATTATATTTATTCATAAATCTCACTTTGACCCTTTACTTTTCGGTCTATCCTAAAATATAAAAAAATAAGTTTAGAGAATAAGGTTTTATTTCAGTTTTAACTAATACTTTCTCCACCCTTTTTATTATCCACTTTCTAGTGGGCACGCAAATTAAGAAAAATGATAGTAGGGTATTTTAAGTGATTATAATAATTGTAAATGTGGTAGTTAGGGTATTTAAGTGATTATAATAATTGAAAAAGGTAGTAGGTGGGGTATTTTAAATAATATAAGTTGGGGTAGTTGGGGGTCTTTAGGTAAAAAATCTTTGCCAAAAATAGAAAGTGGACAATTAGAGTAAACTAACCAAACAAGAAAAGTGGACAATAAAAAAAAACGAAGGGAGTATTATTTTCTTTTTCAGCCTACCCTGTAATAAGTAAAAAAGAGCTATTATTATAAGAGACTGTCTCATTCAATTTTTATGAGACGATCTCAAAATAGAAGTTTATACTCTCATAACATGTACTTCACAATTCACATGGGCTCTTTAGCCCCATGTATAAAGCACGTCTTTTTGTGAGATTGTTTCGATTCGTGAATAAAAATAAAATTTTGTTTAAGACAATTATCAAAAGCTAATTTGTAAAAAATGATACCTTTACCGTTATGGGTCGAGTTTGGGTTGGATCTAATCAAATCGAGAACTTACCAATTTAAGTGAATTTAGGGTCTAAAATATTTGTTAACTTCATTGTTTTTATTTCACTTAAATTGGTCGAGTTCAAATGAATTCAAAATTTAAAATATATATCAGCATTATTTGCTTTGAATTTGAAATATGTCTATCCATCCAAAAACATTGGACTTAAAAATTGGACTGGCTTAATTTGATTTCATTTAAAATAATGAAATTAAAGTACAACCCTATTTAAGTTTGAACTAGAGATATGGTCATGAATTAAAAACTATGCTAGACCGAATTTAAATTCAACCCTAATTTAGACTTAGACTCGTACTCGTTCTAAACTCACTCTAGATCCAGACCTACTCCATGCCAGGCATAGACTTGCCACACAACACAATTCGTAATCAATTTTAGACTTATCTTAGACCTATTTGGCTATTTTATACTAGTATATTATTTGAACTGATTTTAGACTAAATAGACCTTAAAATGTACAATCGATGATTTATGAAAAATTAGGTTAAAACTCGTTTTGTACGGATCATACTTGACGAATTTGAGTTTAAAATTCTCAAACCCTTTAAAGATCATATTCAAATTACACAAAATAAATATATTAGAATTTGAATTTAAGTCTAAATTTGATTATGCTAGACCTAATTTAAACCCGACTTATGACCACTAAATCTAAAAAATCATATTTTCTTTGTGTCTTTGATTTTGCACCTTAAACTTTAAAAATTATCAGCTACTCTTGTGAGAGACCGTCTCTTAAAGAGACAACCTTAAAATAAGAAGGCCACATTCTTATTTTCTCTTAAATTTATGTAAATTGGACTATTTAATGCATCTTTTGAAGAAACCGTCTCTCACAGCAATTTATGAAAAATTATTACATATTTAATTTTAAAGTGCAAACTCAAAAAGATGAGCAGTATTTCATAGAATAGAATCATATTGTAAACAGCCATTTACTTTACCAATGTACACAAGTCACAAGATCCACAATGTCTACCACACATTATATTCTTTTATTACTAAATCAGGGAGTTATTCATTAATCTAATCAAATTAATTAAAATAGTGTCGGCAATGGTTTCCTAGTCATTTTGATGTGACACTATTCTTTAATATTTTCACTAGTTTTACTCACCTTAATTACAATTTTACCCATGTGTTAAGTTTGAAATATTTTATACAAGAAAATAAATTTTACATGATTATTCACAAATATTTAAACTTAAAATATACTTCTATTTATATAAAAATAATTTTTTTAAATTCGTTTTAATGTTTACAATTATACTCCTAGCATATAGTACTTATATTTTAAATATATTTATATTTATAGATATTACTATTTCCGTTCTCTACTGATCTTTCCATTTGGAATATTTCATTTTAAGGAGAGAAATTTGAATAACATTTTCGAGACATATTTTAAAAGATAAAATAAATTCATGTGAGATCTCGTTAGATTTGTCTTAATGTATACTTTTTTATTATGTATTTTTTATAATTTTTTATCATGTGTATTAAGAAATATTAAGACTCAAAATTTACTTTGAAAACTGTGCAAAAAGTAAACGAGAAGAACAAAAAAGAACCAATGCAGTAAAACTTAAGTTAAATTTGAAATTTGTGTAAAAATGAAACGTAAATAAAGTGACAGGACTATAAATAGATCATAATTTTTTGCTCCATTAAATTTTACCCTAGACCTTAAATTTTCAAAATGATGATATAATAATGGGTCACAATTATTCAAAGTTGATGAGCTAATCTAATCATTCCTACTCCATTAAATTTAGAAGAAATTTCTGTCGGTGACAAATTTTGCCGTGATTTCCTCACTGATTTTTCGGTGACACCGACTATATAATAGACGTCTTAAGTTTTGAGGCTAGCCAAATTTATGAATTAAAAAAAAAACTGATTGGTGTTTTGTAAGTTAAAAGGGAGATATGTGTTGGGCTCTTGAAAAACATCTATACTATAAACGGTCTCTCAAGAGAAGACTTGCTGATTTTTACTGTTTTCAAATAAATATAGAGCATATTTTATTTAATTAAGGCTACATTGAAAAAGGTTTGATGAGAATTAAATTTAAAATATTATCTGAAAAAAATAGTACTTCAAACTCTCAACTCTCATAAAATTAAAAACCGTATATTCCAATTGAAATGAAAGATAAATGGAATGATATTTGATTTAAACTCGTAATTTTTTATGATGAGATTTGACTTAAACTCGTAATTTTTTGTCACATTGATCTCTTATATAGTAACGTTCACTTTTAATTCTATCTATCAAGAAATCAACTAATAAAAAACTTAAACTGACGATTATAACCCATAATATAGAATCAGTTATATACTCTAACAAAATCTTTTAACATTAAACATATGCATAGAAACTCAAACCAACTTCTAGGAATCTTGCTAAATCTTTATATCAATTAATCTAATAAGTATAAAAAATTATAATTAAAAATTTTTAAATCACAAATAAAGAGTTAAATTAAATATGAATGCAACATAAAATCCTTTTTAGACCTTTAATTGTTAATATCTAATTATCTATGTATGAGAAAAATAAACATACAATATTTAAACGCTTAATTTCAATTTCTGATATCATATTAAAAAATCATTTCAATCCAATTAATAAAATCATAGTGAAAGCTTTAACTTATTAAATTATATAATTTGTTAATTTTAAAATTTATATGAGACTTTACCAATTAAATTAGCTGACATATTATCGTAATTGATAAATAAAATAAATAAATATTTACCCGAGACAAAAGGCAAATCAAGGATTGCATATGATTCCTAGCAACCGAATCACCAACAAAAGCCAAAGACTTATCCTTAACAATCCCCAAAAACTTAAACGGGTCAAAAACGGGTAATTCACATCCATCGGGTTTCCATTTCCACTTCATAAATTCAGTATCGGGTCTTCCATACTTGATACAATTTTGGTGTTCTTGGATCACCCAACAAGTCTCATTTGTGTAATATGGAGCATCCATATTTGGGATCCATTCACCATTAAAAAGATCACATTTTGAACTACTTGAACTTGTAATAAATGGATCTTCATAATTATTATAATTATTTTGATTATTTTGATTAAGTATGTATAAATTTGTAATTATTGGGTTTGAAGTTTTTTTAATGGAAATATTTTTGGCTAATTGTAGGATAATTAAAGTAAATAGGGTTAGTGGAAGTGTTATTTGTAGGACAAGTTTTTTGTTGAGATTGGGATATTGGGATTTGGTTTTGTGTGTTTCCATGGGAGATATGAGGGAGTAGAAGAAAAGAGCTAGGAATGGAAATAGTATTAATGTATATAAATAAATATATAAAATTACAAAGAATAAGTTTATGTAAAGTCAAGTGGAATATTGACTTTAGTTTGGAAATGGTATATAACTACAACAAATTTAATTTTTTTGCAATATTAGATTTAATAGCATTAAAAAATATCACTGATTCATATTTTTAGTATAATAATTATTGGTTTTTGTTTTGAGTTCCACTATTAAGTGAGTTAGCGACAATTTATTTGGTCTTTAGTTACATACTTCCTCCGTTCCATTTTACTTGCAACACTTACCGTTTTTGGAAGTTTCATATTCCTTGCAACATTACTATTTTTGGCAAAAATAATCTACTTATTTTATCCCCACTTTATTCCTACCCCACTATCACCATCAATCATACATCATCTCATTTATACCCACAAGTCACAACCACTATCTACTTACAATAATTCTTTTTATTTCTACCCCATATATCACCATCAATCATACATCATCCCTACTTTTACCATACTAATTTGACGGCCCTTAAAAAAATGTGTCAAACCCAATGGAACAGAGGAAGTATGTAATTGTTACTATAGTTTGTAGTGGCATTTGTGAGAAATGTCACCATATCCTATGTCGCAAAAAACTTTAATGTGATTTTTAATTATGCTGCTTAAGGGTCTAATAAATGTCACTAAATCATCTATATGTACTATTAGAAATTTGAAACAACGACATTTAAATTAAATGTCGCTAAATATATCCCACTAAAAGCAAATTATTTTGTAGTGTATAAAAAATATGTCTAAATTAAATAAAGATATAGAGATTTTATTTGTAGATGAAAGGATGATCACCATATATTCAGTGTATTCCGCTCATAGGAATTATGAGCAGGGTCTAAAAAAGAAAGGAAGACGACAACCTATACCCAATAAGAAAGATGCGGCCAAAGAACGAAGTATTCCGACTCAAAATAGATCCTCTGAAAAAGGTCTTCCTGCATTTACTCGCCGGTCTGCATCATAAGTTTGACCTATAATAATAATTAACAAATAAATATAAATAAGTGTCACATTTTTATTGAAATTATGACGATGTCATTAACTTTATATAATACAAAATTAAATTAATACATACATTTAATAAAAAAAACTAATATATTTAATCATTTTTGAAAACTATGATTTTACATCCATTAATGAATTTAACATGATAGAATAACAAATTATTCTAAAATTTAATTTTCTTAATTTTTATAGATCTGTCGGAATAAATTATTTAAGTTGTGCACGAGTATTATTTTGTCTCTGAATATAGAAATGAACCAAATTAATATGACCAAAATAAAATATAAAAATAGTAAACAAACCCGAATATATTATGGTTTTATAGATCAGTTTGGTAAACGATTGTTTTGTGTTTTGATTAGCAAATATCTTTTAGTTGATGTGGCTATCATAGCCATCAAACCAATATTTTAGTCAAAAGTTATGGAATATTTATTAGTGACAAAATGGGTTAGAAAATCAAAAACTAATAAAATTATTTAGCAATTTTTATTTTAACTTAAAAATTAATTTTTCAACTTAAAATCATTATTCATACTTTTATAAATTGTTTTCCCAACTCAAAAACCAAAACGTAACAAAAATAAAATAAAATAAAATAAAAACAACCAAAAATACTCTATTTTCTTAACACATCCCCCGTATATATAAGATTTAAATAGTACTTCTCCTGTTCTATAATACTTGATACTGATAATAATATTTTTCCCACACAATATGTCACATTCAGTAGCAGGTATTACCGAAGAATTTGCTTCCTCTTGTTGGTCTTTGAAATTTAATGGAACGGAGGAAGTAGTACAATTATAATGAGAAAGTTAACAGACGTCATGTCTGTAATTGTCTGTATGTAAACCCTAGTATTTGACACGTGGCGAGTTATGTATACTGTGTTCAATCAGTTCGTTACAGTAGAAGAAAAGACCACGTGCAGTAAACGTGAGGATGTGGAATTTTGTGTGCCTCACCGTTTGTCCGTTTCCTAGTCTTAGGATACTTCAAGCTAAGCAACGCCACATGCCCCATCGATCCACTTTCACATTCTATTCTCGCGATATATTTTTTGACAAATTTTTACTTGAGACACGGCTTTCAAAAACTCAGTTTAATTCCAAATATATATCACAAATTCTTGTGAGAGACGACCTCTTTAAGAGACCAACTCTAATTGGGTCGGCCCATAAAGGAAAATATAGAATAAGAATAAGAATTAAACACTAATGGATTGGGCCCCTGAGAGACGTCTCTCAAAAAGACGGTCTCTCAGGAGACTTGCTATATATATATTGTTATAACTCTAAATATAGATTTACGTTGGACTTTTGAAAATCGTCTTTACAAAAAACGATCTCTCAAGAGACCACCTAATATTTTCAGCAAGTCGCCTTAGTTTTCAATCATACATTATAACAATTTTAAATCTTTATATAAGAAGATCTAACATATATAGGTTAAATGGATGAGAATTTAAGTTTTTTTTGTGTGAAGTCGTCTATCACAGAAGTATATCAAATATGAATGTGTAACTTTTTGTTTATTACAGCTTATATATAAGATAGGTTGAGGTAAAGATAAAAACTAGGAGTGCATCGAACCCAGAGCTTTTTTAAAAGGTGGCACTTAATCACCAGATCAGATATAACATGATTCTCTTGATGTTTTTGTAAAATTTCTATAAATAAATTCTTTTAGAATTTGTTTGGGGATAAATATTTTATTTCAATTTGTGGATTTTAATTATGAAATCACAATGAAGAATTTGAGAATGATAAGAATTGGGATGTCATTCTCAAATCCTCATTTTTTAACTACTTTTGCAACATTGGTGGATTTGATTCAAATTCAAATTTAAATTCTTGAATTTTGCCAAACACTAAATTTGAGTCAAATTCATATTTGCAAATGAAATTCTCATTCCTAAACATAGCATTAAATAATTCAAATGTTAAAATATTTGGAAATCATTTTTTACATGTATAAATTAGTTTATTTATTCAATTAAAAGAACTTTTCTTTGTAAAAAACAATGGTTCATTTTGACTTTCATTTATTTTGTAACAAACAAAAATGGTTATTACATAAATCAATTGCTAACCTGATCATACTTTACTATGATTACAGTAAATATTGTATGAAACTGTGGCACTCTACACAAATTTTTAAATGAGATTTACAAACATACAAAAATCTTCATTCACAAATTTCTGTGTAAGACGGTATACCGTGAAACGATCCCTGCACATTGATTGAATAGTCGTACTAATACAATTATTTGCAAATTGACTTTTTATTTTGAGTTCATCTTACCGAAAAACGTTGAGTATTCACTCCTTTAACATCTCAAGCAAAATATCATTCCAACTATCAATGGGCCCAGGTAAACACCAATGTATACAATCATTGGGCCTTGTCCCATTCACATTTTCCCAATGCCCATATTTACTAGGATGCCCATCAGGCCTCATCAACATAATTCGGGTCATATCCATGAGCCCAAATTTGAGCCCACGTTTTTGGGCCAAATTTTGGGCCTCCTCAAAAACTTCTAATTGAGCCTTGTACATTTCTAAGTTTTGTCCCTCTAAATGAATTTCATTGCTTTTCATGGGCTTTTTTCTTAAGCAATACCCTCCATTATACCAATCTCCACCTTCATAGTGAGGTGGAGAAAAGGTCCTCAAATACACTTTACCTTTAAATTTTTCCCGCTCTAATATGGTCTGAAACGCAGTTTTAAACGCGTTTCGGTAACCATAAGAGAGGGGTTGTTCTGTGATATTTGGTGTCCAACAATATCGACAACCCATGATATGTCGTTTTTCATATAATATTAGAAGTCGGAAAAACCAATGGCCCGCGGATATAATGATATGGTCAAGCCCATCAATTTGGGCCGCCCAAGTTTCATCAACCTCATCAAGGTAAAGCCCAGCAAAAGTAATCTTTCCGGGTTTTCCATTTGGGTCATTTTCTTGGGCTTTAACTAAGAATGGGCTCCATATCATAGCCAGTGTAAAATTGTAAGATGGGTAATACCAACGTTTGAAGTTTTCATCTTGAGTTGTGGAGTTATCCAAGGGGCGTTCTACCTGCAAAATAAATATGACAAATAATTTAACACAAATTGTCATGAAAGACGGTTTCTTCGAGAGACGCATTACATATATAAGTTAAATAGCTCAATTAATACAACTTAAAAATGGAAATAAGAATGTGAGCATTATGTTTTGAGATCATTTCTCTAAGAGACGGTTTCTCACAAGAATAGCTGATAATTTCAAATCAGCTCGTGTTGTATGAAATTGTCTCAACATGAGACAAACTTATATAATTACCCTATTTTTCTAAATGACCATTTTAAAATCGTATATTATCACTTTAAGGTTATAAGTAATCACTTTAAGATTATAAAGAGAGTCTACTTCAAAATTATAAGTGAACTTCGTAAGACAATAAATGTACATCCGATAAGCCCAATTTCTCAATTAAGAATTTTACTTTATTTTTTCCACCACCCTATAATATTTAAGAAAATTTGCTCAAAATAATTTCAGCTATTACCCGTTGCCCAAAAATAATCTCAACTATCAATTATTTTTTTCATAATTCCAACCATTCTCATAAACATACCCAGTCCTTGTTACCGGCTAGAATAGATAACTTTTTCACTTCTTTTTTTTTTAAAACTTAACTGTTTAAAATAACCCTTCCTCTTCATCTATTAATCAAAAAGAAAGAAAAAAGTGGAAAAGTTACATGTTGTAGCCGGTTAAAAAGGAGGTGGGTATGTTTTCAACAAATTATGAAAATAGTTGGGATTATTAAAAAATAATTAATAATTGGGATTATTTTTGACTAACGGGTGATAGTTGAAATTATTTTGAGCAAATTTTCCTAATATTTATTTTTATCTCTTTTTTGTTGATTTCACCAAATGCTTTGGTTTCCCATCAAATTTGCTTGACTTTTGGATTTTGTCTTTTAAATTGGTCAAAAAGCTAAAACAAATATTTGATAAATAACTTATAAGTAGGTTAAAAAGTTGTTTATAAGCCCAAAAACAACAAACTACTATCAACAACATTTTATGGGCATTACTTAATAACGGACACTACTCGAGTAGCTTTTACTGGCTTCATCTCATAAACGACCACTAGCTCATAATTAATTTTAACCAAATATATCAACCAACTTAAACCATTAGTTTATAAGCCAATCTTTTCCACCGATTAAAAACATCTAGCGTCAGCTAAAAACTTCAACCAACAATCATTTATCAAACCTGACCATCCATAGATCTATAGTCATTGAAGCTACATATATTAAGTATCATACTATGCCATTACCTTTAGTACTTTCTCCATTCCATAATACTACCTTTGTTCCGTTTTAGTTGCACCATAGGGGTTTGACACATTTTTAAGGGCTGTCAAATCAGTATGATAAAAGTAGGAATAATGTATGATTGATGGTGATATGTGGGGTAGAAATAAAAAAAATAATATTATAAGTAGATAGTGATTGTGACTTGTGGGTATATTAAATAATTAATGGGATGATGTATGATTGATGGTGATATGTGGGGTAGGAATAAAGTGAGATAAAATAAGTAGATTATTTTTGCCAAAAATAGTAATGTTGCAAGTAATATAAAACTTCCAAAAACAGTAAGTGTTGCAAGCAAAATGGAACGGAGGAAATACTTGCTACTGAGTGTGACATTTTCCCACACAACATGTCACACTCAATAGCAAGTATTATGAAACGGAAGAAGTATGAGTTTGCCTGTCCCAAAGGCGTTATAAATAGCATTGTATGTACCGACAATATTTAGTATGAAATTTCTGAAAAAAAAAATAATTATTTGATGTGAAATATTAGACCTAAAGGTGTTGCTATTATATTCACTAGACCTATATTGAAACAAGATGTACGTTATAAATGCCCATTGCCCAACCACCACTCATTAAAATTCATATCTATAGCAATATACTATTACTAGGAGTGTAGAAGTATTGGAGAATATTAGCTCCGTTTTCTAATATTTGTAATTGATAGCGACATACGTATGAGAAACTGTCACTATTAATTGCATGTATAATGAAACAGAGAAAGTACTTGTTGAAAATATTATTCTTATAATTTTTTGAATTTGTCAAAAGTAATATATTGTGACGAAAATGTCACATTCGATAGCAAGCTTAAATGACTGAAGGCGTATTTTTAAAATGATTTCAATAGTATATTAAAAGAGGTTTTCTCATTCTCACCATTATAGCTTTGTTTGTCATTTCAGTATTGCCCACCAATCTGTCTTAATTTGTATTTTATTTTTAATCTATAAAAAATCATGTAATATCTTATTTGATTCCTCCTTAAATAAGTTGCTAAAAATAATAATTCTTTCCTTAAATAACAATAACATTACCGGTAAAAAAAAAGAATTAACATCGCATCCTAGCCAATTAACTTAGAACATTACCAATTCAGTTAAAATGGCTTTAAAATGGTTTAAAATCAACTACTCCATAATTCATTTTTAGATTTGTGATTTGCAATACTTTAGTAAATTATGCAACACTGATACACATTTAAAAATAAAAGATCTAACTGTTCAAAATAAGTTCTTTAACTTGACACCCAAAAATTTAAGAAAAATTACTGTATGTAATACAAATTTTTGCTAATTTTCCTAAAATATCAACTTATATTTAACTAATTTACCTTTTTGTCAAATAACCATTGATTTACCTTTTATTCAACCATTAACTTATCGTAAATACTAAATAATAAAAATTTTCGCTAATATTCTAGAATTATCAACTTTCATTTAACTATTAATTTATTTTTTTGTCAAATAAACTACTACAAATAAAAGTTAGTATCGTTCTCGAAAAACAATTGACATTGTTGTAGGAAAATAGTGAATAATTGTATTAATCCGGGTATTTGGCCAAAAATTACTTGCTCTTTTACCTTTTATTTGCACTCACTTTTGAATACGAATTTCGAACTTCAACATATCTTAATAATATATTATAAAAATTACAAAAGTATATAATAAAAAGCTATATGTTGAATGAATCTAAAAAATTTAACATGGATGAATTTTATTTTCTATATATCAGTTAAAATATTTTTTAAAATAAAGTGATAAAGTAAGAAAGATTAAATACTTACTTGGGATAAGAGGCAAACCAAAGATTGCATATGATTTCTAGCAAGAGAATCACCCACAAAAGCCATAGACTTGCCCCGAACCATTTCCAAAAAACGGGTCGAATTAAAAACGGGTATTTCACACCCATATCCATATGGTTTCCACCTCCATTTCATAAATTCGGTATCGGGTCTTCCATGTTTCATACAATTTTGGTATTCATGGATAGTCTCACAAGTATCATTTGTGTAATATGGAGCATCCATATTTTGGACCCATTCACCCATGAATATATCACATTTTTTTGAGTTTGTTATTTTTGACACATTATCATGATGATTAGTGTGTAATGATGAATATAATCTCTTGAATGAAAGATTATTGGATGATTGTAATGTAATTAGAATAAATAAAATTAGTGGAATAATTGAAATTTGTAAAGCTATTTTAGACTTGAAATTAAGATTTTGGATAATATTGGGCAAGTTTTTTTCCATTGGTTTGGGGAGATATGTAGGGAGAAAGAGAGAGGTATAAAGTTTACTAGTAGTACTCTACATTAAAAAAGAGTGTCCAAATTATTATTCCCCTCCAAAAATGAAACTTGACGAGCTGATTTTATTAACTGGTTTGACAAGGTGATTTTAAATCCGCTGCTATAAGCAGCTTGTTAAAAAACAGCTTATTCGTATCAATAAGCTGTTTCAACCAGCTAATTCACCAAACACTATTTTTAGCTTGTTTGACCCCCCAACCCTTTATTTATATCCAAATAAGCTAAAATTGTTCAATAAGCTAATTTGCCAAACACCCCCTATATTTTTTAATGAGGGTGATTAGAAGGTAAAAAAACTTTTATTGGGCTGTTTGAATTATATAGACTCGTTTTATGGTGGGAGAGTTTTATACAAAACTTGTTGATAAAGTTAAAATGGAGGTCATGCATAGAGTTGAATTTAAATAATAGTTCATCCGTTTTGAAATACTCGCAATATATTCGTTATTGACACTATTTATCGTTCAAGCTTATTTTATATATTACGCCTAATGTGTTAGAAAAAAGAATAGTATATTTTCATAATATTAATTTTTTATAATTTTTAAACGAGTATAATTTAATATATAAATAATCAAAAAAATACATGGGATTTGGTAAAAGTGAAATGTAGCAAGTATATTAGAACGGAGAAAATATTCTATTTGTTGCTATTAAAATGTTTCAATTGTATTTTAGGTAAAATCTAACGGAATAAGAAAACTGGAGAAGAAAATAAGAGAAAAAATAAGTAAAAGAAAAAAAATTAAATGTTTAAGATCGAGATTTGATAAACTTGTGGACGATATTCAAAAAAAATATAACCTTTGTAGAAAAAAAATGCAAAATCAATATAACAGATTAAAATGAAACTCAATCGACCTAATGATCCGCATAAACAAGTTCAGGTAGCTTGTGTAATAATGTAATGTGCTCCAATCATTTTGGATAAGAAAACAATGTACAAACAAAACAATCCACGTTACAAAAAATTGTTAAAAGTTTTCATTTTTAATTTCTTCAGTTATCTATTTATTTTTTATTAAAAATCATAAAAATTGAAAATTGAAAATAAAAAATTTTGAGTGACTTTAATTGTTAAAAGTTTTTTGTTTGAGATGGAATTTCCTTTTTTAATTTTTTCTTATAAAATCATAAAAATTGAAAATTATGAGTCGTTAATATAGTTAAAAACTTCCCTTTAGCTTTAATTCTATTACTTAGGATTGAGCTTTGGTACTAAATATTATGTGCAATTTTACATAAATAAAAAGAAATATGTATAATTATAAGTATTTTACTATAGTATATCATAATTTAAAATTAAAAAATTATAAATTTTTGTGTGAATTCTAATATAGTATTTACTATTTAAATACAAGTGATATGACTAATGACTCACATTTCCAACTCACAAATCACAATGATCAAAAAAAGTTAATCAATTTCAATTATTTTAAAAAGTTACTCAATAATCCCACCGACAATAATATTCCCACCAACAAGATATGTTTGGCCTAAGTGATAAAGTTTTGCCTCTTATATTCTAAATTTTTTGGTTTTAATGATGCTAGTTTAAATTATATTATTACTTATTGTAAAAATTATTAAAACTATATTTTAAATTTTTTTATCAAAACTATAATGAAAATTGTTCTTTGTGAAAAACAATTTTGCAAAAAATTATATTAAATTTTTTTATTATATGATAGACTAAGGAAAAAGAAATGATTAGGTGAAAATCAAACTCAAAACATTTTCATGAAAAGTAACACTTACTCTTGAATTGATATAAAATTCAATTTTTAAACGTTCTGTAAGATAAAATTAAACCCTTAAAATTTATGTTTAGTTCTTCCTCATTGTGAAATATTTTAGCATATATTTAAGATTTTTCAACAATTCCATGCAAATGTACTTAAAAGAAAATTTGTAGTTCAAGTAACTAGTTTTCATTATAAGTTGGTTTGGTTATGAAAGAGTAAGGGTTTAAATTTGTTAACTTAGAATCCTTTTTTATGAGAAAAAATAACATTAGTTGAAGTGTCTATTATTTATCACATATCTTGTCTCATATTCGAAAAAATTATGACAATACTACTTTATAAACTTGAAAATTTATACTATCTCCTATTCAGCCTAAATGTCTTATTTAGTTTTTTGCACTATTCACTCATCACTTCTAATTTGTATTTTACTCTTAATCTATAAGTTAAAACATAGTCATGTGGAATCTTGTTTGATTCGTCTCAATACAAGGATTATTAATATCAAAATTTTATAATTTTAATTAAGAATAATTTGAGATATTAAGGGTTAAAATATTATCTCAGTCAGTGTAAAAAAATTAAATGGGATATTTAGACCGAATAGGAGGGAGTAATACTCAAGACAAGTAACTTGTTCATTTGGTAGTTGTCTAGTTCCTCTTTTCCGATTAGATTGTACTCTCTCCGTTTTTTTTTGTTCATTTTAAGTTTGTCAACTTTAAGAGAGAAAAATTTATGTTAGATTTTTAAAGTATATATTGAAGATAAAATACATTTATGTGAGATCTTATTTGATTTGTCTTGATGTAGAGTTTTTTAATATATATAATTTTTATAATTTTTTTATATAATACGTGCTTAGAGATATTAAGGATTAAAAGTTATTAAAAATTGCATGTAAAAAATAAAGTACACAAACAAAAAAATAGGAGAGTAATTAATACTCTTTAGTCTTTATGTGTTCTGAGGAAACATATTAAAAATTTTAAAAAACATGTAATGATTATTTAATTAGATGAACAAAAAATTACATGAAAATTTCATAAGATTTCTGGTGATCGTGTCGCACGACATTCCATAATAGCTATGTCTGATCAAGTTACGAAGAAATTATGTATTTTTTGTTGACAAACTAGAAATTCGTGATGAGCTTTGACCAAATTCTATGAATTTTACTCACTCATATTCAGTTTAATTGTCTCATTTAAATTTTCACGGTAGCCGAGACAATATTTTAATCCTTAATATATCAAATTATTCTTAATTAAAAATTATAAAAATTTATATTAATAATCCTTGTATCGAGACAAATCAAACAAGATCCCACATAACTATGTTTTAATTTATAGATTAAGAGTCTATTACAAATTAAGAGTGATAAGTGAATAGTACCCAAAATAAAATAGAACATTTAGGTTGAATAAGAGAGAGTATTAAGTTAACTTAGAACTTTGAAAAAAAAAATTAATTAAATAAAATGTTATATTTTTTAAAAAGAGAGATTTTAGAAGTAATTTATACGTTTATCCATTTTTTAAAAATTTATACGTTTAACATAATTGGGTTCATTCTACTATATATAAATTCATTAAGTTAAATAAAACACACCATATTGAGAACTTTTTTATATCAAATTGAATCCTTTCTATACATTTACAAACTTTTTTGCAATAAAAGAATCACAATTTACATACATACGAACCTAAGGGAGGAAATGAATGTGGCAACCCATACCATAAAGAAGAAAACTTTCCACTTTACGATCGTCTCATATAAAAATTTGTATTTAGCAGAACAATTTTTAGCTTCACTTTGTTAACATCTCAAGCAAAAATTGATTCCAAGTATCAATAGCTCCGGGTAAGCACCAATGAACACAATCATTCCAATGTGGCAAATGTGGGGGCCTCCCATATTTACTCGGATGCCCATCCGGCCTCATTAACATAACTCGAGTTATATCCAAAAGTCCGAAATTCAACCCACGTTTTTGGGCCAACGTTTGAGCTTCTTTAAATACTTCCGATTGCACCATATTCATCTCTAATATATACGATTTCACATCCGTATCATTAATCTTCATGGGCTTTTGCCTTATGCAATCCGCCCCATTGTCCCATTGTCCGCCTTCAAAATGATCCGGAGAAAATGTTCTCAAAAAAACTCTTCCTCGAAAAGTTTCTCTTGCTAAAATCGTTCGAAACGCAGTGTGAAACGCGTTTTGATATGCTAAGGAGTACGAATAGTTTGTCACATTCTTGTTTTCGCAGAGACGACAGCCCACTAATTGGCCCGATTCGTAATAGATAAGGGGCCGAAGAAACCAATGGCCCGCGGACATGATGACAAAGTCGAACCCATCGATTTGGTCGGCCCATAATCCATTGGGCTCATCAAGAAAAAGCCCAATTAGTTTCTTTCCGGAGGTATCGTTTGGATCATCTTCTTGGGTTTTAACCAAGAATGGACTCCAAAACATAGCAAGTGTGAAATTGTACGATTGATAATACCAACGCTTGATATATAAATCACTTGGTGTAGATATATTCAAAGGTTGTTCTACCTACAAAAATTAAATAAATAATTACCATTTTTAATTCCACATAATTATACTCGTTTTTTAAATAATAAAATACTTAAAAATATTATAGTACTTCATCTAGTTTTTAATAGTTGATACACTTCTATTTTTCACGCTAAAAAGTTAGTTTATGAAAATATGCATTATGACAAATCAAACAAGATCTCACTTAACTATGTTTTACATTACACATGACATTATACATTAAGAAAATTATATCTAATAAGATCAGTTGATGAACAATAGTGAAATCGGAGAAGTACTTCCTTCGTTCCTTTTTGTTTGTCCACTTTAAGTTTGTCCATTTTTAGAGAGAAATTTAAATTAGATTTTTAAAGTATATATTGATGATAAAATATATTTATGTGAGATCTTGTTAGATTTGTCTTGATGTAAAGTTTTTTAATATGTAATTTTTATAATTTTTTATGATGCGTACTTGTCGATATTAAGGCTTAAAATTTGCTAAAAAATGCGTGCAAAAGATAAACTGGACAAATAAAAAGAACGGGTGGAGTATATATTAAGGGTATGCTAATTGCTAAACTAAAATAATTATAAGAAACATTATCTAAATTAAATTCTTTAAACATTTAATCCAAATGCAAAATTACTAATAACATGTGAATACACTAGGTCTCGTAGTAATTTTTTATATTTTTAATTATTTCAAATTAAAATAATACGAGCCTATTTCGTACAAGAATTTTTCTGTTAACTACAAAACATTATAGATTATTCCAACGTATTGTCCACAGAATAATGCATTATGACACATTATTAATTAAATCCCAGTTGTTAAATTGTATTGTTTTCATGATTAATTTTGTCTCATTTTAATCAAATCAATATTTTAATGAGATTTTTTCTTAGTTAAAGAGTATCAAAACATGAAGCTCATTTTATATTTTTCTCAATAATTTGTATTAATCAGACTATTTAGCTCATAAATAGAGCGTAAGTGCGTGACTCATATTGAAACCTCGTCTAGTAACATTGAAACAGTCACATATAATAATCCGTAGTATATTATGTATAATTAATTAAATATAAGTCTGACAAATTATTAGTCAATTAGATGAAATTATTTATTTAGGTGTATGAGTATCTAATAAAATAAAATTCAGAGGTGGTGAATTGACTTGTCACTTAACTATGCTGAAATTGTGAGCTAAAGAATCTTCAGAGGTTCAGACTTTAGTTTCAATTTACTATTCTTCTTTTCTTTTTATAAAAAATTAATGCGGTATTTTAATTATTGATATTTTGATCAGGCCTGTTCAAAAATATCTGACCCGTTTGACTTGACCCGTCGATCCACATCTTAATAGGCAGGTCATTTTTCAAAAAAAGTTATTACTGGGTCGAGTCATGGGCTGCAAACTTAATTATAACGGGTACCCATTAACCCAAATTTATTTTTTTTGAGTTCAATTTTTAGTTTACCTTTTAAAAATAAAGTGATATACTCCCTCCTATTCAAAATTGATGTCCACTTTTCTTATTTAGTCACGTCTTTCTAATTGTCCACTTTCTATTTTTGGCAAAGATACCCCACACACCACCCCAACTTATATTATTTAAAATACCCCACTCACCACCTTTTCAATTATTATATTCACTTAAATACCCCAACTACCACCTTTACAATTATTATAATCATTTAAAATACCCCTACTACCATTTTCTTAAATTGCGTGTCCAACTCAAAGTGGACATTAAATTTAAGTAGGAGGGACTAATATTTATTGATTACTTGTATTTGAGCAATACTTATGCTTTGAAGTACTTGTATATGGCATCGTACATCATCTGTCACTCTATACGTATTATATGAATATCAGTATATAAAAATGATGATGGCTACACTTTTTATGTAAGATTAAATATAAGATGAAAACATAATACAACTCATGTTGAGGTTGATGATGTTTTCAAATATCAAACCAAAAACGAATTTAATAAAAATATTAAGTGTAATTTTCTCATAAATTATGCCAAATAATGCCACAAATATAATAACGGGTACCCAATGTTCCGACCCGATTTATCCGGATAACCGATATTCGGGTACCCGGATAAATCAGGCCGGAACACGGGCCGCTAAAATAGATACCCGACAAATCGGGTACCCCTAATTTTAATGTGTTTAAGTTTAAAATTATAAAAAGTTTATATTTTAATAATACAAGATAGATAATTCTAATAAGAATTTACTTAACAATTTTAAAATGTAAAAGTTTTTAAATTCTATGACACTTTAAATTTAGACCAAGAATGTATTTAAAAATGCAGTGAACTAGCATAGAATACAAATAGGTTAAGTAGCCAACATAGCAAGAGGCTCGGCATACAAACAAGTGCGGTCTTGAATATGTCTAACATATTCGACTATACAGTGCTTTAAAAAATTAAAAGACTCTATATTAAATTAATTAGAAATATATTCTAAGTGTTTATATATATATATATTTATATATATATATATATATATATATATATATATAATTTTAATGTTGAATAATATAAATTAAAATTAGATAATTAGAAAAACTTACTCGAGACAAAAGGCATAATAACGATTGCATATGATTTCTAGCCACAGAATCACCAACAAAAGCCATAGACTTATCTTTAACAATCTCCAAAAAATGATGCGGGTCGAATACGGGTAACTCACACCCGTTTGGTTTCCACCTCCATTTCATGAATTCAGTATCGGGTCTTCCATGCTTCATGCAGTTTTGATGTTCTTCTATATACCCACAAGTTTCACCTGTATAATATGGAGCATCCGAATCATGAACCCATTCGCCCGAGAATATATCACATTTTGTTGGGCTAGAATAATATGGAGCTCCATTAGTATGATCACTAATATGTAGTGAAGTGTAGAGTCTCTTAAAAGAAAGGTTCTTTGATGATTGTAGTGTGATTATAGTAAATAAAATTAAAGAAAGTGATATTTGTAGAGCAATTTTGGACTTGAAAATAAAATTTTGAAGGATTTTTGTAAGGTTTTTCTCCATTTAGAGGAGATAATGATAATAATAAAAATGTGTTTTTTTTGGAATGTTTAAAATTTGAGTTTTTGTGATGAAAATGGTATGAGAGCTCGATTTTTTTTATTTTTTGTGGCTAAAGATTTAAAATTACAATCACAAATTCAAATGGATATGGGGTTTGAAGTTGACAATTTATTTGTAATACAATGGAAATTTGATTTTTCTAAGAAAAAAAAAATAAGGGTATTACTTATTACTATGGAAGTTGGAACTTGGAAGCATATGTAGTGAAGTACTACCAAAGCCCTTTAGTTTATTTAATTATGGAATGAGTTAGTTCTATTTTAGTGTGAGTAGAGGTGTTTAAAGCAGATTTCACTACAACAAATTAAGCTTTTTGCGACATTGGATTTAATGGCATTAAAAAAATGTCACTAATTCATATTTTTAGTGTAATAATTATTGATTTTTATTTTAAAATCCACCATAAAAGGATTTAGCGACACTTATTTTGGTCTTTAGTGACATGTAATTGTCACTATAGTCTATAGTGACATTTGTGAGAAATGTCACTAGATTCTATGTCGCTAAAAGCTTTAGTGTGACTTTTTAATATGCTGCTAAAGGGTATAATAAATGTCACTAAATCCTCTATATACACTATAAGAAATTTGAAATAGCGACATTTAATTTAAATGTCGCTAAATATATCCCACTAAAAGCAAATTATGTTGTAGTGTTTAATGATTCACATTTATCCGATCTTATAAATGAATTCGATTTAAGCTAATATAAAAATTGGATAGATAATCATGGAAAAATTAGCATTAATATGCTACCCGATTTCAAACTGATTAAAAACATTTAACTTAAAATTGACCCGATGAACTGAATGGATACGTCAAGTAGCGTAGAGCATGTTGCTTAATTCGATGGACTCAAATTATTGGAGATAGAGAAGTTTTGTCTACAAAAGTGTCTTGTATGGTAATATATCTAGAATATTGATAGAATACGAATATAACTAAGTATATTGTTCTCTTTCAAATATGACCTGGAAAGTGGAAAGGAGGTTTGTCAAGTTTTGATAATTTACTAGTTTGTGAATGGAAGATATTCTATTAAAAGAGGGTTACACTAGTGTGATTAATATTAAAATTCACAAATTCTTGTGAGAGACGTTCTATTTAAAATATTATCTCTAATTAGATTGACTTATTAGGAAAAATATAGAGTAAATGTAGGCAATAAGCTTTAATGGACTGGACCTAAGAGACGTCTCTCAAAAAGACGATCTCTCAGGAGACTGACTGTTAAAATAAAGTGGTGGGATTTATTTTCAAATAAAAAAAGCTAAATATGGTAAATAACTTTTAGTAACATTTGAAAAAATTAAGTGAGACGGAGGATGTACAAATTTCATGAAATCAGTCTAAATGGTATAGTTTACAGACACTACAACAAATTTAACTTTTTGCGACATTGAATTTAATGACATTAAAAAAATGCCACTAATTCATATTTTTAGTGTGATGATTAGTGGTTTTAGATTTTAAGGTCCACAATAAAGTGATTTAGCGACTCTATATTTGATCTTTAGTAGCATATATAATTGTCACTATAATTTATACTGACATTTGTGGGAAATGTCACTAGATCCTTAAAGTGGTCACTGTAATTCTTAAAGTGGTTTTAGTGGCATATATAATTGTCACTATAGTCTATACTGGCATTTAGTGTGATGAATAGGTGATCACTTTTTATATTCTTAAAGTGTTCATTTATAACTTTAAAGTGATGACTTAGAAAATAAGCTGATTTGGATAAGCTTGACTCATAACGAGGCAATCTTATACCTGTTTTCATTGCTATATAAGGGTTTTGCACAAAAACAAAAAAATTAGTATATTTGTATTAAATAGAAGTAGATCATTGTAATTCTTAAGATGATGAGTGTAAAGTTCATAATGTATGAAATGGAAAAAGAGTAACCACAAGTAAACACTTAGATAGTCATTTATTTTGTCAAAAATTAATAATTTAAAATATAATTTAAAACGAACAAAAAGAATTACTTCCTCCACTAACCAATACTTGTTACATTTTTTTTGCACGTAATTCAGTGTGTATATATATATATTTGATATGAAATATTTTTATTTTAACTAAGAAAAATTATAAAAATTACATATTAAAATACTACTTTAGATTTTAAGTAGAATAAAACAAAATTTCATTATCAGTTGAATTATCAAAATAAGATTAAAATTAAAATTATTAGTAATAAAATGTAACGAGTATTATAAAATAGAATTATAACGAAAGAAAGTGTATATTAAAGTTGTACTTGATGTGAAAGATTATGATCCAGCTCATAATGATGAATAAAGCATACGCATAATAACACAATAATATAATTGAGATTTGAGAATCAAATAAATGACTTTATAAAAATTAAATAAAGAAAGAAAAAGAAGACTATAAATCTATAATCCCCACAAAAATAGTGAAGAAAATGGGAAAAATAAAACACCGACAATAATTTGAATATCGACATGACGACATTCATCCGATATTACAGTATTGTCTGTCATTAATCATTAATTGGATAATGGAAAGCCTTAATCCAAATATTTGCCACACTACACAACTAACTTCACTATTTTTGTCAACTTTTTTTTTTTTAAATAAAATATTTTTATGTTTGGTAAATGAGGAGCTTATTTTTATTGGTTGATATTATTTTATTTTTTTTGTTTTTTTACTGGTATCATTTGCTTTTTTACACCGCCTAATACACATTTTCAATCGTTAATATGAAAACTAAGCATTAATAAACGTCGGATCAAGATGATTCAATTAAGATAGACTAACAATAATAAGCAAGTCAGTCAGACTATTATAAAATATTAGAATACGAGTTTTATATTAAGGGAATTAAAGAGAGTTGAAAGATGTTTGGCTTCTATTGGGTTTTTAATTTCAAAGAAGCGGAGGCAAATTTAAGATACTAGAGGTAAATTTTCAATCGTAGTTTTGTTATTTTTGCATTATATTTGGTTTTAATTGCTATGTACTTGCTAATATTTATCTCTGATGTAGATGTCGTATGACTCTTCATTAATGAATAAGATATTATTCAAAAATAAACTCTGATTGACAATATGATGTCATTCTCTCTGTTCTTTGTGTTAAACAATTTAATAATAATGCGTCATACATATGTGCAGACCCGAACCTAAAGTGTCTTGGAAAGAAGCATCCATAGGACTACATACATATGTAAACCCAAATCTAAAGTCCTTTACAAAGAAGCATTTGTGCCACTACATTATGTAGACCTAAACCTAAAGTCCCTTGCAAGAAGCATCTTTAAAGAGAGACACTTCACTTAATCTTACTTATTGTTAAATATAGTATTCTTAAGACTATGTAAAAAATAATTTTTCAATGATTATACATTCCTTCAAAACTAAATTATCATATCTTTTAGATTACCCTATTGAAAATTAGGATTTGTTTCAATTAGACTAAATACTGCTTTTATCAAATAAGATCTTGAGTTTGATTCTCACCTAGTCGTCCTTTTTTTTTAATATACCCTAGATGTAACCCAATGAATAAATAAATAAATAAATCGAAATTACACTATTCACATTTACATGTCTCCAAGATTGGCAAAAAATTGTTGCAAATTATTCTATGATAACTATTAACTACTTTATAAACTAGTGACTTACTTCCTCTGTTCTTCTGTATCGTTCGAGCTTTTTTTACATATTGCGGCTAATGTATAAGAAAAAATATAGTTAAGTGAGATTTTGTTTGAATCTTTTAATCGCATACTTTCATAATATCAATTTTTAATATTTTTCAGACTTGTATAATTTAATTATAAACGATTAAAATAATGCATTGGATTCCGTGAAAAAAGTGAAATGTAGCAATTACTCCCTTCTTCCCATATAAATTCAAGCAAAGAGAAAGTTAATATTTTTTTTTTAAAAAAGTAGATAAAGGTAATAAATGAAGAGAGAGAATAAATTGTGTGATTGAAATTAAAAGAGAGTTAAATTGTATGGATGAGATTAAAAGAAAGTGCTGGGCTATAGTCCAAAAATAAAAATGATGCAAATTAAGTGGGATGGACCAAAATAGAAAACATTGCAAATTAAATGGGACAAGGAAAGTATAGTCTAACGGAGGAAGTATATACTTCCTCCGTTCCGAAATACTCGCTACATTTCGATTTTGTGCACTATTCATCGTTCAAGCTTATTTTACATATTGCGACTAATGTGTAAGTAAAAATATAGTCAAGTGGGATCTTGTTTGAATCGTCTAATCGCATACTTTCATAATATTAATTTTTTATAATTTTTCGATAAGTGTAGTTTAAGATATTAATGATCAAAATTGTGCATTGAATTGCGTAAAAAAGTAAAATGTAGCAAGTATTATGTAACGGATGAAGTATATAAGTAGGCTTCATAATGGAACGTCCACTGATTGATTAGAACTTACCTTTTGAAGGAACAAGTGGACTAATTAACAAATACTTCTTCCGTTCCATTTTAGTTGCACCATTGGGTTTATCATGTTTTTTAAGGGTCGTCAAATCAGTATGATAAAAGTAGGGATGATGTATGATTGATGGTGATATGTGGGGTAGAAATAAAAAAAATTATTATAAGTAGATAGTGGTTATGACTTGAGGGTATATTAAATAATTAATGGAATGATGTATGATTGATGGTGATAGTAGGGTAGGAATAAAGTGAGGATAAAATAAGTAGATTATTTTGCCAAAAATAGTAATGTTGCAAGTAATATGAAACTTCCAAAATTGATAAGTGTTGCAAGTAAAATGGAATGAACTTAATTAGTTATTTAAATAAAAGGGTTTTGAGAGATAATCTTATTTTATTTTAGTTGGAGAGTAAATACTACTTTTTATAAAATGTTTTGCAGTTAGCTCCCTTTTTCTCGACCTGCACTATAATTTAAAAAATCATAATAAAAAAAGAGTCCTAATTATATAATACTCCCTTCGTTCCTTTTTGTTTTTCCACCTTACTAAAACGGGTAGTTCCATAAGTTTTACCCCTTAAAACCCCACTTTCCTTACTTCACACTACTATTTAATTATTTTCTCTCTCATACTTCTAATATAATCATTACATTACACTATTATTTAATTATTTTTTCTCTCATACTTCCAATACAATTATTACTTCCCACTACTATATAATACTCACTGCCAGGAACATAAAAAAGGAAATCACATAAAGTTTGGGAAGATTGGATCTTTAAGTGGGCGATTTAATAAAATAAGATGCATACTTAATTAAGTAATATATCTTTAAGGCACTATACAATAATCAAAACACAAAACTATAATCACAAGAAATAATTTATTAATTTATGTAGCAAACTATTATTGTATAATTATCGAAGTCAAGGTCGGCGCTAGATATTTGGTAGCCTTGGCGAAATAGTATATTAAGGCCCTTTCCTTTGCAATTTATAACTTATGTGGACACTTTATTGCTTTTTTCACATGGGGCCTTAAGCAACGGCACCTTTTACACATCCTTAAGGCCGGCCCTAAGTTTAAGGACCTTTTAGTGTTATTAATTATTAATTAGATTATTACCAACTTGTTAAATTTTTAACAAAACTCTCGTGTAACTAAAATTCCTTCCCTCCATAACAATGTCGGCTCAAGTTACAATAAAAATTATTTATATTTAATTGGCAAAAGTAAAAAGAAAAATTCCCCGAGGCATTTGTTGAGGAGGACGATAATTATATTTTTTCAAAGAGCTAGTAAATTATGAAAAAAAATCTTTTTATTGATTTTTCTTAAGTCCCAAAGACTTTTTAACCGTATTATACTTTATGGGTATGAGTTACTGTCATCCTTTTCTTTTCAGACCCTGATTATATTTGTTAATGGGCAGAATAGGTTGAAAGTTTTCACCTACATCCTTATAATAATTAACTTACTTACAGTAATATTAGTATGGAACAAGTCTTATACACCATTTCGATCCACTTTACTCCACTCTATTACACTCCACCTCACTCCACTTCATTCTCCTCCCCAGTCTCCACTCTTTACTCCACACTTCCACTCTACTTAATACTACTTTTATACTTTTACACTTTGTCTATATCACTCTTATGCTTAAAAAAATACAAAAAATAAATAAATATAAATTAAAAAATTAAAAATTTTAAAAATAAAAAATTAAAAATAAAATTTAAAAAATTAAAATTTTAAATAAAAAATTTTAATTTTAAAAAAGTATAAAATTAAAAATTTTAAAAAATAAAATTAAAATCTTTTAAAAAACATTTAAAAATTTAAAAAAAATTAAAATTTAAAAAAATAAAATTAAAATTAAAATAAAAATTTTAGAAATTGAAAAATTAAAATAAAAAATTAAAATTAAAATCAAAAATTAAAAAAAAAAATTCTTTTTAAAAAAAATTTGAAAGTAAAGTAAGGGAGTGAGAGAGTGGAAGTAGAGTAAGGTAGTGAGAGATTGGAAATAGAGTAGAGAGTGAAACTTGGTCCACTCAAAAATTAATGTGGATCAAGTCTACCTTAGACTTCCTCTAAAATTTTATATTGCACCCTCCCTTCTTTTATGTTTTGTTGAAATGGAATATATATATATATATATATATATATATATATATATATATATATATATATATATATATATATATATATATATATATATATATATATTATCGAATTTTTTAATTGTCTCATTTCTTTATTTGACAAATTCATATCAATTGTCCTATTTCCTTTTTTGTTTATCTTTTTTAACCTAAACACCCCCACTTTTACTACTCCCAATACCCAATTACCACCTTTACAATTAATTTAATCAATTAAAATACCCAACTACTACTTTTTAATGGACCCCACACCACCCTTAATAACCGTGAAAAAACTCAAACGGGACATCTAAAATGATTCGGAGGGAGTATATATGAGAGTTAAAAATGGACTATAAACATCATCAATTTACATTTTTCAGTGTGTTTATTTTACAAATATCAATCTTTTATAATTTTTAAAAACCCACAATAAAAAATATTTTACTTATTACTTTACATTAAGATAGATGGAAAAAAGTAAATAGAAAAACAAACGAGAATGAGGGAAGTATATATTAGTATTTTTCCAAAAAAAAATTACTTTAAAAGCTATTTGTATTAGCTTTTACTTTGTATCGTCTCATACTTTTAAAGTCAAGAGCGTTATGAAATGACGAAGGATTAGTCTTTTAATATTGTCATTTATAATTAATAGCTTATACTAAAATTCTGAGTCTTTTCTTAATTAGACACTAAATATTATTTTTCAAGAAAAAAAATTTCCAAATTTAATTTTCACTTAAACCTTTCATTTTCTTAGCTTAATATGTAATAAAAAATTAAGGGTATTATTATTTGTCGCCACCTTTTTAATGAAATCGCCACCCCTATTAAAAAAATTAATAAAAAAAAAAAAAAATAAAAAAAACAAATAAATTAATGTTACTATAAAAGGAAAGACAACTTGTGTAAAAAATTCAAATTTCAGTAAAAAATTAATGTTACTGTAAAAATTTCAACGTTGTACCGAAATTAGCTAAATTTTGTAATCGAACTACAATGGCGAACCAAAACGAACAAGAATACGATTCGGTAAGAATTTATTGTTTTGTGATTATATTTATTTTAAAATATTTAATAAACTTTTGAATTTTGTAAAATTTTATATTAGTTTTTAGGTTGATGGCATTTTTGAAATTTTTTTTTTTTATTTTATTTTTTTTTTAAAAAAAAATAGGGGTGGCGATTTCATTAAAAGGGTGGCGACAAATAAAAATTGGGAAAATTAAATCTTTGACTTCAATTATTCTCAACTGATTTCTTGAATGAATTATGATATATAGGTTGGAAAATGGAGCATTGGACATGCTAATGAACAAAACATATAGAAGAAGACGAATGAAGGCTAGCTAAAAGTTGTTTGTAAGGACAATTTTAATCCAACACTTCACATGCAACATTTCAAAAATATTGTACCAATTTGATGTGATTGCTATATCAGTGTTACTATTTCCGTCTTTTTAAGTTTGCTACTAAAATATGTCAATAATTTGTCTTAAAAAATATTACTTTTTAAGCAAAATCAAAAGCCGAAAGAGTATATCATTTTCTTGTATTTTGTGTTTGACGTATTTTAAGTAGTTGTTTTTAGATAATAAGGCACAAAATATGTAGTTAGTATAGGATTTGAACCTTAGACCTATGGTTAAAACGCTTACACATATATATATATATATATATAAGGGAGGGATCCAATGAGAAGGATAAGAAGGACTCTGCAGTCTGCACCCTTTATTTCACTAAGATAAAAAAAGCTACGGTCACGATTGAAACAAAAATAAATAACTGTAAAAGTAAATATGTTACACAGAAAAGTAAATATGAAAAAAAACAAACAAAAATCCTTCTCTTCCTTTTCATTTTAAAAATCCTTCTTATTTGATTATATATATATATATATATATATATATATATATATATATATATATATATATATATATATATATATATATATATATATATATATATATATATATATATATATATATATAAGGGAGGATCCATAGGAAGGATAAGAAAGACTCTGGATTGCACCTTTATTTCACTAAGATAAAAAAGCTACGAGTCTGATTGAAACAAAATAAATAGCGTAAAAGTAAATATTCTGTGAGAAAAGTAAATATGAAAAAAACAAACAAAAATCCTTCTTTCCTTTCTTTTAAAATCCTTCTTTTGATTATATATATATATATATATAATATACTTAACCATAATCAACTTCTTGCGACATAAGATCCAGTGATATTTGTCAAAATTGTCACTATAGACAATAGTAACAATTATATATGTCGCCAAAGGCCAAATAAAGTGTCATTAACTCACTTATAGAGTAAATTAAAATAAATAGCAATAATTACTACACTAAAAATATATCAGTGACATTTTTAAAGGCGTCTAAAACCCATATCGAGAAAGTTAATTTTGTTGTAGTGTATCTCAAACAGGAAATCAATAAAATGATGAATGGGCCTATTCAAGCACAAAGTCATAAGCCCATAACACTTGGAACATGAGGCCCTATCACATAAATCGAGTCATGTCCAAGGGTGTTTAATGTGTCGGGGCCCATTTTGAGCCCTTATCCCGCCCGTTTCTAGAAGGGCTTTGTAAGGGCCGTGTTGAAAATGGGTCAGGCCGAAAACAGGCTATACTGTAATTAAAATGAAGCAGACTATAAATGGACTCAATAAGGGCTGAAAACGGGCCTTTATAAATAGTATAATTAATGTATAATTTAAATATTATAAATGACAGTGTTAATGAAATTATTAATATTCTTTCAATCTAATTATTATAAATGATAATTTCATTGTTATAAATTGATAAAAGGGGGTTAAAATCATTTTTTAGTAATAAAAATGGACTGGATTGGACTTTAAAGCCCATAGTAATCTTAAAGGGTCCTATCTAATTAATCCCAATAGTCTAGTGTTTCTCACAATTAGGACCATAAATCATGTATTTTATGTACTAGCTCGATCTAATAATATATAATCTGTTTAGAAGTTTAAGGGGCATTTGGTTGATAACTTTTTGCTTAGTTTTTTAGTTGATTTTTGGTTTTTGACTTTTTAATTAGTTAAACAGCGAAAAAGTGTTTAGTGATGGCTTTTAAACCAAAATAAAAATGCTACTCCAGTTTGCTTTTTTGGTTGACTTTTGTCTTATTGATTAAGTTTTTCTTTAATAAACAGTCAACAATCAATATTTAAATGTACCAAAGATCTTTATAAGCAGTTGACTTTTTGAGCTAGTTTAAAAAACAACAAAAACAACAAACATTTCTAACTAATCAAATAAGTCAACTAAAAAAGTTAAAAGCCAACAGCCAATTGTCAAACATCCGTAAATCCCAAAATTTCAAATGGTCTCAATTTCAACGCTTATGCATACTATTAATTTAAACGGTTCATTATTTTATAATGTGGGTACATTATTAGAAGCTAATATATAAAGTGAGTAATGTAACCAAGAATTACTAACCAAGATAGATCGTCACATCTAATTGTACTTATTTCTTATTTATATTTATAAGTTACAGTTGATTTATCATTCTTAATTTATATTTTATTTTTATTATATAAGTTAAAATATTTTCAAATAAGATTATATTTAATTCGTTTTAATGTAATTATTATTATTATCAACTACCTTCAATTTCAATTATCCACAATTAGAGTTATTAAACTGGTTAAAATATTAGTTCGACAAGAGTGAAAAAAGTAAATGAGATTAGTAGGCTGACTTGAAGAAAGTAATATAATTTTTGGATCGATTTGAAGTATAACATCTCGGGTTAGATTGATTTAGATTCTTGACGGAATATGTAATTATTTTAATTTATAGCAAATTTATTTGAAGTATTGAACTTCTTTTACAACATCAAACACCATCTGTGGCAGATCCAGACTTATAAATCATGGGTAGCACCAACGTGTTGAACTAAATTAATAAAAAATTCGGTAGAATTTTTGTTTGTAAAATGAACAACCAAAAAATTTTCCATCACTGCAAATATCGCAATAATAATCCCATGTAACTAGCAGTACAAAATAAAAAAGGTGAAATATGTCATCCACACCGCATCATACAAATTACAAGTTACAACGAGATCAAAGTTTGACATAGTGAAATACTTCCACTAAACTACTTGCTACATTATGATTATTGATACTATTCTTCCTTTAAGCTTATTACGACCGGCGTGGTGTTTATTTGGTCATCGGTTTGATTTCTTAATTGGTGTTTTGTTCAAAATTGGGCTTTGTGTCTATATTGGTTTATTCTGTAATTGTAAATCCATTATTAAGTCGGGTCAAAATTAGGTTTGGTTTCAAGATCGGAATAATATCGGGTCATTAAGTCTGTTTTGAACAACTATATTTAAGTAAAAATATATGCAAGTGAGATCTTGTTTAATTCGTCTAATCGCATACTATCATAAAATTAACTTTTTATACATTTTTTAGATGTGTACATAAGTGATTAGAGTAACATATTGGATAGCGTAAAAAGTCAAATATAACAAGTAGGTCCGCCAATGAAGGAAATACATTATAAAAAAAATTTTAATTTTTCTAAAAAAATCATGGATAGCCTATGCTACCATTGTTACTTAGTAGGTCCGCGGATGAACACCATATGTATTAACAAATAAATTACTAACAATCAAATAAGAATTAATAATTTTGTTTAATACTTCAAAAAAAAATAATACTCAATTTTCTTTAGGTTCGAATTACTCCAAGCTTCAGTGGAAATTCATAATCTATAGAAACTTATATCCTTCGTTAATTTTGTTTGTGCAATGGAGGTTACTTGGTCACATAATATGATAATAGTTTCATCCTAATTAGTATATAGTGGGGTGTTTGGCAAATTAGCTTATTGAACAATTTTAACTTATTTTGATATAAAAAAAATAGTTGAGTGGTCAAACCAGCTAATGCTAGTGTTTGGTGAATTAGTTGTTTGAAACAACTTATTGATACGAATAAACTGTTTTTGAACAAGCTGCTTATAGCAACCGATTCAAAATCAGCAGGTAAAACCAGCTATTAAAATATCAGCTGGCCAAATCAACCACTATAATCAGATATCAGCTACCAGCTATTAGCCATTTGCCAAACACCCTCATTGTCAAATGTTGATAGACAAGGTTGGATGCAAAGGGATCGAGTAGATTTAGTAAATAACAATAATTTGTGAAGTTACAAATAACCCTTATGTGATAAAATTTTACCGGATGAGAGTTTTATTATTTTAATTTATCCTTTTTATTTTATTTATTTTAATATTTTTTTTGTACGTCTTTTTGTGATGAAATTTTGGGCATTATAATGCTTGAACGAACACTTGTATTGTGGTCCAAAACTTCCAAATAATAAAGTACAAGTTGACAATTTAAGTTTCAGGAACTCTTCTTCGCTGCAGAGACCTATCGGGCTATCATTCTACAGATCAATCTCGAGTCCGAGGATATCTTTCTTTATGAGTATGAATTTCTGCACTCCTTCCCTCCCTAAATTCTGACCATAATATTTCTATGGGTGGGATACACCGGGTATGATGATTATGATACTATTATTTTTAGGAAAAATTATCAAGAATAATAGAACTTTTTGCTTATTCCCTACAATAATACTAACTTTTGATTAACTTAATAGTGTGTTTCCCTATAATATACCTAACATGTTAAAAATCAAACTATAGGAGATTATATGGAAAAAAAATTTGGTAAATTAATTTGATTTTATTGTATTACAAGGCAAAAGGTGATATTATTCTCGATAATTTTTTTTATTGTTCTACAAAATCCTTATGTAACAACTAAAACACAACGAATCTAACAACTTTATAATAACTAATAATGTGAAGTTTCCATAAAATTATTAAAGTGTGAATTAAGAGTGAATACATACACTATTAAAGATCGTAGAAAAAGACAACAATAGCATTTATGTTAATATTAATTCCATAGTCTTTCAATACAATCTTAGAAAACTTCATTCACTTTGAACCGGGTTCAACAACGATTTAGATCCCTCTCGGTCTGCATTCAAAATGGCAACAATATAATTAGGATGATGAACATAACACATAGGGGTTGATCTATGATCCTAAATTAAGGATTCGGCGTTTTTTTTAATAATAATAAAAAAAAAACTCGAGAATATAATTGTAATTATTGAAGCACATTTTTATTGTGAAAATTCGATAAAATTTTAATTTTATAAATGACTCAAAAACTTTATTGGCCAGGCAGTCAGGCGCCTTGGGACCTCAAAGAAGATAAATGCCTCGAGTACCACATATAATTGAAGGATCATGTTATAAAACTCGTAATTATTTATTAGACTCTTTATCAGTATACTAAAAAATCATATTAAAACTTTTTGCAATATTAAATTTAGTGATATTTCATAAATGTCACTATAGATTATAGTAACAATTATATATATACTTCCTCTGTTCTGATTTACTTGCTACCATTACATGTACACAAATATTAGGAAGTTACTGTGTAATGATGAGTAGTAGGTGGAAAGTTGCTTTTTTGAAAATTTTTAATATTATTTGTTGAAAAATGAAAAAGAAAAATATGAGTAATTAGATGTAGAGTAGGATAAAAATAAGAGTAGGTATAACTTTAAATGATTGATTTTTTTACTAAAAATGAAATGTAGCAAGTAATATGAAATTTTCCAAAATGAAAAAATGTATTAGCGAGTATTATGGAACGGAAGAAGTATATGTCACTAAAGGCAAAAAAATAAAATGTCACTAAATCACTTTAAACTTCAAATAAAAATAAAAAATTATCACACTAAAAATATAAATTAGAGACATTTTGTTAAATTGAGTTTGACTTATTGTGAATGTGAGCAATTATCGGTGAAACACGAGGTGCACACATTTTATAAGCCTAGGAGATATATATATACTATCCCAAAATCATATGGCTATGGGAAGAAGCACTCCAGTAACATAAAATGTGTATACCATCTTTAATTTATCGATATAGAATAAACCATTTGTTCTAACATATTATTTTAATAAAATAAAATTTTATGTCGCAAAAATTTTTTGCAGGGAAAAAACTTACCAGTAGAAGTCCAAAGGACTTCAGGATCAATAATAGAGAGGTGATCATCATGAATTCTCTTCCAAGAAACAATAGACTTGACTGGGCCCCAGTTACCATCCTCAGTTTTATCAAGTTTAATATTGATAACCCTAGCTCTTCTGGGCCAACCCGCCAACCCGTACCCGTGGTACCCGAATCCAGCAGCAAAACAAAGTTGAATATCACAAAGCTTACCACAATAGTCATTTATGTGACCATGTCCTACAAAAGCTGCCTTAATGTCACCTGCCTTAAGCATAGTATCAAAAAAACCCGAATTGTATCCGGGGCAACTCACTTCCTCTTGTCTTACACCGACCATATTTGATTCGGTTATGTTGGTGAATTCGGGTATAGGGATGTGGAAGAATACCAACCCGGGTGCTACTTTGTCTTGTGGTATTACCCCATTCTTGTATGTTTCCTATATCATCACTAAAATTATTAATAAATCATCGTGATCATCATATCTAGTGTATCCCGCTCATAGAAAACTATGATCAGGTTTTAGAAAGAGAAAAAATCACGGCAGCTTATATTCAAAAAGAGAGTGCGATCAAAGAATTTCTGATTCGAGAGGTGTCTTCAAAGGAGGATTATTATAAGTTTATAACCAGTTAACCACGAATAGAGCAAAAATAAAAGGAAAAACTGATATTAATAATTCAACCTTTTAGTTATGAGTAATTGAACATTGGATTATTTTTAATAATTCAAATTTTGCTCATAGTTTACTGACATCATAACATTTTATTTTATGAAACCCTATATTTTTCCTTAATTAGTTTGCTATCAGAATATCCTAATATTATGCTTATAGCAAATTAAACTCAAATGTTGGATTATTAAAAAATAATCTAAAGGACAGCGGATGGTGGATTTTAATAGTTGCTACAGTTTCTGTAACAATTAGTGCTCATCGACTGATTTTATTTGGTATATATTTCTCTATGTATAATGTAAAACATATTCAAATTATTATATCTTGTTATTAATTTCATCATATTATATTGTAGATTTTCAAATATATTATACTCCACAAAAATTCTACATCCATATTTTTAATATTTTTTTCAAAAAAACATGTGGTTTTAATATTTCTCTTTAGTTCTTACGTTTCTTAATTTTTACATGAATTACTTTGGAGTTTGATATTCTTTGTTATTGGGCACTAGATCATATACTCATCTCTGGAGTTTGATGAGTGACCAAACTATTTTTGTAATATATAAAAGTTGTGGTGATGGTAGGCTTTATATGTTTTGTGCAGAAGATGTTCTAAATTAACTAATGGAAATTCTTTAAAATATGTTTTGGGTAAAAGATGTGGTCATCGTTGAAGATGATTAATGGAGCTTGAAGTTTTAATCGCTTGCTATATACAAAAAAAATGTTAAAAGAAATTTAAAAAAAAATGTTTTAGCAAATAAATAAAACCGGGTACCCGGTTTTCGACCCGGTTTAAATCGGGTACCCGGTAAACCGGGTCGGAACCGGATCGCAATTTTAGGTACCCGAAAAAGTGGGTACCCGGATTTCCGGATTCGGGTCGACCCGATACCCGGTTTTGAACACCCCTACTCGGTATTAATGTAGCACATTCCTTTTAAAATTCCAACTTGTTTTAAGATCCCTAGCTACATCTAAGATGAGAATTAAGAAAGACCACTAAGGAGTCAACTTTTAATTTACAATCAATTTGAAGTTGTTGATAATATTTTATTATATTTATATAAAATTTTCATATCAATCAACTGACAACTCAATTAAATAAGTATTAAAATTCATCTTTATAACTGTTATACTCATCTTATTATATAAAGTGGTCAGACTTTTCATACTCGTATTCGTTCATTATTCATTGAGATTACTCTAATTCAGATGAATGCGTGGTGGAAAATCTATAATATTATTATACCGCCTGATGCCATTCAATTTGTTGTTATTATTATTTATATATTAAAATATGCACATCTAGAAATTAAATAAAAGTTAGCTGATTCAAAAAAAAATTCATTTGCCTATATTTTTTCTTACAATAAGGAGTAATATATTAACGAAAGTTTGGTTTTATTTTTTTTAGAGGTCTTGTATGTTCTACATAGATGTCAATTCTACCTCTCCGTTTCATATATCACAACTTGTAAAACTAATTAAGTCATTTTAATATAATATAATATAACATTAATATAATATAATAAGTATTAGTTGATGACTTATAGCATATAATAATTCCACGTAGTTTCAAGAACCCTAGCTAGCTCAAAATAAGAATAAAGAAAGACCGTATCACTATATGAAGTCAACTATAAAATTGAAATTAATTCCAAGTTGTTGTAATAATAATAAGGATGGAAATATTAAAGGTGGAGGCATGTGCACATACTTTCTTTCATATTTTATTATATTTTTATAATTTTTTTATTATTTATCTATTGCGGGTTAAATTTTTATACATATACTTGCCTATATAAGAAAGTATTCCTATCAAGACATCACTATTATACCCTTCTTATACTCGCCTCAAATGCATTAGGTATTCGTAAATGTGCACCATATGCCACAATAATCATGACAAGGTAATAGTTATAATAAAACTAAATTAAATTCAAAACAAGTTCCGTCAAACTCAACTAAATAAAGTTGAATTGAACTGAACCGTTTGAAATTAACGTACCTGAAGTTTCTTAGAAGTGCGAAGAAACCAAGATTGTTGAGACGGTTTAATCCAATCATAACCGACATAAAAAGTTGGAGCATGTCGATAAGTGACTTCACCACTATCGAGAAAATAAAGGTTGAGAATCGACTTATCTTGAAAAGACGAACCTTTAACACCACCGACCTCTAAATTAAAATTGCCAAATCCCCAAATTGATTCATCTTGTTCAAGATTTGTAGGGTTTTTAAAGGCTATGATGTTCTTCATCCCAATAATGTAATCCATAATTGCCTCTTTTGGGTATCCGGTAGCAATTTCATTAGCATCATGGTTTCCTAAAATAGCAGTCCATGGAATGTTGGACTCTATAGCGGGTGCAAATGCTTCATCCATGGATTTATTGTAGTTTTTTGAGTCTAATGCATGCACATTGTCACCTACATCATGTATGCATGTTTTCATTCATCAATCATCATGATAACTAAAAACAAAAATTAATCCCAAAAAAGTTCGACCATTAAGGATGTACTTCCTCCATTCTGAAATAGTCGCTACAAAAGGATTATTGGTATTATTTATCTTTCAAGTTTATTTTATGCATTGCGACTAATGTGTTAGAAAAAATAAAGTCAAGTGAGATCTTATTTGAATCATCTAATCGAATACTTGGATAATATCAATTTTCTAGAAGTATTTTTTCATGATTAATTTTTTTTCTTTTCAGAAATACTTGCTACATTACGCTTATTGACGTTGTTCATCGTTAAAGCTTATTTTATATATAACGACTCATGTGTAAGAAAAAATATAGTTAAGTTTCATCTTGTTTGAATCGTATAATCGCATATACTTTCATAATAATAACTTTTTATAATTTTTAGATATGCATAGTTTAATATATATAAATGATCAATATAACACATGTGTAAAAAGTGAAATATAGTAAATAATACCTTGGTGCTAATTTACTTGCAACATTAGAGATTTTATATTATTTATTCATTACTTTTAATATATGATTAGTTTTTAATTTGTAAGTAAAAACATAGTTAAGTGAGGTTTTGTTTGATCCGTGTCAATGTAAAAATTATTAATAATATTTTATATTTTTTTATACAAGTAGTATATAATTTGAGATATTAATAACTGAATGTTTCCTTATTCAATTATTAATATCTCAAATTAATTGCGTAAAATTCATATGTTAGTAATTTGAAACAAAGAATCTTATAATGAAACCACGGACTAAATGTTTCCTTCATATAGTAGGTTGTTGTAGGTTAATTCAAAAAAAAGTTGTCACATGCATAACAATTTTAATTGGTTGTTTTTTTACATAAAAATTATTCATATGTCTTTTTAAATTTGTCTCAAAGAGAAATAGAGTAATTTTTAAGAAAGTAGTAATACATGATAAGAGTAAATTATGCGGATAAAATTAAGAAAAATAAAATATATAGATAAGATTAAAACAAAGTGGTATCCAAAAATAAAAATAATATAATTTAAATAGGACATATCAAAATAGAAAATACTGCAAGTTAAATATGACGAAAGGAGTATTACAACACAAGTTTGACTTTTGCGTGTTAATTTCATCATATAGGAATAGTAGGTGGTAGTGGTTATTTCAAAAAACGTCGTCACATGCATGTCCTTATAATTGGTTATTCGGTTGTTTTTTACATTGAAAACTACTGTATTTCATTTTAAATGTCTCATTTGTTTTATACATGTTTATTATTATATTAATTTAATTTTTAATATCTCTATCATACAAAATTAAAAATTATTAATAGATATTAATAGATATTAATAGGCCTTATGTTGAGATAATTAAACAACATTCCATTTGAAAATGTTTTTATTTATAAATTAAGAGTAATTGATAAATAGTACTTAAAAAGCAAATGTAACATTTGCAAAGAAAAGAAGGGAGTATAAAACTAATACTCAGAAAAGATATTAGTAAATAGCGGTTATTTATGATGTTAACAAATTACCCTTATGAGGTAGGATTTGATAAGGTAAGAGTTTTGTTATTTTGATTTATCTTTTAAATTTTATTTATTTTATTATTATTTTTATTGTCTTTTTGTGGTGATTTACAGTGTGATGGATTAAAATTTTTGTACTCAAAAATAAAAATGTAATTTTAAAAAATGTAAATCAATAAAAAATCTAATTGGCGGCAAGTTTCAACAGCTCATTCTGTACACCACCCATCTACTGCATTATTTTAAAAGATAATTTTAAAAAAGTAAATCAATAAAAAAGATAATCTTCAAAAAAAAAAATAAATCAATAAATAAGACCCTCTCTCACAAAAATTTGTGTAAAAAAATTATTTAAGCATCTACCTACCGTACCGTATTGTCCCCAACTCTCCACCTTCCCATTCCTTTACGCCACCGTAAAAATAAGGCCGCTTCACATAGACCTTATTCTAAATTTACAATGATTTCAAAAATATACAACTTTTTTTGGTTGTAATAGTTATAGCTTTGTTTTTCATGCTATTTAATGCATGATTTTAATATTTAATATCTTTAGTTCCGATAAATTTTTTTAAAAAGGTTAGTATTATGAAAATATGCACTAAGACGAATCAAATAAGATTTCACTTGACTATGTGTTACATTATACATAGAGAAATATAAGCCAAATAAAATCAGTTGAGAAACAGTAATTGTTGCAGGAACTGTAGCAACTATTAAAATCCAAAGAAGTATAAACCAATATTTCTCGCGTCGTAAAGATGTAAAAAACCACTTATTTTTAGGTTGTATTAAGGAATATCTTATGATTTTGACATATATTTAGACATTACGATAACTTATCATTATTCCATTATCGCAAACATGATCGTTACCGCATATTTACATGGGTGACACCCTTTAATGCCATGTTTGAAAACGATTATTTCATTTGAAAATTTGAAATTGACTCAAATTTATTATTTGACAAATCAAAAATTTTCAAATTAGATTTGGATCAAATTCCATCATTGTTTTTAAGGTGGTTAAAGTTGAGAATTCTCAAATTTTTCATTTATGATTTCATAATTGAAATTCCTAATTTTCCCCAGACCCTAAGCATAGTTTTCTATGAACGGGATATACTGGGTATGATGAATTGACGATGATGGATTGAAATCCATAATGAAATGAAATGTTTGTTTCCAAACACTACATAAATAAATAAGCAATAATTAGATAATAAAAAGAGGAAAAAATATATACCAGAAAAAATGATGAAGTCAGGATTCTCAGCCTGAATATAACGTCGGAGAAAATGAGTAGTATTAAGATCAGAGCAACCTTGTTGAATTTGAGAAGGTAAGACATCATTACAAGGAGTATCTTTACCATTTGCATAATGCATATCTGATACTTGCAATATCTTGAATTCTCCATTTTTATTAAATCTCAATTTTACATCATTATGATCATGTGATGATGATGATGATGATGATGATGAGATCCCATGAATGGACATAAAAATGATAAGAAAACTCAATAATTGCATCTTATTCCATGCTCTAGATATGCTCAATTTAGTTGACTTATTCATCTTTGTGTGTATTATTCTAATTAAGTCACTTACTATATTTCCTTAATGGTGCTAAGGATGTGGTAGGGTTATATTTATAATATGCTTGATGGCATGACCATTTAGTATGTGGCCCTTATTTTGAAGTATTTCACAGGTGCTCTCTTGAGAGACCGTCTTTTGTAAAGATGAATCTCAAAAGTCCAACTCAAAGTTATAATTAGAGTTGTAACAATATATATTTAGAAATGGACTAGGCTTTTAAGAGCCGTCTTTACAAAAAAGACGGTCTCTAGTAAGATTTTGTGTTTCAGTAATTGATTATTGGTTGTTGGCATTTTAAATTTGCTTGTTTGACCGGCTGGAATTGCTGATTGTCTTCGTCAATTTTCAAGTTAGCTGAAAAAGTCAGTTGTTTATGAAGATGTTTGGTAAATTGATGTATTGGGTGTTGGTTGTTTATTTGAGAAAAAGTGATTCAATAAGCCAAAACTCCATAAAAAAACTAGTTTTTCAACAGGCTTAAAAGTCATTTAGCAAATAAATTTTTTTGGCAGTTTGACCGATCAACGTGACAAAAAGTCAAAAGTCAACAAAAAAATTAAGAGAAAAGAACAAAAGACTGTCTTTGATGTGAGAACTTTTCAACCTAATTGTTATAAAAATAATTGGAAAGTAAAACAAAATACTTCCTACGTTTAATAAAATTGTTCTAATTTGTCATTTTGAATTGTTTTATTTGTTGTTTTTATAAAGAATCTTTCTAATTATATCACAAATTTTGGACAAAATTACCATTGTTCATTCTCATTTTAATAATTTAATAATGTTTGTGGTGTTCATATATCTTTTACAATCTTTATTTTGATATTTTTATATTGATTATGGTCCACATAAAGCATAGTATGTTATAAATTAAGAACATTTTTAGATTTAAAACATAATATCATTTTCGTATATCTGATCATCTTTTATGAGACCATCTTACGGTGAAACAACCTCAAAACAAGAAGTCTATAAGCTAAAAGTTTTATTATTGAGTTATTTAATTCAAGTATGAGATATAGTCACGGTAAAACCATATCATATAAGAATATATGTTTGTCTATATAGTGACTTTTACAACTAAGTTTATTTTTAGCTCCATCAAAACTTTAGATATTTTATCTTATCGAAACCAACGGTGTTCAATACTTCTTATACTTCTGTTTTTAAACAGTATTTTTATTGGACCCATAAACAATAATGTTAACGTTTGAAAGCAACATGTAAAGTTACATCATTGTTTAGATAGAATTTCTTCTAAAGGGAAAATAGGAATTTACATTCATATTCATCAATGGTTAGGCACATGTTTAACACGTAGTATTATAGGACTATATATTCGTCATACTTTCGTTTTATTACTCTTTGCTACATTTGATTGTTTTTACAATTTATTATTGTCAAGGAACCAACTCAATCAAAAGCTTAAGCTGATGATTGAGGCCCCAAGATCTGTTATATACTCTAACACGCCCCCTCACACGAAAGTCCTTTGGACTAGAAATATTCCACTGTAAATGAGGGGTGGTTGAGATTCAAACCTGTGACCTCTTGTCACGTTGACTTCTAATACCATGTCAAGGAACCAACTCAACCAAAAGCTTAAGCTAATGGTTGAGACCCCAAGATATGTTATATACTCTAACATAAAGAGCGATAAATAAAAGCAAGAAAAAAGTTTCTCTACCACGTAAAAAAAAAAAACTCAGGATTATCATGTACAACTTTTCTTATACATTAATTTAATAATTAATTCCAGAAGGATAAAGCCACGAAATACACATAGATTAATGATTAATCATATACATCCTAGTACAATAATTAAAAAAGATAAAAAAAAAAACTTCCTAGTACAAGGTAAAAGACACAAGATACATAAAAGTAGAAGCCACGAGATGCACGAGACGCGGGGACGAAATGACCATTTTGAACAACCATGATCATTAATTTGCTACTCCTTTTTTTCGTTTTATAATTATTACTTGCTCCGTTTTATTTTACTTGCAACACTTATCGTTTTTGGAAGTTTCATATTACTTGCAACATTATTATTTTTGGCAAAAATAATCGACTTATTTTATTTCACTTTATTACTACCCCACATATCACTATCAATCATACATCATCCCATTAATTATTTAATATACCCACAAGTCACAATCACTATCTATTTATAATTTTTTTAAATTTCTACCCCACATATCACCATCAATTAAGAAATTAAAATTTTTTTTTTAAATTTATGTTAAAATTTACGTGACACTTAAATAACTAAAAACAATTTCCATTAAATTTTAAGAAATTAAAAATAGGGTCACCCCTTATTAAAACGTCTCACTATGAGACGATACGGTCTTTATAAAGAATTTGTCTTTATATTCGATTACTCTTGTGAGAGACAGTCACACAAAGAGACAACCTTAAAACATTAAACTCACATTTTTATTTGTTCTTTAAGTTGTATTAATTGGGCTTGTTATTGGGTCAATTGGCCCCGATTTTCTGAGATCAAGTCAAGAAGCCCAACCATCCCAGTCAATACTAAAATTACTCCAACCAAGCTAAATACAAAATGCCCTTGAGGTGTCTCATGATTATCACATTCTATATATCACCCCATTCAAACCTTAAATGGTATGCTTTTTCTCTCTCAAAACTACCATTTTTAGTCTATAATATTCATTCATTACTGCACACGACTCGGCGTCCGGAGAGGCTTTCAGGAACACGCCCCGACAAGTAACTCTCGTTCAGTTTTGCGAGGTATCACACGCCTAGCTTCATCCGGACATTTTGAATACTTGGCATACCAGGTGGTCACCTTCCTGGGAGATTTGACTCGATTTCTTGAGAAACATTTGGCCGTCGTGGGAGAAACAAGCGCGCAACAACTAAAGCCATGAACTAAAAAGAAACACGAGCTAACACTGTAGGCGTAACGCCATTCCCCACTGGTCCATCACCGAGATCCCAATGAGGGAATCCATGCCTAACTTTGTCACGAGACAAGACTTGGATGACTTTGCCGCAACCATCTTTACGTTTCAAAGTCGCTCCAACAAGCGTGAACTCGCCTCCATCCTTCAACCCCAGAGCGAGATTCCCCACGACCCTGTGAGAGCGTACACAAACGGTAGCAGAGAGATCCCCGACTTTTGGGTAGAACATCGCGGAGTCGGATCACCCCTTCAAAGAACGGCCCCAACCAAGTACTACAACCCATCGGGGGATGCCGGATCCAGCACCCCGCCATAGTCAAATACCACCCGAACCCAATCGGCGTGCTCTACCGGATGTTCACTTGGCCCAACCGAGAGTGAACAATTAGGGAGCTCAAGGTTTGATGCCCGACAAATCATCAACCGTAGGAAGAAGGAACAAGATGCCAGAACATATTTAACTTCGAAAAGGGAAGGGAAGAATCAAGTGGAAGAATCCTATCACAGCCCCTTGATCCAGGAAAGATATGAAAGAAATGATTATGCCCGAGAAGACTATATTAGGGACGGTTCTGACTCGGCTCCCACCATCTTCAAAACCCCCTTATCGCCGAATATTGCGTCCTAACCGGAGCAAAGTTAAGGTACCTGCCATCAAGTCATTTGACGGGTCAGAAGATCCCACCAGCCATGTATCTATCGCTCAGCATCGCCGGGTGGCACACATGGGGATGCTTATGAAAGTTCTTCCGACTACACTTTCCGTGGGAGCCAACCGGTATACATCCCTACCTCCGGACGTAGCACGCGCTTTGGAAGCTCGTTCTTGGACCATTTTGTGCTCCCAAAGACAAAAGAAATCAAACCTACACGGATGTCGCATTGAAAGAAGGGAGCCTCATCCTCATATATTCGAGATTTCACAAGAAGTATTATCGATCCCGAACGCACGATGCTACCACATCCCGCCCTTATCAATGGCATTCGACCCCAAAGTTGAAATGGAAGTTGCTAGAGCATGACATCTGCAACGTTTGGAGGCCTGGACATGGTCAATGGTTCATCACGCCTCCGACATACGTAATCGCCATTAGATTCTCGTAGGAGGGAAGAGAAGCGGGACGGTCATAAAGAAGCCCGCCGTGGAATCCGGACAGTGTTGGGAGAAGAAAGATTGATCACCCATGGACCCCAGCGGTGTGAGAAGGATACACGCTATCCGCCCTAGAGGCCAAGGACCCTGGCCAATCCGCCAACCGCCAAAAGATATCTTTTACTCCATCCGATCAACCCCGGACACCGCTGGATTTCAACGCCAAAACGAAGAAACCATGATTACCGTGTGATTATCATAAAGAACACGGCCACACTCTATCCCAATGCCGAAAGCTGAAGAAAGTCTTAGACAAGTTGGCGGATGAGGGTCAGTTGGATAGATTTTTGAAGCAGGATCATGCTTGAGATCGTGAGGGACAACCCGGCCCAAGAAGCGGCAGCCCGGAGCGAAGAATCAACAAGCCACACAAGGCGCCATTAGCATGATTTCGGGAGGATATTGGAGTTTTATCCAAGCAATAGATTCACAAGCAAGGACACGCTAAACCTCAACGCCGTAGCGCAAGAAGACATCGACGGACAAGATGGCCTGGTGGGGAATCAAGCAATTCAAGATCTTCACTCGGACCTATAGTCCTACCCTCAAAGTAGGCCGGATGAAAGCGCCGGGAGGGTCTTAGTTGACATCGAAGTGACCATTTAACCATATGGATTGTTTAAAACAATTGAAATATGGAAGCGTAACACTTGGAGAAACTCCCACCGATAGGCTTTGGGGGCCGAAGTGCATTTGCCGTGACTTATAGTTTCGGCCCGCTTGGGAGAAAGGAAGAGGACCAACCTCGGCTTCTCAGCTTCCGAGAGTAGACATCCGCTTCCATAACATCATCATGGGCTTGCCTTTGATAAATAAAATCAAAGCCGCATCTCCACTCATCAATTGCTCATACGTATGAGAAAGCGATCGGCGGTGGGAATACTATACTGGCACCAAAAGCGCCGAGAATGTCAAGTTAACAGCTCAAAATGGGAGCGGGGCCAGGCTAAGCAAGAAGAAAAGATGGAAGGCGGCGAGTCGTTCTTCGCGGGTCAGTGATTACACCGAAAAGTTATCTCAACCCACCCCGAAGGCTATGAAGAAATCAGCCGTGGGCGGCGAAAAGATTCGCTTTGGGGAGAAACCCAGGGACCCTACAGAGATGTCGTGGAAGAAATGCCGCATACCACCGAGATCGATCGCACCACCTAGATATTAAAACCCTTACAGCCTGAAACAAAAACTAAGGCACAAGGCTTAGAAAGGGCGAAGCGACAAAGCGTAAGTGAAACTCTCAAGGTCGGGTTCATCGAGAATGAATATTCGGATCGCTCCCAACGAGTCCTCGCTAAAAAGCTCCCTCGGAAGTGGCGATGTGCGGGACTTTACCACCGAAAAAGCTTGCCCCAAAGACGCATTACCCCCTGCCCAAGATTGATAAGCTGGTAGATTCAATACGGACACGCCCTAAACCTTGACGCTAATGCCTATCAAATTCAGCCAGAAGATAGACCCCACACTTTCATAACTCTCTCGGGGTCTATTGCTATATGGTGATGCCATTCGGGCTCAAGAATGCTGGGGCAACCTATCAACGCATGATTAACAAGGTGTTTGAAAAACAAATTGGTCAAAACTTGGAAGTATACGTCGATGACATGATATCGAAGAGTAAACATGCTGAAGACCACGCTGAACATTTGAGAGAAACGTTCGAAACATTGCGCAATAATCGGATGCGCTTGAACCCGGAGAAGTGTGTGTTCGACGTGACAGGGGGCAAATGTCTAGGCTTCCTGGTTGACGAAAGGGGAATAGAAGCGAACGCGGACAAGATTCAAGCCATCATGTCGATGAAGTCACCAAGGACTGTCAAAGAAGTACAACGCCTAACCGGCTGCATAGCCGCCCTTAGTCGCTTCATGTCTAAGTCCGCAGACAGATGCTCGTCTTTCTTCAAGGTATTAAAACAACAGAAGTTCGTTTGGGACCAAGAAGCAGAGGAAGCCTTCCTCAATCTGAAGGAACACCTGGCGGAGATGCCCAAACTGGTATCACCCTTGCCGGGTGAAACGTTGTACTTGTATATATCCGTTTCAGAATGTTCAACCAGTGCTGTTTTGATAGCAGAACGGGATAAGCAACTACCGGTGTATTATGTCAGCCACGCCTACCGCGGGTCTGAAGCCCAATACCCGGCTATTGAGAAGTCAATCTTCGCCTTGGTCATGGCAAGCAGGAAACTAAAACCCTATTTCCAATCCCACCCCATCATAGTTCGCACCTCACAACCGATTAGAAAAGTGTTAGAAAGCAAAAATCAATCGTCCCGGATAGCCGAATGGGCTAATCAGTTGGCCGATTACGGCATTGAGTTCGAACCCCGGACAGCCATAAAAGCCCAAGCACTCGCAGATTTTATTTCGGAAATGACGGGTTCCCTGGAAGAGGCCCCTTCCGAGGACAACTGGAAACTGTATGTTGATGGATCTTCCACACGCGACTGCTCAGGAGCCGGGATACTGATCATTTCGCCCCACGGCGCAAGATTAGAATATGCTGTCCGATTCAGCTTCACGGCCACCAACAATGAAGCCGAATATGAGGCCCTCTTGCTGGGGCTGAACATCTGCCTAGCCTCTGGGGCCAAGAGGATAATAGCTCACACGGACTCCCAACTGATAGCCGGACAAGTGAGTGGAGAATTTGAAGCAAGAGACGACAGCATGAAGATGTATCTGGTTAAGGTGAAAGAAACAATAAAGAAGTTCGACTCGATGATATTAAGTCATATCCCCCGGTCAGAAAACGCACAGGCCGACGCCCTCTCTAGATTGGCGAGTTCGGCCATCAGTAACGAACAGCGAAACATTGTATGGGAGGTTCTGCCCTGCCCCAGCATCAACGCCTTCGTAGGAGGAGTCAATCGGACTGACTCATGGATGGACCCCTACATTTCACTCCTTCGGGATGGGGAGGTGCCCGAGGACCCCGACCTAGGTCCAATCATATTGAAAAAAGCGAAATGGTTCGAATGGTATGAGGGAGCCTTATACAAAAAGTCCTATACCCATCCCCTACTCAAATGCGTAACCCCGACTGAGGGAGAACGCATACTAACAGAAGTTCACGAAGGAGCATGTGGGATCCATCAAGGCATTCGGACCCTTATAGGAAAGGTCTTGAGGAGTGGGTATTACTGGCCAAGTATAAGGGCGGACGCAGAAAGGCTGGTCAAGACGTGTGAAAAATGCCAATTCTTTGGCGAGGTGCCTCGCCGGCCCTCCAACTATCTTACTCCTATGCAGGCTGTTCTGCCGTTCGACCGTTGGGGAGTGGACCTCCTAGGCCCATTTCCCCCTGCCAATGGGCAACGGAGATACGTCGTCGTCGCCATCGACTACTTCACTAAGTATGTCGAAGCAGAAGCCCTTAGCTCGATCACGGATAAACAAATTTGCCAGTTCTTCTGGCGAAACATCATCACTCGATATGGGGTCCCTCAAGTCATCATATCTGACAACGGCACGCAATTTAACAGCGCCTATACAAGAGAATACTGCAGCCGTTTTAACATTCAAACGAGATTCTCTTCCGTCTCCCGCCCTCAGACTAATGGACAAGTCGAGTCCGAAAACAAAATTATACTGAACGGGATAAAAAAGAAGCTCGAAGGAAGCCGCGGTAATTGGGTGGATGAATTGCCAGGGGTACTATGGGCTAGTCGTACTACGGTTAAGGAGTCAACGGGCCATACCCCTTTTTCCCTCGTCTTCGGCACCGAGGCTGTCCTCCCAGTGGAAGTTGGGGTACCGTCTACCCGGATCACATACTATGATCAATACAAGAACGAGGAAGACAAGCCCATTAACCTTGATCTATTGCAAGAAACAAGAGGAAACGCACTCTTAAAGGCCGTTGCCCAAAAACAAAGAATGACGAGACAATTCAACAAGATGGTAAAGCCTCGGCAATTTCAAGTGGGGGATCTGGTCCTGAGAAAAATTGAGGCAACGGGCAAAATAGCCGAAAAAGGCAAACTCGGCAAAAACTGGGACGGCCCATTCAAGGTCTCACGCGTTGTCCGGCCAGGAACATATGAGTTATAGGCAAACGGCAGGCCCCTACCTAGACCGTGGAACTCGGACCACCTAAAGAAGTTCTACGCATAGACATGCCGATTCCATCACAAACTGGGAGCATGAGTACTGTTAGTCTAGATTGATAGTTTAAAGCTCAGATGAAACATTAGTTTACAAGCTTGTACTACTCGGAAATCGCTAAGCTACCTATCAAAATTGTCAATTTTATGATGTATTCGGCCTGTTTAAGTAAATCTAATGAAGTTATTTTCAAATTGCCTTACCGGCAAACGACAAATGTATTCGGCCAACCCAAATGTGTTGCAAATTTCCGACAGCTAGTTAGATTGTCACCAACCTTACCGGTAACACGATTAGTTAGCAGCAATTAGATAAACTTGTACAAAGCAAAAATCACGAGCAAAATAATAGTACGATCAACAAAGCAATTCAATCACAAATCAACGGCCGTAGCCTAACAATGTTAAAGGCCGAAGCCCCAAAAATCACAAACCAATCCATCATACAAACCAATTCTACAAATTAATCATCTCCTAACAGTTCGTCAATGGAGAAAGAAGGGTCAGGAATCTCCAGGGGAGCCGGAGAAGAACGCCTGCCTGCGGAAACAGCTGGTGACATAGGAGGGGTGGAAGTAAGCAAGGGGATGGCTTGAACGGGGGAAGCTGAGGAGTTGGCGGCCTCGACGGAACAGAGATGTCGTAATGGGAAAAATCAACATCAAACTTCTTCAAAAGCTCAGGTGGCAACGCCTCCTCCCAAGCTGCCTTTTCGGCCTCCTCGTCCTCATCAGGGCCGAGGGCTTCCATCTCCCTCATCTACTCAGTGGCCTCTTGCACGGCCGCATCATGCTCCTCCTCCCCAGCCTTGAAAAGAGCCTCAAGATCTACCTTCGTCTCAGCCTTATCGTTCGCACGCTGCAACATCAACTCCCTTACCCGCATGCCCTGACTATAAGCATCAGCGCCCAGCTTGGCCGCGAACTGCTGACCCTCCACGGTCTCCAGCCACTCCTTAACTATCTTCTTCTTCAAAGATAGCTGGCGTTCACGCAAGAGCACCGCCTCCTTGAGAAAACGGCACTTACCGTGCATTTTGTCCAGAGCATGCCGGAGACCCTTATTCTCCCGAGTCAGATTCATAACCTGATCATTCTTGATGATCAGCTTACAATTCAGCTCGTTGACTCTTTTTTGGGAAGCCTTCAGCTCAGCCTCTAAAGTCTCCAACCCCGTAGCCGCGGTAAGTTCGTACTGAGTACGAATGTTCAGCTGCAAACAAATTTGTTAAAAACAATACAAGTATCGTAAAGATCAGTATAAAACCGCGTAAGATAAAAGCTTACCTCGGCCTGGAGAGCAAGTATTTCATTCGCCCTCGTCTTGGCGGGTATGGAAGCCAGCTGCTTCAAATCGTTGTCGGACACCAGTTGCCCCATAGCCTTTCTCCACCGAACCCTCAAGTCCTTAGGGGAAAGATCAGAAAATGCTTGGTCTGAACAATGAACAACCCCTGTGTCCCGGCGGGTGATCTCGTATTCGGGCTCATTGGTCGAAACCTTCCCTTTGCCCTTATCTTTCTCCTCAGACGCCAGAGCCTTCGCTCACTCCCTTAGGGGAGCTTCGTAGCAGGCCGGGAGGCGAAGAGAGCCGTACGTCAGCATCATGCGAAGCGGCTCGCGTTCCTCAGGCAACTTCTTGTTTCTACCATTCTAGAAGGAGAAATTTAGTTAGTTTGAGGAGCGACCACTCACAAAACACAAATCAATATTACCTTGGGAGGGGAAGGAAGCGGCGTCTTCTCCGCCAGCGCCTTCTTCCTCCGTGATTCGGCAGCAAGCTGAGCGAAAGTCATGGAGTTCATGATTTCGGGGTATTTCTTCTCTAACTCTTCAAAGGCCACAACTGCAGACGAGGGAAATTGATAAGTCAACGACCTATAAAAAACAAAGAAAATTATAAGAGCCGAACTCACCCCTGTGATATTTCGGACTAAGCCCTAGGGCCGACAAGAATAACTCGTTTTGAAGGTGTGCTCTATCTACAACGAAGTTTCTTTGTACAAAATTGGGTTTAAACTCTCCTAATTCTAAGCCCTTAGTTGCATGCTCTATAACCAAAAACTCATCAAAGTCGCACTGAGGGACATCGTTATTCAATTGAAGGTTGGGCTGCTCGTCATGGCTCGTCTTGAATGGCCATGGCTCGGCCCTGTACAAAAAGACGAAATCATTTCGAAAGCGCTTCATGCTATCCTTCAGTTTATCTACAATCAAGAAACCCGACCGGTGCTGAAAACTCACCCAGCCAGGACCTTGCTTTGACGAACATCTCCTTATCCTAAATATATACCTAAAGGCCGTAAGGGTTGGTTCTACCCCTACCGCCGCACATATTATGATGAATGCTACTATACATCCCCATCCATTGGGGTAAAGCTCGGACACGGTGATATTATATGCGTTCAATACTTCAACCGCAAAAGGATGGAGGGGAAATCTAAGGCCCGTCTCCATTGCATCCTTATAGATGGCGATGCACCCCTCGGGCACATTCAAAACACTTTCTCTCCCCCGGGGTTTTACCAAAGAATACCCATTAGGTAACGCCCAAGATTGTTTGATTAATGACAAATCTTTGTCCAAAGATGCACCCCAACTCGGCCTAATAAAGTAATTAGCCGGACCATTGCCTGCCCTATGTCTCGGCCCTTCGTAACGGGGGTTCTGACCCAGATCTACGCTTCTTCCGGTAGAAGTGGGCGCCATGTCTACTGGTGCAGATGGATACGGCCTGTAGGAGGGGGGAACGATCATTACTCCCTCTAAATTAGCAACATCGACATCAAATTTACCAGGGGCAAAGGCCACGGTCGGTTCCCAAGGAAAGGGGTATAAGGTCTCCGGATAGTGAAGGGGGGACTCAACGCAAGATTCATTTACATCATGTTCAGTTACATAATTATAAACATCCAAAAAATTAGTTTCCACATCAAAATCGTCGAAGTTAAATTGCGAAAACGTGTAATCGGCCCTTATTTTTGTACAAGACCGAAGAGAAGAACGTACCTGAAAGTGTGAAGTCTTGAGGACTCGAAAGAACGCGAATTTGTGAGAATTCTGGAGGAAAATCTTGAAAAAGCTCTGGAGAAATGTGATACAAGGTGGAGCAAATGAATTCACAAGTCCCTTATTTATATAAAATAAGGGGGAACAGTACTATCGACACGCTTTTCAAGGTGAAATGACAAGCGCTCGAAAGAACATGTTTCAAACAAGACTCGGACACCCCGGAAGGGAGGGTGCTCCTACTCGGCCATGCGTGTATTCGGCCCTTCACATGGATGGACTCCATAGGGGTCCAAACACTTACACTTAGCCAATCTACCTAAGTATTCTTGGGGCTCATTAGCCCTCATGGGAGCCGGACACCTCAGGAAGAGGCTTGCTCCTCCTATTTGGCCACGTCAGTACTCGGACACCCCGGAAGGGAGTGTGCTCCTACTCGGCCACGCATGTATTCGGCCCCCCACATGGATGGACTCCAAAGGGGTCCGGATACTTAACACTTAGCCAATCTACCTAAGTATTCTTGGGGCTCATTAGCCCTCATGGGAGCCGGACACCTCAGGAAGAGGCTTGCTCCTCCTATTCGGCCATGTCAGTACTCGGACACCCCGGAAGGGAGGGTGCTCCTACTCGGCCACGCATGTATTCGGCCCCCCACATGGATGGACTCCATAGGGGTCCGAATACTTACACTTAGCTAATCTACCTAAGTATACTTGGGGCTCATTAGTCCTCATAGGAGCCGGACACCGAGAAAGGAGTTGATTGATTTGATTGACGCGATTGACGTGATGGGGAACAGTGAAATTTTGGCTATAAATAAAGCCATTGTTGGAGTCATTTTCATCAACCCCACCACAAAAAACCACCAAAATTCCTCTTTGAGAAAGAACTTCAATTCCCAGAGGGATGTTCCATAGCCGGATTACTCCCCGTTCCATCTCTCCTGGAATGGAGGATGCGGAACTATGGGGAAACGTCACGGCTTGTCGTATCAATTTTGTCCTTGGACTCCGTGGTGGGAGAGGAACCCATGTTCGCCTAAGAACGATGGCTCCTCTTCCATCGCGGAATCCATCGGCTAAGTTGAGGGCCCTTCATCAATGCTAGTTCGCGGCTTGACATGTCAACCTTGCCCTTGCATTCGTTGGCGGGGGGGAAACCCATGTTCGCCCAAGAACAATGGTATCCCCTTCCATCAACGAATTCATCGGCTAAGTTGAAAATGACTCATCAGCGTCAGTACTCGGCCTATGCGCCAGTATTCGGCCCACAAGATGAATAGCTCGGCCCAGAGTAAGCTCCCGGCCATGCAACTGACCCCTGACTTCTATGTATATTCTCGGCCTCTTACCAGTGTTCGGACATTTCACTGTCCTGCTGATACTCAGCATTCTGATGTTACTCGGACCCCTTGGGGTCCCTCGTCGATACAACCTCGGGACAGTTGTCTCTTACTCGGCCCTCCAAGGCCCCGGGCAGGCCTCAGCAGGACTTGCGTTTAGGTACCCGGACACCTGAAGCGAGAGAAGTCAGGAACTCCTTTTATTAAGTTTCCGCTCAAAACTCGTTTAACGCTTAAGATCAAACGACCTTAGTGCGTGGGGCTAATGTTATTGAGTCAATTGGCCCCGATTTTCTGAGATCAAGTCAAGAAGCCCAACCATCCCAGTCAATACTAAAATTGACCCAACCCAAGGCGAAATTACCAAAATGCCCTTGAAGGTGTCTTATCAGATTATCACATTCTATATATACCCCCATTCAAACCTTAAATGGTATGCTTTTTCTCTCTCAAAACTACCATTTTTAGTCTATAATATTCATTCATTAACCGACCACTGACTTGAGCGTCGGAGAGGCTTTCCGGGAACACGCCCCCGGACAAGTAACTCTGTTCGTTTTGCATGTATCCTGCCATATACGCTCATCCGGACATTTCAGATAACCGCAGACATACTACCGGTGGTCACCTTCCGGTCAAGGAGATTTGACTCGATTTCTACGCAGAAACAGGGCTGTTTAGCTCATATATACAATGTATTTCTGGAAGAAACCCTCTCTAACACCAATTTGTGATTTATATTTATGCACCTAGCATTTTCTATATTTGCTTAGATAATTGCAACTCCATATAATTTATACATTTTCTTTAAATTTAAGCCGTACTAAAAGGCAAGTGATCTATTTTCGTACTTGGTTATTTTTTTTTTTTGACTATTTTATCTGCATATTTTGAGTTAAACAAAGTTTGGTCTTAACACAATTTAAATCATCAAATTGTAATTTTAGTATTTGACAGTGTAGACTATTGTCCACACATTCTAGTTTGGGTTTTTAAAAAGCTATGTTTTTTTTTTTTTTTTTCGTTTTAAAATACTTGCTACATTTTGTTTTTGTGCACTATTCATTGTTTAAGCGTATTTTATATATTACGGTTAATATGTAAGTAATAATATAATCAAGTGGGATCTTGTTTGAATCCTCTAATCGCATACTATCATAATATAATTTTTTTATAATTTTTAAATGTGTATAGTTCGACATATAAATAAACAAAATAACACATTAAATATAACAAGTATTATGAAACGCCAGTAAACAGTAACTTCATCATAAGAATATCATTATTATTATATATCATAAAATCATCTTGTAAAGCGCAATATTCAACGTACCTACTTTGCCAATCGCTTTCACATTATATTATACTCCCTCTATTCAGTTTAAATGTCCCATTTAGTTTTTCACACTTGCCAAGATAACATTTTAATCCTTAATATCTCAAATTATTCTTAATTAAAAATTATATAAATTTGATATTAATAATCCTTGTATTGAGACGAATCAAACAAGATCTCACATGACTATGTTTTAACTTATAGATTAAGAGTAAAATACAAATTAAGAGTGATGAGTGAATAGTGCCAAAAAAATTATTGGACATTTAGGCTGGATAGGAGGTAGTATTACCCATGCAATGCACGGGTGAATTAATGTATTGATAAATATAATTATAATTTCTAAGTAATGGCAATGCAAATATATATTATCGTTATAAAATTATCTAGTTTGAATAAAATGTATACTAGATATAACTATTAATTATTTAATGACAACGTGTGATTGTGATAAATTCTAAAGCAAAATTGAAAAAGAGTCGCCATTCTAGAGAAGAGAAAAAATTTGAAAGAAAAAGTGTAAATAAAATCGATTTATATGGATAAAAATTTTTTGTAAAATTTACTTTATGAAAAGGTAAAGGTAGCCTAAAACTAATACTCCCTCCGTTCCTTTCTATTTGTCCACTTTAAGTTTGTCCACTTTATAAGAGAGAGAAATTTAAATTAAATTTTTGAAGTACATATTGATAATAAAATATATTCATATGAGATCTTGTTAGATCTTTTCTTGATGTAAAGTTTTTTAATATATAATTTTTATAATTTTTTATACTGCGTACTTAGAGATATTAAGACTTAAAATTTGCTAAAAAATGGGTGTAAAAGATAAAGTGGACAAACAAAAAGAAACGGAAGGAGTATTAAATTAAGCTTGTAAGAAAAACATTATTTTCATTGATAATTTAGACACGTAAATGAATAATCAAAAAAATAAATAAAAAAGTCTTATATTTATATAGCTTTTTGAGAAATTTGGGTTAAAGAAAAGATCTTTAGTTGTTACATTTTTTTGGTTGAGATATTGTACAACTACAACACAAGAAAAAATTAATTAAAAAATAATGTACATGAATTAATTCTAAATCCAATTCTAAATCAATAAAAATTAAAAATGATGAGAAAATCTTTAGAAAAGCTAAGAAAATAGAAAAAAATTAGTATATTATAAATTTTAATAATGAGAAATATATTCAATCATGAAATATTCTCCTATTTCAAATATAGTTTCAAATTAAACTTGCAAAAGAAGTTTTTTTGAGAGAAAACTTATTATATAGTTATAAATTAGTTGACATTCATTAAAAGACCTCATCAATAAGTAACCAATAGTTTTTTGTCAAATCATCATTTAATGTAAGATACTTGGAATTTTCCAAGACTTTTAGTATATAGTATGATTTCCTTAAGCTATTCTTGTGAGAGACCGTCGTTCAAAGAGACGACCTCAAGATAAGAAGACCATATTCTTAATTTCTCATTAATTTGTATTAATTGGATTATTTAGCGATATATATTATGCGTCTCTTAGAGAGACTGTCTCTCACAAGTGACAACAATTTGTATAACAATATTTGACAAATTTTGTGTGTAATTGGCAAATTTTTTAAAGCTAAAATCATTGAATTGCAAGAATATTGAGAGGAATTAATTCGATGTAACAACCAACTACCAAGCAAAGAATTAGGCACTTTTTGCTCCACTTTATACAATCATAAATAATTCTTGGAATATTTAAATCCATTACACAATACAACATATTCCTTTAGTAAGTCACATATATTCCACAATCCCATTGAAACCGCTACATTCGTGTTTTTAGTACTTTTATAAAATGTAATAGAAAATAAGTGAAAAAATGAAAATAATGGATGAAAATAAGTCACATATATGATATATTACACGATGTAGGAACTTCTCTTAATTTTTCTTGAGTTGGGGGACTCCTATTGGCCACGCTCTCTTTTATAGCTATGAGTTGCCGCCGTCCTTTCCTCCTCGGGCTGGAAGATAATGATGACAAAGTGAGGAGGTAAAAAAAGAAAGTTAAATTTGTATATCAGATTCAGATTTAGAGAAAAATATAATTACGTTATCTAATTTAGAATATAGCATGGTAGTATTAGAAATACGGTTTTTCCAACTAAAAAATGTAGCAAAATGAGTGAAACGAGGGAATATTTATCTACTTTTCAACTTTCTCTCCTTTGAATGTAGCATCATGTCCTCCTTAGACATCTTTCCTTCACTTCTTAGCATCTCAAGTAGAAAATCATTCCAAGTATCAATGGGCCCAGGTAAGCACCAATGAACACAATCATTGTACAAGGTCACATTTTCATTGGGCCAATGCCCAAATCTACTTGGGTGCCCATCGGGCCTCATCAATGAGGTTTGTGTCAAATCAATAAGCCTAAACTTTTGGCCCTTTTGTAGGCCCATCTTTTGGGCCACCTTAAATTCCACTATTTGGGCCATGTACAAGTCCAAATCAATCCCTTGTAAACTAATTTCATTACTTCTATAAGGCTTTTGCCTTAAACAATTCCCACCTTTGTTCCATTCCCCCCCTTCAAAATGTGATGGTGCAAATGACCTTAAATACACTACACCCTTAAAACTTTCCCTCTCCAAAATGGCCCGAAACGCTGTCCGGAACGCTTTCCGATAACCATATGTGATGGTGTAGTCGGTGACGTTTTGAATGTCGCAATAACGACACCCAATGAGGGTTTTCTTTTCATAGTACATCATGGATCGGAAAAACCAATGGCCAGCGGATACAATAATGTAATCAAACTCGTCGATTTGGGTCGACCAAGCCTCATCAACCTCGTCTAGGAAAACCCCGAAAATACCCGTCCCTGATGGCCCGTTCGGGTCGTTCTCTTGAAACTTCACTAGGAAAGGACTTGTGTACATTGCTACCGTGAAGTTGTAGTTTTGATACCACCAACGTTTGTAATGCTCATCTTTAGTGTAAGAGACATCATATGGGTATTCCACCTAAAAATTAATTAAAAACATAAAGAGTTAAAATTTAATAAAACTATCTTTAAATAAATTATCTATATACCTAATTAAATGACATAATTAATAAATTTATTAATACTAATTTTTTAGATATTAAATATATCTCAAAACGCGTAACTAAATGCCCAATATAAATTCACAGATTGTTGTATGAGACAATTTTACTTTGAGACACACTCATATATAGCTTAAATAGCTAAATTAATACAAATTATGAGAATATAAACTTTTTATTTTAAAATTGTCTCACTGAGAGACAATCTATAACATAAATACAAATTCTCAAATGAGACAGTCTCACAGTGATACCATTTCCATTGGGTTGGCCCAATGTACACATATTATTTTAAAGTGATTACTTGTAATCTTAAATTGATCACTAGCATCTTTTAAGTGATTATTTTTTATAGTTTTAAAATGATCAATTATTACCTTAAAGTGATTATTTACAATTTTAAAATGATTACTCAGAGAAATAAGTTAATTATTTTAGTTCCCCCGGTAATGAGAGGGGAATAGCTCTATATAATCAGCTAGTCTTTTGGGAGACCGTCTCTTTGAGAGAAGTATATCAAGCCCAAGCCATTAAAGATTAATGTCTACTTATCGTGTTCTTAATGCCTACTTACATTAACGTTAATGCTTACTTACGGTATCCTTAATGCCTACTTTAATATCTTAAATGTCTACTTACATCATTCTTAATACCTATTTATAATATTTTTAAAAATATATAATGAGCCGGCCCAATTAGAGATGATCTTTCAAAGAGACCGTCTCTCACAAAAATTTGTGCTTTATAATAGATATGCTCACTAAAGTCGAAGCTGAACAAATCAGAATAACGGACAAAGCTCTAACAAAAGAGGCCCATGATCCAAAATAAAGAGGCCAACAAATTCGGGCCAAGTATCTTACTCACAATTTTTTTGATTTTTAGATTTTCACAAAAAATTGTTGTAAGACCGTCTTATTTTAAGCTCACAAATAGGACGGCCCATTGCAGGCACGTGTGCTACACGCGTGCCTATTTTCCTCCAAAATTCCATTTTTTTGTTTTTTATTTATTTTCTGGGCATTTTTCAATTTGGAATATTAATTTTGACCTTAAAGATATCAATTTCAACGTAGTAGTACATAAACATATCAATTAAAGTAAAAATTCGAATTCGAACCTATAACTGATCAATTGTGGCGATAAAACTGATCAATTTCCACCTAAATTGAAATTGATATCTTTAAGGTCAAAATTGATACCTTTAAGATTAAAATTGAAAAATGCACAGATAATGAAAAAGAAGAGAGAAAGCATGTAAGGAGCGTGATGGGCTGGAATATTGGACTCCCCCAAGATCGCATGTTACATTTTTGATGCATTAATAACAACATGCATGGTAATATTTTTATTTTTTAAAAAGGTAATGATATTTACAGCCCTTAGGACTGTACATACAAATTAACAAAGTCATTTTATCATTAATAATTTTAAATTTTCAAGAGAATCCAATCTAGAAATTGAAAAACAATTAATATTTTATATAATGATTTTAACTTCCCAAGAAATAATAAATGTTAAAATAATAAAGTATAATTAAATGTTTATGATTCCAAAGCAAAAATAATATTAAATTAAATAAATTAAATACAAGATTCCTTTTTATATACACATATTATTTTCCTTTTTAAAAATGTTATATTATTATTAAAATTAGTTGTATTCAAAAGGTTTAAAAAAGACAGCTATAATTAACTAGAAAGCCAGCCAATAATGGATAAGTGCAAAAAACGTACTGTTATTTGATTTGACTTCATGTATAAACAAATTTATATGAACATATTTATTAATATTTTTAATTTTGTTATGTTGCGAAAATTAAAGTGTGTTTATATCTAAATTAAAAATTTTAATATAATATTTATATATAACTATTTTGTTTTTTACCGACCTTCATATCTCCGATGATAAGATTGATTCTGATGATATAAGTTTTATAAGCATGATATGATAATAAATAGCTTACACAAGTGGTTAGGAAACATGACTTTCACTTACTAATTACTATTAGCCTCATCTCTCATTAGAATTCTACATTCTACTAAAACAATAAAAAAATATGACACATGTCACTTTTATATATAATGTTTTGCCTCCTAAATTTTAAGTAGTTAAATATGAAAACTTTGAGTTTTAATTAAATTTTATTTTTTAATGAATAATATTGGTAAGAAGAAAGTCAATTTTAAAACCTTTAATTTTTAAAATACACAATTTTAAGAAAAAAATATTTTAGGTAGCTTTCATTTTAGTAAATTAAATGACTATAGTATTAATTATATCTTATTTATTACGATACAAAAATAATTAGAATATAAAATAGTTGTTAACTATAAATAACGTTATAATTAAAAACTCTTAAATTATGTAACGTAAAAAAAATTTTCAACTTAATTATTCAGCTAACTTCGATATTTACAAAATAATAACTACAATCTTATTTAGAATAATTTTACAAGGATAATTATGATAAAGAAAATTATAGAAGTATAAATTTTTAGGATGCCATCAATAAATTGTTTGTGTATGAGTATACCGTATATTCATTTCATAGAAGGAAGTTTGATATAATGTTTGCACAATAATTATTTTTTATTAGTAAATATTATTTTAATCAGTAAAATAGAATTATTTTACTTATAATCGTTTTAGTTAGTAATACATAGTTTTGATCAATATAATAGTTAATTTTGAAAAATAAACAATTATACGTAATAAATTTTTTACATAACTTAATAAACTAACATTTTCGTGCATTGCACGGGACATATATTAGTAATTCATTAATCACGAATTCTTGTGAGAGACGGTCTCTTTGAGAGACCAATTCTGATTGGATCGGCCCATAAAGGAAAACATAGAGTAAGAGTAAGCATTAAACTCTAATGGACTGGGCCTAAAAGGCGTCTCTCAAAGAGACGGTCTCTCAGGAGACTTGCTGTTAATTAATTAGAATGATTGACTTGGTGTTTAGTAATCATCATCATAATAAATATACTAATTCAGAAACAACTATTACACGTGGCGGCTTCAGAATTAGAGTTATGGAATTCCTATGTAACACCACGTGTCACTTTGCTCAATCATTCTTTTTTATTTCTTAATTAAATAATATTTTCTTATTTCCATTTTGTATGATTTTTAGTAGTTATGGAAAATGTTTTAATTATCATATACTATTACTAATTCATAAACATCATATAATAATAATAAATATACTAATTCAGAAACAACTATGACACGTGGCGGCTTCAGAATGAGAGTTATGGAATTCCTATGTAACACCACGTGTCACTTTGCTCAATCATTTTTTTTTAATTTCTTAATTAAATAATATTTTCTTATTTCCATTTTGTATGATTTTTAGTAGTTATGGAAAATGTTTTAATTATCATACTATTACTAATTCATAAACATTTTGTGACAAGTGTCACTTTACAATACGTTTTTACAAACATGTGTCATGTGTCACACTTGCAATGTATGTATGTGTCACACTTACAAACATTTAAATTACTAATTTTTTAATTCTTGCATTAAGATGTAAACTGTCAATAACTTACATTTTATATATAATACTCGCTCATATTCACTCAAGTTGTCCCATTTAGTTTTTCACACTTGCCGAGACAACATTTTAACCCTTAATATCTCAAGTTATTGTTAATTAAAAATTATAAAAAGTTAAATTTATTAATCTTTGTATTGAGACGAATCAAACAAGATCCCACATGACTATGTTTTAACTTATAGATTAAGAGTAAAATACAAATTAAGAGTGATGAGTGAATAGTGCCCAAAAACAAATGGGACAACTTGAGTGAATAAGAGGGAGTATCTATTTTGATTGAGTATGTAAATTTTTTTCTATGATTATAAATTTTTTTTATCTGAATAATTAATAATTATGCTAACAAAAAAATATTAAAACAGTTAAATTACTATATATATGAAAGTTTTAAAATTTCGTGCATTGCAGGGGCATTAAAATAGTATAAATATACTAATTCAGAAACAATTGTGACAAGTGTCACTATTTTAAAACCACTTTGCCAAATGTCACTCTAATAGTGTTAGATTATTGTTTTGGAACTCATCTCTTCATCTTCCCTAATGCAATCTAAATTGTCAATGAAGAGTTTTATTTAAAGTGGTTTTAATTGTAATTGAATACTTGATATTGACGTAGACTCTACAAATTCATATTCATACTAATATTAATAATTTTGTTTTTAGCTATGGTAAACCTACAATAATTTGTTGAATTTGTTGAATTTTGTAAATGGTCCTACATGTTATTAGCCAAAACAATTTATAAAACTTAAAGTAAACCTACAACGTACATTGCACGGGTATAATCCTAGTTATAAGTAAATGATAAACAATTTGGGGACCCTCAAGCTCATAGATTGAAATTGCGAATAATGCATACTACATTAGATTACAATCAACAAAAATTATACAGGAAATAAAATTTTTAGAGTTTATATTTTTAAAAAATAATAAATTAAATAATGTAATATATTGTTCTATGATTGCAATAATTTCAAAAATGTCATATACTATGATTCTTTGATTGATACAATTTTAAATATGGCTTTTATCTTTTATGAGTTTGGAAGGACCACGCACCACTCCAATAATTTTAAAGATGTTGCTTTTTTTTTTTTTTTTAATTTGGTATTCCAAAATATTTTGCTACAAGTATATATTATGGGAATACCAAGAAAAATGAGAAAAATATGATGTTTTATGCAAAAAGTGAGAAATAATTGGATGAAATGAAAAAATAAATCAAATGTGTAGATGAGAAAAAAAGACAAAGTTTAATCATGATAAAAGTAAACCTAATCAAAATAGAAGAAAAGGTATAACCTGTGGGACGGAGAAAATACATATCACTCAGCCCGTGTCGTATGAGATTGTCTCACCATGAGACGGGCCCATATAATTAGTCCATTTTTTAATTGATTACTTTAACATCATAAGTAATCGTTTTAACGGTTATAAGTAATCACTCTAAAACTATAAAAAGTTATTATGTTAAAATTATAAGTGATCACTCTAGTGTTATAAGTGATCACTTTAAGACGTAAAGTGTATATTAAGCCAACCCAATAAAAACGATCTCACCGTGAGAACGTCTAATTTAAAAATCAGTGAATATCATTTAGGATAAAAAAAATTACAATTATTTCACAACTTCATGATTCAAATAAGAGATGGATAAAATAATGTTTATGAGTTATGACTAATAATAAATAATAATCATGTCATATTAGGATTTGGGATTAAGACATGCCGAGTGCCGACAACCAAATTTGAAGAGTGAGAACTTAAAACTCTTATTTTGTTTACCTAACAATAATATTTAGTAAAAATAAATTTAATTAAGTAAAAGTAAATTTAATTATATTATGTAGAAGTAAATCAAATTCAATAATTAGTCGATTCAATAAAATTTAATAACCACAAATAAGAAGATACATAAATATTAGAAAATCAAAATTTTAATTCTATCAGTATTATGCTAGATTGTTAGTTACACAAATATCATACAATACTATAAAAGTCTTAGAAAATTCCAAGTGTCATCATTTAAAGAGGCACGAAAATATTTATCAAATTTAGAATCTAATATTTTGGTTTAAGTTTGAAGCTAAATTAGATAAAATATTTGTATGATATACTATAGCAATTCTATTTAGTTAACTTAGAATTTAATATGTTCAATTGAATGAAAAAAAAGTTATGTATCAGGTAAATAATTAAAATAAACATCAGTAATTATGTTTTGATTTAAAAAATTATGAATTTGGTAAATTTAAGAACGATAGTATACAGTACTTACATTATTATTTGAAATTATTTTATATATATTTCGCACTAACAAATTCATACATTGCACGAGTTTCTATACTAGTAAATAAATAAATGTAAGAAATTGTTGCTAAAAAAACACGTTAGATTATTAGACAAGTTGATTTCAAGTAAACAAAAAATAGCTAAAGCAAAGTATGACATAAATTGAACTATTTTAGCGTGTGATTTATGAAATCCTACCTACTTCTAATAAAATTCTATTCAATAATTTATTCGTGATCAATTATTATGAATTGAAATTAGGAGATCATAATTCATGAAACATTAGTTCATGTATTTCGAAATCGAATTTTCAATATAAGATAAGTAAAACGCTTATATTTATGCTGTACGAAATCACAATAACAGTTATATTTACATATTGTATGTTACACGATTTTATTTTTGATGAAAACTTAAATTATGACCTAGACAAATGTAAACCTAAATCGGACAAATAGAGGGAAATGAATAAAGAACAAAACATAAGAGGATGAGCAATAGGAAGAGTATGGATACTAGAGCTATAAAACAAAGTGAAATAAGAAGACAATACAAACCCATCACTAGGGTTGTTCAAAACCGGGTACCGGGTCGACTCGGATCCGGAAATCCGGGTACCCGCTTTTTCGGATACCTAAAATTGCGATCCGGTTTCGACCATACCCGGTTTTTTAATTTTTAATTTTTTTGTCGTTTTGTTGTTCAACCATACGTTTGTTTATCTCTATTTTCACTTAAAATATTTTTTTATATAAAGTTCAAATACAAACTCTCTAAAAATCTTTAACTTAATTAGTTATAAAAGATTAATTAAGAAAATGAAAGAATAATATTATTGTTCAGGGGCTTAAATAAGAACAATTATAAAATTCAAATACTAACTCTTCAAAAATATTCAATCCAAGATTAGCTTAAGAGATATCATGATCATTTTATATACGAAAAAAAGTAAAAAAAAATTAAAGAAAACCGGATACCGGATACCCGGTTTTCAAAATTTCATAACACGGATCCGGAATCCGAACCGGGTACCCGACCCGAATTATCCGGTTTTAGAAACCGAGTACCGGATAATTCGGGTCGGAATTTCCGGATCGGGTTATTATGAACACCCCTACCCATCACTTCACATGTTCAATCGGTGGAAATCAATAATGATTATGAAATACTTAATACTTGCTATATTTCAATAAATTATTTATTATTTATGTTTATTTATAAAACTGTGCAACTATATAAGAAAAATTATAATTAAGTAGATTATTTGTTAAATTGTCTAATTACATATTTTTATAATATTAATAAATTATTAAATTACGTAAAAAAATCAAATATAATATGCATAATGGAACGAATAATTATATTTTTATGCAAGCATCATATGCGCTGTGGCAGACAATGGTATTTGCAAATAAAAACAAAACTACAACATTTTCAGTTTCATCATATTAAATTATATTTAATAATTTAAAAATGGAATAGTATATAGTATTTCTGTTTAAGATCTGACGGAATTTCTCAGAAGAGAGAAAAAGAATCTCAAAGATGTTAATTGTTTCCGCAAGTGTCTCGAGAGACCGTCTTTTTGATAGACGCTTCTCATACCCAATTTATTAGAGTTTAATTAATTCTTACTCTTATTCTATATTTTCCTTTATGGGCCGACCCAATTAGAGTTGGTCTCTCAAAGAGTCCGTCTCTCAAAAGAATTTGTGTGTTTTATACATAAAATTAAGCGCATAATAACTGGACTGAAATTTTAAATCTCAACTAAAATAAAGAAATGAAAATAAATAAGCAGAAATTCATAGTCAATTTTGCAGCGTATTTTCCTAAATTTGTCTTCATAAATGCTACTCCTCTCCATCCTCCTAACATTTGCTACATGTACGTGTTATCGAAATATTAAGGAAAGAAAAAAAAAACTGATATATAATTAAATAGTGAGAAAATATATGAATAAAATAAAAAATTATAAAATTAATTTTTGCCAAATTTAATTGGAGTTGATTAAAAATCGTAAAATATTACTATATATTTGTTGATGTACTATTTAATTCTAAATTTTAATTGAACTTGATTAATAATCATAAAATGTTGTCATTACTAAATTTTACATATTCTCTCCGAATCAATTTAGTTGTCCTATTTGCTTGGGCACACTTATCGAGGTAATATTTTGACTCTTAACTCTAATTGTGCTCAAACAAAAATTATGAAAAGTTGATAAGAATAATCTTTGCATTGAGACGAATCAAACAAGATTTCACATGATTATGTTTTAACTTATGGATTAAGAATAATATACAAATTAAATTTGATTGATGAATAGTATAAAAACCAAATGGGACAACAAAATTGGTTCGGAGGAAGTATTATATTGCCAAATTTAGGTTAATTTATCAGGTTAAAGGCTTTAATTATTTTCTTTATATTCAAAAATTAATTATTTATATGATATGGAAATTAATGATTTACAGTTACAAGGAAAAATTAATTCAAAACACAAAAATTAAATAAATATTTAATGGATCTAACTCAAAATTAATGATGTAAAATAGTCGGGTGGTTTAAATTACGGTGGATTATAAATTTACACAAATTCTTACTTGAGACCATCTTTTGTAAAGACGGCTCTCAAAAGCCCAGTCCAATTCTAAAAATATATTGTTACAACTTTAAATATAGATTTGGGCTGGACTTTTGAGAGTTGTCTTTACAAAAAACGGTCTCTCAAAAAAGCATCTGATAAATTTATTGGTTTTAATCAAACTTTTTAAAAAGCTAAGTAAGGTCCACTCATGTTCACTTTTATAATACTACTATATAACAATTTCAACTACTCCATATATAATTTTAATATTTTTAGAATTAACTAATAAAAATTCAACCTTATAATTAATTTTCACCTAATATTTTGAAAAGAAAAACTTTCTGGACCTTTTTTTTCTTATATCCGAACCACCACTACTTTTTCCACTCCTATTTTTAACAGTCATTGCATTAATATCAAATTCTGACACAATGTACCTAAACTATCTACCTTTGCATTGTTTAGTTGAGCTAATCCACTTCATTTCAGACAAAAAAAAAATTAAAATTAATTTAAATAAAATAATTAATTGAATTATATAATCATGTTGAACTAATATTGTCAACTTATACTCACTCCGTTCTTATTTGTTTTTTTTTCCTTTTCCCAGATAAAAATTTCACAAAGTTTTTCTCATTATAAATCTTTCCAATTTGAGATATTTTTTTTTAACAAAAATAACATCATTTGTTAAACTTATCACGTATTTACAATTTTATCAGTAGTACTGCTTTCCTCATTAGAACCCTTCCCTCTTTTAAATAAAACTATTTACTCTTTTTTATGATCACAATGATTAATAATCATAATTTAATAAGATCGGAGTTACTATAGATATACAAATTATTTCAAATATATTATAATAGTCATTACTCAATCATATCATTATATCATATCATACAATTATCATACAATACCATAAACGAACAGTAAAATTCCACATGGTGAATTCACAGAGTTTTGCATTAATTATGATTTTATCATACAATACCATAAACGAACTGTAAAATTCCACATGGTGAATTCACAGAGTTTTGCATTAATTATGATTTTATGTATTAAAGGTAAGTTTTCAAAAAAAAAAATTATTAGATCAAATCATACAATTATACAATAGTATAAAAGAATTGAAAAATTGTAAATGGCGATTTTACAAAGCTTTACCAAATGAAATCATTTTTACAGGTTAAAATGTGATTGTGGGATATCCAAATCATGTTTAATATAATTAATATGCAATTGTATCTTTCTTAATTAAAAAATTTATTTATAGGTATTTCTATACTAGCAAACTTCGTGCAATGCACGAGTTTGTAAACTAGTTTACTATAATTAATTAGTCCTAGGGCAGTGTTTACTGAAATTAAAGCTTAACAGTATACGATTAACGTACAAATCAAGTCTTGAAATTGGACCATTTGTTAATAAGTTGTAATATAAAAGTAATTAGCATTCTCAATTTGACCTTTTATTAATTATTAATTAATAATTGCTAACGGACAACCTAGGATGCTTATTACTAAGGATAAAATTAATTTTATACACTAGACTATAATGCATTTTAAACTTTTAATTATATAAACATTAATTATATATTATTTAATATATTATAAAATGTTTAATTTATCACTAGATCTACGTCTGAATATAATACTCCTATATTATATTTATCTTTTATTATTATTATTATTATTATTATTATTATTATTATTATTATTATTGTTAACGAATGCCACCGGAGTTTCGTTATCGTCTTTGCCAATTACTTATTAGTTTGAGCATTTAGGTTACCTAGTCGACACAAATAATCTAGGATGTTTGACAAATGACTGCTATTTATTTAATGATATGTTTGGCAATTTGAAATTCATTTTCAAATATTGAATTGGCCTAAATACTATATTTGGCAAATCTTGAATTTGGAAATGTGAAATTGAATCAATTCTACATAGAAGTTCAATAGTAATGTGAAATTGGTCAAGTACTAAATTAAATTTGCAAATTTCAAGTGTTTAGGTGTCATTTACAATTTCTGAATTTGAATATCAAATTTAAATTCCCTATTTTCAAATAAAATTTATGTTGCCAAACACTACCTTAAGTATTTTGTTAGTTAATTTGTTTGATTAGCAAGAAATATAGGCTTGACTGTTTATTACAAAATAATTAGACCAACAAGCGAAAAGTCAATTACAACAAATAAAAGATTTTTACCAAATTAATTTTGACTTTTTGATCAAAGTTAACTACCAAGGGCAAATAAAAGACAAGGATCAAGGATGTACATAATTAACATTAGTTAGTTTAAATGAGTATTTTTAAACTTCTAATTTTCAATTCAATTAATTATACTTACCAATTATGTTCATATTCTTAGAATAATAGGAGTAACAACTAAAGAAGACACACCATATAGTCAAAATATATGTACACAAGTATCAAAACAAACAAGCTTCCACTTGAGGCTTCCATTATAACTTTACATCAATTCCACAAAAAATTGTCTCCTTTAAGATTTCATTTGCTTGCCAATTACTTCATCTTATATTCTTAGTTAATTAAATTACCTATCACATGGGCGTGCAATATTTATGAGAATAGTTAATAGACAAGTAAAAGATTTGATGTTCACTCCTACTAAGCGTAGGTATTAGTTAGGGGTTTCTTGACTGCGCGTATCTCTCATTACTTTCTCCTTGGGGAAACGGATATGATTTTTTCGCATCTTTCAGAAAAAAAAAACACCCACCCAAATCCTGTTTTGTGCGGGATATTGAGGGTGTCCTTTGCCTTTATCTTTATACCTTTAGTTATAGACGAGTAAAATTGATCTATTTAGTTTATTTATAATAAAGTAGTAAACTATTCTACAACAACACAAAATATAAAGTATATTTACTTTCTTAAGAGATAATTAATAATGTTGAATATCTTAAATAAAATTTAAAGATCACGGCCCCTTTCATTTTCTTGGTTTGCATTAATTATTATATAGATTATTCAATTTCGAAGACTCTCAAAATTATAATATAGGATTCTTCAAAGAAATATATATATAATTTAGGATCCTCGACTAATTGGGACTTTGTAGAAGATTTTTTTTTAGTTTTCAACCAATTATTATTAGGGGAATGAAAATAAACTCATCTACTATTTATTTTTAAATTTAACTCATATATTAGGTATCACCTATTGTTTATAACCATCATCAAATATTCAAGCAATTAGGAATAAACCATGGTTTATTTAATTTTCATCAATTATGCCAAATATGTGAGTTTATATAAAAATAAACAATAATTGAGTTTATTTTCAGCATAATTTCAACAAATTTTCCTTATTATTACAATTTCAAGGATACCAAAAATAAAATCTTAAATCCACCCCATCGTAACAAAAGAAATTTGTAAGATGAGATCCTAAACTATAATATATACGTTAGAAAATATTAGTCAATCACAGTTATTTGCATATAACCATATAAAAAAACACAAATAAGACTAATAAAAAAAAAATTATAAACATGATGGACCTATGGCCTAGTGCCTCATACGAATAAATCCAATAAATATAAATAACGATTATTTACCTAGTGAAATTCATATATGCATAGATGTCAGCTAATTTAGTCGACGTACCCGGGATAAGAGACAAATCAAGGATTGCATTTGATTTCTTGCAACAGAATCACCAATAAATGCCAAAGATTTTCCTCTAACAATCTCAAAAAATTGTCTTGGATTAAATAAAGGAAGTTCACACTCATCTGGTTTCCATTTCCATTTCATAAACTCATTATCTTTTCTTCCATATTTCATACAATTTTGATGTTCATGGATAGCCCAACAACTTGTATTTGTATAATATGGAGCATCCGGATTTGGTACCCATTCACCCGAAAATATATCACATTTTTTTGTTGTGGGGGGTAATGACCCATGTATTTGATCATTTTGATTAACATTAATTAAGTTTGGATTAGGGGTGTTAATTTGTTTTATTAGAGGTTTGTTTTTGTTGAATGAAATGTTTTTGGCTAATTGTAAGGGGATTATTGTAAGGAGGATTAGTGGAAATGCTATTTGTAAAAAGAGTTTTAAGCTTATTTTAAGGTTTTGATTAATGGGTATTAATACCTCCATTTGTTGATTAAGTAAGGATTAGAAAGAGATGATGAGAGATTATTGGGATTGATAATATATTGAGGGATATGAAGAGATGAGAAGAGTGAATGAAAGAGAGAGAGTTCAAGGTTTATTCTTAAAGAGTTTTTTTAGGTTAGTGTGCATGGAGTTGTTAAAATACTGTCCCGTTAAATTTGCTCCATATGCTTTTTTGTGGTATATAAAGAAAATGGGTAAATTGATATTTTCTCTGTTTCACTATATTTGATAAATTTAACCTTTTACGAAAGTTAATGTTAAATTGATCATATATGCATTAAACTATGTACATATAAAAATTATAAAAAGTGAATATTGTGAAAGTATGTGATTAGATGATTCAAATAAAATCTTACATGACTATATTTTTCCTTACACATTAGCCACAATATATAAAATAAGCTTGAATGATGAATAGCGTCAATGACAGTATTGTATTAAGTATTTCAGAACGAAGGAGCATATTATGGAGATGTGAGAAAAATAAGTGAGTGTAATGTTAAGTATAGATGAAAATTAAAAAATAAGTGTAATAAACAAATTAAATACGGTAAATTTGGTGTGAGGAACTAATGAGTTAAATAGTAGTAGGATAAATGCATAAATTATTGGATTTGGTGGTATATGCCCAAGGTTTGATGTTTATCATTTGTTTTAAAAGGATGGCTATCATTGCAGATATTGTTATTATTTATCTTTCACAATTCAGTTTACTATATCGCAATTAATTTCCACCATCCCATATTTCCTTTTAACTTACAAAATTATTAATCAGTTTTTTTTTTTAAATTTATAAATTAGGTCAACCCAAAATTTGAGATGTCTATTATATAGACGGTCTCATATAAGAATTTGTGTTTTAAGTTAATGTCTGGCTTTTTTTTACTTATCCCACTAAAATAATGTGGACACGGTAAGGAGTTTTATTATTTACCAATAATATGTAATGTTAAGATTTGGAGTACAAGATGGAGATTATTATATATTAATATTGCATTGGATTTACATAATTAATTGCATCAATTGATAATTAATTGTTTTGCACAATCTAAAGTCAATTATACTGAACCAAATTGGGAAATTGTACCCTATAATCTTATGATTTGGATCCATGAAAAATGGGAAAATTATAGAATAAAAACATGAGATCTGACATTTTTTATATTTGTTTTGTGTTGGATCAATTAGACTATTGATATAGACTCTCACTATCTTCTTAAAATTACTATCGATAATAATATACTACCTCTTATTCAGCCCATTAGTCTCATTTAGTTTTTCACATTTGCCGAGACAACATTAACCCTTAATATCTACAATTGTTTTTAATTAAAAATTATAAAAAAATAGATATTAATAATCTTTGTATTGAGACGAATCAAACAAAATCCCACATGACTATGTTTTAACTTATGGATTAAGAATAAAATACAAATTAAGAGTGATAAGTGAATAGTGAAAAAAAATCAATGGGACTAATGCGTAGAATAGGAGGGGGTAATATTTTATAATTTATTACTCCCTCTGTTTTTTTATGTTTGTCTACCTTACTATAATGGGTAGTTTCAAATATTTGTCCACTTTAGAATACTTTCCATTTTTGGAAATTTTTTTCCCAAATATACCCTCGTAATCCCTCCAATTTTCCACAAATATACTCCCTCTACGTTAATGACAATGATAATTTTCTTTTTTTCTTTATTTTATCTTTAATTTAAACATTTTCTCTTTCATAATACCAATACAATCATTACTTTACACTACTATTTATATTAAAATAATACCCACTTACTACAAACGTTCCACTTTTTTTAATGTATGTGAAAAATCCAAAATGAACAAACTTTCAAAAACGAAAATAGTAATTAACTATCAGTAGCAATTTTAAAGATATTCCGAGAGTAAAAGCATAAATGTATAATACATGGCTGTGATAATAAAGTTAGGTAACATGATCACGTGGCTAAGTTCATAATTAGATACGAGCGTGTATTACTTTAAAGTTTTATTATGCTCTAGTTTATTTATTTAAATGTGAAGTAGCAGTAATTATTTCGTCCGTTTTCTTATTTTTTTCCCATTTAGAATATTTTATTTTGGAGAGAAAAATTTGATTATGATTTTTAAGGCATATATAATGATATAATATATTCATTTGAGATCTCGTTAGATTCGTCTTAATGTATACCTTTGAAATATATATTTATTGTTAATTTTTATAATGTATATCTAGAGATATTAAAGCTCAAAAGTTGCTATGAAAACTGTATAAAAAGTAAATGGAAAGAATAAAAAAGAACTAAGGGAGTAGTAAGTATTTCTTTTAATTAAAAATAAACTAATAAGTTGGGACCGAACGAAATAAATTTAAAACTTTATCTGAGAAAAAAGATACATAATTTAAAATCATTGACGTATATTCGGTTACTTTACTAGCATTGAAATGGCTGAGCGCTTATCTTTACATATATGTTAACCCTCTTGACCATCATCCTAATCTAACTTGCATTTATATACCTTTTTTCTGACGTGGAACAACTCGCATGTGAATAATAATGAACATTTTACTACTATTTCCTATATGTGAGTGTCCTTAGAATTTTAGTCCACTAGTCACAATTTCATGTGAATGAACATTTTATTAAGGTCAGGGGCGAAGCCAGGATTTTGATTTTGGGGGGGCCAAATTGTCGATATACTAGAATTTTTTTTACTATATAAAAACTAGAGGTGTTTGAAACAAATACGATGGCTCAAAATTTACATGACATTATAACCGAATCTGATTTGATTCGACTTTAAAAATTTATAATTATTTAAAAACAATATGGACACGAAATCCGACTTCAAGCCCACTCAAAACACCTAACTCGAAATCAATGATGACCCGAACGAACACCATTAGACACTTGTTAAGCTATGAAAATATTAAAATCATATAGACAGAAATGAACTTGAATCATTGCCAAAATTATATTTAACAATAAATAGAGTTGAAGCTTCCCTATAATAATTATTTTTGAAAATCCAAGTGTTTTTAACTCTATATATTTGTCTATTAATTCTCCAAAAAAGACACTATTAAAATTAAGATAGAAAAACATAAACGCACATTAAAAATTATGAATGTTAAATTATAAAAGATAAATAGTAATAACATTATAGTATAAATCTATTAGTCTATAAAAAATAATTGTTTAAATAAGGATTTGATCCCTAAACCTTAGATTATGTTTTACTTCAACCATTGAATTATAGTAATTTTTGTTATAACTTTACTCTCTTTAAATTATATATCATATTAGTAAGGGGGCCAAAGCCAAAATTACAAAGACTCGCTTTTTCGGGAAGGGGGGCCGGGCCTCCGCCGGCCCCCCATGTGGCTTCGCCCATGATTAAGGTCCTTAGTAACCAATCGTTTAATTAAATGCTAAGTTAAGCGTATAACAACAAATAAAGCTTTGATGTGATGTCATGTGATCAATTTATTCAAAAGCTTTAGCTGAGGTAGAGACTTCGAGAGATGTTATATACTCTTAACACTTTAATTTTTTTAGTATTTGATGATCTTTTTGTTATTATAGAATAGATTAAGGTCGTCTCATCGAAAGACTGTCTTCAAAAGAATAGGTCAAAATATTTCATTCGTTACCTAAATAGCCCTTGAATGATTCATTTGCTGGGCTAGATGATCTGGCCCAAATATGTAACAAAAATCATTTTTGATACAACAACTCTCCTGAGAGACTGTCTTTTTGAGAGACGCCGCTCAGGCCCAGTCAATTAGAGTTTAATTCTTACTCTTATTTTATATTTTTCTTTATGGGCCACCTAATTAGAATTGATCTCTCTAAGAGACCGTTTTTCACAAAAATTTGTGTTTTTGATACTAGCCCAACATTACTATCATATTCAGCAGCTAGTTTGAGCCCGTTATAACGTTTTAAACCCATGATGCCATGAGCCCGCAGTGCACACTTTTTTAAGGGTATTAGTGTTTTTATTTTATTTTATTTTATTTTATTTATCTCGTTTGCATGAAACCGTGATTATGTAAATAATTTATTTTTCTAATTAATTATTTATAAGTGATTATTTGAACATATTAAATTTATAACCAACTCAATAAAAATGATTTTACCATAAAATCGTCTTATTTAGAAATTTGTGTTTTTTTTCAAATTATTTCAGTTTTAATTGACATGTTTGACACATGACTGATGTTAACATCTAAGCAGATGTATTCTAGTTGTGAGTAGCTATAGGCCTGTAGTTATAGGTAGTTGTAATCGACAATTATATTTGTTAGATATTTGGATGTCCGATTGGATACAAATTTAAGATTATTAGGTAATAATAGTAGTTATGAAACTGTTGGAATAGAGTTAGTTAAGGAAATGTTAGAAAAAGTATTAAATCACTACTTTTGACTTTGAAACACTACAAGTTCTAATGTTATGGTAAAACTATTTAAAATGCTAATTTACTAAACAATAATTTTTTTTTAAAATTAACTTTTAACCTTATTAAATCACAAACAACTATTTAAACTTCGATATAAAATATAACAACCCATCTTTCTAAAACAAGAAAGGTTCGCGAAAAAAAACCTTTAAGACGGTTGTCATGTACTCTTAAACAATTGAGAACCATAATATCAACCTTGTAAACCTTAAAGTATAGAAAACTTAAAGGTACAAAAATTTATTACATTATATCTAGAGAAAAACTCCTTTAAAAGCAAAATAAATAAAAGTCTTAAGGTCTGATTGTATGATACAAGATGAGAGGACAGGTCCTAGCGCATACTCTCACACTTCTTGCACATATGGTAGTAATCATGCTATCATTTGCCATCTGTTTCAAAATAAAATCCACAATCAGTGGGGAGTAACTAGCTGTCCTTTCTAATCATAAAACACATAAAAATATAATTTCCAATTACAAAGAAGTTTAAACTATTATCAATTAGTTATATGAATAAATAAATCCAATTAAAACCAGTTCTCTCGTGAAAGACAAATATAAAATAATTTAAGCTTTCAAACAACATTAATTTCATAAATTAATTTAAATAACTTAGTAAATCGAATAAGTATATACAGTATCAAAAATTCCAAAAGATAATTAACGAGTGGAGAAGGAACGAACGCCGGTGTTAAATGCCCACAAGATGGCCTTACACTAACACCTCCTAAGATTTGCCCGGCGAACCCCAATCTATAAAATAGACCTGTCTAAAAATGGCCAATTCTCAAGCTATCTATCTAAATAATTAGACATAACATCAATAAATTATATTAAACGAAAAAAAAAGCAAGCTAACTTATTTTCTAAAACCAATCCTCTATCCTGTATCCTGTATCCTTCCTCTAACTATAAAAAATTTGCAAAGCCTTAATACTGTTGACATGAACAGTTAAAACACTGTTTCCCGCTTTTTTGTCCTGGCTTTCTCCAAGCTTTCTTGTCTAGCTTTCTCCATTTCCATTTCATTCCTTACCTTCAACTCTAATTTCCCCTTTTTCCTCTTTCATTGAATTAAAGCCAAAGCAAGACAAAAACATGCTAAAATCAATTGCAATTGAGTGAAATTTTTTTGCAGCAATTAGCATTCAATTCAGACTTCTTCATGGGTTCCTCTTCCTCCTTCCTCGCTTTCGGTCTCCCTATATCCCAACTGCTACTCTCATGGCTACCAGCATCATAGTGGCGTGCTCTACCCGATCTGTTACTCTCATGGCCACTAACTACTCTCATCTTCTCTTCCTCCTTCTCACAGTAACGTCAAAGCAACAAAAATTAGGTCTTCGCTTCACAATAAGCTAAAATGTTAGAAAGTAAAAACACTGCTGCTAGAAATCTCTACCAAGCGAAGAGATCTTTATCAAGGTTTTCTCTCAATCAATCTGCAGTTCTTTCATGGTAAAATCCCTAATGTTGTCATCTTTGTTTGCTATTAATTCTTGGTTACTTGATTTTGTTGTATTTTAAAATAAATGGATTAAATTTTGGTTTCGACTTAGAATTTAGATATAGATATTGGGAATGATTTAGTTAGACATTGGTGAATTGGGTTGTTTCTAGGATGTGAAAGAAAATTTCGGTCATCTGGTTTTGAATCAAATTAATGTCGTGACTGTTCTGCTCATCTGGTCACCTGGTTTTGAATCAAATTAATGTCGTTTCTGCTGCCAGTCAATGTTACCATGGTTCATTATCTAGATTAGATGTATGGTATATATGGAGAAAACGATTCCCACTTCATGATGTTCATCTGGTCATCTGGTTTTGAGTCAATGAATCAAATTTATGATGTTCATTATGGAGAAAACGATTCCCACTTATGCATAAGTGTTTTTAATTGACTAATGATGTGAATGTTTTCATGAATGGAACCAAGCGAGTGGTAACTGTTTTGTTTCTATTTATACTGAAATAGAATGTGCTCTGGTGATTGACTGGTGAGGCAATGCTCAATTTATTCCCTTGTTCAATCAAAATATAAATGCATTTTAGTGCAAACACTAATATGATTTTTTTATCTATACTATCCAACTTTTCAATTGTCTTTGAACGAAAGGAAATTTACTAGCTCTTATTTGTTCTAGCATCGTATGATTGGTGATTCATAATTCTATTGCCAGATTTTTCCTTTTTTTTATAGACCGGAGCTATTAAAATGTTCATTGTCTTGATTCCATGGTTGGAAGAATTCTACACTGCACAATTACAGGAAAACCAACAGCGTCCTTTAGAGGCGATGAAATGGATAGAATTTGCAAAGAGTTTTCCGATGGATTCTGTGGTTTGTAATGGGGCAATTAACAGCTTGAATGATGAGTTGATTATGACGTATGTTATAATGGGAAGTGAAGTCTTTGAAGTTGATCTGATTGTTTATTCCGCAATCCATTCTTGTCTGGTATGTTTTGTGTAGCATATATTGGATTGGCTGTTTGAATTGCAACTCATTAGGTTCTTAACTATGTTGTTTGAATGAACAAATGAAAATCAATTATGCCGAATGCCTAGAAGTTGGGAACTTGATGGAGTCATACTTGATTTTTATGCTTGATGCTTTTAGAGTGTATCATGCCCCAAGATAAGTCACTTTTCTTAGATGCATGTAGTAGGTTGTCATACTTTATGAAGATGATTTGTGGCTTATATCTTACTGAACTTGCATTCCTAAGAGAAGTATTGAGTATGACTGACTCCATGCACATGTGCAGTCCATTAATGAAACTATGCTTCTTGGTTTGATATTCTTACTGTTTTCATATCTTCCCTTTTGGTTCTTTTCTTGCTTTGAAATTCTCTATTAGAGCCACCACATTCATTTTGTTTTTCCCTTGCCCTTGAGGGATGTGGGATTTTTTTATAAAATTTTGAAAGGGAATGAAATTGACTTAATCCCTATCTATAAAAAGAGGCTAAAGAGTTAACACTATTCACATTTCGATGCAAGTCTTGTGGCACTTTTTATGCTACATTTGCAATTTAATGTCCAGTTACCTTTTCTTAAAGCTTATTTTGTAAGGTTTGAAAGGGTTCTTTCTAAATAACCCTTTGATTTAGCTAATTTAATTCTCCTAGATCGCTTGGTCTTTAGTGGTTACGTTTAGAAATTTTCTTTTATTTATTTTTTTGTTCGTGGGCTTTTCAACTTCTATAACGAGAAAGCTTGGGCATTTGCCTCGATTTCTCTAACCATCAAGTTCACTAACAAGGTCACTTCAAATAAAATAAGTTCATTAGCAAGGTACTCGAAAGCTTTTTAACTTCAAATCTTTTTAACTTCAAATCTTTTTATTGGTTACCTTTTGTTCAATTATAAATTCTTTTCATGCAAGAACATGTGTTTGATCATATTGAGCCTTTGCTTTTATTTTTACTCTTGTTCAACAATCTGCCTATTACAAACATAAGGGTGCTAACGGATGTTTTTACTCTATTTTATTTGGCGGGTTTCGATTTTAGAGTTTTGAGCTAATTTGTTTTATTGATCGGGTTTTTACTGAAAATTGCAGCTACAAAAAAGTTGAACATGGGTATTTGCTTAATTTGCTGTTATGGCTGATGCTCAACCCTTGGAGATTCTGCTTCATCTTCCTTTGTTGGATGAAGACAAAGTATAACTGTTTATTTGATATTCATGATAAACATGCTACAAGTACATTTTTGTGTTGTGATGTTGGAATTGATTTGATTGTTGAATCAAGTAGATTGTTGTGCGTGTAAGGATATCCATATTTCTAGGAAATTTACTTTATGTTTATAGTGTGGATTTAATTTTAGTATGTTGAGTTTGATACTATAATTCATGTACACATTTAGGTTTTATTCTAATCCATAATGACAAAATGAAGTTTGAACATTGGTAAGAACGTTATCGTAATTGTGAGATTTTAGGTGTGTAGGAGAGGATGATTTTCAGGGTTACATAAGCTTTCTTTCTATCTGCTGGGTTTGATATGCATGCTATATATCTTGCATATTTAGGTTTTATTCTACTAATTTTTGTGTTTATAATGACGAACTTATGTTTGAACATCCAAGATAGTTCTGTATGAGAGGTTTATAGAATATGATGGATGGGCTATTTATATTTATAGCTTAATATAGATTTGTGTACTTCCTCGTAGATAGTTGATTATTTAAGCTACTACGATGTTTTGTGATCTATCCCGGAGCTTCAACTATGAGTTTATGCTTTTGGTTGAGTTGGTCATTTGACATGGTATCAAAAGCCAATATGACCGAAGCTCACGGGTTTAAATCTCATTTACTCCTTATTTAAACTATGTTTAGTTACAAGTATGAAGGCGGCATCTGTTGCATCTTGCAATCACACGTTTAGCCGAAAGGGCTCTCATGTGAGGGGTGTGAATGTGTGATAGAGTATATAAATTTGCTTCTGTAGTTGTGTACCTAAATTTTATTTGCATCAGGGTTATTTGTTGTCGTCGCTGGGACCTAAACCTATATCGTTAGCAAAGCAGTAAACGTTGTTCTCAAGGTAATGTGTTTTGAAATTTCCGCTTTTATCCTCTGTTTCTAAGTTTAAAATAGTATGGTTGAATTTCTTGCTTAAGTTTATTCTTGATTGTGTTTTTATGTGAGGAATTCGAACACTTCAATATAAAACGAAATTTCTGCAATTAGATATAGATATGTTTCTGTTTTCTAGCTATTTATTACATTTATTATCAAAGCTTTAATTTTTATAGGCTTAATTTCATTTGTTGGTTCCTTTTCTGGGTGGTGTAAGCTAATTTGAGCTCAGGTTTAGGGTTGTTATTTCTTTTGCTATTCAACTATTGTTTCAGCTTCTCTCCTTTCTTCGGATTCAATTTGTAGGGTTGTTATATATATTAATTTGTATTAGTTTACATTACTCTTGTTTTAGTTTAATTATTGTTTCAGCTTCTCTCCTTTCTTCGGATTCAATTCGGTTCAGCTTATGTTGAATTTCGTTTGGATTGCATCGCATTAAATGCGGATGAATCCGTGCTCACTGATTGTTGTTGCATTCAATTTAATCATTGCTTCATTACTTTTGTGTTGCATTTGGCTCCGAATCGTCGTCAATTGTTTGATCTGGGATATGAGCTTTCACTTCAATTTAATTCTTTCAAACGTAAATAATACATGGGTCAATTGCAATCAGCTTGTAAAGATTTAATGTTTTGGCTTTCATTTTAGCCATTTTCTTTATGATTATTGATTGCTTTCAAAGGCTTTTGTAGTTAAATTTAAGTTTGATTTTTGGTAGTTGACCTTTAAATTAGTGTTTGCCTACTGTTTTGGATGTGGATTTAGTGGAAAATGGTGAACCTTTTTGAATTCCAATTTTAGGTCTTTTTTTGGTTCTCTTTTCTCAAGGGTTGTTGTTCATGGAGTTGGTTTGTTTTCATGTAGTTGTGCAACAACTGTACATTATTTTACATTGGTGTTGTGTAGCTTTTGTTGCCCAATTGATGCTGTGGACTCAGGCTACTCTAGCACTTCTTGTTGCTGTCATTGTTGTAATGTTGTTCCATCGATATTGCTTAATGTTGTTGTTGCCAATAAAACGTTGAATTAGGAAGTTGAGAATTACTTATTTTGTGCGCTTTCATTCTACTATTTGTTCATTATGTTTCAATCTCTTAATATGCAAGTTAAAATTGTTTGAACGAGGAGGGTTTGAACAGTTGTATTTTTTCAAAGAATTGTTGAAATTTACCCGTAACTTGACATACTTTGTTTCATTAATTATGTTGAAGGTTCGTTGATTTGTTATATTCACCTTTACATGTCTTTGTAGAATGAAGGTTCATCAACTTTCTATGGGAAAATATAGAGATTAAACGCGTTTTTCTTGAGACTGTGTTTTGCAGAACTTTCATCAACTTTTTTTTAATTAATTTAAAGGTCACAGTGCCCATCTTTATATCGAACCTCCTCTTGCTGTTGCGGCTCAAAATTCTATCCGCTTTCTCCCTGATTTTGTTTCTGTAAGTTTTTAATTTCGTTTCATTTGTTCTAATTGTTCAGTTTTATTTACTTTTTTAAATGGAATTTTGGTTTAATTTCTTATGAATTTGTCTGCTGATCTTTTTTACTCTGCTTAATGGTGGTGCACTTTTGATTGAATTGTTGTGGGAACTGTTGTGGGTTTAGGGTTTTTGGTTGATCTTGCTAAGCCCTTTTATTAGAGATTAGTGTAAAATTGAATTTCTTTGGATTAATATTTACTATTTAGGATTACTTTTGATTGAATTGAATTGCACTTTTGATTGAATTTCTGTGGGTTTGGGGTTTTTAGCTGATCTTGCTGAGCACTTTTACATGGGATAAGTGTAGAATTGAATTGCTTTGTATTGATATTTACTATATTCTTTAAAATATTATATCAGTTTGCTCATCTCCTTAATGCTAGATGAAAGCTATTATTTAGTAATTCCTTTCTCTTCCAAAAGCAGCGCCTAAAAGCATGGACTTTTGGTGATTTATACCTAGGTGCTTCGCATTTTAAGGTTTTGGTTAGAAGTTTAGCTGGGGGTTGAAATATAGGTAACAAAGATACAATGAGGATTATTGAAAGAGAAAAAGTCACATGATTCTGTTTAATAGTGAAAGAAGGGTAGGTCAAAATAAGAAGGGATCTGCCTCTTTTGAAGAGAGAAAACCTTACCATTGCAAAACAGTTCTAATGTTAAATCTTATCATATGTTGTAGTTTGATGCCATGACATGATCAATTGTAATTCAGGTTAATTCGATCCAGATGAAGGAAACAGTGGAGTAGAATACGAGCACAAACGAGAGAGTGTTTCAGGATCGTCAATATCAGGTTGCCTACTACTTGATTACTTGTCTGCAACTTTCTACATGACTACACTTTGCACTCTGTTGATTTTAAGATTTTACTAATTGATGTGCCTTATTTATCCTTTAATAATAATAATAAAATGTTTGTAAAACATTGTTATTGATGCATTTGGCAGATCTGCCAGAGCTGAACCTGGTTAATGCTATTGTTCCGATGGATCGATGTACAGAGGGTAAAGCTTCATGATTTTATCTTGTAATGTTGCTGCATGCAATGTCGAAGGTAGTGAGAATAATGAAGTCATGAAGATCTTTGGGCAGCAATAGAAAGCTCTCAGATTTCCAGGAATTTTAATGAGTAAGCATGAGCTCTTATATATCTTAGGAATCTTCCAGAAGATGCATGAGCTTAAGATAAAGCCTAATGTACCTTTTCAACTATTTTAAATGCTTGTAGGTAGCTTTCTCCCTTTATTGGTGAAAATTTTCTTTTTATACTAGCATGACTTTGGGGAATGTGATTGATGAGTCAGTTGCATATCAACATTTTAATAGAGCCAAAGCTATAGGACATAGATTTTCTAATTTGCTTGAGAAGGTAGATTTTAGTTGTTCCATCTTTGTACGACTTTTGATGACCCCAATGCCATTAAGTGGCTCCCACGGTCTCACCTAAGCAGGGTTTGGGGTTGGATGTACGCACTCTTATCCTTGTTAGAGACAATAAAAAGTTTTTTTTTTATTAACCCTTAGTAGCAAATATTATTTGAAATTTCATGTAAAAAAGAATTGCGCATAATTTAATAAGTTATTTTAATATCATTCATTATAATTCAAAATCAAAGACATATAAAGTAGTGCTTAAATCAGTTATGATGATTGTTAAGAATAAGGATTCCATATGAACAAGAATAAACAGAATGCATGGTATTTCTGTATATGTGTTTCAAATCATAAAATATCCTATAATAGTGTATTTATAGAAGGCTTTTCAAGAGTCTATTATAACTCCATTATAACGTTACATCGACAAAATCTAATGCATTGTAAATACTTCGATTCAAATCCTTTTATTAAGGAAAATAGGATAACTTGGGGGAGTGCGTGCAACCCACGCGCCCCACCAACTAGTGAAACTAAAATTAAGAATCTATTGTAGCCTATTGTCCCATCCGTAGCTTATGGTAATACTAATATGATGATTTTTTTTTTATTTATCAATTCTCATATTTTAATTCTACAAACTTAACTCTACCATTCTCAACTTAGAACTACCATGAAAATTATTAATTGGTTCCACCAATTCCTACAAATTAATTCTATCATCTTTAATTTCAATTTAAAATTTTAACTTTTCAGTAATATCATTCACATGATTTAAAATTTTAAATAGTCTCTATCATCATCTTTAATTTCAATTTTGGTGCAATATATTTTCTTTGTTTCATTATACTTACAAATAGTAATATTTTCCCAAACAATAATACTCCCTCCTATTCAGCCCAAATGTCCCATTGTTTTAGGACACTATTCACTTATCACTCTTAATTTGTATTTTACTCTTAATCTATATCGAATATGAAGACCCAACTCCAAAGAATGATATTGGATATTGTGACCCTGCTCCAAAAGCATTACATCAGTTCTGAAGTCTTTCAATATCTGAAGGAATTACAACACATGTGGATATTACATAAAGGCACGTGTCGTGAGGGACAAAGCACACCTCAGCAATAGTTGTTAGGCTTTATAACTACTTTCTGTTTTGTTAATTTTCCTAATGCTTTTATGTGTATATATACCCATAAGTTGTAATCCTTTTTTTTAATGAAATAAGAAAGAATTTGTTCTTTTATCTTCTCTTTACTTCTCTTTTCCCATTAACCTTCCCTCATAGCTGTGTTTCGTTAAAACATAGTCATGTGGGATCTTGTTTGATTCGTCTCAATGCAATGATTATTAATATCAAATTTTTATAATTTTTAATTAAGCATATATAATTTGAGATACTAAGGGTTAAAATATTGTCTCGTCAAATGTAAAAAATTAAATGGGACAATTAAGCTGAATAGAAAGTAGTATATATTATAACACAAATAAATATACAACAAATCAACAATATAAAATTCATGCAAAAGAGGGAGTTAATAGCTACTCATCAAAAGTTATTGGAATCTAATAAAGTGAGTAATATATCCAAGAACTACCAACCAAATAAATTAAAATGTTAATCTAATAAGAGATACGTATTACGACACAAGATAGATAGTCACATCCGAAATGTATATAATATGATTTTTATTTTTTATATGCTTTATTTAAGTAGAGGTATAGTAATTGAGAAACTTTGGGTGAATTTTAAATAGAATATCATAAATAGGTTATAGGTTTTCGTTTATATATATAAATAAATATTTTGACAAATTGATTTAATTTTTATATATGTGTTTTAATCTATTCGGTTCATACTCGGTATCAATTGATAGATTTAATTTTGGTGACAATTTTATTTTTGAGTATTTGAGGTGTTTAATTAAAAACAAATAATTTAACCTTGAGGGGCTAAATTGGTAATGTTTAATTGAGTTTTGAAAATTTGAATATGATATAATCAACATTTTATTGTATTACTATTTCATACTCCCTCCTATTCACCATAATTGTTCCATTTGTTTTTTGGATACTATTCATCTCTTACTCTTAATTTATATTTTATAAGTTAAAACATAGTCAAGTGGGATCTTGTTTAATTCGTCTCAATGCAAAAATTATTTATATCAACTTTCCATAGTTTTTAATTATGCAAAATTAGAGATATTAAGGATCGAACAAGTGCATAAAGCAAATGAGACACTTGTGATGAATAGGAGGGAGTATATCATTTTACAGGTGCTCTCTTGAGAGACCGTCTTTTGTAAATACGACTTTCAAAAGTCCAATCCATTTCTATATTTAGAGTTATAATATTATATATTTAGAATTGGACTGAGCTTTTAAAAACCATTTTTACGAGTGTAGAATTTCCCTTAATAACTAAATAAAGGACAAATGAGAATGACCCTTCAAGCATTTCGCTTTTTGTGGCATTAACACTTGGCAAACTTTGTATTTTTGCACGAATAATTTTCATTACTTTCTTTTTCAAAGCTGGTCAACAAGAGGGTATGTCTTGGGCATTTGGACCTATTCTTTACACTCCGTTATTAAGAGATTGCATCATTAATTATTGGCAAAAAAAATTACAATCCGTTTTACATGAGAACGTTTCACTGTGAGACGAGTCTATAATATAAATAAGTTCATTTCTATAAGTGATTACTTTGAAATTATAAGTGATCGCTTTAGGTTATGGGGGTGTTTGGCAATTGGCTGTTGGCTGTTGGCGGTTGGTTTTTTTATTTGGCTTGTTTGACCAACTGGAAATGTTGGCTGTTTTTGTTGGCTTTTAAGCTAGCTTAAAAAACTAGCTGTTTGTGGAGATGTTTGGTAAATTTGAATATTGACTGTTGGTTGTTTATTAGAGAAAAAGTAGGCCAACAAGCCAAAAGCCAACCCAAAAAGCTAGCTGGAGCAGCTTTTTCATTTTGGCTTAAAGCCAGCTTTTCAGCTGCTTTAAAAGTCATTTACCAAACACTTTTTTTGGCTGTTTGACCAACCAACAAGCCAAAAGCTAAAAGCCAAAAGCCAAAAGCCAACCAAAAAGCTAGGGCAAAAGCTATATACCAAACAACCCCTATAAGTGATAATATAATATAAGATGTAGGCTTGAGAAGTTAGTTTTAGCTTCACTTAGTCCTATTCACTATTTCTCTGATCTTTCTCAAATTGAGGGACATTTTAGCCACACGTTTCTTTTTGGGTATGAGTTGTCACCTTCTTTTTTTCCCCAGATATAGTATTCTATGGGCTGGATACACTGAAAAAGATAATGATTATGAAGGATTAATAAATAATGCAGTTAAGATTTTCAATAAAAGAAGATGCGTGGATAAAAATTAAAGACGACAATAGTGTAAATATTACCTAAAATACAAACATTGCAAAATTAAAAGAACAAATTCAAAAAATAGTGAGTATATTTTAATTTCTTCAACATTATTCCATGTTTTTTATAATTATTTTAAAATCATGAATTATATGCAATGGTCGACCGACCATAAGAAGCATGTTCAAAATTAAAACCAACACATGAAAGAGAGATGGGAATAGTCGAATAGATGATACATGATGCATGGGGAGTAGGAATTAGGGAGTGGGAATGCATGTATTTCTGACATTATTATTCCATCTTTCCATATTAGTTATATCATTTGTTTTTTCACACACCCCAATGTACGAATTCAATTTTTATATCTCTAATCATACATATCGAAAAATTATAAAAAACTCAAAAATAATAAACTTTGAATCGAGACGATTCAAACAAGATCTCATATGACTATGTTTTAACTTTTAGATTACCGACAATATAAAAATCAATTTGCTTGATAAATAGTACCGCAGTCAACAATGTTGCAAATAAAAAAGAACGGAGGAAGTATATAATATAGATTCAATGTTGATAATCATTGAATTTGGCAAATGTTGGTTTAAAAGTGGATTTTGTGAGTTAATTTGAGATGGTTAAGGTTAGAGCCTTAGAGGTGTTGGGTTATCGTGTCGATTTAGAGTCAAGTATTCAGGTCAAATTTAATAAAGATAAAGGTTTTGGGAATTGCGCAACCTCAATTATAGTTTGAGCTGATGAGAATCGAGTCTAGTGTCAGTTCGAGCATATATCGTTTTCCTTGAGAGAAGCTCGAGTTCGATTTATGCAACCGCTCATTAGCTTTCTTCTTCTTTCATTCTATTAGACATCTAGAGACTAGCTCAACAAAAAATTTAAATTGATAATAATAACAAAGTATTGGTTTTTTTTCCTAAAAAATCATATATGTCGATTCAAGCAATTGATTAGCAAGTTTCTAAAAGAAATATAAAAATTTCTTATTCATTACCAGTTAAAGAAAAACACATATTTGAGGATGAGTTATAATGATATACTGTTTTTTGATAAAACTTATACTAAAATATTTTTATACTCATAACTTACAAGCGAGAGTAATTTTATAAACATGTGTAAGATGTCTGACCGAATAAACCCTAAATTAAGAATATAAATGATGATCAAATCGTTAGGTGACTTGGTCTCATCTACCCTACATCACATACTAATTACTCCAACAAATCATTAATTAATAAGATCAAATATTTGCATGAAAACTAATTAAATTAGTGCTTAAGTACAAAAATTGTTTCAACCTTTATTCTTCTTTAGAACAACTCCAATCAACCTAACAAATAACAACCGCTAGCTCGTCTCTTTTATTTTGCACCATTTTCATTTTAAGTAATAGTATTAATCAAAAAATTATGACTACTAAAATGGTTGAAAAATTCTGTGTTTTGGTCTGAACCTGTAAACTTTGGTACTTTAATAGTTGTAATTCACAAGAAATAAACACTAGATGTAATTTACAAAAGGAAAATTTACCAGGAATAGTACAACCTTTTGTTTATTTCCCTACAATAATATCAGCTTTTGATTAACCATGAATAATACCAACTTATGGGGTGTTTCCCTAGAATATACCTAACATGTTAAAAATCAGACTATAGGTTTTTATATGACCAAAAAAAAATTAGTAAATTAGTTAATAAACTAAAGTTGGTATTATTCTAGGAAAAAACACCCCAAAGTTGATATTATTCATGGTTAATCAAAAATTCGTATTATTATAGGGTAATTAACAAAATGATTTATTATTCACGGTAATTTTTCCTTTACAAAATGCTAAATTTTAATATTGTAATTCGCGTATAAATCAACCTTTAATGGAGCACTTCTCTTTACCTATCTATTATGGTGTGCTTATTCCTATCATCTTATAAATCTTCATCAACTTGGAATATTCAATTCTTACCAAATTGCATGATTTTTCTTTAAATGCATAGCTACGTTGCTTGTTGGCTTTCACTCTCGTTCATTATGATGCTAAATACAATGAAGATTTAATGGTTAATATCTTTCAAATTATTTTATTTTTTGGAATACCTTTTACAAAATTGTGTATTTAGTTGTCAAATTAGGTTTGAGTGTACGACTAACAATTGTCAAGAAACCAACTCAATCAAAAAAAAAAAAACAAAAACTAATAGTTGAAGCTCCATGACATATTATATACTCTATCACACCCTTTTGCATGAGAACTCAGAACCCTTTAGGCTACAATGTAGATACAACACATGCACTCAATACTCCTCATAAATATTGCTGAATATTTCAATTAAAATATAAAGTAGATAAGATTAAAATCTCTGTCCTCTTCGTCGTTCATTATCTTTTAATATAAGATTTTTTAATCAAAAATATTGAAATATATATATATATATATATATATATATATATATATATATATATATATATGTATATATATATATATATATATATATATATATATATATATATATATATATATATATATATATAATATTATATCACTAGAGTTATGAGTATGTACATGGTCCTACTCACAAATTTAATAGTAGTAATTTCAACAATTGTATGTGTAGCTTCCTTCTACACGTAACCCATTTTTGGCCTTATAAAATGCCTTTACTATGAAGTATGAACCTTCAACTACTTGTTCAAATACATATTCTCACACACTTGTTCACTCCCTCATTAATATCTAACACTACCACTTAATTCAGAGAAACGAGTTTGTTTCAGTCGGAGAATATAACTACTTTTCAGAAGATTAAGATTATAAATTCGATTCGTATCTGGTCCTTTTCTCCGAACTAACCTATATAATTGAATAAACAACACTATCCATTTCAAAGAGATATATGTGTCGTGCTAGATTTTTGTAAAGCTCTCAAAGAACATTTTTCATACAATTATAATTACATTTTTCGGTACGTTGTCTTGAATTCTCTAAGATTGTGTTTGGAAATTCATATTTTATTTTAAATTGTAGATTTTAAATGAAGAATTTGAAGATGATAATGATTGAAAAGTCGTTTTAAAATTCTCAACTTTTACTAATTTTAAAATATTTGTAGAATTAGCGTGAATTTGAATTTCATTTTTTATTTTATAATTATAGTTGAAGGTAAAATTGTAGTAACATGCATAGGATAAGGGTATTTGCTGATAAAGTATATAATATATTCAAGAGTTTTAACTAGATGTGTTCATCAAGTCCATTTCTTATTTGGTGTTTTGGGTCAGTTTAAAGTCGTGCATATGGCAAAGTCAAGTTCGATTACAAGATCAAATAAAGAGTAGACAAGTCTAGTTTCAACCATAAATAGCGTATAGAGTACTATAACATATTTTAAGCTTGCTTTAACAACAATAAAATTTCAAAATATATTATATAGTCTTTGTTTGGCAACATACATTAAGTTATGTACACTGATTCGTAAATTATTTGAGTTTAGTTGACTTGTGTGAGATGTTTATATTTTTGTTTTTATATACTCTCTTCGTTGTTTTAAGTTCTTCCACCTTACTATAACGTGTAGTGTTAAAAGTTCTTTCACTTTAGAATACTTTTTATTTTTGGAAAGTTTTCATCCTATTTTTACCCTTTAAAACCCCACTTTACTTACTTCACATTACTATTTAATTATTTTTTCTCTCATACTTCCAACACAATCATTACTTCACACTACTATTTAATTATTTTTTCTCTCATAATTCCAATACAATCATTACTTCCCACTACTATATAATTAAAATAATACCCACTACCACCAAAGATTTCATCTTTCTTCACCTAAAGCGGAACATCAAAAAAGAACGAGAGAGTATCATTTTCTATTTCTAAAGTATATATCATAAATTTGATATGATTTTAGAGATAATAATATATTTTTTTTTTATCAATGTAGGAACGTTAAAAGAAGAAAAATGATGAGTATGGGGTTGGAAAGGTTGATGGGGACAATGAAGATGAAGTTAAGAAGGTCTTTTAAAGGGAAAAAAAACTTTGATTATAATGAGATTGAGAAAAGCGAATTGAATTAAGAAGTAGAAAAGCAAAAAAATTGATCGAAGAAACTCTTAAATTTGCCGATTCTCCTACTAAGAGAAGTCTTTCTATTTGATAGTTGCGTGAATTAAACCTTTCTGTGGACCTAACTAAGGATAATAGTAGGTGGAGGCGTTTTATTCATGTTTTTAGACTATTGATTCTCCCTCTGTGCTCTTCTTTCCTTTATGAATATGAGTTGTCGCCGTCTTTTCCTTCCCAGACTATAAACATAGTTTTCTATGGGCAGGATAAATTGGGTATGATGATGACGACGATAAAACAATTAATAAATAAATATTTCTATGTGTGTATTTTATTTATTTTTTTTATTTTAGTTTTGGATAGGGTGGTGAAAATGAAGGACTAGAACAAATAGAAGGGAAATTCAAACTGAAAATCTTACCAGAATAAAATGGTAAATGCTCTAATTAAGATAAGATCAGGTTCTCGGATATTTTGTAATTTATTATTGTACAATTAGAAAATTGGTATATTGATTAATCCTTGCTTATAGTTGAATATTACGTCTTAATTAATTATAGTTTTTCTCTCTTCTCTTTATAATGATTATTTTTTGTCTTAAAAACATTTTGCATGATTACAAATTTACAATCATACTTCTCCGATCCATTATACTTGTTATACATGACTTTTACGCATTCTAATGTATTTTTGTTTATTTATATGTTGAATTATACACATATAAAAGTTATAAAAAGTTAATATTATAAAAGTATACAATTAGAAGATTCAAAAAAATCCCATTGGACTATATTTCTACTTGACAACCAAACATACTAGTCCCATCGTCTTAGAAGCATATTCATATTAGTTTGTTATTTGTATTATATGAGACCGTCTAATAATAAGACAGATTCCTATAATTAACTTATTTTTTAATTTTAATTATTTTAAAATTGTAATTGATCACTTTGATAGATTAAATTTACATTGATAATCTAAATAAAAACCATCTCACCATAAAAGGAACGATCAAATACAAGATGGACTGTAAGAATTTGTGCCAAAAAATAGGCACACATTCTTGTGAGAGACGGTCTATATGAGAGACCATCACTAATTGGGTTGCCCTATTAGGGAAAATGTAGAATAAATGTAGGCAATAAGCTTTAATGAATTGAGCCTAAGAGACGTCTCTTAGAAAGACGGTTTCTCAGGAGAGCAGCTAAAAATAGATTATAAAAAAAAATGGCATATTGGGCCCATTATTCTCACCGCTTCTCAACAAATCCAAGCCCAGTCAATCCAATTGCTAATTGTTAGATACGTATAAGTTTAATGAACATTTAAAACGAAAGCTGGAATAGCTCAGTTGGTTAGAGCGTGTGGCTGTTAACCACAAGGTCGGAGGTTCAAGCCCTCCTTCTAGCGATTTTATATTATGCTTTTGATTTTTATTGTTCCATGTGAGATAAGATCACCCCTCAACAAATCAATTTTGTACTTAAATTAAAATTATAGTGCGTAGTGAGTTTATTCCATTTCTGAAACGTGGTTTGCTTGTGTCAAGAAATTAAAATATTACACAACATCAAAAAAATGTAAAATATTATACAATAATATATTATATAACTAAAATAAAATATTTACAATACATATAAGAATAAAATAATATTCTTCACGGGGGTAGTCCATAGAGCCAACGATTTTGATTACACAAGTTCGATGTGTTGTCGATGATGTCTGCTATTATAAGGTTTTTTAAATTCGAACCTTCATTTTTTGCAGTATGATCTAATTGTTAGATAACTTTTTTAGTAATTTTATATGTGAATGATTTAAAAACAAAAATGTCATTAATTTTTTAGCTTCATTGCAAAATCTAATATTAAAAGGCATATTACAAATTTACATAATATAATGCTCCTTCCGTATTTTGTTGATATTTATTTTTGTGTGGCCAAATTTTAACTACCACTATGTAAGCATGGGAAAGGTACACATAATGAAGTCAAAATTTAATAATTAAATAAATTTTTATAAGATAAAAATAAAAATATATAAAAAATTTTAAATTTTGAAATAAGTAAATTTGTTTGGTTAGTTATATTTTATAATATTGTATGTGTATCTTTCTTTAGAAGTATAATAAGTTAGAGATCTCCTAAATTAAATTAACAAACAAAATATCAAATAATTAAGAATACTCTATCTTCAACGTAGAATTACTATGGTTAAGATATTAATTATTCTAAAAAAGGCTGAAAATTCAAAGAAAATAAAAAAACAGAAGAAAAGATAATGCTTCTTATTTGAGATCGTGTCTTTGTGAGGCGGTCTCTCACAAAAGTAGCTGTTTCGCAAATCTTAAATATGAGGCTGTCTATGGCTTAGGGCCCTATGCTATAGCCCAAGTTGCACAGGGCCATAGTCACTCGGGCCTATCTATTGTATGTCTTTTTATATGAAACTTATATATTGAGAAACGTTATAATTTTCTTCTGTTATCTAATACTCCCTCCTATTTAAAATTATTGTTTACTTTTCTTATTTAGTCAAGTCACTCTAATTGTTCACTTTCTAATTTTTGGCAAAGATTTTCTATCTAAGTACCCCCAACTACCCCAACTTATATTATTTAAAATACACCACCTGGCACCTACCACCTTTTCAATTATTATAATCACTTAAATACCCTAACTACCACCTTTACAATTATTTTAATCACTTAAAATACCCCAACTACCATTTTCTTAAAATACGTGTCCAACCCAAAGTGAACAATTATTTTGAATAGGAGGGAGTATATAAACATTATGTTTATTTGATGAAGGGCAAAAAACGATAATTCTGGCTAGATAACAAAATAATTCAATCAAATAAGATTAAATTAAAAAACTAGCTACAATTATTAGAATTAATAAAAATGTAAAAATAAATTTGAATTATATAGTATTATAATTATAACAATGGCTACATATAATTAAGCATCTCTTTATTAATTAACTGATAAAATAGAAAGCTCCCCATGATAAGAAAGCTTCACATATATTTATTAATAAATGATAACTAAATTATAGAATATTTCTAAATGATACTAAAATACCCATTTCAAAAATTAAAATAAATTAACAAAACATAAAAAATATTAGGTGCTTCATTTCTTCATCCCGGTGGCTTCCTTCACTGACTCCATTGCGTCTTGTGCCTTGGATTGCATTTGTGATCCAGCCTAAAAAATTTAATTAACCAACAATAATTAATTAATTTTTTATATAAATACCTTAAAATTTCATTAATTATGTGAGAAATTTTTCCTAACGAAATGTAAAAAAACATAACAAAAATGTTTAAATCTTTAATTTAGATAATGTGTGTTCAATTTAGCTAATAATGGTCTAATTTTTGAATATCGAAAAAGTGCGATAAAATTTAACTTGCTGTCCAAAAATAAAAATAAATTTATTTTATATGCTAATATGTTGTATAAATAAAGAGCAACCTATATAGCCTTGTTCACCCTATACAAATAATGAAAAATTGATATTTATTGTTCATTACTCAAACTGAATATTTAATATATTTAAAATAATTTAAATGAAATATAAATAAAAAGACTGTTTATATAATTCAAAAAAATAGCAAATTTATCTATGTACGTTTTTTGAAAGTAATACGTGTATGATAATATTATATCACTACAATAAAAGTTTATATGTATAACAATTAACTTTTTCGACTATCATTAACCGACTTATCCTTATATTTATATTTTCATTAAATCAAATAAAAAACTAATAAATCTCATTTAAGTACCTCTTGAATGGATTCCTTTGCAGATTGGGCAGCAGAGCTAGCCTTGTCTGCCATGTTGCTGGCTTTCTCCTGAGAGACAACAAAATTAAGAGTTAGCGATCTACAGAACAATAATAACGACAGAGTCTTAATTTAAAAAAATGACGGTAAAATACATAAAAAAAGCTATAATAACTAGACTTAATTTTTAAAAATGCATCAAAATTAAGTTAATAAAAAATTTATTGTGACAATTACATAATGATGAAGTGTTAGTACATAACAAATTTTAATATTTAAATTTCATCCCCATTATTGAAAGTAATTAAGGAGAAATGACAAAATTAATTCTAATTTATATGAATGTAAGGTGCAGTGTTATTTGATCATTATTGTTATTATGGATGTGCTAATCTAAAAAATCTAATGTAAATGTAATGTGACTTTTTTATAAACAGGTTGATTTAAATTAATTTCTGAAAAGATTAAGAGTGTTGAATTATGTTTGATTCGAAGATTTAATAAGTTATTCATTAACTAGTTAACTTGTACATTTATTGAATATTACCATTTAAGTTATAATGTTTTTTTTTTTTTACAGAATAGGTTGAGGAATGAAAAAGATTAGGTAAGAATTCATCAGAAAATCTTATCCAGAAAAGACAATATAATATTAGCGAAATCGCAAAAAGTTTAGAAAATTTACCTCGGTTGTGGCCTTGGCTTGACCGGCATGGTAACTGGCGTTCTCGGTATTCATTTTTGGTAAATTTAATTTATTTTTAGATTAAATTTTTTTTTTTTGATGTTGGTTTGTATTAAACTCTTTAGTTTGAAGTTTGGATGATTTCTTTCAAACAATTAATGATTTTATTTTATAGTAAAGCTTGACATAAAAAAGGGTGGTTCATATTTTTTAGAATGTGCTTATAACACATGTATGTTACAAATTGATGTTTAATCCAAATATTAAGGAAATAATTTAGATAATTGGAAAAGATTTTCAGCCACTAGTTTATTCGAAAACATAATAACAAACACGTGTTCGATGGAATCGGTTTGGGTATTGTTTTCTCAGTGAAAAAATAAAAGTAGCCAATGACAGAATTTGAGTTAAAATTTTAAGGGTAAAAGTTGAGGGTTTTATTTTTTTGTAAAAAAAAGTTTAGGGTAATAAAAGATTTAAATTTGTAATCATTTATTTATAAAAATAATAACTTTATTGTTGAATTAGATATTCTATAAATTTTATTAGTGGTAAAGATATACTTTCTCCGTTCCGAAATACTCACTACATTTCGATTTTGTCCACTATTCATCGTTCAAGCTTATTTTACATATTGCGACTAATGTGTAAGTAAAAATATAACAAGTGAGATCTTGTTTGAATCGTTTAATCGCATACTTTCATAATATTAAATTTTTATAATTTTTAGATAAGTGTAGTTTAAGATATTAATGATCAAAATTGTGCATTGAATTGCGTAAAAAAGTGAAATGTAGCAAGTATTATGGAACGGAGGAAGTATATGTATCATCATCATCATCCAACCCAGTGTATCTCGCTCATAGAATATTATGGGCAGGGTATGGAGAGGGAAAGACGGCGGCAACTCATACCCATACAAAAGAGCGTGACCAAACGGAGTCCCCCGGCTCACGATAAAGATAGAAGTATATTTTATCCTTATACTTATTATACTTAAAACATTTACAAAGCCCCAACACTATTCACTACTGTTTAAAAACTAAAATTTGGATTTTAAAACAGTAATGAACAATACTCATTCTACTCCCTGCTTTCCTTGCATCTATTTCCATTTACCTCAATTTTCTCCTACTAAATCTTAATGTTAATCTGCTTTCCAATTTTCATCCCATGAATATTCAACCTTAAATTTTTGGAAGATTTTATCCCCATCTTCTTGATTTCTTAAATTTTCGTTGCTTATTTTTCATTTTGTTCCTTTTCTTTATGATTTCTTAAAACTTTTGTTGCTTATTATCATTTTGTTCTTTTTCTTCTTGCTTTCTTAAATTTTCTTTCTTATTTTTTCTTCAAATCTTGTTACGTTTCTGCTAATTTTTAGGTTTAATTGTGGTATTTTGATCTAAAGTACTTTTTTTTTAATTATGCTAATTTTTGGGGTTTAATTGTGGTATTTTGATCTACATTACTATTATGATCCATTTCATAATGATCTACATTACTATTTTATGGGTTTAATTATGGTATTTTGTTTTTTCAAATATTTGATTGTTTAGGCTTGACTTTTGTTCAATGAAATAAATGAAAGTTATTTTTTTGGTTTAATTGTTGAAATGAGTATGGTGAGTTTGTGGATGATATTAATGGGTCGTGGACTTTGATTTTCTCAATTTCTTGATGGCTTCTTCAAATTTTAGGCTTTGACAGTGGCTTCTCTCACTACAACAAATTTAGCTTTTTGCGACATTGGATTTAGTGGCATTAAAAAAATGCCACTAATTCATATTTTTAGTGTAATAATTATTAGTTTTTATTTTAAGTTCCACCATAAAGTGATTTAGCGACACTTAATTTGGTCTTTAGTGGCATATGTAATTGTCACTATAGCCTATAGTGGTATTTGTGAGAAATGTCATTAGATCCTATGTCGCTAAAAGCTTTAGTGTGACTTTTTAATATGCCGCTAAAAGCTCTAATAAATGTCACTAAACCCTCTATATACACTATAAGAAATTTAAAATAGCGACATTTAAATTAAATGTCGCTAAATATATCCCACTAAAAGCAAATTATGTTGTAGTGTCTCAAAATTGGAAGAAAGAGGTACACAACTTGTAGAAAAACTTGGGTAATCTTGTCCAGTCCTTTGTGTTCGTTACTTAAACCAAAAAATTGCATAGTCCCTTACTCCCTTTATGGTGAATAATTGGATTGTCTTATATCTATACTTGTTTTTCGCAAGGGGAATTGGTGCACAACGATCTATGGGAATTACGCCCTAATTCTCTATGCATTCTTGGAGCTAACTTTGTGTTTGCTAATTGAACTCAATAGAGCTTAGGTGAATTGAATTGATCATTAATCTTGATATGAATTATTTTCAATTATTATTTTCAACCATAATAGAAATTTTAGATTTATAAATAACAAAATTTATTAAAAAAGTTAAAACTATTTTTGGAACGGCGCGTGCGTAGCATGCGCTGTGACAACTAGTATCTAGAAAATAGTTTGAGTACTGATTCCCCCATCTACCCTTCCCTCACTTCTGCTTCTAGCAATGTTATGTACTAAAATTTTCATGTTATTTTTACTACCATTATATATTTGAATTATACTACTATTATTAAAACTAAAATATATCGTATACTCTATCATTATCGGTATTTTATGTCGGAACCACCCCAAAATAATACCACGAAATACTCTTAGATAACTAAAAATCACTAAAAGTATAAGTTCTCACAAACTAGCAAAAAATCAATTAAAACTTACTAACTTTATCCAAAATAAGAGAGTTTTACTGTTTTCTTTTTAGTCTGTCTAGTTATTTTGCTAAGATTTCCATTTATGAAATATACCATTGTTTTCTTTTACTGTCATTCACACATTTCAACTCTACTTTAATATCATTCACATAACTCAAATAATTTTATCAATTCTTAAATTTTGTGCAATATACAAGTATGATAATTTCTTAGGGACGGTATGAGTATTTCTAACTCAAAATATTAACAAGTCAAGTAGTTGCTTAATTAATTACTTCTTAGTCTATTAGTTTAGATATCATTTTTTGCTTAAAGTATTGGTAATTATTATATGGGATATGCATGAAGATGTAGGTTTGCTTTGTTTTGTAGTACTTTTTTTGGAACACTTTGATTAAAGCTCATATAATATGACCCACTAAGATGCATAAAATTATCAACAACTTTAAAGATGTTGCACTATCCTTATATCTTCATCTTTAAGGAATTAAGGAATTCTACTTCAATCACCCAATTCTAATTTTTTTTTTTGCTTCTAATGCTATAGATTTAGTTTAGAATTGTGGGAGATTAAAATTAAACAAAGATTAAATGGATAGAAAATACTCGCTCTCTATGTCTTTTCTATGGGTTTGCGACAATACAATATTTTTTAAAATCGGTGATGGGTAAAAAATGTTTTCAATACAAAAATAAGAAAAATGCACAAATAAGATAAAAATAAGAGTTAAATATGTAAATAAAAATCAAATAAAGATTGCAATCTATAATAAATAATAGAAATATAGTCAAACCCTTAGGACGTACTTAAAAGGAAAAATTACAAACTCCATGAACTAAAGCGGGATGAAAAAAGAGGAGAATAAATATGTATATATAATATTAAAAAAGGAAGACGTGAAAGTAAAAATATAGCAAATTAAATTGATAACCCAATAAATATAGCAAAATCAGAAACGTATTATATAATTAAATATATTCATTGGTCCTATAAGATAGCATCAAAGAGAACATTGATATTTTCTTAAGAAAAAACTGAATATTTGGAAATAAATGAGAAGATAATAAATTATGTAGATTAAATTAAAAGAGATAAAATATATGAATATGATTAAAAAAAAGTAGTGTGTCATTATTATAATATAAAAATAATACAAAATAAGATAAACAACTTAAAATAAAAAATAAATACTACCTTCTATTCAGCCTAACTGTCCCATTTTTTGGGTACTATTATCACTCTTAATTTGTATTTACTCTTAATTTATAAGTTAAAACATAGTCATGTGAGATATTGTTTGATTCATCTCAATACAAAGATTATTAATATCAAATTTTTATAATTTTTAATTAAGAAATAATTTGAGATATTAAGTGTTAAAATTTTATCTCGATAAGTGTGAAAAACTAAATGGGACAATTAGTCTGAATCAGAGGTGTTCAATGGGGCGGGTCATATTTTAACGGGTCATTAGCGGGTCGGGTCATTGACGGGACTTGGTGTAAAGGGTTGGGTCGGGCCGGGTTGGATAATTATAAGTATTAATTGCGGAAAAAAAATTACCACTTTTTTTTATATTTTTAAATGATATTATTATATACATAAGTGGGTCGATCCATCGGGCCATAAAGTATAATAAGAAAATTATTTTATGAACTTTTCAAAAAAGGGTCAAATTGGGTCGGATTTAAATGGGCTTGACCCGCCCCGGCCCGTTTAACATTTGACATGACCCGCTCCGCCCCGACCCATTTAAATTTTGACCCACCCCGACCCGGCCCGTTGAACACCTCTATTCTGAATAGGAGGGACCGAGGGAGTAATAAATAAAATAGAAGGAGATGGTATATCTAATTGAAATCACTTTTTGCATGAACTAAAGATTAAAGTTAATTTCATAAAGCATAAAAAAGTAACCACTTAAATTAATTTAAAGCTTATTTATGCAGTACAAGTACCTACAAATGGACTATATATCCATATATATTTGCAAAAACCCAAATGTAATATCACAAAAAAAATCAAAATTATAAATTCCCAAGAAATAAAAAAAGTGAATTAATTTGTGATTTAATTTAGAAAATGTATGTTACAAGGGGTCTATCATTATACAGAAAAGATCCCAGTACCTTATCATTAAGGGCACCTGATTATGCACCAAATACAGGTGTATTAGTTATAACAGATGAAGAATCTGAAGAATTTGATACATTTTGTTGGGGGGGTTGTGATTATAAGAACATTAAGAATTTGCCCTTTCCTCAAAATAAATTTTTATCAATTGTTCATTCATCTGAATTTAGAGAGCCTAGTGTTACTAAAGTTTGGTTCCTTCCTGTTGTTGGGGAGCCTTTATCTGCTCATAGGTACTATATCATACGTGCCAAAGGCCATCACAAAGGGTAAGTCTCTATATCGATCACCTGTTAGATTATATAACATATCTTGTTGCTTCAACCATTAGCTTAAGTTTTTTTGGTTGAGTTGGTTTTTTGACATGGTATCAGAGCCAACATGACAAAAAGTTAATCACCCTTCATTTAAAGTGGTATATTCAGCGCTTATGCGCATCCAAACTTCTAGCCCGATTGGTTCTTGTGTGAGGGGGCGTGTTAGATTATTATAACATATTCTAGGCCTCAACTATTAGCTTAAGTTTTTTATTGAGTTGGTTTCTTGACATGGTATCAGAGCCAACGTGACAAAAGGTTACGGGTTTCAATCTTAATCACCCTTCATTTAAAGTGGTGTGTTCAATGCTTATGTGCATCCAAACTTCTAGCCTGATTGGTTCTCGAGTGGGGGCGTGTTAGATTAACATATCATGAGGCCTCAACCATCAGCTTAAGCTTTTGGTGGAGTTAGTCCCTTGACGTCACCCTAGATGTACTACTTTATCGATGTTTCTGATTGTAATGAACTATAGTTTAGTGCTCGTTGAATTGATTATGTGTTGTTCTTGTTTGTATAGTTACAAGAAATGTTTTTTTTATCGATTTGAAATAATGGAGTGTTTGCTAAAGTAGTTTATTGGATTGTTTTAACTTATTTCGATATAAATAGAGGGTAGTGGTCAAACAATCTAATGCTAGACTGTTTGATAAATTAGCTGGTTGAAAGTTGAAACAATCTACTGTTATAAATAAGTTGTTTTTGTGGTCAAACAATCTAAAATTTTCATCGACACCTAAAAGTATTTTTGGAGATGATAATAAAAAAAATTAATTAAATTCTTGTCGCCGAAAAAAAAATTAGAATTTCGCCTCCGCTCTTTTTTTTCGAGTCTTCTGCGGTGGGAGTTAGTATGCTAATTGGTCCTTCAAAAGATGATATAAAGTAAAAGAGAGTTGAAAGAAATTAAAAAAAAAGAGGACTAAAGAAGGAATCACTGACCAAGCTTTTGACCATCATCATCATACCCAGTGTTTCCCGCACATAGATAAATCTATGGTCAGGGTCTGGGAAAGGAAGATCGACGGCGTCTCATACCCATAAGGAGAGGGCGGTTAAAAAAAGTCATTCGGCTCAGAACCAAGCTTTCGACCATGTACTATTATTAGCCTACTTTTGGATGAAAATTAAACCAATTATTTGTTTCATATATAATTCATAATTATAGATTTCCAAAAAAAAAATCATAATTATCTCCTAAAAAAGCATATATTACTAATAACATATGGTCTTACTAGTATATTCATCCTAGAGAATTCAAGATACAATTCAATGATTATGTGATTATTTTTTTTAAACTGTCCCAAAATTATGGGTTAGTCTAATGATGATTGAGAAATTTCCTTTTTGCCCTTGTGAAATTATTGGGTTTGTTTCTCACCAATTACACAAAGCATGAATTTTCTCTTCCTCGTTGTCTGTATTGTCAAGGAACTTACTCAACTAAAAGCTTAAATTGATAGTTGAGACCCCTAAAATATGCTATATACTCTAACACGTCCTCTCATACGAGAGCTCTTTGGGCTAAAAGTGTGATGCAACACATGCCCTCTTATACCTGATGCTGAATATCCAACTATAGTTTGAATTTAGGGGTAATCGAGATTCAAATGCATGATCTTTTGAATGCGTTGGCTCTGATACCAAGTCTAGAATCTAGATCATTTGATTAAACCCACAAGATTTTTGTACTAGCTATATTGTTCTATCTCTTTGTTTACTTATATTTTGATGATTATAACTATATGCATTAATTCATTAGCATGTGTCCTTGCTAATTTAGGAAAGCATGCACAAGTTCAAAAAAATCAGACATGTGTTCTTGTTGCTACAAAAACATGATACATGATGTAAAACCAAGACCATTTGATTATAGAGATGTATACCAACAATTTGAGATCCGGCGTTACCATGGTGGTGGCTTCTATGCTAAATCTGTGGCTTATGATGGTGTTCCTCCAAGATTCTTGCGTAAAAAAGGGTGGCTGGTTCGAGTTCATCGCTCGATTCGAGGAAAAATACAAGATGCATTAGGCCTTGATGAGTCTGTCCAAGCATCTCTTCCTCCACCTCCTTCTTACCCATTACCATCTAGGAATCAACGTGCTGCGGAGATTTTAGGCCGGTGGTATTGCCCTTTCTTGTTCCTAAGGTAAAAGCATGAAACTTATTGATCTATTTTAGATGACTAGCTAGCTAACTGGTCTGTTGGGTCATGTAGTCGATTCTATATTTTGAGACTAAGGCTTTAGAATTGTTGTTGTTGTTGTATGTTTAAGGACTAACTCTAGCAGAAGTTTATGGTTATATATAATTGGTTTTATACCTTATATGTGAAGTTAAATATTCGAACTTTCGAGAGGACGTGAATAATGATTGTTGACCATGAGCGTAAGCTTTGGTCGAGTTGATTTCTTGAGATAGTATCAGAGCCAGTGTGACAAGAGGTCACGAGTTCAATTTTCTATTACCTCTCATTTCAAGTGCAATATTCATCATCAGGTATGAGGAGAGAGTTTCATCGATCCACACTTTTAGCCCAAAACGGTCTGGTGTGAGGAGACTGTTAGTATATAACATATTATAGGTCATCACCCATCAACTTAAGCTTTTTGTTGAGTTGCTTCTTTTGACAATCATTGTGCTTGCTTTCACAATATTTATCATTTAGCCCTATTACCATTAAATAACTCTCATCAATGAACGATTTAAGGGTTAGATGTATGCTACATTCTCCTGACTGAAGTACACATGACTTAACGAGATATTTTACTATATTTTGTTATAATTTGATACCAAAGAGTTAATAATTTAATTTGGCTCCAAGTACATTGTTTAATTAGCATGCATTATCATTTGAATGTAGGGAAGAGGCTAAGTTGTGGAGACATATGAAGAAATCAATGTTCTATGAGGTAACCTTGGAGCAATATTGGGAAGAAATAAACTCGCAAGAGAATAAAGGCAACGAAGAAGATGAAACCATTGTGACTGATATATTGGTTAAAAGAGAAGAAGCTTTAGTTTATGGGGCGGAGGCCACGATAGATGTAAACCATATGCTAGGATTTGTATGTTTCACAGTCCCTAGCAATTTGGGGAATGGTAATCGAGTCAAATTCGGGTTAAGTTTAGCGGTTTTCGAAGCCATGAGAGGAATACAGGTGGAAAGAGGTTGGATTGAAGATCAAGAACATGATGTTAGAGTGCAAAGAATTGATAGGTTTAGAAGGAAAGGAAAAGGGGATAGGAGATGGAAAAGATTTGGTTGTTATGTTTTGGTTGAGACTTTTTTGATTAGGAGGATTGATGGGATTTTGATAATGAAGTATAATTTCAAGCATACACATCAAATTCAATGTAAATGGGATTGAGTACTTGTAATCTTTTGTGACTTATCTTTTTTTTTATTTTTTATATATAAAGTGAAGTTTCTTCAAAAGTCAATGGTTCATCCTAGTTTTGTATATGGTACTTTTCTTGTCCAATGTAATGAAGTATATTGTTGCATAGAGTATTAAGTCGGTTATTTTGATTAGGTCAAAGATTTATAGTTTTAAATCATATGTATTTCTTATTATGGGATGTTTCACAATGACATTTGCTATCAAGCTAAGGATCAATCGAAAACATATTTTTGTTAGTTTTATCATTAACAAGAGTAAGATGCGTACATTCGACCCTCTCAATCACCACCATAAGTAGTACTACTTAATAAGTGGAAACCACTTAATGGTATTGGGATAATGGAATTGTGCGATCTTCAATCCCAATATCACCATTCATCAACTATAGGTGTTTATAAATCAAAATAGACTCGATGATCCGACATTTACTGAATCTTGTAATCAAACCTGATTTGACCCGACTTCAACATTGGATTTACAATTATAAAAAACTCATCATGGATACAAAATTATTTTTAAACTGACTCGAAATTAACCCAATAATCCACATAAAGATAGTATTATCAACCCACCCTTTAATACAACCCATCAAACACAAAAGCAGTTGAAGTTGATCCACATGATCTAATTCCTTGAACAACCCGCACAATATTCTGTCCTTCAATGCTACTTTTCAATGCTAAATCACCCCATTTAAGCTCTTGGTGTTTTTCTTTATTGCATCAAAATTTCCTCACTCTTTCCTTTGTGTAAACACAAATTCTTACTTGAGACTGTCTTTTTAAAGACGACTCTCAAAAGATCAGTCCAATTCTAAATATATATTGTTACAAGTCTAAATATAGATTTGGGCTAGACTTTTGAGAGTCGTCTTTACAAAAGACGGTCTCTCAATAGAGCACCCGGTATGTAAATAACCAAAACTATGCTATTCGACAAACATGCAAAATAAAAATTATCGCTAGAAGGAGGGCTTGAACCTCCGACCTTGTGGTTAACAGCCACACGCTCTAACCAACTGAGCTATTCCAGCTAATTTAATATTTTATTAGATCAAAATAAAATTAAACTCTTAGTTAAGCATGACGCAAATTTAAGCTTTACAAATAAAACCTTTGCAACTGTACTTGCATAAATCATACACAGTTACACACAAAACATAGCAAATCGCCTCAAGCTTCATTCACTAAACACTAAACAATGCTTGATTCACTCCATATATATTGCTGAATAATAAAAAAATCAACTAGTCTCTTACCGTCTTTTTGAGAAACATATTTTAAGTCCAACCCATTAAAGATTATAATATCTACTTACCATATTTTTAATGCCTACTTATATTATACTTACTGCTTACTTACCTTATCCTTAATGCCTACTTTCAACATCTTAAATGCCTACTTATACTATCTTACAAAAATATAATGGGTCGGCCCAATTTTAGATGGTAAAAAAATTTTGATTCAATGCAGAGTTGACCCTATATAAGAAGGCAAGTGGGGTCTGTTGTTTATAATACCCATTCAAGAAATTATTAATTGTTTGGGGACTATAATAATATATTTAGTCATTAAAGACCTATTAATTAATGTTGTTTAGACCCATTCAACATTCAAGAAATTAAAAAAATACTCTTATATTTAATTTTTTGGGGTCTATAATAGTATATTTACTCAATGTCGGCCTGGGAACGTACACCGGACCTTAATATACCAATAAAACACTTGTTTTGTGTCTTACTTAGCTTGTATTCAGGGGCCTCGGGTAGAATAGCATATTGGGGCCCTTTTCCTTTACAATTTATAACTTATATGGACCTTCTATAATCATTAATTTTGTTTTTTTGACATGGGGCCCTGGGCGACGGCTCCTATTGCCCACGCTAAAGGCTGGCCCTGCTTGTATTGTTTGTTGTGTGTGTTGGTTTTGTTTTTTCTCCTTATTATTACCATTTTTTCTGCTTTGTTTGTCAATTTTATGACAAGACGACTTTATTTTGATTATCCAATTTCAAAATTTAATTTTACATAGCTATACAAAGATTGTTATATTAAGCAAATAAATCATATTTTTATTTTATGGGTAAAAAATTAAAAATTAACTTATATAATTGCACCTCTCTAGGGATTTAACTTGTGTAACTCTTTATGTTCTATATTTTACTTTCTTTTTTTATTGTTGTTATCCTATTTAACCCAAAAAACTTTCATATGAATTGATCAAAAGGGATAAACTCAAAGCAGCGGAGTAGCATAATATTATTTATAAGTTTAATTTGAATATTGTATATCTACAAAATTTGTATTTCAATTTTGGCTCTTCACTCCGTTAGAAGATTATCCATGGAGCTAGGATGTAAACTATCCTTACAAACCAACACAATTCTTATCGGGGTAATTTGGGCTCACTCGTGTGCACTTGAGAAAACTTCATAAGGTCACTCATCATAAGATTATTCCCCACCAAACACGTTTAATTTTGGAATTATTAACAAATAAACTCTCTTGAAAGATGATGAACTTTGTTGTTATAAGTAATCTCAATTATTTATAAAGCTCAACCGTTATATAAAATACAGGTAGTTAATAAATATAATCTTCATATTTAAAAAATAAATTTAAATCATATATATTTAATTAATTAATCATCAAATCTATGATCAATCTCAAAAATAGCAAATAACTAGCTTTAATTTGCTAGCTCCTTATTCAAGATGGTAAAAAACTACAATTACATAAATTTTCCTAAAAAAAAGTACATAAATGGGAAATAAAAAATCCCAAATAAACTATAAAAAGTAAAAATACTAAAAATAAAAAAATTCACATATTCAATTAGTGAATTATGAAATTGCTTAGAACTTCATTAGAGTACTTAAATTATTATTAGGTTAGATTAGTGCTTGTCTTGGGTGCTCATGGAATCCTTAACTGCTTCCACTGCCCCTGATGCCTTATCTTGCATTTTTGATCCAGCCTGTAATAAAATTACCAAAACAAATAAAATTACCTTCCTGTAATAAATAAATAATATTATCGAGAGAGATAGCGAGAATTGAACTTGAGATTCTTCTCGAAAAAGTGGTACATGCACTAACTTCAATAATATATACCCGATTATTCTTATATTCAAACTAGTTTTTTTGGTAAGCTGATATTTTTGGGGCCAAATTTATTTTTACGATGTTTTTTAAAATGGTATTTTTATTAAATTAAAATCAAAAAATAAAAAACTTCACTTCAAAAAAAAAATTTAATTTAAGACTATAGTGGCATTAATTAATATGAAAAGTCATTAGATTTTATGTCACGAAAAATTTTAGTATGAATTTTTATTATACTGTTAAAGGTACTAATAAAAATTACCAAATCGACTATATATATATATATATATATATATATATATATATAAATAAGTAGTAACATTCAAATTAAATGTCACTAAATATATTCTACTAAAAGTATATTATGTTATACTGTTTTTCTAGTTGTGTGAGGAAGAAAAAAGAACGAAAAAAAAAACCTCTTGGCATGATTCCTTGGCGGATTGAGTAGTCTCGTTAGCCTTTTCTGCCATGTTGCTGGCCTTCTCCTATAATTACAAAAATCACAAGTATATTAGCCTAAATATGCCAAAAACTATTAAGTTATGTTAAATTTTAACAAAAATCTAAATATATAATAATTAATATTGGTGATGATATTATGGTACATTTAGGATTATTTTTTAGCTTATTAATTAAGAGGCAGATCTTGAATAAAATTATATAATGCCAAATAAAATTCAAACAAAGTTCAATTGTTTTAAACATTTTGTAAAATGAAATTAAAGTGCATACTAAGATTCAAAACCAAATCAATAATGTCATATAGAAAAACTCTTATTAACTTAACCAGTACACATATTAGTATCTATAGGCAATGACTTAATATAAAAGTTAAATATTGTCAGTTGACAGCATATATAGCTATGACCAATATTTGCCTTCAAGTATTAGAAAGGAAAATGAATTTGCCTTCAAGTATTAGAAAGGAAAATGAATAGGCCAAAATAAATGTACTCCATATTATAAGGAATTTTTTTAACTTAGTTTTCAATTCTCATTTAACATTCTATATTACGCTTTAAATAAGAAAAAAATAAAGAAGAATTATAGATTTGCTTAATAGTTAAGGGTTTTTCTGTCACCCTTATAAGTTGTAATAGAATTTTTCTGTCACCACCGACAGAAATAATTAATTATTTCTCATCTTTTATTTGTAAAGATTCTCTGACCTATCCCAAATTAAAATTATAAATTAATTTTGTTATACCTTGGTCTCACCCTGGACTTGACTAATTTGGTGGCTAGCATTCTCGGTGCTTGAGCTATCCATTTTCAATAAAAATGACTTTTTTAATTAACTCTTTGATATAAAAAAAAAATAACTCTTTTGAAAGCTTGAAGTTTTGGATTTTATTTGAATAATAATGAGGGGAAGTATTTATAGTTTGTATGATCCTAATAGGAATAGCAAAATAATGGGTGCCCTACATTTGGTTGGTAAATGGTAATTAATAATGATACCCTTAGTTTAAGGAAGTCCCTTTGGAAGAACCTAATAATAAAAAAAATAAATAAATAAATCATGGTATATATGTTTATTTTCTAATAATTAACAATTAGTTATATCTTACCAATGGTTGACCTTATATTAGATTTAGGGAAATTTGCTCAAAATAATTCCAATTATCTCTCGTTGGCCAAAAATAATCCCAACTATTAATTATTTTTTATTAATTCTAACTATTCTCATAATTTGTTGAAAACATACCCACTCCTTGTTATCGGCTGGAACAAGTAACTTTTCCACTTTTTTTTCTTTTTTTTACTTAATAGTTTAAAATTAACACATCATCTTCATCTATTAATCAAAAAAAAAAAAAGAAAAAAATGGAAAAGTTACCTGTTGCAGTCGGTTAAAAGGGAGGTGAGTATATTTTCAACAAATTATGAGAATAGTTGGGATTATTAAAAAATAATTGATAGTTGGAATTATTTTTGACCAACGGGTGATAGTTGAGATTATTTTGAGCAAATTAATTACCTTAGATTTATTTGATGGTTGGGAAAGTTTTTTGAACATTTTCTTTTTTAAGAAAAAATTAATTACTTGTTGTATAGGATGACAAACTATCAAGGGATATCATCACTTTTGTGTTATGTATGTATTAAATTTATGCATTTAACTACTAATATATTTCTTTATATTTATATTTGTTGATTATTAATTTAGTTTAATATTAGGTATATTATTATTTTGGGATAATTTTGATGGAAAATGTGAACAAATTGAGATAATGCGAGTGTTAAAAGCTTAAGCCATCAAACACAATAGAAGTACTTTTGCTTTAGTCTATTGTTGCAATTGAACTGAAATGAATGAAACAGTAATTTAAATAGAGGTTGATGAGGCTAGACATTTTACTTGTTATAAAATCAAAGTAGAACGATCTTTTGTACATTATAAGAAGCAATTCTATGTTTTCTATAAAAAGCTCTCACATAAACGATATAAATGTAATACAACGATTAAATATGTATAAACCCACGTCTTAAGTTAGAAATCCTAAAACATTTTGATAATAAGTAGGCTCTAATTATTGACTAAACCCAACTTGTACAATATCCGTACTCACAATTTCTATGTAATTTATGGGCAAACACAAATTCTTACTTGAGACCGTCTTTTGTAAAGACGGCTCTCAAAAACCCAGTTTAATTCTAAATATATATTGTTACAGCTCTAAATATAGATTTGGTATAAGGATCTCAATTTGCATACCACCCAAGTCCGAAATAATAGAATAACCCTATTTTGGTTGGGCTTTTGGACCTCAATTGAATTAGACATGTTGCTTTAACCCAAATATACGATGAATGCACAACCTTTTTATAGACACAAATTATTATGAGAGACGGTCTTTCTGAAAAACGCATTAGATATATGGACTTAAAAGTCCAATAGATACAAATTAAAAACAGAATATGATTGTGAGTTTCTTGTTTTGAGGTCGTCTCTTTGAGAGACGGTCTCTCACAAGAGTAGCTGTTTTATAAACGGATTTTAATTATAAATAATTTGGACATAAGTCATGACTTTGAAAAATGCTTAAAATAAAAATCATTAGAATATGGAATTTTTTTAATGGCATTTTACCAAGAAACAATCTCTCACAATACTAGCACGTTTAAATTTGCAAAAGTAACTTGCTTTGAAGTTTACTAGTTTTTTTAGCAATATGAGAGCATGAGACCCTCTAACGATTAGAATTAGAGGTGTTCATTCGGGTGATCGGGTCGGTTTCGGACGGGTGTCATTCGATTCGGTTATTTTCCGGATGCGTGATCTGACGGGTCACGCTCGGGTCGGGTCGGATAGTCACGGTTCGGCTGAAGATCGGTTATTCGAGATGTCGGGTTAGCATCAGTTCGGTGTCGATTGAAGTTCATGTCGAGATTCATCGGTCTCGGGTTGTCATCGATTAATAATTGGTTCGGTTTTACCGGGTACAGATCGACTTTGGGTATTTTTCAATTAGAATTCGGCTACGAATTACTAATTACTATCGATCGAGTCAGTATCAGATTAAGTTGTTAGTCATTCTTTAATTGATAATAAGGTTTTCTTTACTTAAAGCAAAATAAAAATAGTTCAAATACAAATCAATTAGTGATCATTATTACATTGTTACTTTTACTTGTTTGATCGAAAATTAAATATATGAAACCATGTATCTATAAAAAAAATTTAATAAAATATTTATCAAATATTTATCATTTTATAAGAATAAATAATAAGATGATTGAATATGAGTCTACTTCTATGTTAAAAACGGGTTTAGGTTTACACAAGTTCGATCTAAACTACTTCGGATTAAGTCGGTTTTAGCCATATCGAGTTTGGTTTCGAGCATAATTCAAGTCGGATATGACTCGGGTCGGTCAATATTAGGTTCGGGTAATCTCGGTTAACGATTATGTGTCGGTTAAAAAAATCGGTTACAGCTCGGGTTCAGTTTTCCCATTTTCGATTGTCAACCGGTTCGGATATAATTTCGGGTCGGATAATGTCGGTTCAATAAACCTAAAAAGGAACACATTTTCGGGTCGGTTTACTTTTGGTTTCGGTTCGGGTTTTCATGTCGGGTCCCTATTGAACAGCTCTAGGTAGAATATGACCATATAAAAAACCAATTCCATAAAAAAGATAATTTTTATATTTAAATTATCAATTTAAAAATTCAATATGAAAACAATTAAAATTAATTATTTTAATACGAAAGTGAATATTTCAATTAACTTAAGTATGTTATTTATTTAGTCCAATTTTTGTACTTTTAAAGGATGAGCCCATCTTAAATAAGGTTGACTGATTTATTTTTTTGTCACTGTCTGCCCATATAGTAAGCAAGCTTCGATTAAAGTTTATTTCAAAGAGGAGAAAAAAAAGAAATTCATATATTGATATTTATGTAATTTTAATATCAATTACGTTAGGTAATTTAGCAAATTTAGATATCGTGTTTATATTGATTTTTATGTAATTTTTAAAAGGAAAAATTACCTAGAATAATCCAAACTATTCATAATTTTCCTACAATAATCCCACCTATTGATTAACCATGAATAATCCCAACTTTGAGGGGCATTTTCCAAGAGTAAACCCGGTGACCGGATGATTTGCTATAGCAAGTTTCATTTTTTTTAAAAAAAGATAAATTAAAATAAAATGTCAAAAAAATGTTAAAAAAATATTCATAAAAAATTTATGATTTTTTTTATTATTTAGAATTTTTTATGTAAATTTTCAAAAATATCTTCTAATTTTAAATTAATATTTAATTTATTTTTTTGTACTTTAGCAGGTCATCGAGTTACCCAAGTTTACTCTAGGAAAATACCCCTCAAAGTTGGGATTATTCATGGTTAATCAATAGGTGAGATTATTGTAGGTAAATCATGAATAGTTTGGATTATTCTAAGTAATTTTTCCTTTTTAAAATTATTTATATCAATCAAATTCGAATTCGATTACAAAGTTGAGTGAATATGAAATTATTGAGGATTGAAATTCCACATCAGTTAAGCATCAGCAGCTGCTATCATAAATACGTACAAGAAAAGAATGCATCATTCAATGTAGACGCTATGCATACAAATCCAATATTCTGGTCGGTGGTCGCCTTTCCAACATGTGAATATTTAACTTGGTCAATCAAAACCCATTTACTAGTAAATAATAATATATATCATTTTAATTTTATTTAATTTAATTAATTTTAGAGATTAATCATATGTTAACCTAGTATTCGAAGACTTTTACAATTATCTTTATAATAGGAATTAGATTATCACCATCATTATCATATCCAGTGTATTCCATCCATAAAAAACTATAATTAGAGTCTGGAGAGAGAAGGACAAGTGCAACTCATACTACTCATAAAGGAGAACGCGACCAAAAAGTCCCTTAACTCGAGAAAAATATTAATTCTCTTTTATCCTTGTGAGTTGTGGGGATTATCTAATACTCTACCAAAGTACCAATGAATTAAAAATATTATACAAATTGTTATGTAAGACATTCTCACCAATAGATGCGCCTCGTATATGGGTTAAATAGTTTATCTCATACATATTATGAGTATATAGACTTGATGTTAAAAGTCGTCTTATCAAGAGAATGTCCTGAGTATAATTTATAACTATGAAACTCGAAATTAAGAGTTTGGTTGGTTAATAATAGTTAGCTAATATAGAAATTTGAACTTTCAAAATAAATTGTACTCATTTAGTTCTTTCTATTAACTTTTGCACAATTTTTACAGTAATTTTTGAGCTTCAGTATCTCTATTAAAGTGCTCATGTGTTATCTACATATGAGTTGTCCCACATCGGAGAAAGAGAAGAGTATGCATCACTGGGCATTTAATCTTTTTGCACAATTTTTGAAGCAATTTTTGAGCCTCAATATCTCTAAATATGCATTATAAAAATTATAAAAAAAATATGATAAAAAAGTATATATTTGGATGCATGTAACGATATCTCACATGGATATATTTTATCATCTATATATGTCTTAAACATCTTAATCAAATTTTTCACTCTAAAATAGAATATTCTAAACGGAAAGAACATTAGGAAACGGAGAGAGTATTTGGTTAACAATAAACGTAGGAATTTAAATTTTGAAGAGATACGACTTCTAAGAATTTTATATCTTAATCAGATTTCTCTCTCCAAATTAGAATATTTTAAATGGGAAAAACATTAGTAACATAGGGAGTAATTAATTGACTAATAAATTTATTTTCTTGATTTTTGGTCAAATGACTATTGCTTAAGTTTGTTAAATACTTAAACTTCATGAATCGTGATGAATAAGAAACTTAAAGGAAAATTCAACAATTACAAACTAAAAGTGCCAAAAAAAAAATAATTCCAAATATTAGAATATTTCAAATAAAATCAACAATTTGAAATTTTCTTCTTTTGATCAATTTTATAAATTTGACCAACTATCAAAAGAGAAGTAAACGAAGAAAGACGATGATGTAACAAGATTTATTATAGAGGTATTTTTATTTGAAAACCGTATTGAATGGAGACATTTAGTGCAAAATGTAAATAAAAAATTGAGGTGAATTGAAGGGAGTAATAATATTTATATAATGTTGATGGAAGTCTTTTCAAGGGTTATAGTTATCAGCAATTTATATTTATACTATTTTGTCTTTCTGAGTTTTTACACGTATTTTTATATGTATATAATAATTTTTAGTGTTAAAAATATGAATCGAGGAATAGTAAATTTTAGTGTAATTTTGCTAGAATTACATGTGAAATTTTTCATGCTCACTAAAATTAAAATGTATTAAACAATAAAAATGCTAATAAATTTTAGTGTAGTTTTACTAGAAGAATTAATTGTGAAAATGTTCATCTCATGTTAGTCCAATTTCAAAGATTAGTTTTTTAAAAAATTCATGCTTATTCTTTACTAAATGCATGATAAAAACCGCATCTTAAATTTTTTTTTATTTACAACTAAGCTTTTTATGAAAATTTACACTAAAATTCATAACATCACCATTATTATTTATCTACAATATTACTTTTCTTTAGTAAATGAGATGATTACAAACAATTTAATACTTCACAAAGTATTAATTTATCTACAATCATGACAATTATTTTAAGCACTAATTATATCAATCATATTTCAAAGTTCAAAGCCAGCCTTTATTCTTCTCTTCAACTCCAACCTACACCAATACCAAGAAAAAAAAAACATATATATGCCAATTATACGTCACATTCATTAAAAATTTTATTAAATCAATCAATTCATTCTTTTTATTTAAATTCCAAATTAAAGATATTAAGATCAATCTTTTTTATAATGGTGTAAAATATTTATATTATCAACAGCATATCATACCTTTATCAAAAGAAATAAGAAGATTGCATTTAAAAAGACCCTTGATAAGACCACTGACTTGTTCAATATTTATAATAAAATTCTATTAAAAAAACCTATAGAATCAACATATTTCTCTGATGATCACTTTACCATTGTAAGTAATGATTTAAGGTTATATGTGATCATTTGAAGACTCCACTTTATAATTGGTTATTTTGTGATTGAAAATGATCGATAAAACGTTTTAAATGATTAATTTGAGATAGTAAAATATATATCAGATTAGGCCAATAGAGATGGTTTCACCGTGAAACAGTCTCATTTAAGAATTTGTAAAAGAAATGATATACACAAATTCTTGTGAGAGACGGTATCTTTGAGAGACCATCTCTTATTGGGTTGACCCATAAAAAAATATGAAGTAAGAGTACAAAGTAAGCTTTGATGGACTGAGCTTGAGAGACGTCTCTCAAAAAGACGGTCTCTCAGAAAACTAGCTGAATGATATAATGTTTACCCCATAAGTTGCCTATCAAGACTTGAAGAAGATAGCACCCCTCTATTTTCTTCTGCTCTCCTTAACAAGTATGGAATGACTTCTTCAACAGGACCAAAAGTTAAGTATTTGCTGACTTGAAAACCAGCATTTTTTAGGCCATATGAAAGTGCCTCAGACATTCCATATAATTGTGCAAATTGTAACCTTTCATTTTCTCTTCCTATTCCCAAATCTTTTGCTTTGTTGGCTGCCATTTGCCCTATCAAACATTCAAAACATGTCGCAAAATGTTACATTACGTCAATGTCATTGTTTAATTAGTCGCTAATTTGTTTGATGTGTTGACCGTTCACACTTTGACTCTTTTAGCACGAGATTAACTCTTTCTGTACGACCCGTTTAATAATCAACAATATAAATGATGAGAATGATAAAAAAAATTAATGTAATTCACAAAAATCACGTAATAAAATTTATGTTATACTTGTGATCTTATCTTAATCTTTTTTTGTTCACAAAGTAAATTCCCATCATTTCCAGAGATTATCACCAGAAATAACGACCAATCAAACTGTTAGTGAAATTGAACCTGTCACAACTCAATACCTCATTTAAAAGGCTCTAGCCTCTAGGTTAAATAACAAATATGTAATGCGAGGGGCAGACCCGATACTTAATCAACATTAATATTGATGTTAATTATGTATTGAGAGTGTCGCTTCTGTTACAACATATACATAGACACATGCTTCTTATGTACAATAATAGGAACATGTGTTAAGTCGCGAATCAAATCATCAAATCAATCATAACAAAAACATTGGTTCAAATCTTTTGGGTTTTGTTTTTTCTAGGAACTCTTATTCATCACACTTTTAACCATCTTTCAGATTTCAAAATACACTCGTTTCAGTTTCATAAAATCACAATAAAGTTGAGAAATTGAGAATAATACCTGATTGAACATTATGAGTGGCAAGGACGACAGCACCGGACCCACTATCAATCTTATTAAGCATATAAGAAGCACATTCATTGTAACAATTATGAGTATCTTGTATTGTATCATGTATAGGAGACTCAAACCCTAATGACTTAGCCAATTTACTTTCACTAGACATATAAGCTCCTCTAACAAGCTTAAACCCTAAGGGTATCCCCATTTTTTCAGCTGCATTATATGCCAAAAACAATCTCTCTTTTGCATCTTTTAAGTATGCTTGAATAGTCCCATAAACAATTGGTATATGATCACCCAATTTATTGAATTGAATGGCTGATATATAGGTTAAATAGTCGATACCGGGTTGAATCTTAGTGTCTTCAGCATCAACTGTTAGGGTTACATTAAGATCAACACATTTTTGACAAAGTTTTGTTAATCTTTGATGGGTTAATTCAAGATCTTGCTCTTCTTGAGGGGTTAAGTGTTGTGGTTTTTTAAGAGTATGGTATAAAGGGCTTGAATTAGAAAAGATTGGTAAGGTGTTTTGTTTCCAATTGAGTTTAAATGAAGGATCTTGCTTCTCCCATCTTAGTAAATCACTTATTTTCTCTAGTAATTCCATTGGACAAATTGCACTTATCTTCACAATCACAAAACTTATCTGCAAAAATATAAGAAACATATTAGAGTATTAGATTATATAGCGTATCATGAGGCCTCAATCATCATATCAGCTTAAATTTTTTGGTTGTTGGTTTCTTGACATGATATTAGAGGCTAGCATGATAAGAAGTCACACTGTCACGGTTTGGATCAACATCAGGTATGAGAAGCGTCTGTTGCCATATAAAGAAGCGTAAGGACATGTAACATATACGATAGGGTTGTCCTTGACAAAACCCATTTCAGCCAGTCTCTTGAGAGACCGTCTTTCTGAAAGACGTCTTTCAGGCCCAATCCATTAAAGCTTAATGCCTATATTTACTTTACATTTTCCCTAATGAACCAACCAATTGAAAATGGTCTCTTAAAGAGACCGTCTCTCACAAGAATTTGTGCTTATTTTTATCTTGGTTTTGATCAAGGATTTTCTTAGCCTTTCAACTTTTTATAATATATTGACAAAACCCATTTCATTCATGATCTTATCTTTATGAGATAGTTTATACGATTTAAAGATTAGTCTTTTCATCGTTTTAAAATTGTGGGTCCCAACTGATTTTGTTAGCTTAACAATGCCTAAAAACCAAAATTACCATGCAAAACTATAACACTTAAAATTGCAAATTTCTACTCTCATTTTTTTATTTAAATTCATATAACTTAATTATGTGACTTAAAAAGTTATTATAAGTTTATATATATATAGAAAATAGAAAATTTACATAAAGACATAGACAATTTTTAATTTAAGGTTCATACCATAGTATTCCCTCCGTTCTCTATTGATGTTCCCATTGAGAATATTCACGGGAATTAAGAAAAGTGGAATCTTTTAGATAATAGAGATATTATTTTATTGAATAATAAATTTGATGGAGGAAAAGTAGGGACCACAAATATAATAAAGTATTTAAAGAAAGATTGTGGAAAAAATATGGGAACCACAACTAATAAAAAAATGTTTTTATGAAGTTAGTGGGAAACATGTGGGGACCATAAGGAATATAAAAATGTTGAAATGCAGTTGGTGGAAGATATGTGGGGACCATAATCATTATTAAAATATTAAAATGAGGATGAGTGAGGTTATTTTTGTCCAAAATTTGTGATATAAATGGAAAAATTTCTTATGGGAACAACAATTAAAACACCCAAAAATGGAAAGTGGAAACTTCTTTAAGGACAGAGGAAGTACAAAAATACTACTCTATTTTGGTAACAGTTGAAAATTGGTTTTTTTATACTATTCAACTCGTTACTCTTAATTTGTATTTTATTCTTAATCTATATATTAGAACATAGTCAATCGTTACTTTTAATTTGTATTTTATTTTTGATCTATATATTAGAACATAGTCAAGTGAGATCTATTCACTTCTTAGGAGTCGTTTGATTGACGTAGGAATTAAATTCCTGTGGGAAGTTGTAATTCATTGGAATTTACTTCCTTTGTTAATTTCCTAGGAATTACTTAGGGCTTGTTTGGTTACCCACTATTAACCTTGGAATTTTAAATTCCTAGGAAATAGTATTATGGTAATTTGTTTGGTTGCCAAAAAAACTAAAATTCCTAGGAATTATAAAATCCAAGGGAAGTTAATTCCTATGAGACATAGGAATTAGATTACCATATACCCCCTTGGTTATTTACAATTCCCATGGAAATAAAAATTCCTATTGTCAAACAAACAAAAATAAGTAATTCCTAGGAAATTGACAAAGGAAGTAAATTCCAATGAATTACAACTTCCCATAGGAATTTAATTCCTACGTCAACCAAACGACTCCTTAATATTGTTTGTTTGACAATAGGTATTTTCATTTCCTTGGAAGTAATTCATGGGAATTGTTAATGACCAAGGGGGTATATGGTAATCTAATTCTTATGTCTCATAGGAATTAACTTCCCTTCCTAGGAATTTTAGATTTTTTGGTAACCAAACAAATTAGCATAATACTATTTCCTAGGAACTTAAAATTCCAAGGCTAATAGTGGGTAACCAAACAAGCCCTTATAATATAATATTTTGTTATGTATAATAAGAGATATTTATAGTGTGAAAACACAAAATCACTCATCCTCTATGAATAAGAGGCAGTTGCCGGTACATATCTAATATAACGACAGACTATATCTTTATCAAAGAAAATAAGAAGGTTACGACCATGAAGACTACCTCTTCTAAAACATAATTAAGAACAAATTAGTAACATAAATGGATTCATACCGAAGATGGAGGAAAAAACTTGGTAGATTCAATTGTATTAAGAAAAGTCTCATAATTCTGATCACATGAAAGATTATCATAAGCATGTTCTAATCCATAATTAAGCATTCCCCTTAATCCAGCTTCATAAATCTTTTCAACAGTTTTACTCGTTTCCTTTAAATCTTTCCCAGCAACAAATTGTTCATAAAAACTATTCTTAACTGATCCTAAAATAGCCTCACGAAAAACGGGTACTTCAATCAATTTAGATCTCATTACCCAAATACCCATATCCACTACCGGATCCATGGATGCCATATTCAGATTAAATACAGATCTTATCAATTTTGTTGTGGAAAAAGTGGAAAATAGTTTCTGGGTATCATCAAAATTCAAAATCGAATCTGGGTTTTCATTTTCGGGTTGATTTGAGGATAATGATTCGGGTTTTGACCCGAAATTTAGTGGTAAAACGGGTAGAGTTGAAGAAGATGAACTTAATGGGCGGAATTTTTGTAAAAGCTTTGGTGTAAATCTGATTGCCATTAAAATTTAAAACTCCCCTGTTTTTGCTCTGTTTTTCTTCAGTTTATGTTTTTAAGAGAAGTTTTCTGGGTTTTATAAAGGAGAAAAAATGGGAGAAAATGGTGTAAAATGGAGGGAGTATTTAGAGAAACAGTTATAAATAAGGTTAAGTATAAGTGAGTAATTACTAATTAGAGTTTGAATTGAGAGAAAAAAATGGTGTAAAATGCGAGAGAAATGGTAATTAATAATACTATTAGAGGCTAATTAAGGAAACTGACTGTACGTATGCTTAACTGTTTTAGGATTCCAATGAGTCTGGAGTATTACGTGGCAGTGGAGGAAGGTGTTTCACAAAATAGTTTGTTGAATAATGTTTTAGACTGCAAGCGTGATCATGATTATCAGAATCTCGATCCTGATCAACGATTTTATGATCTGAAATTAGGCGATCGATCCGGATCGTAGTAGGATCTTAATGTTGGTAGAATCGTACGATCCTACATAGCTCTAGGATGCAAGTGGTAGGATCATAACAGGATTCTACGACCCTACGATCTTACGATCCGATCCTACAAGCATAGTTTCAATTGTACAGAAATTTCATATAAGCTAGATTTTACTTATGTACATATATATGTATATATCAATATGACTAAAATTCAAGTTTTTCTTTATCTGTATTTTTAAACATAATTATTAAAGGTATTCTTTTACAAAACTTAATAGTTGAAGTCAGTGTTAATTTAAACCTTAAAACTTAAAAAAGAACAAATACAATTGAAAATTTGTTATCTAAGGCATGTTAATGTGTATTTGTAGGATCACACGATTCTACGATCCGATTCTACCGATTTCGATCCTACCCCCTCAACGATCCTATTTAGAATTTCGATTCTAACAACCTTGAGCGTGATGTGAATAAGGTTGGTTGACATTAATAAAACAAAAAATTTTAAAAATTTAACTTGTAAATGTACCAAAAGTTAATTGGTTGATGTATTTTCTTTCACGTAATTGCTCTGTTTCGAAATACTTGTTACATTTTGTTTTTGGGCACTATTTATTGTTTAAGTTTATTTTGTATATTGTGGCAATATGTAAGTAATAATATAGTCAAGTGGGATCTTGTTTGAATCGCCTAATTGCATACTTTCATAATATAAACTTTTTATAATTTTTAAATGTGTATAATTCGACATATAAATGAACAAAATAGTACATTGGATTGCGTAAAAAAGTTATGTAGCAAGTATTATGGAACGGAGGAAGTATGTGACTAGGAATCAAAATACAAAAGCATATTTTACTTAAATTGACATTACTCTTTTTTTTCTGCATCCGCCACTCACAATGTTAGTTAGTTATTAATACAATTAAATGGTTAAGTAGTTAAATATCAATTTATCATATATATTAATTAATGCTAGTGATGGTTGAAATTAGCTTGTTGAAATGAACTTTTATTAAATAAATCAACTAATTCACAAACAAATTGTTGTTATTATGACCTTAGTAGTATTAGTATATTTAAAATTAGTTTATAATATTAGTTGGAAATCAGCAATTAATAGCAGTAATTTGTAAATAATCACTAAAAGATAAAAATTATAATAATAAAATAATTAAAATTAAAAAAAAAATTAAAATAACAAAACTTTCACCATATCAAATCTTACCGCACAAGAATGATTTGTTAACTTCATAAATCATATATGTGTTTGTAAGTTTTATTTAACAAAGTAATTTGCACGTTTGTTATTTATATTATTATATATATAAAGTAAATAAATAATTCTTAATATTATATATATATAAAGCAGGGCTCTCACCTTTCGGGGGTATTGACCGTTTTCCTCTAGTATTTCCTCTTAAAAAATACAGGTATGAATTGTTCGTCACCTTTACTCATTCAGATTCTATTTTTGAGCGGGATATTAAGTTGGGATATTGAGTTGAGGATGATGATGATATAAAACAAATAAAAAGTTTTTGAAGGGAATGAAAAGTTCAAGTGACAGATAAAGTATATCAATTATATTTGGCAATTAATGACATTTACTATATTAAAACTTGAACACTTGGGTATACATATAGGATTGTTTTTTCTTATTGATTTTTGATAAATACGTTAAGAATTATTTATTTGCTTAGTAATATAATATTACAAACTAGTATAAAAACTCGTGCAATGCACGAATTTATTAGTATAAAATATATAAAAATATAAATTTAAAGAATAATGAAAGTACATATTATCATGATTAAATTTATCAAATTCATGACTTTTTTAAAGCAAAAATTAAATAATGATTTTTTAAAATTATTTATTGAATACATTAGTTTTTCGTACAATTAAATATATCAAATTTTAGGTAATTTATATAGATTTTCTATAATAAATTATACTCCATATTATACGTAATTTAGCTCCAATTTTAAAAATAATCAAATTCTAACTTAGGTAAATATTTTCATGTAAACAACTATTATTCACTAAAATAATTACATTTGTCAAGCTTCCTTAGAGGATGACACTTGAAATTTTCCATCATTTTTTATAGTATTGTATTTATTTATTTATTGAATACATCAGTTTTTCGTTCAATTAAATATATCAAATTTTAGGTAATTTATATAGATGTTCTATAATAAATTATACTCCATATTATAAGTAATTTAGCTCCCATTCTAAAAATAATCAAATTCTAAATTAGGTAAATATTGTGATGTAAACAACTATTATCCACTAAAATAATTACATTTGTCAAGCCTCCTTAGAGAATGACACTTGAAATTTTCCATCATTTTTATAGTATTATTATATTTTTATAGTATTATATGGATGATATGATTCTCTTTTAGAAATGTTTAATCTAATTTATTTGATTAGATTGCAGGATTTAATGATAGCGGGTTTAAAAATTGATGTTAAGATGACTAGTGGACAATCAGTTCAAAATTGATTTATAAGTATTACTTAGATTTGAATATGCAAATAATTCGATGATAAAAATAAAAATAAATTAATGTATTTACTAAATACGTAAATAAATTATTTGATGCGATTACTCAACCTAATTTGATGACTTATAAGAATAGATCATAATATTGTTATGAGGCCTAATCATTTTTGGCAAATGACCTAATTACTCATTTTCATTACAATTACAAATAGAAATGCAAATTGGAACAAAAAGCACAATATTTTGTATTATTATCTCCATTTTAAAATACTTGCAAAAGGTTGAAATTTGAAAATTACCGCACCAATAACTTATTTATATTTACACAACGAATACAATGAAACACATATGACATTCGGCCCCTCAAAACAACCATAGTGCAGTGCACAATCTCGATAGGTCACGATTGCTATAAAGGTTGCGATACCACCTCCGTGATTATTATGCATGGTTTTGCAGTTTTCACGACCTATACTGTGATAGCAATAACCTCAAAAACCTTTGTAATGCGGGTACAATGTACTGATATAGCCGATATTTTGCACTATGGCAGCAACAATGAAATCTATTAACAAAAATGTATTGTTATACCACACCATACATTGTCCATAGTCCATACTAAGGTTAAGTATCATAAAAAACAAACTGCATAAGACCAAACACACAAAAGCCAATAGGTGATTTCATTCTTAACAAGCAACACTCATTAGTATTATCACTAGAACATGCCATAAGGTAGCCAAAAGATGTTTTCTTATCACTCATTGGTTTTGTTTATGATTGGAAATCCTTCAAGAGTTTGCTGTGATTTATTTGTGAATTTTGTTGTGTTGTGCAGTCACGATTATCTTGTAAAACATGAAGATGAAAATAAGATGATTAAAATTAGACAAGCACAGCCATAAGGTGGCCAAAAGATTTCTCAACCAAAGTTATACTAATTTTCATTCAACTATCATCGTTTAATACCACCTACAAAACGGGCCATCAATATCTCTCCGCATGATAACATAATATCAACTTTTAACATTTCAAGCAAGGTGTACAACCCTGCCCCACCAGGCCACCACCCCAAGAACAAGGAGAAAGGAGCAAACTTGACACAATGAACGGTTGAGCATCCATGTTAAAGAATAAATAGAGGAAAATACTTCATCCATTTCTTGTTTCACTTTGTAAACAATCATTTCTGTGTCCCCTGAACATTAAACTAATATGGAACAATAGAGTCTACAACTACATCATTTGATATTAAAATGCCAAAACATCAGAAGTTGTACATGCCATAATGCTGACTTTTCACCCTTGTTCTTTAGGACGAAACGAAACACCAAAATTCAACATCGCCCGAATCATCAGTAAGAAACAAAACAAAGTAGATCAAATGTGAACATGTAACTTGGAACTCAAAATCGAGAAAGAGTGGATTTCATTGAAATAATTGGGCTATAACAGCAACGGAACTTAAAAGAGGAGGGGCATAATTCTGCCCAACCCCAAAGCAAACCACACGGCCACATAACTATTAACTACTAATTTCAAATATTAGAATTCTATTACAAACCTTAGTTCCCTGTAATGAAGCCCTCCTTGCGGCCCTCGAACCCTGGCCTCATAAGCTTCTTTTCTCTCTTCTCAATTTTAGCTTGTTTCTTCTTGTCAATCTTTGCCTTAATATTTCCTTTTCTCTTATCCTGCTTCTCCTTCTTCATCTTCTGAGTGGTTTCAACCCTCTGCTTCCATTGCTCAACACTCTTCTTATGCTTCTTCTTATCCTTCCGCAAACTTTCCTTTATCAGCTTGGGATTATCATGTACCTTAACCCCCATTGCCCTCTCAGTAGCTGCTTTCCAAGAATGCTTCTTCGCAACTGCCTCGCCCTTTTCAGGATCCTTCTTAGCCTCTTCTAGCTCAAGTGCTCTCTTCAACTCCTTCTCCTTCGACAATTTCCTCTTCTTCTTCTTAAGTACTGTTGTCAATAAAAAAACAATAATTTTTCAGTGACCATGTTCAAAATCATCCATCATCCATCATCCATCATCCATCATCCATCACAGCAATTAGGCAATTCTTGTCTTCCCCAACTTGTTAAGTGCATTGCAATAAAGGGGTGTTTGGTATGAACTTGTTTATGTCAAGTATCGAATTC